>CM074722.1:31923490-32628490 GCA_037306005.1 Rhinophrynus dorsalis
GAGGTATGTTATCGAACGGAGTATATGCAATGAGATCTCCTTAACTTGAAAAGGAGGCTCAATTAACCCTTTGAGTGCCAGAGGGGTACGCAACGCATTGCTTTGCAATGCGTTGCGTACCCCTCTGGCACTCAAAGGGTTAAACAAGATAAGAATCTCCTAGACAGTTATCTCTCCTGGTGTATGGAGACAGACAGTAACACGTAGAGAGCAATGGATAATATACAGAGAGTGCAGCCACTTCTGTGTTCCCAGTTTATACAGCTAAAACATATGTATGAGTTTGCTCATTAGGTGGGATGTACTAGCACAATAATAATATAGGCTCTTGAATGGATGGAGGCCTACTCATCGCCAGTTTCCAAACACATGTATACAGAAAATTCCCCCCTTACTCTGCAGGTACCAAGGGAAAGGTATGGTAGGAATCTTTGGCCATTTTTCATGTTCTTCTCCTCTGCAAGACACAGAGAACATTTTTATCCATTTCCCCTCTTGCGTTATAGAGAAGGTGTTCCGGGCCTCCTCTAATTACAGTCTTAAAGGGATAGTAATGTTTCACACTTAAAGCAGCTCCCAATAATCTTCATAGTATTTGGGCCATGGAGAGCTTTATTTCAATACTGTCAGAGTTGTAGCTCAAGAGTAATTGAATGATAAAGTATCCCCCCTCCCGCTCAAGTGCAGTGGAGGCATGGGCATCAGCAGGGGGCATTTGCCCCCTCCCCCGGAAGGGCATCAGTCAGAATGAGGCAGGAGAGAGGATCATGTGATGGTGGGGTGAAAAGCAGGTCACAACCTTCTTCTGGGCTGGGACCTCCTACAGCCAAGCCATCGTGTGGAGAACAGAGCGGAAGCAGAGTAAGGTACTGCAATACCAGGTCAATGCGTGGAGTGGACAGAGCAAGCTCTTCTTCCATCTCCCTGTTCTAAAAATCCATTTAATATATGGTCCCCAGATAGTGAGGACTCACTGCAGCAGAGGAGGAGCAGAAGAATTCCACTGGTCTGGATAGATCCCGGAGATAGAGAGGTACTAGTATGCTGCTGTCTATTAATAGAATATTTGCACCAGCATCTCCCACCTCATTGCTTCTATACTTGCATGTAGCCTGTCTGCTGGATTGATAGCTTGCAGTTAAATGACAGACTCCCCACCCCATGCAAGAATAGAAGCACTGAGTGGAGAGCTGCCTGCACAGTGAGCAGGACACTTTCTAAAGCAACATTAAGTGAAGGCGGACAGGGGGAAATAGGGGAGTGCATGTAATAAAAGGGGAGATCCAGAAAGCTGTGCCAAGCATTTGATATGCTTCAGCGCTGCCTGGACTCACTGTTTAGTTGCCTGTTCAGTGGTGAGATGAGGGCTGGGGAGCACTGCTCAGTTCCCCTTGCCTTTCCACTTCCTGTCCCAGTTGTCTGGATCCCATTGGAGGATCCTCCCTGCTGTGAGTCAGGTGACCTGGTGAGGATCTGACATTTCACATGCTTCCTTCCTGTCCTCTCAGCCTCTACTCCATTAAGTGCTGCTGGCTCTCAGATCAGGTAGTGTGGGTATTATGTGACCGTCTCCTTTCTTCTATTATGCCCCCCACAGTGCTCTTTACCCTCCATTTTCTTTGGTATACCTCTCTTTGGAACATTTAACTCTCTGATCTCCCATTGTCCTTGTGTGTATCTGTTTTTCCTATTTTGCCAATCAATTGCCCCATATGCCACTCTGTTGTCCATCTTTGCACTTTTATGCCTTTTCCACATTGTGCCCATGCCTCTCCCCTATGTCCATCTCATAGTTGGGGTGGAGGCTAACAAGAAAACGAGCTGCCACGGGCGATTTGTACAATCCCCCCCTCCCCATCAATTCATCTGAACTAAAGTCCTATTTAGAAGGGAAGAATCACCTTGGGTTCTGAGACAAGTACAGCATGATATTGTAAGAGCTTTCCCCCAACATACAAGGCACTGGTCATGCCGCTCTATGAACAAGGTTTAGAAAGGGTTAATGTCTTACGTACCCTTGTATAACTGATGTAGTGTATAAGCACTAAGCATATCAATGCTTTTTATCATCTTACGTTAAACATTATTACAAGCAGAGCCCTGCTAGGAGGAGGAAGTGTTTTCAGGTAAATTACCTTACCTGACCACATTCAGTGATTTTTCACACTGTAATAGTGTTGCAAAATGCTGGTGAAATGGACAAGAGACATTGACTCTACCTCCCATTGGCATAATTGAGAACTCTCTGGATTTTCTGCATTACCGGGTCTCAAGAGTAAAGTCTAATTCTCCGGGCTGTGCACAGTTTCTTAAGAAACTCTGTTTATTGGTGTTCGTTCACTGTTAGCTCCACTCATTCCCCGTCCACTTCTCCTCCTTACCCAACACGTTTCTGAAGCCACACCCCAGGCGTGATTAAGCCATGCCCCCTTTGACACAAATTGTATAATTTATCTCCCTCAGTGACACCACAAGAAAAAGTTCCCAGGTATACTCATTTGGCTCCCTGTGCAGCATGTAATGGCTGTGTGGGGGAAACAATTACTGTGACACTGCAGCAGGAAAAGCAAGAAACATTCCATATCTCTCTAACCTTGTATCCCTGATGCAGAGTGAATGAGCACTGGGGCATGTCTGTGCATTATATCTCAAAACTTATGTTTCATATTTTACATAGCACAGAACATGTTTAAAGGGTTAGTAACGTCTAACATTACCAAATCCTAATATTGTAGGTATTGAAACAATAAACAAGTTCGATTTATGGTTTGAGAGATATAACCACTTAAAGTTTCCCCCTTTTGCTGACAAGCTGTAAAGCTGTCAGCCGTGGATTTGAGTCGTGCGACTCAGGTGGACTCAGACGGCTCTTCAGCAGAGATAAATGAGCAATATCTAAAAACAGATACTTCACCGGAATGGTCTACAAAGTGTGCTTTATTTGCAAGCACACTCTGCAGACCTTTCCACTGAAGTATTTGTTTTTGGATATCGCTCATTCAGCTCTGCTGAAGAGCCGCCAGCCGGTCTGGATCCGGGACCTCGTGATGTCAACTAGATGCTGACATCTGGAAAAGGGGAGGGAGAGGGTAACTCTAAGTGCTTATATCTCTCAAACCATAAAGGTTTGAGAGATTGAACTTGTCCCATTAAGTTTATTATTTCAATACTTACAATATTAGGGTTTGGTAATGTTAGACATTTCTAACCCTTTAATAGTAGTGCGGCGCAGTGTTCATATGTTCCAAAACTTGTTAGTTACAGTGTAATAATATGTTGAAGATGATGATGATCAGTTCAGAAGCCGCCTCCCCTCAGATCTGAAGTCTGGTCACTCGACTGGACAGATCACAGCAATCTTCCCTCGTTCAGTATAAGGAAATATCTGCCTTCCTTGACTTTTCTTTTTCCTAATACTGCATGAAGATCGTCCCTTTTTGTTATTCGCTGTGGCATATGGGACAAATGATTACATCAGGGAAAGGGGCGGAAGGGATCATCTTCAACATAATATTAAACTGCAACTAGCACATTTTGGAGAACATTGTGTCAACGTTCTGAGCTATGTGTAATATGAAACATTACTATCCCTTTAAGACAGGAGGAGAAAGTGTGTGTGTGCGTGTGCGTCACCTCCATCTACCTCAAGATGTGGGCAAACCTTCCAGTGAAAACAATTATCGAGCTGTCAGTTTGTCATGGCTGTCCCATCAGCCAGCTGTCCATTTAGAATGGTTAGATCATCATCCAATCAGAATAGCACAATATTATAGCAAAAACATTTTAACTTGATGATTGGTTGGTTCTCCAACTAATTGGATGGCAGACTAATTGTCTCACTTTAGAACACTTTTTCCTCACTCACCACTTCAAATGATGGACTAAGTACAAATCAGTTATAAAGTATTTCATTATATGTTCCCTTTAAAGTGGTAATAATGTCCCCAAATTATTTTATTTTGTATTGCAGATTAAATAAAAATAAATAATTTGCAACAAACCCCATCTCTCAAACCTATGTGGTTTGAGAGATATTTGCTTTAAAAGTTCGCACCTCTCTCCCCTTCTCCTGATGTCAGCTGTAAAGCTGACAGCAGGAGATTCAAGTCGTGCGACTCGAGGAGTCAGGCCCGGACTGGCCTTTGGGCATTTGCCAGGTGGGCCTGTCTGGGGCCGGTCCAGGCATTTAAAAAATATAACAAACGAACGCCCGCCACCGCTGCTTCCCCCATGGGCTGCTTAAAAAATAAAAATGGGCTGCTCAGCCTTAAACGTCCGGGCCTATTTTTTGTCCCAGTCCGGGCCTGCAAGGAGTCTCTTCAGCAGAGCAGAAATCGCATTATTTAAAAAGAAATACTTCATTGGGATGGTCTACAAAGTGCCCTTGCAAACCAGGCACACTTTATAGACCGTTTCACTGAAGAAGATATTTTTAATTAACGAGATTTCGGCTCTGCTGAAGAGCACCAGCTGGTCCCAGGACCTCCTTCTGTCAGCTAGACGCTGACATCAGGAGAAGGCGAGAGAGGGGTGAACTTTCAAAGCAAATATCTCTCAAACCAGATGGGGTTTGCTGCAAATAATTAATTTTTATTTAATCTACAATACAAAATAAAATAATTTTGGGACATTATTATCACTTTAAGTCATTAACTAGCTGTTTGGGAATGAAATGAATTGCAGTTCACAACAGCTGCAAGGTCTCAGACTGTGCCGCTATAAGCCTTTTAACCTTTTGTGTGCCAGAGGGGTACGCAACGCATTCCAAAGAAATGAGTTGAGTGACCCTCTGGCACTCAAAGGGTTAATGCCACCACAAAACCCTGAGATTTTGGGGTCCAAAGAAAACCGGGAGGGGCTGATATGCAGTAAGGCAAAAGTACGGCAGTTCTGGGGCAAAACCTACTCATCCTGAGCAAAGAAATGCAAGTGCCTGTTTAACCCTTTAAGCACCAGAGGGGTATCAACCAGAGGGAACAGTGAGCTTGCCCAAAAGTGCTCTATTTTTTATTTTTTTTTACTTTGTGAACTAGGCCCAGCATGCCTTCTCATAGAGAATTAGGTTTCCTCCACAAGGATTAAGAACTGTGGCATAAATAAATCCATACTGAGATCGGCATTTAACCCTTCAGCTCCTAGATCCCTAGTCCCCACAGGCCCTTTTACCAGACAGGAGATAGCGTGCAATTGTGATAGATGCCCCTGGGGAGCTACTTATCCAGCTGAAATCTCTGTTCTGTGGCCACAGGCATGTTCTTGGGGCCTCCCTCCGGAGGGGACCCAAGTGAATGCCAGTCATCCCTGTGAAGGTACAAATAAGCCCCTTTCTCGGTAAGAGCTAGAGAAAGCTGCCAAACTTCCCTTGTTACACTAATTGCCTGGAACAGCTTTCACCTGGATCAGCTCTATGCTGCAGCACCACTGAAATATATTTATACTCTAACCCTTAACCCTCCTTCCTGCTGGAGAGAACTGCACTGCATTGCAAATCTAGACTCTCTAAAACTTAAAGGAATACAAACCTCCAAATAATAACCCCCAAATCATCTTAATCTTGATGAAAAGCCTAATGACCACAATGAAGCAATTCTCCGTAGAGCATTTCAGTGAAATGAATATGTAATTAGTACTTGTTACCGGGCCCATCAATTATATGTGCTTGGCTTAACCCTTTGAGTGCCAGAAGGGTATCCAATGGATTACTTTGCACTCTCATTAACTATTTACTCAAAGAGCTGAGCAAAAAACAAGAGGTCATTCATTAAGATTAAAGGAAAGATGCTTTCGACTAAAAGGCAGGGATTTTTTTTTACAGTAAGGGCAATAAAGTTATGGAATTGTTTGCCTTCGGGTGCTGTTATTGCACATACTGTAATTGCTTTCAAAAAAGTAATGGAAACCTATCTAGCACAGAACCATATTGATAATTATGACTGGTGGCTTCAAAGCAGATAAGTTGTTGATCCAGGGAAATATCTGACTGCCATTTGGAGCCTCGGGCTTAATTGAAAATGACTTCTATGTTTGTGGAGGCAACAGAAAGGGAGCTCTCAACATATCAAGAAACCGGTATCTGAGCTCATCTGATTGAGATTCAAACTCATTATTATCAGAGCAATTTCTGATTATCTTCAAGAATTGTCCTGTCAGAATCCCTCTGATAGTGTGTCTCGGATGGCATGACTTAGCATGTAGTAAACAATTACCCAGGCAAGATTTCCTATTGTCACGCACACGGCAGGTAGGGAAACGTGTGTGCTGGCTCTGGTGCAGATGTTTGTGTGCGTAGTTGGTGAACGGTGACTGCATGCCAGGCACTCCCTTGCTGCAGCCGAAGCTGGTTAGAAATGCGGGTCTCGAAACCAGATTGTTCCACCCCGGTTGACCAGGATGGGAATGCATGGGATCCGTTGGAAACCAGACCGGCAAGACAGACTGGATACAGAGCTGACAGGAGTAGGCAATAGGAATGGTCAGGAGAAGCCACAGGTCAAACCACGAGTACAGATCAGGCATAGTCAAGCGGAGCCAAGGGTCAAAACCAGGAGTACAGATCAGGTGTAGTCAAGCGGAGCCAAGGGCCAAAACCAGGAGTACAGATCAGGAATAGTCAAGCGGAGCCAAGGGTCAAAACCAGGAGTACAGATCAAATACCACAGCGGAAGAAAGCAAGCTGAAGTCAAAAGCCCAGAACAAAGCCTAACAAAGTTCGTGGAACCGGAGCCCTATGCCTGGGATAGCCCATTTAAATACTGAAGGTAGCCAATGGAACGAGCAGAGAAGGAGGCTCGCCTAGGAGCCGCGCGAGATAGGAGAAGCCAGGCAAATGGAACACCGGACTGGACGCATGCGCATCTGCCAAGCCGAAGGCAGACACATACTGCACATGCATGGCCTGACTGAGCCGTGAACCGGAAGAACCGCCGTCTCCACCGCGTGGGAGATGCGGCCAGGGAAACACAGGCAAGCGGTGACACCTATATACACATTAGTTGAAATCTTATTGGTATCAAAAGGTAGTTTAAGATCAAGAAAAGATATTGCCTATTTTTTGGAACTCAGAAGTGAATCTGAAATATAGGTCATTCAAATTCAAAAAAGGCATCAAAAGATAAAAAAGACTCCTCAATACCCAACAAGATGAACAATAAGTCACCTCTATAACAATTATACAAGATGAAATGGTGTCGATAACTATTCCGATTACCATAGATAAAAATTTATTCAAACCACCCCATGTGTAAGTTGGAACGAAGGGGGCGAATTTGGCCCCCATAGTCCAACATTTTTGAAGAAAAAATATACCATTGTACGTGAAAAAATCATATTTGTGGAGATAATCAATAGCATAAAAAATAAACATTTTCAAATCATGAGGGTAACTACTATATCTGTCCAAACGATAACCCGCAGCATGAAGACCTTTACCATGGGGTATGGCAGAATATAGTGATGCCACATCTGTAGACCCCACAGGCATACTCGGGCTTAATCTCCATATCCAATAATTTAAACAATAGGTGACCAGAGTCCCTAGTATAACTGAGAACCCTAAAAACCAAAGGCTGTAGCTATTATCTCTGAAACATTCTCATTAAGATAATCTATACAGACACTACTGGCCTACACAAAGGTGGGCGATCTGGTTTATGATTTTAATTGCCTCCGATGCAAAAAAAAAGTTTTTTAACCCCTGAAGGAACAAATGATGTGCCATGAACGTCACAGTCCTTATACCCTTAAAGATCGGTGACGGTCATAGCTCGTCACATACTTTTTACTTACAGAGCTCTACTGGGAGTGCTGTAAGTAAAAACAGGGCATAAAATTGACCCCTCCAAGACTGGAGCGGTCTCTCTTAGGCACCAAAGTGGCACACCGGTACACATAACAGGTCACGTGTACCAGCTCGTCGACAGGGATCAAAGCGGTCCTTAAGGAAACGTATCTTCCCTGGACCTCTGGTCCTTAAGTGGTTAAGCATGGTAAGCCATTCAATTAGCTGTATTATGAACAGCTAAGGGCAGTTAGCATACTATTACCTACAGTCAGTATTACAGAGTGTTACATTTTCCGCCATATACAGAACCAACCCTATCTGGACTGCAGAAGTTCATGTGTGCCAAACACTTTAAGCGGCAAGTGGGTCCTTCCAGTTCACAGAAGGGTATGCACCTGATATGTCCCAGCCCACATGTTTAAGGGCACTGGCTCAGGTGTTGGCAGCTCTCAAGAGGAAGGCCAGGAGCTACATCTAGTTGACCCCCATCCAGATGGAGTGGACACGTGTCAAGCTGGACTTCTACACAAGGGAAGGCATGCCCAGGGTCATGGGTGCCATAGACTGCACATATGTGCTTGTAAGAGCTCCAGTGCATGAGGGACATCTCTACATCAATGTTAAGAATTTCCACTCTATCAACGTACAGATTGTGTGTGATTCTAACGTGAGAATAACCCATGTTTGTGCCTCGTAACCTGGCATCTGTCATGACTCATACATCCCCAAGACTTTGAGAATGGTACCTATGCAGGGGGATGGCTTGTAGGTGAGTCAACAAACCAAACATCACACCGCATCCACAGGTGCTCTCACACGACTAATGTAAACACAGCTTGTCCCCCTTGCACAACATCATCCATATAACATGTGGGCCCTGTCTCACGATGTTGCTCCCTTTCCACAGGTCAAGCTGGGTATGGGTGTAAACCGTGGCTCCTCATATCACTACAAATCTACAAATACCTGCACAGAAGTGCTACAGTGTGCATGCCAATAACAGAAGGTTCTCGGCCCCCGTATTCCAGGTGGGGGACCGGGTGTGGTTTTCCTCCAGGAACCTCAAGTTGCAAATTCCATACAATAAATTGGCTTCCCGATTTGTGGGTCCATTCCAGGTACTCCGCAGAGTCAATCCTGTCTCCTATGCTTTGGAATTACCACTTCAATGAGGATACATAACGTGTTCCATGTATCCCTTCTCAAACCTTTGGTGTGTAACCGCTATACCACCACTCCTACAGTCCCAGGCTCCGGTTCGCATACAAGATCATGACGAGTATGAAGTGCAGAGTATTTTGGATTCATGTAGATTCCGTGGACAGATCCAATACCTGGTACACTGGAAGGGATATGGTCTAGAGGAACGCTCATGGGTGAACCACTCTGACATCCATGCTCCACTACTGTTGCGCAGATTCCATACTAAATTCCCTTTGAAGCCTGGAAAAAAATCTGAACCAGGAGAGCGACTGAGCACACATTTGGCTTGCTCAAAATCAGATTCTGGGATCAGTGAGGGGGAACTCAGCAATATGCACCAGGTAAGGCATGCAACATTATATTTGCATGTGACATACTACACAACATAGCTGTGAACACACGTCTAGTAGAAGATTTGGAGGCACTACCAATTGTGGAGGGAGCTGTTCCACTTGCACAGTATGAGGAGACCCTGTGAGGGACAGAGATACAAGACAGGCTCATCAGGAACCATTTTACCTGTGAGTATACCACAAGAATCAAACACAATGCATGTATGTCCCTGATCAGGCTTGATTAATGTGTGCAGATACACTTCAATAGAGAGATATTGGAGTTAGCATGAGAACTCTAGTTGTGCAGTGCCTAATGGAGCAGAATGGGGATGGATATCCTGTGTTAGGATTGTCTGCAACATCTGAGTAACTATATGGCTGTCAGGTTGCAAGGCCCACCATGCTGATTTGTGCTTGTGCTGCATAATGACCTTGGCACGGCAACGCCCTCTATTTCATGGAGCATGGTTCATATACTAGATTATGTATTTCTACAATGTCCCGCTCATATATAAATATGGCTGGTTAGCATCCCCTTGTTCCAAACCTAATGGGTTCCAGAGGTGTAGACAACCCATTGTAAAGCAATGGGGTGTCTACTCCTCAGGAACAAAAAAGTTTAAAGGGATATGATTGTTCACCTTTTTTCATACCACAAACAAGAATGCTTCGGCAGCTCTTACTTCAACCTCCAAATCAAACTCACAATTCACATATAATATGTTTGATAAGCAGTTTTAGCTATAGTGAGCTTGTAAACTCATCTCTGATAAATTGATGATATAATTCATCCAGACATAGTGGGAACCAAGTGTGCTTACTCTGAGAATCTCTCTCCAGGTTCAATTGAATACATCACAAAAAATAGAAATGACCCAGCATCATCATGGTTAATATTACCACAAGACTCTGGTAATGTTAAAGCACTCAGCAACTTTATTATAGAAAAAATGCAGTTAAAATAACTTGTATTGTTGCAACCCATATTCTGAGCTAGGAGAGACTTCTATACGGATACCAATCAGGACCTATAGACCTTAAAGTCTGATCAACGTGTTTCACGCATCGAGCGCTTACTCATGATCAAGGACGCTGGACCTTGCAATGGTTTTCCTTTTGAATCAGCATGAACCAATCCGATTATAGGAGTCAGACGCTATTGATACTATAAGATCCGGTCTCCAGAGTAGAAGAATTAACCCTTCATCCAATTTAAATAGCTACGGTTAATACACAAAATTCAATATTGTATTATAAATTATGCGCATCAAATCAAATGACACAGTGCGATCTGAATCAAGGGAGACATTCTCTATTCACCCAAACATTCTATAATTAAAAGCAGAGCAAAAAAGCTTTTAAGAAGCACCAATCCCTTGATGTCAGGGTACCTGAGCGGCGGCTGCTCGAGCCGACCGCATCTTTCCCCAGCGGCTCCAGCAGCGTTCTCTGCCCACTCACGGTGCCTTGCCTCCATTGCGGCTTGTTCACATTCCACATCCTGGCGGCTCAGCCGCCTGTTGGTGCCTTGTGCGGCTCTAGCCACTTCTGCTGCCAGCGTTCCGGCAGGTGAGTGACGTCATGTTTGGGTGCACGTCCAAGGGTATGAACGTGCGCTACATTTAAAGGGGCAGCCACCTGTTGGCTGCTCCTCCTCTTCCTGCCACTTTACTATTTTAACTGCCTGGACACAGGGCTCAGTCGTCCTTTCTTTGGTGTCCAGTGCAGTTCTATTTCATTTGCTCCCTGTGTATGTTTTGGCTTGTCTGACTAACCGACCTGGTGCTGACCTGTGGTTCTGTCTGACTACCCGCTCCATGTATGACCCTTGGCTTTGTTGGATAACCATCCTGGTGCAGACCTGCGGCTCTGGCTGACTAGCTGTTCTGTGTTTGACTTCTGGCTTGTCTGACTACCCGTTCTGGTGTTGACCTGGGGCTCTGTCCAATGCGTATCCAGCATACCAACACTTCAGTGGACATCCTATCTGGTGCAAACCTGTGACTGTGGCTGACTACCCCGTTCATGACCTCTGGCTTGTCTGACCACTCAAACTGGTGCTGACCTGTGGCTCTATCTAACTGTACTCTAGTGTGGCCTTCCGTGCAGTTAGATATCCAATCTGGTGCGGGTTTGTGGCTCTGGCAGACTTACTTCTAGTTGCCTTCCCATTTGTCTGGCTTCTCCCAGGTGTGGACCTGTGGCATTGCAGACTACTCCTTGTCCCATCTCTGGGACATATACCAAGAGAATCATACGGAAGCAGTCTTCTATTTCTAGTAGTTGCTCTGTTGTGCGCTTCTCTTTATTACTGTATATTGTGACATTTCTGTTTCTTTGTTGCTGCCTAATAAAGTTGGTGTTACCTTTTAGTACTTGTCCCGAGTTTTCTTGTCGAACTGTGACACTTGATCAGAGAAAGCACAATAGTGTCATTATAGTACCCACATGGTGAGTATAATTAACCCCTTATCTAATGTGAATTATCTGAATAACTACACAGTATTAAATTATATATCGTAAATTACACCATCACTCATATTGGCATTAAAATAAACAACATGGTGTAATCCAGTTGAAAAGGAACATGCTCTGTATAAAACAGTGTCACTACAGTGCCCATATCACACTTTTCTTAAAGCATTAATACCAAATACAGTGTAACCATCTTATCATTCTCTATTAATAAACAGCGAACAACACGGTGTAGTCCAATTAGATAGAAACATACTCTGTATAAAATTGAGTATTCTAAGATAGAACATAGTGCAAAAGTGGGTAAAAATACAATGTTCAAACCAGAAGGAGCACACCAGTGTCATTAAAATGCCCACATCTCAACTTTCTTAAAGGGATAGTAATACTTCGTTTTAACTTTATTTTATTTTGTAGGCATTAGAAAAACATGAAGAATGATATAAGTCTTATCTCTCAATCCTTTATGGTTTATGAGATATTCACAAGCAGAGTTTCCCCCTCCCACCCCTTTTACCTAGTGTAAGCAATCTCTTCTCAGATGTGGAATGCAGTCCATAGACCAGACAGATAACAGCAGGGGATAATCTTCTTCCTATGAGAACAATGAAAGCCCTGCCCCCCTTGACAAGCTTTTCAGGTTTTCCCTTATCTTAATTGAAGATTGTCCCCCTCTGCAGTCTACCTGGGCACCTCCCTTCTGCTAAGGTTGAACAGTGTAACATCAGTAAAAGGGAGAGGGGGGGACACTTTGTCATTGAATAACTCTGGAACTACAATTCTGACAGAATTGAAATAACACTCTCCAAAGTCCAAATACTATGATGATTAATTAGAGCTGTTTTTATTATGAAACATTACTATCCTTTTAAAGCGTTGATACCAAATACAGTGTAACCATCCCATCAGTCTTCATTAATGAAGATAATCACATAAATATATTTTTAAGGTAATCATAAAGAACACATCAGGATAGCCATCATGGCTTACCTGTAAATATCCTGGAGAATGACTGGAGTTTGCATGACAGACAGACAGTGCAATTTCAGATCCCGTCATCACTCCCCACAGGCATCCATGGTATGGCCAATCATGGAACAAAGGAATGTGACTCTGGAGTAACGTTGACGCCACAATTCTTGTATTAGGTATGTTAAGGTTTGAACTGGGTTAGCTGGGGCTGCTGGTGTTGGTGTTAGAGTTGTTGGACATGTTTGGCTTGGGGTAGTTAGTGTTGTTGGGGCTAGTGTTTGTTGTTTAAAGCATGTTAGGTTTGAGGCTTTTGGGCTGGTGTTAGATTTGAAGGTGTGCTGTGATTAAAGGGATAGTAATACTTCGTTTTAACTTTATTTTATTTTGTAGGCATTCAGAAAACATGAAGAATGATATAAGTCTTATCTCTCAAACCTTTATTGCTGACCATATCTGGCTGAGAACCCACTCCGTTGCTGACCTATCTGGCTGAAGAATCCGCTCCATTGCTGACCGTATCTGGCTGAGAACCCGTTCTGTTGCTGACTGTATCTGGCTGAGAACCCGCACCGTTGCTGACCGTATCTGGCTGAGAACCCACTCCGTTGCTGACCGTACCTGGCTGAGAACCCACTCTGTTGCTGACTGTATCTGGCTGAGAACCCGCTCCATTGCTGATCGTATCTGGCTGTAGAATCTGCTCCGTTGCTGACTGGATCTGGATGAAGAACCGCTCCGTTGCTGACTGTATCCTGCTGAGACCCCTCTCCGTTGCTGACTGCTGCTGGTTGGAGAACCCGCTCCGTTGCGGACTACATTTGGCTGTGTGTTGCTCCTTGTCTGACCACTTCAGACTGTGACCCTCTCTGTTGTCGACTGTATCTGGCCATTGGACTCATTCCATGGCTGACCGCTGGTGGCTCTATTCCTCCTGTTACTACTCCGATTAGGTTACCGGCTCCGGTACCAACCGTGTCAGCTCGTGCCCTGGGCGACCCCTGGTGGCCATCGTGATACTGGGCTTTGCATTAGCTGTGGTGGTGCACCGTGTGGAGCTGTTTCTTGTCGACCAAAGGCTGAGCTTGGGCTTAAGCTACTCCTATAACCACTGCTAGCGGTGTGCACATTCGAAGTACCAGTACAGGTGTTCTTACACTGACTGTGTTACTCTGATCTCTCTCTCTGTGGCCTTCCTACCTGATACGCTGTGATCACTCCCTCTGGGAGTTTTTCAATAAGTCACTGGGCGTTACCATTAACCCTGTGGATACCTGGATAGTCCAGGTAAGGGCTTACTCTGCTCTCTGCGGTACCGCGAGCTAGAGCCAGCGTTACACATTCCATACTGCAGGTTGTGTGGTCACTGGTTGTATTCCAGTTGCCTATTGTCGCCTCGATCCACCCCTAGCTTTCTAGGGTCTGTCTCTAGCAGCTACCTTGGTCTCAGTTACCCTTCCTGAGGGTAGCATTGCCACTCCACGGTTGCCCGGTAGTTGGGGACTGAGTCTGGTTCTAGTTGCCTCATTGCCATACAGTCTGGGTCTAAGTTGCCTCGTTGCCATTCCATACAGTTTGGACCATGTGGTTTCGCTCCTCAGGGTTTGGTGCCCAGGCGTCTGGGCAGTGCCAGTCCCGCTTCATGTGTACGTTCCTGGTCAGCTCTCCAACGGGTTGCCCTCAACCTCACTATCCTGTCAAGAGTCTCTCTACTGGCGGTTAACGTGCTGTTCCAGCCCACCTATTCTAGCACCTCTGTATTATTGCTATTGTGTATTTGTATATCACTGTGTGATTTGCACCGTGGGCCTCAGGGCCTTATTCCTTGTTTGCTCTCTTTCAATAAACTCATTTTAACCTTACCATCCTGTCTGAGTGTTCATCTAAAAACAGTGACAAACGGAGACTGAGCCACGTGAGCACTGCCGTAGCAGTAGCGGAGACTAGGCAACTGGATACAGCCGTAGCATTAACGGAGACAGAGCAACTGAGGAGCTGCCGTGGCAGTAACGGAGACTGAGCAATAGGGGCACTGCCGTAGCAGTAGCGGAGACTGAGCCACTTGAGCACTGCCTTAGCAGTAACAGAGACTAGGCAACTGGACACTGCCGTGGCAATAGCGGAGACTAGGCAACTGGATACTGTCGTAGCATAAACGGATATTTGAGCAGCCTGAGCACTGCTGTAGCAGTAACGGAATCTGAGCAACTTGCCCTGAGAGGCACCCAACCTGGAACGGTTCATAAGGCAGACCAATAGGAATGTCGCCGGGGTGACACGGAGGCAACTGAGACCAACGGCACAGCTGTCCACAGACAGCGAGAGTGAAGCACTACCCTTAACCAGAGATCGGTCAGGGCGTGTAGAGGAGGCAGCAGCCCAACCTGGCGGCGTCACAGAGAACAGGAACGTAGAACAATCCAAGTCGGTACACGGAGCAGGAACCTCAGCCAATCCGAGTCAGTACATGGAGCAGGAACATCAGCCAATCCAAGTCGGTACACGAAGCAGGAACGTCAGCCAAGCCGGGTCGGTACGTGGAGCATGAACGTCAGCCAAGCCAGGTCAGTACACAGGAGATGAGAAGCAGAATGGTCAGGCGGTTTGGGTCGGTGCACAGGCAGGAAACGAGATGTAGAGTAGTCAGGCAGGCCGGGTCGATACACTGGGAGCACACAATAATCAGGAACAAGCGCTGGTACTGGAACACCACGAAAGGGCACCGGAGATGTGCCAGAACCCAGTATTTAAGGACAATACTGGGCGGGACAATCACAGTTCAGCCAATAGGTGTAAAGCAGGAGTATAGACTGACAGAATGTCGCCAAATAGCACGGGCACCGTGATAGTTAAGTAGATTAGAGTAGGGTTTTTTGGAGCTAATGTTCGATTTCCCAGGCATGCTAGAGTAAGGGTTGTTTAGGCATGTTAGTGTTAGGGCTGGAGGGATTATGGATGTTATGGCTGCTAGGCATGCTGGGGTTAGGGTTGTGGTAGCTACAGTTGTTGGCGCTAGTGATTCTTGTTTTATCTGTTATCCACACACCTGCCTCTGTATAGTGTGTTATATACACCTGTCTCTGTATAGTGTGTTCTACACACCTACCTCTGTATAGTGTGTTCTACACACCTACCTCTGTACAGTGTGTTATATACACCTGTCTCTGTATAGTGTGTTCTACACACCTGCCTCTGTATAGTGTGTTACATACACCTGTCTCTGTATAGTGTGTTCTACACACCTACCTCTGTATAGTGTGTTCTACACACCTACCTCTGTACAGTGTGTTATATACACCTGTCTCTGTACAGTGTGTTATATAAACCTGCCTCTGTATAGTGTGTTCTACACACCTGCCTCTGTATAGTGTGTTCTACACACCAACCTCTGTACAGTGTGTTATACAGTAAGTGGGTTTTCCTGTCATGGTTTTTGAGGATTTGTAGTAATTGAGAAGGAACAAAGTGGTGAGACAACTAGTTGGTATTTTCTGTTACATTATGTTATTTACAGGAGAAGTATAATACCTCCTCCTAATACCCCTCACTCCTCGTACTATGGGCCCTAGGAAGTTTGCTCCTGTGTCTTTACTCTAGAGATGAATCTTTACTCACTCCTGGATGACAGTTGTTGGCAGTTATTTCTAACTGATTTAGGTATAGTACATAAAACTACTTAACCCTTTAAGTGCCCTGGGGGGGTGTAATGCATTGGAAGGTAAAGCAATGTGTTGCACACCTCTCTGGTCCTTAAAGGGTTAATATTATAATGTGCAATGAGCAGACTTTGAGGTCTTGTGGACCTGCTAGAAACTGTCATGTCCTCCTTAACCCTTTGAGTGCCAGAGGGGTACTCAACACATTGCAGAGTAATGCTTTGCGTACCTCTCTGACACGTTAAGGGTTAATGTTCGACAACCAGAACTGACTGAATCTGTTCTGTCTTGAATCAAGGGGGTTACAGAAACATTAAAAGGGACCATTACTATGTTGTTGTAGAAAAGAGGTGAGAATTTAAAGGTACAGGGCAAGCAGCTTGGCTGCTGAGCATCTATGGCAAAGTCATATTTACAGTTCCCATCCATCAATCAGTGCTAAGGAGCAGGTCCATTATGATGTCACAATCAGGCTAGGTTATACAAGTCACATGACTGCTAAGCACCAATTGTACAGTCAGATCCCAACTGCCAATCATTGTTAAAAAGCAGTTCCAGTGCCGAAACCAGGCACCAAAACCAGGTGCTAAGGTAGAGGGAGAGCAATAAGGAGAAGCCTCCAGGAGGAGCCTCCAATTGCAACACTTAGAGATGTCTGGACACACAGACAGAGAGAGATCTCATAGGAGGATGTCTCGGTACTTATCTCCTTACAGAGTGAGATCTTATAGGAGGATGTCTTGGTACAGATCTCCTCACAGAGAGAGATCTTATAGGAGGATGTCTTGGTACAGATCTCCTAACAGAGAGAGATCCTACTGGAGGACAGGTTTGTTTAGTGACAGCAGTAGCATGAGGACATCTACTGTTTACGGACATAGGAGACAAAGCGGTAGAAGAAGATCTCCTCTTTACAGACAAAGAAGAGGAGATGAAAGGTATGAGATACATACCTCACATAGCAGAGACATATACAGACCATCAACAAGCAGAGCTAATAGCAGTAGGAGAAGCCGCTCTCTTCAAAGGAGGCAGAGGCAGGAAAACAGACAGGTTCTTCAGTCTGAACCAGGAAACAGGGGTCCACAGCAATCTGATAATACAGAAATATCTGTGCCCCTTGAAATTGTTGGGCTTGGAAGTGAGGAGGACAATGAAGGCCCACAAGGCATGTGTGTCATTTGCCTTGAAGAATTTAAACCTGGAGATGACATACTACACTTGTCTTGCACTCATAATTTCCACAACCTGTGCTTGGAAACATGGTTGTGCGAGAACAACAACTGCCCTCTGTGCAGAATGAGAGTGCATCTCTGGTAGGTGCCAATTTCCTGACTACACTCTACAAGATGAAAGACCTGAGCTGAACTTGATGGGCATACATCTTGCTTCAACCCCTTGCTATGATGAAAGAAATAAACAAATGAAAAACATAAAAGAATTGTTGTGTCTTGTATTTAGTAAAAACATATATATATATGGGTTGATTGTAGGGAAATACCAGCCCGGGCATTTTTTTTTTTTTAAAGCAGCCCACTAGCTGCACCAACGTCCCTATTGACGTCCCCTTGTGGTCCCTGTGCGGCATGGGAGAGCAGGCTCCAGGATATTATGTCATATCCTTGCGCTCTGCATTAACCCTTTGAGTGCAATGCATTGCGTACCCTTCTGGCACTCAAAGGGTTAACAAGGAATGCGTAGACCGTCACAGAGAGTGCCTGTGGCAACACAGACCTCTCCTTCAAAATATCGTGGGACGGTGAGGTGAGATCCTCTGATCTCCCCCACTGGCCCGTGATCTAGCGGCCCACCGGGGGATGCCCGATCCCCTGATAGGACAATTCGGCCATGCATAGATATATATATAGATATATATACGTATATATATACATATATACAATGGATATAAAAAGTCTGCACACCTCTGTTAAAATGCCAGGTTCTTGTGATGTTAAAGAATGAGACAAAGATAAATCATGTCAGAACTTTTTTCACCTTTAATGTGACCTATAACGTGAACAATTCAATTGCAAAACAAACGGAAATCGTTGAGGGGGGAAAAAATAAAAAATTCACAATAACCTGGTTGCATAGGTGTGCACACCCTTAAACTAATACTTCTTATCTTATTATTTACAGATCTGTGGTGCTGCTATGGGTGCCAGCTTCGCCCCCAGTTACGCAAACCTATACATGGGTAGTTGGGAGTTGGACCATGTGTGGGGTGCTGGGCTGGGGGCGAGGCTGGTATACTATGGCAGGTACATTTATGACTTGTTCGTCTGGAGGGGTGACGTTCAGTCTCTGGAAAATTATATTATGAATCTTAATGATAATGATAAAGACCTCAAGTTCACATATCATATTAGTAAAAGGGAGGTTAATTTTTTGGATCTCACATTAGGATATAGTGAGGGTAAGGTTGTCACCAAAATATATATTAAACCTACTAGTACTAATAATTATCTTCACTATACTAGTTGTCATCATCACACCTGGAAGAAAAATATCCCGAAGGGGCAGTTTCAGAGACTGCGGCGCAATTGTTCCCAGGAGGGGGATTTTGTGTCGCAGTCTAGGGAACTGCAACAGAAATTTATAACCAGAGGATACCCTAAGAAATTAGTTATGGATACATACAGTGAAATTAAGGATAAGGACAGGGGGATATTACTCTAACCCAAAGCAAAAAATATTAAAGAAAGGGGAGATAATAAGGTACATTTTATAACCACTTATAATGAAGCATATAAGGATATACAAAGGGTAATTATCAAGCATTGGATCATTCTTAGGCAGGATGACCTGCCGAGGGAACATCTAACTGAATACCCTAAAATCATCTATACAAAAAATAAAAATTTAAAAAATATATTGTCTAAGAGAAAACCCAAGAGAGGGAATAAGAGTAATAGGTATACTAATTTGGAGAGACAGGGAGTATTTAGATGTGGGATGTCTAGATGTATCACTTGTCAGTTTATACAACATGAACAAGATAGTTTCAGAGATAGTAAGGGTAGATTACATCATATCAAGGAACATATAGATTGTAATTCGGTATACGTTGTATATTGTGTTACATGTCCTTGCTATAAAGTATATATAGGACGCACCAAGCGTAGGTTAAAAGAGAGATTCTTGGAACATAGACGTGCTATTTTGTCGAAGGATAAGAAATGTCCTATGGTACAACAATATATAGATTATCATGGTAGCAGAATGGAGGGTACTACTGTTCTGGTTTTACAACATATTCCTGAGGCTATTGGGGGTGACAGATTCCATGTGTTGTGCCAGAGGGAAACCCTGTGGATATATAACATGGACTCGGTGGCCCCAAATGGACTTAATGAAAAAATAGATGTGCATACTTTTGTATAATAATATTTGGGATGTATATGTGTTGATGGGGGAGGGGAGTTATTATATAATTTTATAGGGATGATTACTTATCATCCTTGGTTATGTATTTGGGTGTTGAGAATAGTTTTGTACACACAAGGGATTAGTATATTATGGTAGTGAATATGTATTTTTAGGTAATAGGATTTTGGTAGGTAATGTTTCTTTAAAAGCGTTTATTGTGTGTTCAAATAACCTCCATGCTCAGGTAGAATAGCGTTAGGTATTACTAAACCGGACATCCTTTTGGCTAATTGGTTGTAACAGGTGAACTAATTAGTTGGCGTGTGGATATATAAAGGAGCTTTAGTAGCAAGTTCTCCATCAATATTATCAATATATCCCTGAAGAAGTACCTTGTGGGGTACGAAACGCGTTGGAAGGACTCTGTTATTCTTGAATAATATTTGGAACACGGACTTGCTCAGCTTTGAGACGGACGGGGGGTATCGACTGGATACATTGTGGATCGAGCAGTAATAACTGCAAAGTGAATCATAAGGACGGGAGAGGTATCATTACCATTTGTTCAGCGATCTGAAGTGTGGTGAGAATATCAATTACCCTGCCCGCTATAAGGATTTACTACAATATTAAGTTGGAGGGGAAATTTAAACGCTGCAGTGAAGATAACAATATCGACTATACAAGGAATAGAACATCAAAGGTACCCACCCGCTATAGCCGAAGTGTAGTCCGCACACAATATATATATATATATACAGCAATCTAAATAGAGATTACACATGGGGATGCCTTTTGACTTACTGTGCATAGTTCGAAATAACTTTGTGTTGATTCAGCTGGTACGAATTGGGGATCACGTTCAAACAGCTGTTCGAGACGGAGATCGATTTCACTGAGAATATTCGAAACTCTCATTGTTCGTCTTCGATATGTCTGGTACAGCCATATTGTGTCTTTAGTACCCTGTCGACACTAGTTATTCTCGTGGTTTCGTTAGGCACAGTTTTAAGTTTATAGATTTTTTTCATCAACCGACATATGAACGGAAGACAAATGACAGGGAGAGCGCAGCACGTCATGGTAGATGCAAGGAAGATGGCTGAACTCTCGTTCTTCTCAAATAAAGATTTGGAACACAGTTTCACTGGCATTTTTATGAAATGTGATGTTATCACAGTGCCCGTGATTGCTGCCTTTTCCTGTCAGTTGTCTGATTGGGCTCTCCATTGGCTGCCTGTCTTCAGCCCACCCTGTATTGCCTATTTAGACTGAGCTTGGGCACCCTTTGGTTACCCTTTCATGGTGTCTCTATGTCGCTAGCACCTGCACTGTTTTCCTGAGCTTCCTGGGCCTTGACTGAGTCTACTACGCTCTGGAGATCGCCTGTGCACCTGCCTGGCAGCTTCCTCGGTTTCCTGGTTCCTGCCTCTGTTCCTGATCCGGTTTGGGCTGTTGTTCCTGCTGCCGTTCCTGATCCAGTTGGCTGCTGTTACTGTTCCTGTTTCCTGTCCTGACCGGGCTGTGTTCCTGCTCCTGGATCGCGTGCAGAGTGCCTCCTCACTGCTTGGGCGACATTCTTATCATGCAGTGACTTGTGTAGTCCAGTACGCGGGTACTGGTTCGCTCCATGTATAACCGGTTGCGTGCTGCGTACCATACAGCACCATTAGAGTCTTGTGTAATCCAGTATGCGGGTACTGGTTCGCTCCATGTATAACCGGTTGCTTGCTACGTTCCATTCAGCACCGGTAGAGTCTTGTATAATCCAGTACGCGGATACTGGTTCGCTCCACGTATAACCGGTTGCTTGCTGCGTTCCATACAGCACCGGTAGAGTCTTGTGTAATCCAGTACGCGGGTACTGGTTCGCTCCACGTATAACCGGTTGCTTGCTGCGTTCCTTACAGCACCAGTAGAGTCTTGTGTAATCCAGTACGGGGGTACTGGTTTGCTCCATGTATAACCGGTTGCTTGCTGCGTTCCATACAGCACCGGTAGAGTCTTGTGTAATCCAGTACGCGGGTACTGGTTCGCTCCATATATACTGGTCGCTCACAGTATCCATAGAGCACCGGCAGTGTCATCATTGGTCCAGTACGCGGGTACTGATTTGCTCCATCTTCACCGGGTGCTCATTGACACCTATACAGCCCCGGCAAGACCTCTGTGTGCTCAGTATAGGCGACTAGTTTACTCCATCAATAGCCTAGTCGCTGAGGCCTCCTCCGCTTATGTACCAGTACTTGCAGTTCTCTGGGGTTAGTGAGGCTGTCTTGCCTGGTATATTGGCACGGCTGGTAGAGCCTCCTCTCTCGTTGTGCCAATCTCAAGGCTGCTTCGCCCAGTATATTGGCAGGGCCGGTAGAGCCTCCACTCTTGTTGTGCCAGTCTCAAGGCTGCCTTGCCCGGTATATTGGCAGGGCTGGTAGAGCCTCCTCTCTTATTGTGCCAGTCTAAAGACTGTCTTGCCCGGTATATTGGCAAGGCCGGTAGAGCCTCTTCTCTCGTTGTGCCAGTCTCAAGGCTGCCTTGCCCGGTATATTGGCAGGGCCAGTAGAGCCTCCTCTTTCAGTATGCAAGCCTCCAGGCTGCCTTGCCCGGTATATTGGTAAGGCCGGTAGAACCTATTTCCATATTGTGCCAGTCTTAAGGTTGTCTTACCCGGTATTGGCAAGGCCAGTAGAGCCTTTCTATTATTCGCTGTACCACTATTCACTATTGCATTGTACAAATTAAGTGTTGTGATATGTGTATGCCTAACCCGCGAGGGTTCTCTTTAAACTTTTAATAAAGTTGTGTTTTTATCTTAACTCTGTGTCTGAAAGTCAATGCAAACCGTGACAGATGTATAGGCAGTTGATTTGGGGGGTGGATATTGTTAGGTGAAAGTTCTGCTTTAAGCAGCAGGATGATTAGGCAGCTTAAAGGGAATGGGATCAACAGCAGCATTAACATGATTGATGGATGATGAAGTTTCCACTTGCCACGACTAGCTCCAGTGATGCGTCTGAGGCAGTAGCAGCACAATAAGTAGCCTCTATGTGGAGAAAAGAAGTTGTCCAATAATTCTTCTCCACCTGCCCTTCCTCCAAAATCATGTGTTTGTTGTTATTAGAATATAATTTTTTCCCTTGAGAGCAGGAACTGTGTCTCTCATCAGCAACTGAAATGTACACAGGGTGTGTGGTAAATAACACCTGGGGGCAAAATTGGATCCAAACATCATGACACCAGAACCCAAATACTGCCACTGTCCCTATACCCCTTGTCCAGTCCCCGTTAAGGACACATGACAACTTGCTGATAGTTTAATTGTAATAATGAACCCTCCCTGCTAAAATCTTAGCATATTCACCTGGATGGAATCTCTTCAGATGCCGCTTGATGCCCTGCTTGCGATTCTCCTCCAGCACACTGGCATGTGTGGTTAGTGCACCACACAATGTGCAGTGGGTGGAGACGAACTGCCACATCCTAACATCAACAGAGTGGCTACCATTTGGCGGGGGAGGAAATGAACGAGGAGGATTGGCAGAAGATGTAGTTACCCTAGAAGGTGATGGTGAGCTAGTTGTTTCACTCGTCCTGGAACTTCCAGTCTCTGCCTGGGTTTCTTTATTCCTCCTCCTCTTTGATCTCCGCCTCGCCTCTTGTTGCCTTTCTGGAGAGTTAGGGACAGCAAAAGCGGTGCTTGATTTCTGTGGTGGGTGTTTGTCTTTAACATGTTTGACATAACTGTCATGGTGTCTGATTTTCACGTGAGATATCAGGGCAGTTGTGCCAAGGTGTGTTCCCTCCTTTCCCCTTCTCACTGACTTGTCATAAATTGTGCACAGTGCCGTAGGTGATGTCTGCACTGTGCCTGCACCAAGAGAAAAACCGTCCCACACCCATTCCTTCAGGGGATAGGGAACAGATTGAGAAGAATGGTCTATTTCTTCTTGTCCTCCACATGCTCCTTCACTGTCTGTGCTGGCTGCCTCAGAATCAGCACTGCAACCAGGACCAGGATTATTTCTGCTGGCAAATGGAACCTGTCCTAGTCCCACATCACCTGTTGACCCCATTCCCACTGTGTCCACGGTGGTCTGTGGCACACTAGTCTGCTCCTCAGCATCCTGCTACCCTTGTATCTCAGCATCAGAAGGTATTGGAGCTGTTACAAATTCTGCAAATTCCCAAATCTCATTGCTAGTGGTGGTGGTGATGCCCATCCTCATTCCTGTCGCCCATTCCATCTCAGTTTGGGCTAAAAAGGCCGCTAATGTCTCTTCCACCCTAGCTTCTCCACCATTATCATCACCACCCCACCTGTCCCACTGTGATGCTGTTGCTCTATTACAGACATCTCACTGGTTGGAGGAGGTGATGAGAAATGTGACAGAGGGTCCCCTAATGACATGCTTGCCATTTCTTTCTGACCTGCAGAAGGCAGACTGGCTGCACTAGCAGCAAGCACAGGCAGATGACCTGTGCTCCTGGTGGTGGTATTATTGCTGCTAGCCAACAATTCTGCCTTCTTTAGGATTATACTCCACCTGGTGGGGGGAAAGAGGACTCCCAGGGTCAGGGGAATGGTGTACCTGACAACGTCACACAAGCAACTGACAGATATACAGCAAGGTCACCTAATCAGACAAACAAACAAAGCCACCCCACAAAACACTTACCTGGACAACACACTCCTTCCCATTGGTTACTCCCTACCTCATGACAGTGCCTGGACAACATCCCACCACTGTTACATATTTACATAGTAGATTAGGTTGAAAAAAGACTTGTGTCCATCAAGTTCAACCCTTTTCCTATTCATGTTTACCCCTGTTGATCCAAAAGAAGGCAAAAAACCCTCAATACAGCAATTTCAAATTCTGCTTTGAATGGAGGGGGGGGGGTTCCTTCTTGATTCCAAGTGGCAATCAGATTTCTCCTTGGATCAACAAGCACTAAATACATATTAATCCCAGTACTAACATACATAGCCCTCTATGTTCTGCTCTTTTAAATAAGTATCCAGGCCCTATTAATGGCATCTACTGTATTCCATATCGACACCTCCTCAGGCAATGAATTCCATACCTTTATTGTCCATACTGTAAAGAGTCCCTTCTGCTACTGTAGATGAAATCTCCTTTCCTCTAGTCTGAGCGGGTGGCCCCTTGTCCTTTGTACTGTTTTGTTAATGAACAGGTCAATGGAGAGCCCTTTGTATGGGTCCTGAACATATTTATAAGATACCGTTTCTCTACTGTGTACAAGTTTAACTTTTCTAGCCTTTCTTCATAACTAAAACTTTCCATTCCCCTTACTAGTTTTGTAGCCCTCCTCCGCACTTTCTCTAGTTCCATAATGTCCTTTTTTAGAAAAGGCTCCCAGAACTGAACAACATATTCAAAGTGGGGTCTTACCATGGACCTGTAGAGGGAGAATGATAATTGTAAGTTCTACAGGGCAGGGACCTTTCATCCTCATGTATACTCACCTGTTGTTCCCCTTATGATTGTCTTTATACGCACTTAATCACTGCACTTATTATACCCCTTCTATATCAAATGTAAACTGTAAAGTGCCAAGTACACTGGCGCTATATAAATAAAATATACAATACAATACAATACAATCTTCCTCGCATGAATCAATATCCTTTTTAATACATGCAAATATCTTATTGGCCTTTGTAGCTGCCAGCTGGCACTGCACGCTACTGCTAAGTCTATTGTCTACCATTACTCCCAAATCCTTTTCATTAGTAGATTTATAGCCGGTTACCCAATTTGTCCAAATCCTCTTTTAATGAAGACACATACAGTTCAGACTTTATTACCCTACTTAATTTTGTGTCATCAGCAAACACTGATACATGGCTCCGTATGCCCATATAACGGATAACAATGAACAGACAAGAGTCAGTACAGATTTTGAAACACCACCTTTATTGATCAATGTAGATATTCAATGTAAGCAACACAGATACAGGAACGGGTAGAGCATAACACAGGAAACCAGCGTTCCTACCAGAGTCTGCTTCTTAGTAAACTACTCTACTTTAGATTGTGCAATAGCACCGGCTGGAGCTGGGACCCAGGAGAGGACACAACGTAATAACTGGGGCTAGGACCCAGGATAGTATCAGTGTGGTGACTGGGGCTAGGACCCAAGATAGTATCAGTGTGGTGACTGGGGCTAGGACCCAAGATAGTATGAAGTGTAAGGTCACAACAAGGAATATTAGACTGACGTAGGCCTATAGTCAGTATGAGGCGGTATAGCATACAAGCTGTGGGTCAATACCAGTGCGGGTAGTCAGCCAGAACTGATGGTCAATACCAAGCAGATAGTCAGACAAGCCAGGAGTCAGTGCCAGAGCGGGTAGTCAGCCAGAGCCGATGGTCAATACCAAGCGGGTAGTCAGACAAGCCACAACACTGTACACCGGAGAGACTGATAGACAAGCCAAGGATCATACACAGAGACACACTAAACAGAACTGCACTGGAACACCACGAAAGGGCAACTGGTGTGGTGTCCAGACAGTTTAAATACTCATTGCCTGTTCTTCAATATAGCATATGCTCGAACATCGAAAACCCAAGCCTGTCATTCAATTTAGCATATGCTCGAACATCGAAAACCCATGTCTGTCACATCCTACTCAATGTAAGTGGTCAACTCGAACATGGACAAACTACATGTCACATTCTATGTTAGTACATGGGTAAAGATTAAGGTTTCATTTTCTGGTACCAGCCTCCTATCCTACTGTCCCTCTTTAGTACCCAAATTCCTCTCTCTCGTTTTCCTATCCTGATTTCCCCTCATATCAGATAAGTCTATGTGTATATACATTGTAGTGTTTCATACTACATCAAGAATAAACATCAATGATTGTTTAAACTGCAGTATGTGTGTCTAAACTAATTTGTGTATTGAAAATACATTAACCCCATCGTGACAAGTGACTTACCAGGTACGTCCCGCAAAAACTGTGACTTAGTGACAGAGGACGTACCTGGTAAGTCCCGGAAGTCATTCGCTAGAATGAAGAAGAAGAAAAATCCGTCGTTAAGTGCTGGGCGCGTGCGCGCGTGGCCAGTCATTAAGGGATTAATCTTGTGCTAAATTATCACCTCACTTAACCCTTCTCAGAGACTGACAGAATTGGAACAAAGTGCCAACTTGCCTTTGATTCGAGGATCGCAAATTGTGGCAAGCATTAACTCGGGACAATTGTCCATGCGCTCTTCCATGCGCAGAGTAAGTTCCTTCTTCAACCTCATTAGAAGGGCAGCAACATCTGGAAGTATATTACCCTCAGCACCAGGCAAGCGTTCCCTATGGGAAAGGAAATCATCCAATTTTAAGGAGAGGTGCGTGAAGAGGGGAATGACATCTGCCAGACTAGCGTTCTCTTTGCTCAAAAGTTCCGTCAAAGCACGGAAAGGCGTAAGGACTGTCACTACCTGTTCCATCAGGGCCCAGTCAGCCCTGCCAAGTGTTCTGTTACTGCCAATGAAATGGTGACATGACATTGCATGAATTGCCTTTTTCTGCTCCAGGATACGCTCTAGCATATCTAAGGTGGAGTTCCACCTGGTCCCAACATCTTGATTTAGGTGGTGCTCTGGGAGGTCTGCCTTTTTCTGTTCCTTCCTGAGTAGCTATAGCTGGCTATCTTTGACGCTTCGATGGAAGTGGCCAGAAATTTGTCGGCATGACTCCAGAAGTGCTGACAACCTTCCAGTGTTACTGCCATCCTCAAGAGCAGCCTTCACTACTAGATGCAGAACATGCGCTGAGCAGCGCACACCCACAAATCTGCCATCCCGGAGAGCCTTGATCATGTTAGGTGCACCATCAGTAACCACAAACCCCATTTGCACCTGTGTGCCTGCCTGCTCCCCTAGCCATTGCGCCACCATGTTCTGCAGTGCTTCGAATGTTATCTGAGGTGTGCTGCTGATCTATTACCTCAGCATGGAGGAGGAAAGAGAGGTACCCTGTCTGCCTATACAACTGTGACACTGGCAGTGTGACTCTGAAGATTATTCAGACAAATCACTTGTATTTTGTATGTTTTTAATAAAACCAACACAGGTGACTCTCCCTTGAGGTGGCGAAAAGGCAAGCTTCCTGCCTATACAACTGTGACACTGGCAGTGTGACGCTGAAGATTATTCAAACAAATGACACCCTGCCTGCCTATAGGACTGTCAGACTGGTTGATGTGACATTGAAAATTATTCAAACAGTGCCGGCCCAATACATTGTGCTGCCTGGGTCCAAGGATTAAATGCTGCCCCCTCAAAAAAAAAAAAAAAAAAAAAAAAAAAACACCCACCAAAACACACCCACATCCATTATAATGGGGTCTTGTGTCCATAGAGAGATCTTAAGTCACCAGGGTTGTAAACATGCACTCTGATTTACAATATTTCAGCCAGTAAATATGATGGTGGGGTCTTCTGTCCATAGACAGCTTAAGTACCCAGGGGCTGTGAATGTGCTCTCTCTAATTTACAATATACCTGTAGACACCAATCAAGTGTAAGAGCGTAACCGATATTTAGACTAAAAAGCAGTTATGCCCTTACACTTGGTTGGACTTGGTGTCTACAGACATATTGTAAATTACAGAGAGCACATTTACAGCCCCTGGTGACTTGGGATGGAAGAAAATAGGAAGATGAGGGAAATAATAAGCCATTATCTATCTCAGAACCAAAGCGTCCTACCCCTGGGCCCTGGGTATACTCACTCACGGTCTCAGCTCAGAATTCAGCAGGACAGAGTCACAGCAACAGTCAGATCGTGCACGGTCTCACACCACACGCACGGTATGCACCCCAACCAGCCAATGTGGATGGACCATATTGAGTGAGCAAATATGCTCCTCTTTAATTGGCGGGTGGCAGGCTGGTGATGCGATGGTGCGTGTGGGTTGGCTGTGAGGCATAGCACACTCCGGAACTGAGCCTGGTGGTGTGTCTGTGTGGACTGACACTGACTATCACATGATTCACATCAGTGAAGCAGCCAGCGGGCATCGCCATTGAGTGAGCATAGGGCCACCCAGCTGCTGAGAGTGACAATGATGGGACATACTGAAACACAGACCTGACGGATTTGCTACACTAGTAGCCACAGAACAACATCTACACTGTCTGCTCCCAGTATGGTACCACTAGTAGGCAAAGAATGAAACATACATTTTATGACACCCTAGCCTTGTTCCACTGTCCTCTTGTAGTCACAGAACCACATATACACTGTATAACAGCCACAGCCTTGTTCCACTGCCCCAGTGGTTGCTGTAGAACAGTATTTCTCAACTCTTGTCCTCAGGACCCACTAACAGGCCAGGATTTGATGATTTCTTTGTTAGAGCACAGATGAGTTAATCAATGTGCATGAGCCTCTGATCACCACACTAGCAGAGAAATCCCTAAGTCCTGGCCTGTTAGTGGGTCCTGAGGACAGGAGTTGAGAAACACTGCTGTGGAACCTACATGCACTGTTTCCTTAGTGGCATTCTACTGGTAGCCACAGCACCACATATAGACTGTCAGACACCCCACCCTTGTTCCATTAGTAGCCATAGATCGTAATTACATTGTCTGCTTCCCCAGCCTTGTTCCACCTGCAGCGACATCCTGCCAAAAAATAAAATGTTTTCTGTTTTTTGAATGGGATATAGTATATATGATACATTCACTCCAAATAAAATGCATGTATAATCTGTGAAGAATATGTTCATAAAATGGTTGTCACTATTTGACTGTTTAAAAAATGTTTACAGGTTTAATTTTAAGACTCTAGTCACTTTACCATAATGCACACCTGCCAGCTGTCCCTGGTTTTGACTCTCTGGACCCAGCAGGCTCTTTTGGTCCCTGACCTTAACATTGAAATGCAATCCAATATTTTCTGTGCTTGTCATCCATAGATGAACAGGTTACAATCTTACCAGTGTTTGCTATTATTATTTAATTATAGGATTAAATAATTACATGTAGTATTATTGTATAGGTAATATCCAACTGTACTACTGTAGATGTAATGTGTTAAAAAGAAAAATTGAGACATTCTGTTGTGAATGAACTGCAACACAGGAGAGAAATAAAAAAAAATGCTTGACATCTATACTGAAGAGGGGTCCACAGCATTGTCTTAGTATAGCAATATCACCGTTTTCCGTGAGTGTGCAATACAGGGCTCTACGGTAATTGCTGGGCATTTCCCAACGTCATAATCAGGGAATGATGGGAGTTGTATTCTAACTACTGTTAGGAAACACATAAGTGATGCACATTCATCTCCCACCTAGAAATTATTTACACACAAGGTAACTCCCCCAAGTAATACCTAGCCCCTTTCCAAGTGAAAGGACTTCCGGAAAGGCTTCAGATCTCTTAGTGACTCACCTGTTATTGCCAGTCAGCGGGACCCGGAGAGTAGGAGGGGGTGATGCTATGGCTGCAGATTAAGTCTGGCACGGTGCTCTTAGTTGGCCACTCGTCACAATGTTGAAGCTCAGCCCGGCCAGCACCTTCTGGGTGGAGACACCTCACAGCAATCCTGTTCAGGACACATCATGCACTGTCGTGCACTCATACTAGGGATCCCAAATGTTTAGACTCATTTCGTACAGGGTGCACCCTCCTCTATTTGTAAAACCTCTCTAGCAAATCTGGGACGGTAGACCTATTTACTCAAGTCTTGACTTTAGGTGGGCGATAAACAATACAAAATAGGCATAATGTTTGACTATCACATAATTCACGTCACTGAAGCAGCCAGCAGGCATCGCCACTGAGTGAGCATAGGGCTGCCCGGCTGCTGACAGTCACACTGATGGGATACCCTGCAACACAGAACTGGCGGAAGCGCACAAAATAAACATGCTATGGGACGGCAAATTGCCGCCCCTGTCAAAGTGCCGCCTGGGTCCATGGACCCACTGGGACCCATGTAAGGGCCGGCCCTGTATTCGAACAAATACCTAATATTTTTTTATATTTTGCACAGGAACAAATATTTCTCACTCTTGCAGTGGCAATAACCGGAACTAATGCTGGCTGCCTACCTATGCCTAGCCTAATGCTACCTGCCTGCCTACACAACAACTGGACACTCTCTAATCTCTTCTTCTCTCTCTGAGCTCCAACAACGCAATGAGGAAATGCAGGCTGTCTGTCTGTGTGACTGTGTCATTAGTCCAACCCCCATCATGAAACGAAGAAGGCTATTGGAATACAGACAAAAGAGGGAAGTAGTGCATGAAACGGAGAATGGAATTGGACTAGAGACATGGAGGGAAAATTATGGAGGGAAAGTAATTGAGCACGCACAGGAAGTACAAAAAAGTCCTGGTCGAAAGTAGTCAAAACTTTTGGAAATTTGTCGATTGCCGAGACTTCCGAAAGTTTCGACGAATTTCGGTCCTGGGCTGTTCGGAGTCGGATCATTTTTTCCGAATGACCCTTGAGTTTCGGATTGGCCTGAATGTCTCCGAATGACCCCATTTTCGACGAAATACGATTGTCTCCAAATGAATTCGCACAAGTCTACTTTCAGCCAGTTTCCAATCCTCTCACATATGTTTGCCCTAAGCCTATTTCATTAAATTTGTAAAGTAACCTTTTGTGTGGAACCGTATCAAATGCCTTGGCAAAGTCTAAATAGATAACATCAACCGCTGCACCCAAATCTATATTTTTGCTCACCTATTCATAAAATGCAATCAAGTCAGTTTGACAATACCTGTCTATAACAAAGCCATGTTAGCTCCTGCTAATGATATTCCTGTTCAAGATGAATTACTGAATATATTCCCTTAGCAAGCCTTCAAATGGTTTCCCCACCACAGATGTCAAGCTTACAGGTCCGTAAAAAGGTTGGGATTTTGATCTATTTTTAAATATGGGCACCACATCTGCTTTACGTCAATCCGTGTGCACCATACCTGAAATAAAAGAATCCCTGAAAATCAGAAATAACGGCTTGGCCAGGGCCTGGCTTAGCTCTTTAAGTATCCGTGTGTGTATACTATCCAGCCCTGGGGCTTTGTCTACCTTAACATCATTTAATTGTTTTAACACTTTTTCTTGTGTCTGCCAATTCCATGCTTGCTGTGACTGTTCTGTAAAAGTAGTTTGCAGGTTCTTATCCATCAGGTTTTCCTTGGTAAAAACAGAAGAAAATAAATTGTGGTCGTAGAATGAAACCTGGGGGTTGCTATCTCCCCTTGGCCTGCCGTGACCACCGGGGATGAGGCGGCGCAGGTAACCTAAAAGAGGCTACCTTAGAACCTTTTTGAACAAAAGGGTGTTGGAGGGGGGGCACAATTGGCGATGCGCCCCGAGGGGAAGTCTGAGGTCCGTATTTAAGGACCTACAGCCCCTCTTACAAATGCGGGCTCAGCCCTACACTTGTGGTCGGGGCTTCCGTAGAATGAAACCTGGGGGTTGCTATCTCCCCTTGGCCTGCTGTGACCACCGGGGATGAGGCGGTGCAGGTAACCTAAAAGAGGCAAGAGAGACTCTGCTGGTAACTGTTTATTAATGCTTGCGCAAAGATGACATCACTTTGTTAGGTTAGTGAGAGCTCTACGGATTTCAGTATCTGGGTTAGGTATATACCTATTGAAGCAAGCAGACTGCCATCTTCCTAGCTTTTGAATAATGTGAGCCGGAACCTGGTTTCTGGATGCTGCCGAGGCTGCCCCGATCCTGAATGAATGTCCCGAGTAGTGGTTAGGGTTGTACCCCAATCGAGACAGAATGATGCGTACGTAATAGGTGAAAGAGGATGTAGTGAGTGGGCCCGATGAGAGAGGTAGAAGTGGGCTATCATTGGGAAGTGGGTGAATGAGGTTAGTGAGGTTAGTTAAGGCTTTGTAAGGGCACCAAGGGTCGTTAGTAGCGAAATATGGGATGTAGTGACCGGTGTGGGATTGATCCGTCTTGGAGTGTGAGTGTGAGAGGAACAGTGTGAAATGATCCGAGTGGTGAGCAAGCTGGTCCTTGCGCACAAAATCGTCCAATCTCGTGCGTGAGGAGAATTCGCTTGGACGGAGGAAGCCAAAGAAGGCCAGGCATACTGCCGCCTGAATAACAATATTAGTTTGTGCTTGAAAAGGTTTAGTGTCAATAAAATCATAAATACGTTTGAAAATGTGACCCGTAATGGGAAGACGAGTGCGTGGAGTTAGTTGAGAGTTTGAGATTCCTCGGAGGAAAGCTTAACGCTATAATATGATAGTATTGACGGGTGATACGGATGATGTAATGCGTGATGGTGCTGTATTCCAGCGAGGAATGCCTTTATGGAGGAAGGTGATAGCTTGAGACCCGAGTGGCAGTGGGTGGCGAAAGCCAGAATGGTGGACTGTGAGTAAGGGTTGTCAGGTTTAGTGATTGCAGTAAAAATCCTGAATGCTTCCCAAGCTCTGTTGTATGCCTTCCTCGTATTAGGGGCCAGAGCTTGGTTGATGACTTCTGAAGCTTCCATCAGGAGAGAGTTTATGGCAGGATTAGTTGAGCGAAGGTTGGGGGGGTTGATGGTTGCTCGGCTATGGTTGGTTGTTTGCTGATGAAGTGCTGCAGTTGAAATTTGGAGAGCTGATTAGCTGGCTCATTGTCTTGGTTTGTTATTAGGGAGGTGTGAATGAAAAATTTATGGAGTAATGAAAGCCATGTGAGTTTCCTGAGTAATTGAGAAATAAGTGGTGCTGAGGATCTGCCTTTCTTGATGAGGTTACATGTGGCTAAGCTTGAGGGGGTGAAAGATGACTGATTGCCCTGACCACTGGTTACCCCAAAGTTCTGCAGCCGCTACGATGGGGTAAATTTCCAGCAGCGTGTGATTAATAGCTGCTATGTTGGCAATCTCTGGAGGCCACTGATGAGCGAACCAAGTGTTGCCACATATAGCTGCAAAACCCATGTCCGCTGTTGCGTCTGTAAACACTGTGGGGCTGCATGTAGTGGGAGAGGGGGGAAACATTGACCGGCCATTCCAATGCTTAAGGAAGTTTGTCCACATACGGAGATCTGCGAGTGCTGGAGGTTGCAACTGTATTGTGGTATTAGGCTGGGAGGCTGCGGAAAGATGAGAAATGAGGTGGGAGATGAATGAGCGCCCCTGGGGTATAATCCTCATAACGAAGCTAAGGTGGCCAATGAGAGACTGAAGCTCTACTTTGGACAGTGAGGTTTTAGTTAATGCGTTCTGAATGGTTGAGTTAATTCTATGTAATTTATCTGATGGAATGCGGGTCTCTAGGGCTATGGTGTCTATAGTAATACCAAGGAATTCAATGGTTTTAGAAGGGCCGCTAGTTTTCTGACTGGATATTGGGATGTTTAATGCCTTGAATAACTCTAGAAGTTTTTCGAGACTGTTAGTAGATGAATGGTTGTCAATGAGTAGAAAATCGTCTAAATAATGAATTACTGCCGGACATCTGCAGTGGTTTAGCAAGAGCCAGCAGAGGATGTCTGCGAAATCGTCAAAAATTTTGGGGCTGCTGCGGCAGCCAAAAGTGAGGGTGGTAGCGAAATAATATTGGCCCTTCCATTTCATACCCTGAAGATGCCAGAGAGAGGGATGCACTGGTAGGAGCTTAAATGCGTTTTGAATGTCTGTTTTCACTAACCAGCAATCTGGGAGTGCTTGTTTAATGAGGCTAATTGCATGATCTATGGTGGCGTACTGAAGCGAAAAGGATTCAGGAGGAATTAAAGAGTTTATACTGGGGACTACGGTAGAGTGGGGGGCTGACAAGTCTAATATTAACCGTTTTTTGTGTGAGAATTTCTTAGTCGCGAGACCTAACGGATTGATCCTCCAGATGGGGAAAGGAGGGGAAGGGAAAGGGCCTATTAAAAAATTGTTTTCTGCTTCAATAGCTAGAAGGGCAGATACTTCTGATGGGTCTGAGAGGGCAGAGACTAAGTTGGGGCATTCAACTGAGGTGGAAGGGGAGATTATGATACCGGTGTGAAAACCTTCTTTAAATCCAGTTAGGATGTACTCTATTTTGGCGGAATCTGGGTGAGAAATGAGGAGAGACTGCAACACTGCGATGTATATTCCACCCAAACTTTTATTAATGTGATTAAAACGGGGGCAAATGGTTCTGGAGTGGGCTTTTTTGCAGTTTGAGCAAGTATGAGATAGCCTGCACCCGCTAAAGAAACATCCCTTAGAATTAAAGTTGTTGCATATAGGGGTGCTTCCATTATAATAGATGGGCCGGCCAAGTTTATCATATGATGGTGGAGAAGATGAACAACTAGGCTGGTTTAGCTGTTGATTGGCGGGTGGGATGGATTGGATTGACTGGCTACTGTTTAGGGGAGCCGAGGGGCAGAGGGAGGAAGAATGATAGGAGGACTGGCAATGCTGGCATAATGGGGCTTTAAGGCCAGCAAAGTGCCTGCAAAATAATTCAGTGTCCAGGCTACCCCAATCCAACATAAAATTGAACTGTGCCAAAGCGGCGGCCGACTTGGCGGCAAAAGACCGGTGATAGTCATAAAATGTACTACCTCCGTATTTATGCGCCAAGTCGACCACCAAGTGGAGATAGTGGTCTAGCTCCTGACGTCTGTGAGGGAATGCCGAGCATAAAATATCCCTGTAGACGCCAAAGGCCAGAACAAACTCCGCCACTGAGAGCTTCTTGGACAATCTGGGGTCTTTTGCTTTGGGGGTAACTGAGACATCACCGCAATTAATGACTTTGCTATCGGATATATCCTGAGAAGCGATCAGGAGGGACACCAAATTAACTTCTTTCCCTTCTATGATGTCCCTTCTAATGTGAGGTGGGATCATGTGAGCTGGGGAAATTTTAGGGCAAGTGGCTAGAGAAGTACCTGGATGGGCGGGTTCTACGGGTTGGGATTCCTGATTCGTAGGACGTGCGGCTTGTTCTAGAGTGGACACTCTCTTTTGAATGTCTGAAATTGCTGACCCCATTTCGGTGAGAAGGTGGGTGATATGACTGAATTGCTCATTAATTTGTGATGTCTGCTGAGGGGAAGGTGAAGGGGAGGGGGGGGTTAACCGAGTTGGGGGGGAAGAAGCCATCAGGAGTCTATATAGCTCTGCCTTCCAAGCAGAGGCTGGGAATGGGATGTGAAGGCGAGTCAATTCCACCATCAGCTTTCCCACGGTCCATCCGCGGAGTGAGGGGCTTCGTGGAGGGGGGGCCAGGTTTTCTGTGATGGGAGCTTCCGTGTCAGATGGTGGTTGATTGTCATTCTCCATGAGGCTGTGAAACAAGAGAAAGCAGCATTGGAACATTCTGAATAATTATTACAGGATAGTATTAGCTACAATTTGGGGAGCTGCTGAAAGTCTGACTACAGGATGAAATCTGAAAGGAACCCCTATCTTTCATGGTGAGGAGGTGTCTACTTAAGGGACCCCCGACCCCTTTGAGGAGGTGGGGTAATGGTCGGTGGTACCTAAGAACTCACGAAGAGGTGAGACCTCCGGCCTCTAGTGAAGAGGTGAGTAATCGGTTATGGGGCCTCCGGCCTCTGCGAGAGGTGAGGGATCGATCGATGGGACCTCTGGCCTCTGCGAAGAGGTGAGATACTGTGATGGGACCTCTGACCTCTGCGAGGTGAGGTATCTGACTTATGGGACCTCCAACCTCTGCAAAGAGGTGAGGTATCTAACTATGGGACCTCCGACCTCTGCGAAGAGGTGAGGTATCTGACTATGGGACCTCCGGCCTCTACGAAGAGGTGAGGTGTCTGTCTATGGACCTCCGGCCTCTGCGAAGAGGTGAGGTATCTGTCTAAAGGACCTCCGGCCTCTGCGAAGAGGTGAAGCATCAGTCTATGTGACCTCCAGCCTCTTGTGAAGAGGAGAGGGATCTGAGATGTAGACTGAAGTGCCTCAGGTCCCTGAGAAGGAATGTGGTAAGTGATGGGAGAACTAGGATGCTGCAGGAAGGGGCAGTGTACCAAAGGGAGTGCCTAAGCCTTGTGAAAGAAACGTGCTGTAACGTGAAAGACCTAGCTGCAGCCTAAGCCCTTGGGCAGGCAGAGTGACAGTGATGAAACGAGCGGGAACAGAGAAGTGCACAAGTGAAGGGAAGAAAGCTGGATCTGCATGTGCGGCCTAGGCTAATAATGTACCGGCTGATGGCGAAAAGCCTGCACGGCCGCGTGGCAGCTCCAACCTTAAGTGCAATGAACTTAACGGTGAGTGAATAGAGTAAGAGTGTACAGACCCATAAGGCATAGTAACCTGTAGCATGGATTTTCGGTGGTGAGTGTGGTAAGAGAGACAAGAAGTCACCCCTGCATGTGGAGTAACTATGTGTGTGACCCACTGTAAGTAAGACTTCTTACCTTGCTTGTGTTGACAGATGCCTAAGAGATAGAGCCGATAAATGAAATGGTAGAAAGTATGTAAATATATATATATATATATTTTTTTTTTTTTTTGTCCCCCAAGGTACCCTAGGTGTGTTCGTTTCCTGGACGTACGGGACAGATTCTTAGCAAGTGCCCAGATTTACCACAGTATAAACATAACCCTTGCCTCCTGCGAAGCGCTCGTTCCTCTTTGGTTAACCTGGTAAAACCTAATTGCATAGGTTCACCAGGATCTCGTGCATGGTCATTGGATTTAGGCAACGAGGGAGGGATGGGTGGGCAAAATGAACTGCTAGGCCCAGTGCTTTTTGACCGTCCCCTACGGTCCTTAGCCATAAGCCTGTCACGAATTTGAGTGTCAATTAGAATTGCGTAATCAATATATTCGTCCAGGTCGTTAGGCAGCTCTCTAGCTGCAGTTTCATCTTTGATATAATCGCCCAGACCTTGAGCAAAGGCAGCCAACAAAATCTCATTGTTCCAAACTACCTCTGCTGCTAGTTTACGGAATTCTATGGCATACTCGCCCACAGTCTGTTTGCCCTGTTGAATCTCCATTAGACGTATAGCAGCAGAGGTGGTTCTACCAGGGATCTCTAATACTCTCCGAAATGTTTGCACAAATTCACTGAAATTTTTGTGCAAGGTTTAGCATTTTCCCATAAGTGATTGGCCCATGCCAGTGCACGCCCGGTCAACAAGGATATCATAAACCCCACTTTACTGTGATCATTGGGAAAGGCAAGGGAGGTCAACTCCAGAAATATCTCAAGTTGATTGATAAACCCTCTGCACAGACTGGGTTCGCCATCATATCTGAGTGGCAATGGAGCGGAAGCAGTTAGCCCTTTGACTGCAGCCACAGAGGTAATATTATCATTCTCCGGTGTCGAAACTGGGGAGACCACCGGACTTGAAACAGAGTTGTCAGTAAGTACAGTACACTCAAGTATAGTTTGGATGGCCAATGCCAACTGATCCAAACGCTGCTCATGTACATCCATCCTCCAATGGATGTTTTGTGCGTTACCTTTACTCTTACTGTCTGAGGTCGGGCCCTTTTGTACTGTCACGGTTTGTTTTGACTCCCAAACAAAGAGTAAGATAAAAATCAAACTTTATTGAAAAATTTAATGGGAAAACTTTATTGAAAAATTTAATGGGAACCCTCACGGGTCCTGAACATACACATATATCATTAGTACACAAGGGTTCAAACAATAGCTATTACAAAATACAGCATGGTAGGCTCTACCGGCCTTGCCAAAGTACCGGGCAAGGCAGCCTATGGTATTAATAGCAATATGACTAAGGCTCTACCGGCCCTACCAATGTACCGGGCAGGGCAGCCAGGAAGATGATACAGTAGCGGGAATACAGCTCTACCGGCCTTGCCAATATACCAGGCAAAGGCAGCCAGGAGAACAGTAGGACAGCTCCACTAATGTTGTATAGATGGAGCAGCAGCATAAGATGGAAACAGTGGAGCAAACCAGTATCACAACCAGGGAGACCAAACCGGTGCAGTAATGGAGGCGGCAGCAACCGGTGAATGTGGGAGTAAACCAGTACCGGGTACTGGACAACAGTAACGCCCAACCGGTTCTATACTGAAGGAATCAGCAACCGGTTAAAGTGGAGTAAACCAGTACCGTGTACTGGGACAACAGGAACGCCCAAACCGGTTTCTATGATGCAGGGCTCAAAATTTCCACTCGCGGAAATTGAAGCCCTGTATGCAAGGCCGGCGCACCTATTGGCTGCCTGTGCGGTGCGTGTGACACTTGTCCTATGCCCGGTGCAGCTACAGTTAGGCTGCGGTTACTTTGGTTAGAGCCCTAACCGGAGCAGGAAGCGGATGGAGAGGGACAGCTGGTGATGCGAGAGATGTGAGAGCACGGGGGGGGGGGGGGGGGGGGAGTGTCATTACAGGGTGGGATGATAAAGAAATAGGTAATGTTTTGGGAGTTAGACACAATGCCAGACATAATTGATGGATGTTGGGTGGGTGGGGAGAGTGGTTAAGCGGAAGGCAGGCGTGATGCAGGGCAGGCCTATCGTGTATGTATGTGTGCTGACAACTTCCTATAGTGAGGATGATGGGATTTGTAGAGCTACAATATCGAAAAAAGCTGCCGGTTTCCACCCCTCAAAACTGCCAAGGAGCAGCCTGTAAGAGTGAACCTCCCATCCTGAGAGAAGTTTGAGAACCCCACAGCGTTCAACCCAAGCCTGCAGAATCCACGTTATTTGCCGCATATAGAAGTATAGATGTGTGCCTTCTATGTGTGTCATTCATTGAAACTAAAGCTGCCCGATAAAACAAATGCATATTAACGCTTTCTGTGCCAAAAGAGTTAATACGCATTTGTTTTATCGGGCAGCTTTCGTTTCAATGAATGAGACACACAGAGGCACACATCTATACTTCTGTACGCTGCAAATAACGTGGATTCACCTGCGGGGTTGGGTTGAAGCGATTTTAAAAGAAGTGAGATGAGAACCTCGCTCTTGTATGCAGGGCGAGATTCTCACTGGTCATCGGGCATACTGGGCTGGTCCGGGTCCACACACAATGACAAGCCAATTATGTTGTCACACCCTGAACAAAAATTGCTTTAATGCTAATGCTCGCCAAGCTTGTTCCCTGCCACACAGAACGTTCCAGAGCATACCGCTGCAGCGTGTGACAGGAGGGTGTTCCCAAATCTCATGCACCGCCCTTTCTGTCACTTCACAAGTTATCCCACCTACCAACACCTTTCGGCATTCTGGTACATAGAATTCGATGCTCTTCTTTCCTCTGGGGTGGATCTAATGTTGGACTACAAGTACAACTCCCATCAGCCCAAAAGCAAAAGTACTCAGGCGTTGTGTTGCTTTTGCCCAGACTCCCCCTGCAGCCTGGCAGCTTGTTTTCCTGAGTTGAAGCGCTGCAGTGGAAGAGATAGGAGCGGAGCTTGTTGAAGCGCCGATCCTTGAATAACAGCGGCTGATCCCCAATCAGGTAGTGAAGATCAGTGAGTGGATGGATGGGTTCAAGGACCACAAATGTCACTCATTTTTAGTCAGTTCCAGTCTGGGTGTTTAACATTACTATGGAGGGCCATATAGTGGTTGTAGTTTTGCTTAGAGCTGGTCTATAGAGGAGAAGAATATTGAAGGTTTAATCTCCACAAAAACTAACACCCACATCTTCATATTTTCATTATGGCAGTCATCTTATCATTATTGGCTTTCCTAATTACAAAAGACACTTCCTTAAAGGTACTCTATCAGTAAATAGGTGGGGTGACAACCTGTTATTGATTAGAAGCTGATGTTGGATTACAATTCCCATCATCATGCATTGCTGAGGATGATGTTACTTGTATTATAACTGCAGTGATAGACCCTCTAGTTATACATCCTATGTACAATGTAATTATGCTTAGGGTAAAATGGGAGTAGTCTGCCTTTGGGTGTCACAGTAGGTGCAAGTCGCCTTTATTAATATGTAGGAAATCATTCAGTACCGGGGCCTCATCTTGTTAGAGAAGATGCGGATGTCCTATTGCAGGCCTTAGGAAACATAGGCTTTCCATGCGCTCTTCAAAGCAACTTGAAGTATCCCTGCTATAATTATTGGAGTTGTACTCCAACATCAACATGAGAGGCACATGTTTGCATATCTTGATCTACTATTTATTTGTACTTGCTGGTGTATTTCTGATTGAAACACAGATAGCTAACTAGTAATGCTAGCTCAATGTATTGATATTGGGATCCGGGCATTGCAGGAAGTTTGGAGTGCACAGCTTCCTCCAAAATCCACACACGTCACGTGTCTTTACATATTTTGTTTTGAAATAAATCTAAACATATGGATTATTCAACAAGCCTTGTCATATAAGAAAATCTGTTCTTGCTTTAACTCTTTCAATGCCAGATGGGTATGCAATGTGTTGCACACCCTCTGGCACTCAAAAGGTTAATCTTATATATGGAAAAAAAAAAAAAATGTTTAATTTGCATTTATTTTAACAGATTGGATGTTGGTGAAGTAATGAATGCATTGTACAGCAATCTGTAGGAGATCTCTTGCATTCAGTTGATATGCTGAATAACACAGAACAACAGTGTCGTTTCATGAAAGAGAACATGAGATGGGTGGGGTTAAAGGTGGGATATGGGTGTGGTTAGAGGCGGGGATATGGGTGGGGCTAGGCGTGGAAACTGGTGGCGAGTAACTTTTCAGGCCTGGCTAGTAGCTCAGGACTTGAAATTTTGAGCCCTGCTATAATGGATGGATCAGCAACCGGTGAATGTTGAGTAAACCAGTACCGTGCACTGGACAAACGAAAAGCCCAACCGGTTCTATAATGGAGGGATCAGCAACCGGTGAATATGGAGTAAACCAGTACCGCGTACTGGACAAACGAAACGCCCAACTGTTTCTATAATGGATGGATCAGCAACCGGTGAATGTGGTAAACCAGTACCGCGTACTGGACAATCGTAACGCCCAACCGGTTCTATAATGGATGGATCAGCAACCGGTGAATATGGAGTAAACCAGTACCACGTACTGGACAATCGTAACACCCAACCGGTTCTATAATGGATGGATCAGCAACCGGTGAATATGGAGTAAACCAGTACCGCGTACTGGACAATCGTATCGCCCAACCGGTTCTATAATGGAGTGACCAGCAACCGGTGAATGTGGAGTAAACCAGTACCACGTACTGGACAAACGTAACGCCCAACCGGTTCTATAATGGAGGGCTCAGCAACCGGTGAATGTTGAGTAAACCAGTGATCAGAATGTCGCCCAGGCGACCCAGCAGCCAGACGGATGACAATCAGGATCCAGCAGCAGGAACAACAGACAGGCCAGGACAACCACAGGAACAGCAGGGTGGCCAACCAGGTCAGGAACGGAGCAGGAACAACAGCAGTACTGGATCAGGAACGGAGCAGGAACAACGGCAGCACTGGATCAGAAACGGAGCAGGAACGACAGCCCAACCAGATCTGGAACGGAGGCAGGAACCATACTGGAGAGACTCTGACAACTGGAGAAACGCTGACACTGGTAAGGGGTCAAAACAGGCTCAACGATACAGGTACAAGGCAGGGTGACTACTGACATAGAGACACCACGAAAGGGCCACCTAAGGGTGCCTCAGCTCAGTCTATAAAGGCAATACTGGGCGGGCAATAGACAGGCGGCCAATGGAGAGTACACACAACTGACTGACAGCAAAAGTCAGCAATCACGGGCACCGTGATAGTATGGAAGCAAGAGTGGATAGCATTATTTTGTCACTGTACAATTGTTGGTAAAACCTAACCTCAAATTTACAGTGCAGTATTGGACATCAGATCTGAAAAAGGATATTCTAGAACTGGAGAGGGTACAGCAAAGAACAACAAAATTAATTAAAGGAATGGAGGACTTGAAGTATGAGGAACGACTAGATAAGCTTGGTTTATTTACTCTAGAGAAAAGACAACTAAGAGGAGATCTTAACACATTGTACAAATATATGAGAGGTCAATACAAGGATCTCTGTGGTGAGCTATTCATTCCAAGGCCTGATCAAATAAATAGGGGTAACCCCAAAAGATTAGTGGATGGGAGGTTTCAGCTTCAGCAGAGAAAAGGTTTTTTATTACAGAAAGTTCTGTTAAAGGGATAGTAATACTTCGTTTTAACTTTATTTTATTTTGTAGGCATTAAAAAAACATGAAGAATGATATAAGTCTTATCTCTCAAACCTTTATGGTTTATGAGATATTCACAAGCAAAGTGTCCCCCTCCCGCCCCTTTTACTGATGTAACACTTTTCAGCCAGGGCAGAAGGGAGCTGCCCAGGTAGACTGCAGAGAGGGACAATCTTCAATTACGATAAGAGAAAAACCTGAAAAGCTTGTCAAGGGGGGCAGGGATTTCATTGTTTTCATAGGAATAAGAGTGTCCCCTTCTGTTATCTGTCCAGTCTATGGACTGCATTCCACATCTGAGAAAAGATTGTTTACAGTAGGTAAAAGGGACAGGAGGGGGAAACTTTGCTTATGAATATCTCATAAACCATAAAGGTTTGAGAGATAAGACTTATATCATTCTTCATGTTTTTTTAATGCCTACAAAATAAAATAAAGTTAAAACGAAGTATTACTATCCCTTTAAATTGTGGAATGCTTTGCCCAAGGAGGTGGTAATGGCAGATACAACGGATACATTTAAGAGAACATTAGATGCATTTCTAGCAGAAGGGAACATACAGGGTTATACTGTATATTAGAAGGTAAAACAAGTTCGGTAAACAGACTAATACCCACTTAGGAGTTGGAAAGGGTTATATAATTCTTCTTCTCATGGTTATGTAGCTAAGGTTGAACTTGATAGACTTGTGTCTTTTTCAACCTAATTTACTATGTAACTTCACTTGTGTGTGGGCTAGATTCATTCATAGCACAGTGCGTGGTATTATTGGCCTAGCACATTAACTAATTTAGCAAAATGTTCCCCACTGTGCCACCAATAAATAGAAGGTCATTTCTCAAACACTAATTATATTACAAACAAACTGCTTGCATAACATATAGGCAATTTCCAATTATGTTTATAATTAACTAAACTTGTCTTTGGGTGGCAGATCCACATAAAGAACCTTGCACACCCCTCTGTGAGAAAACAATTGAATTGCCCTCTGCACACTAGAGAGAGAGAGAGAGAGAAGGAGGAGCGAGTGAGAGGGAGAGAGAATAGAGAGACAGGAAGAGAGAGAAGGGCAGAGCGACACAGACAAAGAAAGAGAGAAGGGACAAGAGAGAGAAAGAAGGAGAGGGAGAGAGAATGGGGGAGACAGGGAAAGAGAAAGAGAGAGAGAAGGGGAGAAAGACAGAGAGAAAGAGAGAGAAGGGGGTGAGAGAATGGGGAGGGAGTGAGAGGGAGAGAGAATGGGGAGCGAGTGAGAGGGAGAGAGAATGGGGAGGGAGTGAGAGGGAGAGAGAATGGGGAGCGAGTGAGAGGGAGAGAGAATGGGGAGACAGGAAAAGAGAGGAGGACAGAGCGACACAGAGAAAGAAAGAGAGAAGGGGCGAGAGAGAAAGAAGGAGAGGGAGAGAGAATGGGGGATACGGAGAGAGAGAGAGAAGGGGAGAAAGACAAAGAGAAAGAGAGAGAAGGGGCGAGAGAATGGGGAGGGAGTGAGAGGGAGAGAGAATGGGGAGACAGGAAGAGAGAGAAGAGGAGAGCAACAGAGAAAGAAAGAGAAGAGGGGCGAGAGAGAGAAAGAAGGAGAGGGAGAGAGAATGGGGGAGACGGAGGGAGAAAGAGAGAGAGAAGGAGAGAGAGACAGAGAGAAGGGAGAGAGAGACAGAGAGAAGGGAGTGAGAGAGAGAACATGCTTCTTACATTCTGCCCTCTGAGTCAAAATTATAAAACTTTGATTCACAAAGACGACAAAATGACATTGCTAGTACAATAGTTAGACAGGCTTTAGCGTTTGTTAGAATAGTTATTAGAGAATTAAATAATACGCAAATTTTAGGACATCAAAACATTTCACCAAACCAGAGAATAAGATTAGAGCTTAAAGATTTACAGCTAATAAGTCATGATAGAAAGTCTTGGAAACATCTTTTCATTATTCAAAGCACAAGATTTGTACGGATATATTTTAGCTCATGATGGCTCTGCATAATGATATTTTGAGATCACTGTATTGTATAGAATATATCATTTTTCTTTTAAAATAATGGTTAAGGACAGTGGCGTAACAATGGGGGTCACACCTGTAACCAGGCCCATCACTCCAAGGGGCCCGGCCTGCCCCCTGCGAACCCATCGCCACTTGCCCACAGCCCGCGCCCACAGCAGCTCAGCTCATCTCCTGGCGCTCTAGTAATGCAGAACGCTGGGAGATGACATCATCTCCCAGTGCTTTGCATTACTAAGAGGACCGTGCTGGAGCGGGTGATAGAGGTAGGAGATGGACATGGGGCAATGTGAAGATTGGGGGGGGGGTCCGGCAGCAATTTCTGCACCAGGGCCCGGTGGCTTCTATTTAAGCCACTGGTTAAGGAGGTAAATGCAATCCTCATTGACCCTTTTAGAACCAGATGGGCATGTAAAGCATTGTACACCCTTCTGGTCATTAAACCTTTAAGGACTTATGACATTCCAGGACCATCATGGGAAAACTCCCCTAAGGACCCATGATGGTCTTGGCAAATCATGAAATTCAGGGGTCCCTGCATGGCTGCACACTGATTGGTGATCCCTGAATCTGTTACGCAAATTTAAAAAAAATATGTCCGTAGTCCTTCAGTACGTCCACCGCGCTTTTGGTCCTTAAGGGGTTAAAGGGTTAAATTATAAACTTTTCTGTGTGACCTTCTCACAGTGACCTTCTTAAAGTGCAGTGATTATAATGATAGTACCGATTGGCAGCTCAGAGTCACATGATACCAGACCCAGCAGCAGTCCCATAGACTGGTATGAACAGAATTCTTATCTCAACACTAATAATTAATGGCACTGAGAATGGAACTTGACGAAGTTTGTGATTTGTGAGCCACAAATTTACAGGTTGCTTAAGAGCCTTCTATCAGGTAACTGGATGACAGAGTGGTTTTGGGGTTGCACAGTGGAACACTGAGCTGTTTTTACTAAGTCTCTTCCTATAGCACCAGATTTAGCTGCTAATTGGCCTTTAAGTAGATAATACGACTTTAGCCAAGTCTGTAGTTAGCAATTTAAGTGTGTGATCTCGGATACACTTGTAAAAATGTTATGTTTGGATAGTTATTTAATGTTTATTTTTCTCAACTTTTTGTGAAATCACTCTCTTCAGAAGGGGCTCTCTGATTGCCTGACCAACATCGCTGCAATTTCCATTTGCAGCCCTAGACATCGATCTGCTGTGTGACACACTTATTCTTTTTATTGTAAACTAGCAATGTGGGACGGCGTTGCCCGTTAGGATATATAGGGAATTAATGCACACACACGGATGCGAGACAAACACACACAGAGACACACGCGCAAATGCACATGCATTCACTGAGATGCATAAAGATCGACACAGTCACACATACATAATACATACATGCAATGCACAACATGCAGACACAAAGTGTGATACAGACATGCAACACACACAGTGAGGAACACACAGGCACACACAGAGACACACATGCACACACAGAAGTAAGTCATAAGGGGTGACTTATGTGTCATTGTTATGAGTTTGTGTTTGTACTTATGCCTCCACTGTGGCATTCATTCATATAGTTGAAATGCATGTGGTAATTGCACATACTATGGTGGAAAGTGGATTGTGCTGGCTCCCGGGGTGTGAATGAGTGTGTGAGTGAGTGGCATTCATTCATGTAGTTGAAATGCATGTGGTGATTGCACATACTATGGTGGAAGGTGGATCGTGCTGGCTCCCGGGGTGTGAGTGAGCGTGTGTGAGTGAGTGGCATTCATTCATGTAGTTGAAATGCATGTGGGAATTGCAAATACTATAGTAGAAGGTGGATCGTGCTGGCTCCCGGGGTGTGAGTACGAGAGCGAGTGAGTGTGTGAGTGTGTATGATTGAGTGAGAGAGTGTGAGGGTGTAAGAGTGTGAGTGTGTGAGTGAGAGAGTGTGATTGAGTGAGTGTGTGGGATTGAGTGTGTGGGATTGAGTGTGAGTGTGTGGGATTGAGTGTGTGTGATTGAGTTTGTGGGATTGAGTGTGAGAATGTGAGTGTGTGAATTATTGTGTGTATGATTGAGTGTGTGTGATTGAGTGCGTATGACTGAGTGTGTGTGAGAGTGTGAGTGTGTGATTGAGTGTGTGTGAATGTGTGTTTTTTGTCTGATGTGTTTGTGTCTGTGGTGTAGGAGTGAATGGCAGCCATTTTGTTTTTTCAGTTACTTAGATAGTGGTGGGCGGGCTGGATAGTGGGGGCAGGCCAACTCCCTGCATGATTTAAATCACTCCCCCATTGAATCACCCAATGGGAGCAGTAACTCCTCCTTACTTAACCCTTTGAGTGCCAGAGGGGTATGCAACGCATTGCTTTGCAATGCGTTGTGTACCCCAGGGGCGTCGCTAGGGGTGGGCTAAGGAGGCCGAAGCCCCGAGTGTGTCAGTGGGCAGCCCCGAATGTCAGACAATAAGCAGACTCACTCCTCCTGCTGTTTATCCTGAGGCTGGCTGGCAGGCTGCTGCCCAGCAACTTGTGGGCATATATAGCTTGGAACAGCAGGCTGCTGCCTTACTCTGTTCTCAGCTTTAGCCCACAGCCGTCCGCTCCACACTGGCTCTTCTAGCACTTCCTGGTGCTTTGCGATGAGGTCATCAACATGCACCTGAAGTACCAGAGGGGGCAGTGTGGAGCCCATGGCTCTACACTGAAACAGAAAGCAGAATGGGGCAGAGCAGAAGAGATGGTATGAGGGACAGTATAGATGGGGGAAATATATGGCTACCAGTGGCAGGTAAACAAGGCTGGTGGGTGTCACATTGTATATGTGGAGAATTTGTGGGCTGGCTACCAGAGGGCAGGGGAACGAGGCTGGTGGGGTCACACAGTTTATTTAGGGAATCAATGGCTACCAGTGGGTATTGGAATAAGGATGGTGGTGGTCATATAGTGTATGTGTAGAATCTGTGGCTTTCAGTGGGCAGGATAATAAGGCTGGTGGGGTCCACAGTGTATATGGGGAATCAGTGGCTACCAGTGGACAGGGTAATAAGGCTGGGGGAGGTCACATAGTGTATGTAAGGAATCTGTGGCTACCAGTGGGCAGGAGAGCAAGGTTAGGGGGGTTATATAGTGTATGTGAGGAATCTGTGGCTACCAGTGGGCGGGGGGGGCACAAGCAGTGTATGTGGGGAATCTGTGGCTTCCAGTGGGCAGGGGAACAAGGCTGGTGGGGATGCACAATGTATGAGGGGAATCTGTGGCGGCCAGTAGGCAGTTGTAGAAGGCTAGTGGGGTAACACAGTGTAGTTGGGGAATCTGGGCAGAGAAACATGGCTGTGGCTACCAGTGGCCAGTGGAATAAGGCTGTGGTATCATAAAGTTTATGTGCGTTGTTCTGTGGCTACCAGCGGCCAATGGAAAAATGCCGGCAATCAGACAGTGTATGATTGGCTACAGGTAACCAGTGGAACAATGATGGGGTATCACACAGTGTATGTATGGTTCTATGGATACCAGTTGCCAGTAGAAGAAGACTGAGATATCAGTTCATGTGTGGGCCTGGTGCTACCGGTGGCAAACCACTGGGGTATCAGACAGTGGATGTGTGGCTAATAGGGGCTAGAAGCGCAAGGTTATCAGGCAGTGTATGAGGGGTTCTATGGCTACCAGTGGGCAATGGAACAATGCTGGGTATAAGCATACCTCCCAAGTGTTCCTCTTCGAGCTCCAAATCCCTCTGTCCCTCTTTCACACCCTGGTGTCCCTCTTTTTAAGACATCAGACTGTGTGGTGGGTATATAAGTGTATCACACTGCTCCACAGCAATAAAACTCACATTAATGTTTGTTTAAACATTGTTATATTTGTTTATATATTATCTGTGTAAATAAAATACTTTGTTGTTGCTCTTGATAATTTATTCAGTTACATCAATGGCTCATATGTATTAAAGCAACCTGGTTTTATTCTGGAGTAAACCAGCTGCACAATAGGGGACAAATAAAAGTTCTTAAAATCCACTGCACTTGAATAGAGTTTTTAACCTCTTGAATGCTAGAGAGGTCTCCAATGCATTGCTTTGCAATGTATTGAAGACCGCTCTAGCACTCAAGGAGTTAAAACCCCTGTTTAATGTGACAGGAATTTTGATTTGTTCCCTGTGGTACAGTTGGTTTACACCACAATAACTTCAGTTAGTTAGAACAAAAAACAATGGCAAGAGTTGAACATAAAATGGCTTACTTCTTAACTCTTTGCATTGCATTATATATAGATTAGTAAAATAAACATATATGTTGTGTAAGGATAACTCACTCCACACTATAGCGTTATCATCACTACCACTGGTGGCAGGCACTCTGTTGAATTTTGCTGTGGGCTCTAGCCCCAGATCGTTTTGGAACCTAGAAACGCCCCTGGTGTGCCCCTCTGGCACTCAAAGGGTTAGGTTGAGGTAACATAGCAATATAACACACGGTGGCTCTTCAGTTGAGGCAGCATAGCAATATGCTGAGGGAACAAATAGAAAGTGGTGTTTGAGGCTTGCCCTCTGTAACATACAGCAATGCATCTCTGTCCCTTTAAGGAGAAAGGGCGGGAATCAGGAAGCAGGAAGTGGAGGAGTGACAGTTGAAAACGGACAGTGAGGTGACTGAAGAGATGAAGAGTTAAATAAAAGAGTTGTTATTAACCCCTAGAGTGCCAGGTGGGTACAATGTACGAGTTTGGACAGCTGTACCCGCTGTGCCAAGCTCGTACAATGTACCCACTAAAATGCGGTCACTGCTTAAGCCGGTATAACCGGCTGGCAGTGGCCGCATTTCAGCGGATATGCAGCCTGGCACTCTTGGGAGGACATGAGGATTACTCCTCATGTCCTCCCAGGTATTGATCTCCCAGCCGATCGCGCTGGGAGATCAATATCGCCAAGGGAGAAGCTCTGAGAAACAGAGCTTCTCCCTCCGCCGCCCTCCTACCCCGAACTTCCGGGTAGGAGTGGGCGGGACCGGGGGAAACCTCCTAACGTCATCGGTGACATAGTCACCGATGACCTTAGGTGACTTCCCCGATCGCGATCACTCCTACCGGTGGTAGGAGTGAAAGGCAGGAGAGCCTTTGCTCTCCTGCAGTCGCCAGATTGATCTCCCAGCACAATCGGCTGGGAGATCAATTACTGGGGGGACATCAGAAGGTGTCCTGATGTCCCCCCACGAGGTCTGACGATAATTAAATTAAAAAAAAAAAAAAAAGAACCCTATGAGCACCGCGGGGACTTCCAGCGCATTGCTTTGCAATGCGCTGGAGACCCCATTGGCAGTCACAGGGTCCATTGTCCTGCAACACATTATTTTTAACTGTGACCTCATTGGGGGGTCAGGAGAGGTCCTGATGACCCCCCAATGAGGTCTATTAAAAAAAAAAAAAAAAATAGAAAAATTAACCCTGTGTGTGCCACAGGGGGGGGGGGTTCCAATGCAGACCCCCCCCCCCCCTCCTGTGGCACACACAGGACTTTGGTTTGGGTTTCTTTTTTTTTTCAAAGCTTGTTGGGGGGCCCTGATGTCCCCCAACAAGCTATGAATAAAAAATAATAATAATTAAAAAAAATTAACCCTCTGTGTGACACAGGGGGTCCAGTGCATTGCTTTGCAATGCATTGGACACCCCTGTGGAAGACAAAGTGTTTCCCCCCCCCCTCCTTAATTTTTACTTTATTTAGACCTCATTGGGGGACATCAGGGGTCCTGAAGCCCCCCAACAAGGTGTAAAAAAAAATTAAATAAATAGGAAAACAATGCGTGCCCCACAGGGGGGTCCAACGCAGTGCTTTGCAATGCGTTGGACCCCCCCTGTGGCACACACATTTATTTATTTTTTATTCTGTCCTTGTTGGGGGGTCATCAGAAGTAGACCTGATCCCCAACAAGGTATGAATAACAAATAATAAAAGAAAAAAAAATTAACCCTCTGCTTGCCACAGTGGGTCCAATGCATTGCTTTGGAATGCATTGTACACCCCTGTGGCGGACAAAGGATTTTTCTTTTTCTTTCCCTCATTACTTTTTATTCAGATCTCATTGTGGGGCATCAGTTCTAATGCCCTCCAATGAGGTCTACGCACATTATATTATATATATATATATATATATATATATATATATATATATATATATATATATAATTTTTTTTTTTTTGGGGGGGGGAAACACCACAAAACCTGCATGTGTTACAGGTGGGTCCAATACAAGTGGTTTACAATGCGCTGGACCCCCTGTGACACATTTTTTTCCCATTATTTTTTATTCAGACATTGTTGGGGGGGCATGAGAAGTGGTACTGATGCCCCCCAATGAGGTATGAATAAAAAAATAACAGCTAAAAAAAATTAACCCTTTGTGTGCAACAGGGTGTCCAGTGCATTGCTTTTCAGTGCATAGGACACCTCTGTGGCATGCACACAAAATGCCTCCAATCCCCCCCACCACATACCCTATCCGCCAGCCTAGTTCCACAGCCTACTGGCAGTCCCATTCCCCCAGTCTGACCCCCCCAGCCTGATTCCACTGCCTACTGGTAGATACAAGTGCCAGTACGCCCTGGATTCAGGCTGGGAATCAAACAGTGCATGAGGGGACTTACAATGCACACTGGTAACCACAAATCCCCCATATGCACTTACCTCCCCACAATCACCACCGCCACACTTGCTCACTGCCCACTGGTAGATATACCCACTTACACAGCCTGACCCCTTGTCTCTTCCCCGAGCTGGTTTCTCTGGCAGACAAAAGTCCTCACTTACACTGACTGACCACTTGTAGCAATAGAATCACACGTACACTGTTTGCTTCCCCATCCTTGTTCCACTGGTAGCCACGCTCCTGGCACCCAATATGGTATGTCAACCCACAGCATTGGGCACCATTTTTTGTAGGCTGGCAGGAGGTCCTCCTGGGAAATCCCATAGTGTTCAACCATTTCCATATCTTTGAAGTGACTGATTTGTAAGAAAAACATTTTTTTTCTGTAGCACCACATTCTGGAAATAGTTGTGCATTCTAACTTAGGGGTAGAAAAGCAAGTCACGGCTCATTAGATGTGGCAGGTTATCTTCTTTCCAAAATGTCATAGTTTCTGTACCCTTTCTTCACTTCTGTAGTTGATATAACCATTTTTGCACAGGCAAGCATTATTTGAGAAAATATTAGAAAAATCAGAGGTTGTTGTAGGTGTCATTTGCACTTCTAGCACCCCCTACGGTAGGTCAACTCATACCAATAGGGTGTTGTTTGACTCCTAAGAGCACGAGCTAGTGAATGCAGTTGAAAATTGCATGGTTTTCACAGAGCTCCATACATTTAAAGGGGCAGAAATGTAAAAAAATGCATTTTTTCCCTATAGTGCCACCTTCTGGAAGCATTTGGGCACAACAGGCTTGGGGTAAGAAGGCAAGTGACCCCTCATTAGATGCGGCAGGTTATCCTCTTTACAAAATGGTATGGTTTCTCTACCTTTCCTGCATATCTATAATGGTTATGACACTTTTCATGCAGGCAGATAATTTCAAAAACAAAAGTGTCGGGTTTAGGTAAGTGATCCTACCACCTACATATTGCATGTTATCCCACACAAATGGGGTAACATTTTTCTCATGTTGGTAGAAGGTACTGAATACAGTAGGAAATGTTATGGTTTTCAAAGATTTTAGTATCTTTGAAGTGGTGGAAATGTAAAAAAAAACATGTATTTATTCCTATAGCGCCACCTTTTGGAAATAATTGAGCACTTCAGCCAGGGGGTAGAAAGGCAAGTGACCCCTCATGTGATGCGGGTGAATGTCTACTTTCCAAAATGGTATACCTTTTATACCTTTCCTTCATGTCGCTAACAGTTATGAACATTTTAGTACAAGCAGCCATTTTCGAGGAAGCAAACAGGTAGGTGTATTTATGTGCTTCTGGCACCCCTAAGGTAGGTCGACTCATACAAATGAGGTGTCATTTTTCTCTTAAGAGCACTAGCTAATGAATACAGTTGGAAATGCCATGGTTTTCACAAATTTCAGTACATTTGAATGGGCAGAAATGTAAGAAAATGCCTTTTTTTCTCATTAGCGCCACCTTCTGGAGGCATTTGTGCACTCCAGGCTTGGGGTAACAAGGCAAGTCAACCATCATTAGATGCGGCAGGGTGTCTTCTTTTCAAAATGGTATGGTTTGTGTACCCTTTCTTCACTTCTGTAGTTGTTATAACCATTTGTGTGCAGACAAGTAATATTTGAGAAAATGTTAGAAAAATTTGAGGTTGTAGTAGGTGTCGTTTTGCACTTCTAGCGCCCCCTGAGGTAGGTGAACTCATACCAATGGGGTGTCATTTTTCTCCTAAGAGCACTAGCTAATGAATACAGTTGGAAATGCCATGGTTTTCACAAATTTCAGTACATTTGAATGGGCAGAAATGTAAGAAAATGCCTTTTTTTCTCATTAGCGCCACCTTCTGGAGGCATTTGTGCACTCCAGGCTTGGGGTAACAAGGCAAGTCAACCATCATTAGATGCGGCAGGGTGTCTTCTTTTCAAAATGGTATGGTTTGTGTACCCTTTCTTCACTTCTGTAGTTGTTATAACCATTTGTGTGCAGACAAGTAATATTTGAGAAAATGTTAGAAAAATTTGAGGTTGTAGTAGGTGTCGTTTTGCACTTCTAGTGCCCCCTGAGGTAGGTGAACTCATACCAATGGGGTGTCATTTTTCTCCTAAGAGCACTAGCTAATGAATACAGTTGGAAATGCCATGGTTTTCACAAATTTCAGTACATTTGAATGGGCAGAAATGTAAGAAAATGCCTTTTTTTCTCATTAGCGCCACCTTCTGGAGGCATTTGTGCACTCCAGGCTTGGGGTAACAAGGCAAGTCAACCATCATTAGATGCGGCAGGGTGTCTTCTTTTCAAAATGGTATGGTTTGTGTACCCTTTCTTCACTTCTGTAGTTGTTATAACCATTTGTGTGCAGACAAGTAATATTTGAGAAAATGTTAGAAAAATTTGAGGTTGTAGTAGGTGTCGTTTTGCACTTCTAGCTCCCCCTAAGGTAGGTGAATTCATACCAATGAGGTGTCATTTTTCTCCTAAGAGCACTAGCTAATGAATACAGTTGGAAATGCCATGGTTTTCACAAATTTCAGTACATTTGAATGGGCAGAAATGTAAGAAAATGCCTTTTTTTCTCATTAGCGCCACCTTCTGGAGGCATTTGTGCACTCCAGGCTTGGGGTAACAAGGCAAGTCACCCATCATTAGATGCGGCAGGGTGTCTTCTTTTCAAAATGGTATGGTTTGTGTACCCTTTCTTCACTTCTGTAGTTGTTATAACCATTTGTGTGCAGACAAGTAATATTTGAGAAAATGTTAGAAAAATTTGAGATTGTAGTAGGTGTCGTTTTGCACTTCTAGCGCCCCCTGAGATAGTTGAACTCATACCAATGGGGTGTCATTTTTCTCCTAAGAGCACTAGCTAATGAATACAGTTGGAAATGCCATGGTCTGCACAAATTTCAGTACATTTGAATGGGCAGAAATGTAAGAAAATGCCTTTTTTTTTCATTAGCGCCACCTTCTGGAGGCATTTGTGCACTCCAGGCTTGGGGTAACAAGGCAAGTCACCCCACATTAAATGCGGCAGGGTGTCTTCTTTTCAAAATGGTATGGTTTGTGTACCCTTTCTTCACTTCTGTAGTTGTTATAACCATTTGTGTACAGACAAGTAATGTTTGAGAAAATGTTAGAAAAATTTGAGGTTGTAGTAGGTGTCATTTTGCACTTCTAGCATCCCCTGAGGTAGTTAAACTCATACTAATGGGGTGTCATTTTTCTCCTAAGAGCACTAGCTAATGAATACAGTTGGAAATGCCATGGTTTTCAAGCATTTTAGTACATTTGAATGGGCAGAAATGTAAGAAAATGCCCTTTTTTTTCATTAGCGCCATCTTCTGGAGGCATTTGTGCACACCAGGCTTGGGTTAAGAAGGCAAGTTACCCCTCATTAGATGCGGCAGGTTGTCTACTTTTCAGAAATATATAGTTTTATATGGTTATTCCACTGTTTTAGGGTAGTTTTACCACAAAAACCCTAGAATGCGCATATTAGTTTATAAAGTTGAAAATGTCATTTTGCGCTGCTGGTGATAAGGGCTCTACGCTAGCCATGGACATAGGTAAAACTATACAAATTTGGTATTTTTTTATTCGGGGGACTCGGGGCTTTTTCAAATAATTGAAACTTTTACAATCAAGGTAAATGTTTTTGATACATAGTATGTGATTTTAGCAAAATGAGTAAATTTTCACTTTTTTTTGTCATTATGACATCATAGCTTTTAGCACGATGTAAAATTCTCTTCATGTAAGGTACCACGAGAAAGCTCAATTCGTTCTGAAAAAAACAATGTATAGTTTTCCATATGTAACTAAAAATCCCCAGAGGAAATCAAGCCTAAACGGAAGGATAGCAAAAATGCTGAAAAAGTGTCTGGCCTGCAGGGTACAGGAAATGGCCCGAGCCTCCGGCACTGAAAGGGTTAAGTTTATCCCTGAGTTTGTATTATATGGGAACATTACACCCTCGTACTGAAGCAGAGTGTATGCAGGGTTACAATTATCTGTGGGAGGTGACACAGTGTGTATGGAGGGTTACAGTTATCTGTGGGAGGTGACAGTGTGTTTGTGGGGTCATGATCCTGAGTGAGAGTGTGAGTGGACCAGGAGAAGTTACTGATATCCCCTACTTCAGGAGCGAGTGGCAGTTATATTTTTTTTGTCAGTTGGATAGTGGTGGGCGGGCCAACTCCCTCTATGATAAACATGCCCCCATTCAATCACCCAATGGGAGCAGTAAAGTCCCCATTCAATCACCCAATAGGAGTTGTGTCTCCTAATGAGACATAAATGATGTAATGAGGCATTCTGTTCAATGTGTGTTTGTTTTCTGAGGAGACATAAATTATGTTCTGTGTGTGAGGTACCATAAATTATGCAATGAGGCTTATTCTTTTATATATATAGATGAGTTGCTACTGACAACCCCAGCCTTATGATAATTTTTCTGCATCAGTCCCTTCCAATAAGTAGCCAAATACAGAGCATTCATTTACTAATTAGTGAATAAACTAAAGTATTAAATAGGGTAGTATAGGTAAATACATGACTCTGTGTCCCAAGCGCTATGGGCATACTTGGGAACTCTCAGGATCTGCCAGACTCTGAAATCAATTACTGGGTCTCCGGGGACAGAGACGGATTCTCTGGTGGTTTCTTATGAAACATCCCAGTTCTCCTCCTTCCCACCCTGTTCCTCCCACTTTCCTCCCACGTCTCCTCCTTCCCACCCTGTTCCTCCCACTTTCTTCCCACATCTCCTCCTTCCCACCCTGTTCCTCCCACTTCCTGCCCACATCTCCTCCTTCCCACCCTGTTCCACCCACTTTCCTCCCACATCTCCTCCTTCCCACCCTGTTCCTCCCACTTCCTGCCCACTTCTCCTCCTTCCCACCCTGTTCCTCCCACTTTCCTCCCATGTCTCCTCCTTCCCACCCTGTTCCTTCCACTTCCCACCCACTTCTCCTCCATCCAATCCTGTTCCTCCCACTTCCCACCCACTTCTCCTCTTTCTCACCCTGTTCCTCCCACTTCCTGCCCACTTCTCCTCCATCCCATCCTATTTCTCCCACTTTCCACCCACTTCTTCTCCTTCCCACCCTGTTCCTTCCACTTCTCCTCCTTCCTACCCTGTTCCTTCCACTTCTCCTCCTTTCCACCCTGTTCGTGCCCATTTACCACCCACTTCCTGTCCACTTTATGTCAAAGTATGTTAAGCCCCGCCCCACCTGTAGTTAAGTTCCACCCCTTTGTGACACAAATCCCATAATTTATATCCCCCAGGCGAACCTCATGAGCTGGGACTCTAGAAGAAAGGTAAGGCTATGGGAACGGAGTTCCTATAGCTCTTGGAGCACAGTCTAGCATTTAACACTCTGAGTGACAGCCAAGTTGGAGCCATGGGCTTCACCCTGTGTACCTGCCCGGCATAGCCTGTGACTGCAATGTGTCTGGAGTCAACCCCACTTTAACTGTTGTTTCTTTCTTTTTTTTTTTTTTTTTTAATTTTGAAGGCAGACCTCATGGGGGAGAATCATGCAGGGAGATCAATATTGATGACTTAGGAGTGCTACAAACTCTCCTTCTACACTCCAACCTGAACTTCCAGACAGGAGTGGATTGGATCAGGGAAAGCCATTCCACATCAAAAGGAGAAGGCTTTCGCAGATCCTGCCCACTCCTTCTGGTTCAGTAGGAGTGGCTGCAGGGGAGTATGTTGCTCCCCAGCGTTGCCTGGATTGATCCCCCAGCACTATTGGCTGGGAGATCAACAGTTGGGGGACTACTTCAGGAGGGGACCTGATTCTCCCACAATGATGTCTGAATAAAACACATTGAAAACGTGTCTAAACCCTGTGTGTGCTACAGGAGGGTCCAATGTATTGCAATGCATTGCCACACACACACAGGGTTATCTACATTTTTTTTTTCAAAAGCTTTATTGAGATAAAATATAAGTACGCATACAATATAAAAGTAAAATATGCTCTGCAAAACAACCGAGATATGAATAATACAACTATCTCAATACTTGATGCCAACATGAGAGAAATATGATGCAATACATCGGCGTAAAACCCATGCACTAACAGAAAGAGCAATTAAAGACAAGCACAGAGCAAAGCAGTTCTAATAAACAATTCTGCTCTAGTGTAATATGTATTGAGCATAATAAAACTATACATGGTGATTACGAACATGGAACAGCTGTTGTGTATAAATGCTTAAGTGAAAAAGACACCTTAGATGCAAATGTAAAGATCTATAATGCCCAGGTGCCTTGGCATAAAGCCTTCAGATATATATTAGCCATAACAGTAAGTAAGAAACTTAGACACGTATCTCAAGGCTAAGAGGGTAGTAAGAAGTTAAGCGTGGACAGAGTGTCGAGGCCATGCCAAGCACCCTGCCAGCATACCACGCAGTGACCTCGGAAAGTCCGAAAGGTCCTGGGCAGTGGTGCCTGCAATCTCCCTCTGGCGCTCTATTAATGCAGAGCGCTGGGAGATGACATCATCTCCCAGCGCTCTCCATTAATAAGAGGGCCGCGTGGGAGCTCCAGGGAGGTAGGAGATGGGGGCATTGTGAAGATTGAGGGGCATTGTGGAGGGGGTCAATGTGATTGAGGGGGGCCAGTGTGGTGCGGGGGCCTGTAGCACTTCTTGCACCAGGGCTCGGAGGCTTCTAGTTACGCATCTGGTCCTGGGGGAGGGAGAAAATAACCATATCAGACCAGAAGAGGAGAGGACGACATCTTGAGAGTCAGAGTATCGTTGAGCCAATATACTAGTATGGATATGATGGCAAAAATGCCTAAATGCACCTCCCTGATACATATATTTCAGGGTTCTCAGAGATTAAGCAATATTATAGAAGCTCTACAATATAGGAGACGCAATTATATAATGTCGTATAACAGTTAGGGAACAGTTGCAGATGAGATATCTAGATACGACAGCCCATAATCTAAACTTATATATGTTAAATGGAACCCAGCATCCCCCAACCACACAAAACACCTGCTCATTGTAGATACAGTTACCCCCAGAAGCAGTATACAGGAACAAATATAATCATGGCAGACTCCCGGGCCATAGGGAGACCATCCACGACGCTTATACAGAAACAGTCTGAGCAGTAGAGCGTCTAATGGTGTACCAGATGGAGAAAGTACTGGAATCCCAGTGAGACTCCCCAAATGCAGGTACGAAGCACTGGAACCCTGTCCATAATGCAGACCAAGGTAGGTACATAGCACAATATCCAAAAACAGTAATGAAGAAGGAAAGCCCAGACCATAAATAGAGCAAGGGAGGTATATAGCACAGATACCAGGATCCCATGGCAAGGTGGCCCATCTAGACTTCATAACATCCATGTGAGAGATCCAGGGAGCAGGTATTCGCCGTAACGCTAAAACATCCCACGGCAAACAAAAGATATGTGACAGGAACTGCAGAGAGACGTGTATACTAAAGTCCACGGTATGTTTCCCAGGTGTCAAATCCACTTGTAAAAATGTCCCCAGTTCCACCGACCACAGGGTTTCTGAGGGTAAGCTGCCCACAACTACCTCAGAGATCAGCGGATAATTTAAGTGAGGCATATCTCGTATAGGTAAGGTATGAGTCTCAACTCTGCCAGCACTGCCGTTGATGTGCTTCTCCTGGGCCTTCAACATTCCACCCACTATGTGCCAGACACCATCCACAATTACTGGTCCTCGGCAGACTCCTCCGGCACCTCAGGTGAGTGACGAGAGATGCTTTCTCTGATAGATGTGCGCAATGCAGCAAATTCCTCGCGAATCGCTCCCCTGAGCTCTGCCAGTATAGCCTTCAACTCCAATGTAGAGACTAGGCTCCCTTTATCTGTTTCCGCAAGAGACCAAGGGGAGATGCCCGAAGGCTAAGTATCGGCTGTAGATGAGCCCTCTCATATTGATTTCCGATCTGGGCCTTCGTAGTAGCCACTCTGACCATCGGGTTAAGCAGGGGGGAAAGAGGGCTGCGGTGTTTCTAACCCCTTTCCAGTTGAAATCAGGTTATATCCTCCGATATCCTCCAATTAAAGCCAGTAAGAAGTTCCAGAACAGGTTCACCCCGAAATTTGTAGCCAAATAATGTAAGATATGAAAGATTTAAGCATAGGAATAGAGACCCAGCCATGGAGCTTAAAAATGTGTGTCCATCTCCACAGACAGCTAGCTCCGCCCCCGTACTTTTTTTTTTCATGATCTTTTATTCAGATGTCATTGAGGGTTCATCAGGAGACCTCCTGATCCCCCCCAAATAAAATATAATGAAGAAAAAATGAACCCTGTGTGTACCCTGTGGCACACAATGGGTTATTCTTTTTCCATTATTACTCATTCAGACCTCACTCAGGGGATCATCAGTTGGGGTCTTGATGCCCCCAATGAGGTCTGGATAAAAAATAATGGAAACAATGAATTAACTCTGTGTGCCACATCAATGCATTTGATCCCTGTGGCACACACAAGGTTAATAATACTGTTTTCCAATACACTGCAAAAAATGTGTTGGACCCCGGCCTATGGCAAACACAGAGTTAATTCATTTTTTTCAATATTTTTATTCAGTACTCCTGGGGGGGCATCAGGACCCCTACTGCTGCTTCCAGTGAGGTGTGAATAAAAATAATGGTGTGCCACAAGAAGGGGTCCAGGCCCATCCTGTGGCACAAACTGAGTAAGATTTTTTTTCTTCATAATTTGTTATTCAGAATTCATGGGGGGGCATCAAGATCCATCCTAATAACTCTCCATTGAAATCTGAAGTGAATGCATTGGAGCCCCCCATGGCACATACAGGTTGTCATTTTTTTTTTCATTATTTTTTATTCAGACTTTGTTGGGGTGGTATAAAGAGCCCCAATCTGTATCCCCCATCTGCTTCCTTCCCCAAAGATGCCCACAAAGCCTAGCCTGCCCACATCCTGGTTCCATAGCCTACTCATTCTGTCTGACCTTTCCCAGCCTGATTTCACTGCCCAATAGTAGTCACTGATCCTCCACTTACACTGACCCCCAACCTAATTCCGCTGTGCACTGGTAGTCACAGATCCCGCATATACGCTGTCTGACCCCCACAGCCTTGTTCAACTGCACACTGATAGTCACAGATCCCCACGTACATTGTCTGTACCCCCAGCCTGGCACCACTGCCCACTGATAATCACAGATTCCGACAAACACTGTCTGATCCCCCAGACTTTGTCAACTGGTATATCACAAATACACTGTTTGCTTCCCCATCCTTGTTCCACTGGTACCCACACTCCTGGCATCCACTATGGTATGTCATCCCATATCAATGGGGTACCATTTTTCTTAGGCTGACAGCAGGTAATGAATACACTAGGAAATCCAATGGTGTTGTACCATTTTAGTTTTTTTGAAGTTCCACATTCTGAAAAATAGTTGTGCATACAAACCTACCAGTAGAAAGTCAAAATACCTCATTTTTCATGGTTGTCTACTTTCTAAAATGGTATTCCTTATTGTCACGGGGTGACTATGAAATAAACACACTGACAAGTACAGATGAACTTAATATAAAACTTTATTAAATAAAATGAATGACAGGAGATAAGGCAACAGGCTGGTGGCAACAAATGACACAACAGTAGTATGGTAATGACACAAAGTGGCAGTAGATAGTGGCGCACCTTCAGGAGACCAGGAAGGAACAGTGGAGTCACGTTCCTTACCCTTCACAAGGCAGGTGGTCAGAAACGGAATGGCCCTGGGACAACATGGTAGATGTGAGGGCAGTGCAGAGCACTCCCATACACGAATAGAATGGCATACCGTCATGAGACCAGAGAGGAACAGTGTAGGCACTTTCCTCACCCTTCACTAGACAGGTGGTCAGAAATGGAATGGCCCTTGGACTACACGGTAGATGTGAGGGCAGTGCAGAGCACTCCCATACACACAGTCAGCAGAGATAAGGAGCAGACCAATACCTCGACAGGGTATACACTAGGCGGGTAACCAGATGGAGGATAGGCAAGGCAGAACAAACCGGTATGGCCACGGGAGGTCAGACACGCGTAGTGACCGACAAGCACCGGTAACGGAAGCAAGAGCAGAGCGGAAGACACAGGCAGCACGGGAACCAAACCGAGGCACGGAATGGTTACGGAGCGCAACACGGAGAGTATACCAGGAGGCAGCCAATGGTCAGAACCGGATCGGACGTCGCCAGTGGTTGTAGCCGGCATGGGTAGTCAGATGTAGCCAGGAGTCAGAACCGGAATGGGTAGTCAGACGTAGCCAGGTAATACACAGGAACATTAATGGACCAACACAGCATTAAGCTCAGGTACACCACAAAAGGGTACTGGAAATGACACAGGCTGAGTTTTAAAAACCCGGACAGGTAGGTGGAGCTATAACCTCATCAGCATGGTGCCCTATAAGAATAGCAACTCAACGAGAGCGACAGCTAGGAAGTAAATAATGTCTCTCTATGGCAATATCTGCTATAGGCAATCACGGGGCACCGTGATACTTATGCACCTTGTTATAATCATTTTAGTAGAAGTAAATCATATTTGAAAAATGCATGGAAAATGTTTAATTGTAGTCTGTGTAATTCTGTGATTCTGGCACACACTACAGTAGATCCACTCATACCAACAGGGTGCAGTTTTTCTTGAAAGAGCAGTAACCAATGATTGCAGTTGGAAATTCCATGTTTTTCAAACTATCTGTATCTTTAAAGGGACAGAAATGTATAATATCTCTGTTTTTCCTATAGTGTTGCCTTCTGGAAATATTTGTGTACACCAGTCTATGGGTAAAAAGACAGGTGACCCCTCATTTGATGTGGGTGAATGTCTACTTTCCAAAATAGTATACCTTGCATCCATTTCCTTCAACTGTCTAATAATTATGACAAATTTTAGTACAGGTAGCTATTTTCAAAAAAAGAAAACGCACACGAACTTATACCAGTGGGGCGCCATTTTCCCATAAGAGCAGTAACAAATGTACAGTTTGAAAATCCATAGTTTTAATATATTTTTGTAAGTTTGAAGGAGTGAAAATGTAAAAAAATATATATATTTTTTTTTCTTTAGCAACATTTTTGGAAACATTTTTGCACACCAGGCTAGGGTAGAAAGGCAAGTGACCCCCTCATTTGATGAAATAGGTTATTTTCTTTCCAAAATGGCATGCTTTATCTAGCTTTCTTTCAATGATATAGTTATTTCAGCTGCTGTAATTAGGTCATGTTTGAAAACTTGCAAGAAAATGAAAGTTTGTAGTTAATGTAAGGGTTCCAGAATCACGAAACTACACTATGTCAAACCATACCAACGGGTGCCATTTCTCTCGTAAGAGCAATAGCTAATGAATACGGTTGGAAATGCCATGGTTTTCAAGGAACTCAGTACTTTTGAAGGGGGCTGAACTGTAAAACAAATGCCAATATTTTTTCTTTTAGTGCCACCTTCTGGAAACATTTGTGAACAGCAGACTAGGGGCAGAAAGACAAATGACTAGGTGGGTTATATTCTTTCCAAAATCATAAGCTTTGTCTACCTTTTCTTCATTTCTGTACTTCAATATTACAATGATGAAGTGGGTTATATTCTTTCCAGAACCATAAGCTTTGTCTACATTTTCTTCATTTCTGTGCTTCAATATTACAATATTTTTATTCTAAGCAGTAAATTTTGTGAGAAAAATCAGAGGTTATAATTGGTGTAGTTTTGAGCTTCTGACATCCCATACAGTATGCCAGCTCATACCAGTGAGATGCCACTTTTCTCATAACAGCAGGAGTTAATTAATACAGTTGGGAATTCCATAGTTTTTCAAAGCTTTAAGTAAATTTGAAGGGTTGGGAATGTAAAAAAATGCCAATTTTTCCTATAGCGCCACCTTCTGGAAATATTGGTACACACCAGGCTAGCAAGGCAAGTGAGCCCTCATATTTTGATTCAGTGGTTTATCTAATTTCTGTAAATATTTAGTCTAATATAGTTGTTCAGCTGTTTTACTATAGTTTTACCTTGTAACGCCTAGAATGTGCATTTTAGTTGAAAATACCATTTTACATGCCTCGTAATTAGGGGTCTGAACAGGCCATGCATGTAGATAATACTACATATTTGATATTTTTGTATTTGGGAGATTATGAGCTTTTTTCAAATAATTAAAAAGTAAAAAGTTTCTGACATATAATCTTACATTTTTTTTTACTTTTTTCATAACATCATAGCTTATTGCACAATGAAAAATTTACTTCACATAAGGCACCATGAAGAAGCTCGATCTGTTGTGAATACATACATATATATATATTCACACTAGTGTAAAAGCCCGTGTACATGGGCCAATGTCTGGGTAATGTTAACCCTTTGAGTGCTAGAGGGGTATGCAATGCATTGCTTTGCGGCCACAACCTCTCTGCTCCACGCGATGCGGTCTTGCGTTGCCTCCCTCACTCGATGCAGTCATGAACAGTAGAGACTGGCCAAACGCGCGCAGTCTCTACTACGCATGACAGCTTCTGACAAACATCCTAGTGAATTTTTATATAGGATGTATATATATATATATTTATTTATATATATATATATATATATATATATATATATTTCTTCATTTGTAACTAGAATGTTAGCTATGGGAATCATACCTAAACAGAAGGATAGCAATAAATGATGGCCTACTACAGGGTCTAAGAAATGACCCATGTGCCTGGCACTTAAACTAAACATTAAATGATTCATGGATATTCCCTATACTGTCCCTTTAAGTACATATTACTATCTCTTTTAATTCTATCTCAAACATTAGATGAAGAGCCTATTGTATCAAGAAAGACAGCAAGATTGAAGAAATAAACAGAAATAAACAGGGGAGGACTGGTAACTTTTGGCTTGGGGCAAGTACAATCAAGTGGCCTATATGTCTCAGTCCACTCCTTTTGCCCACTGTTTTTGCTTCCACCTACTCTTTTGGCAATTTTATAGCTGGCATTAATGTTATGAAGTAAGGCAGGTGCTACCATGCAACTTATAACTGAAATGGTAGTACACATAGTGATATCACAGAGATTACAACTGAAATGTAACTACACTAGTGACACCACTGAACTTATACTTGAAGTAGTTCTACATTAGTGATGACATAGAGCTTACAAATTAAATAGAGCTACACTAGTCATGTTGTAAAATTTTAATTAAAATGAGAGGTTACAGTTGGTGTAGTTTTGAACTTCTGTTACCCCCTACAGGATGTCAGCTCATACCATTAGGGTGACATTTTTCTCGTAAAAGCAGTAGCTAATGAATATAGTTGGAATCTTTTCAACGATTTCAGAACAGTGTCACTTCATTTCAATTGTAACCATAGAGTTTACAGTTGAAATGAAGCTCCACTAGTGATGCTAACCATAGAGCTTACAGTTGAAATGGAGCTATATTATTAGGGTAGCCCCGTAAACACTGTTTACTCCATTTACAGCAGCAAGTGAGAAATGGAGTGAGGAAGTTCCCAATGGCCCATTCTTACGATCGTCCAGGTGCAATTGCCATCCTTCCCTGGAAATCGCACAATTCTGGGTTAAACCAAGGCACAATAGGGGACATATAAGAAATAACCCAGTTAAGTGAATGCTAGCAAGATCTCCATTGCACTGTTTTGTAATGTGTTTTACGATGTCGAGCATTCACATTTTTAGAAGAGCCATTTAAATAAGTTGGGAATTTTGAAGATTTGGATTTGTTCCCTCTGGTGCATTTGGTTTGATCCAGAATTGATCCACTTCTTAGTGCATCAGCTTCAGCAAGTTGCATTGACACAGACTAAGATCTTTTATTGTAATTGTTTATTTTATCAATGCACAATGATCACCTTCAACTAACAGTTAATCAATATTTCATCATACAAGGGGCTGTATTGAATCACAGGCAACCAACCATACAAATGCAATGGACCATAATTAGAACTCCCATGTCTTTAAATTCTCTTCCCTATTCAATTGCTGCCGATGAAAGTAGCTTGATGTGAAAAGCAGCAGTTTGGTCGGTGAAGCTTTTGATACAAAGTGACAGATTGAGTCCCTTCACATTAAAATCACTAAAAGCATCTTGTATTGTTGCTGTGTAACAATTGAAACAATAGTAAAAAAAAAAAAAAAAAAATCCCCAAAAAACAAATAGCAAAACACAAACACGTAACCCTACACTACTTAAGAATGAATAATGTACGCCCAGGGCCGGTGCAAGGATTTTTGCCACCCTAGGCAAAACCTAATTTTGCCGCCCATTTGGCTCTGCCCCTTGTTCCCCACCCCTTTATACCTCACCCACTTATACCCCACCTCATTTCATGATTGTCCTCTCTGCCCCTGGTCTGGAGATGCCTGTAAGAGATGCCCCCCACCAGCTCCAACTTGCATCCATCAGCTCCAACTTACCCACACCAGCTCCATGTTGCCCCCATCAGCTCCACTATGCCCCCATCAGCTCCACTATGCCCCCCATCAGCTCCAACTTGCCTCCATGAGCTCCACTTTGGCCCACCAGCTCCAACTTGCCCCTGTCAGCTCCAACTTGCCCCCTATCAGCTCCACTGTGCCCCCACCAGCTCCACTATGCCCCTATCAGCTCCAACTTGCCCCCTATCAGTTCCACTTTGCCCCCACCAGCTCCACTATGCCCATATCAGCTCCAACTTGCCCCCACCAGCTCCACTTTGCCCCCCATCAGCTCTAACTTGCCCCCACCAGCTCCACTTTGCCCCCCATCAGCTCTAACTTGCCCCCACCAGCTCCACTTTGCCCCTATCAGCTCTAACTTGCCCCCACAGCTCCACTTTGCCCCCCATCAGCTCCTCTTTGCCCCCACCAGCTCCTCTTTGCCCAACATCAGCCCCAACTTTGCCCCCCATCAGCTCCACTTTGCCACCCATAAGCTCCAACTTGCCCCCCATCACATACCTGGAGCTCCGCGTAGTCTTCTTTTCAGTAATGCAGAGCGCGCAGGGAGATTATGACTCCCAGCGCGCTCTGCATTACTAAAGAGTTGAGGATGATGAGGGAGCGCAGTAGAGACACAGGTCTCACTGTGTTGCGTTCCCGGTGTGGTGTGGGCGGGCAGCGGGCGCAGCTCTTCTCCACTGCATGCCCGCGCCCCGAGTACATGTGCGCCCTAGGCCGGCGCCTACCTCGCCTATAGATGGCGCCGGCCCTGTGTACGCCTCATTTATACGCTCAGCTACATACTCTTCTTAGATTCTTAGAGAGTCTACACATGTGCGCCCACACACATACACATGCACTCACTCATGCCAGGTTCACTATAGTGGTGAATGTGATGAGAATGGAGCCGAAATAGCGATATATAGTAATAAATACTTAATTGGAATGGTCTATAAAGAGTGCTTGCAAGCCAGACACACTTTGTAGACCGTTCCAATGAAGTATTTCTTTTTAGATCGCAATATTTCGGCTCTGCTGAAGAGCCGCCAGCTGGTGTCTGGACCAGAATATGCTTCTGTCAGCTAGAGGCTGACGTCTGTGAAAGGGGCGGGAGGGGGGAACTTCAGAACCTTATATCTCTCATACTATACAAGTTTGAGAGATTGGACTGGCATCAATTGATTTTTTTAATATCTGCAATATTAAATGTACTAAAATTAATCCATTACTATCCCTTTAAGTTTATATAGAGCAGAATATCTAAAGATGAACTGTGTACACAGAGATGCACACACACAATAAAAAATAGTTTCATTAAACCCTAGAGGGGTTGTGCAACCCATTGCTGAATAATTTGTTTTTGGTGCTCCTCAACTCCTTCAGGGTTTAACCCCTTAAACCTCTGAGTGCCAGAGGGGTACACATGGCATTGTAAACCAATGCCTTGCGTAACCCTTTGGCACTCAAAGGGTTAAGGTCCTGGCACGTCATGAGTTGGCGTGCGATAACGACCCATAACGTGCCAGGATCGTCATGGATTTCAGGGCTCCCCGCGCAGCTGCATGCCGTTCAGGGAGCTCTGATTCGGATCGCAAAAAAAAAAAAAAAAAAAAAAAGGTCCGTGGAACTTAATTGTGGCTGGTCTTTAAGGGGTTTATAATAGTTTTTATTATTATTAATATTATCATACCTGACAACTCACAAGTTTTGACCCAAATCTACGGGTCTCATGGTGAAAGGCCAAATTCTCAGGGTGAGACTATTCAGTGCTACCTGCTACATTATCTGTACCTATTAACCCTCTGATTGCCATAGAGGTATCCGATGCATTGCGTTGCAATACATTGGATACATCTCTAGCACTCAAAGGGTTAAAGGGTTAGTGATGTTTTATATTAACCTCTTAGTGACAGCCGTGTGCATACATGATGGGTCTTCAGCAGAGCCGGAATACCGCTATTTAACCCCTTGGTGACAGACGACTTACCTGGTAAGTCCAGGAAGTCATTCGCTATAATGGAAAAAAATAACCCTGTCATTATGGAGTTAAAAAGAAATACTTCATTGGACGGTCTACAAAGTGTGCCTGGTTTGCAAGCACACTTTGTAGACCCTTCCAATGAAGTATTTCTTTGTAGATTGCGTTATTTCGGCTCTGCTGAAGAGCCACCATCTGGTCCCAGGACCAGGCTCGCCTTCTGTCAGCTAGAGCCTGATGTCAGTTCAAGGGGAGGGGGTAATTTTAAAACCCTATATCTCTCAAACCAAAGGGATTTGAGAGATCGGAATGGCATCTATAGATTTATTTTTTGAATATCTACAATATAACTTTTTATTAATATAAGACATTACTAATCCTTTAACTACTACTGAGTTGTAGTATGCTAAGGGTTAATTGAAGCCTGATCGGATGCCTCCTGGGACAGAGCAAGCAGGGGCATATTGACTAAAATCTACAATCTGGGGAAGGTTAAGGGTCAATATTTCAGAGATCTAAGGGTCAGTTAATTTTGGAAGTTCACAAGCATGATAATTATTATTAAGAAATTGCTCATTAACCCAAAAAGGAATGCACTGCACACTCCTCTGGTCCTACCACCAACTCTGCTAAGGTAACAGACTCCCCATTGAGGAAACAGACTCCCCATTGAGGGCCCCCACAATTAAATCAATAAGTCAATCAATCACATCTTGTCTGTCCAAGCAGTCAGAATTGTCCCCGACTGGCTTCTCCTTACTGTGCTCGGCCCGGAGCTTATTGAGCTCACATGGTCAGATGAGAGAGGCACAGAAAGGAGAAGCAGATCTGGGGCACTGCTGGATGCCCAAAGAAGGAGAGGTGGATTATTAATTTATTTTAGAACATGCAGGAATAAAAGAGGTCCTCATTGGGGTTGTGGATCTTGATTGGGAGGATTCTGAATGGGGAATGTGGACTTTTGATCACAGTATAGCCAACAACTTGAACTGACAGCAGAATCAGTTTAAAGGGATAGTAATGGATGATAAATAATACATTGTTTTGCAATGCGATCCGTACCCCTCTGGTACTTAAACGGTTAATAATAAATGCAGCTCCGATTAACACTCATATGTTATGGTTCATGTAGTGCTGTATTTCAATATTGTCCAAACTGTAGTTCCAAAGAAATTCAATTATAAAGCATCCCCCTCCTACCCCTTTTATCTACGTAATGTGGTCCCCAAGCCGGCCTGGATGGAGGGACAATCTTCAGTGAGCATAAAGAAAATCCTGCCCTCCTTCGTCAAGGGACAGAGTTTTCCTTGTGCTCACAGTAAGAAGATTGTCCCTTGCTGTGAGCTGTCCGGTCAAGAGACCAGATTCCACATCCACAGGGAGACGGATACAAGATACAAGATACAAGTCGGACAATATTGAAATACAGCACTACATGAACCATCTTCTCACCAACACCACATGAGTACCCTTCGGGGACTCTAGAAGAAAATGTTTCCAGGTATGCTGATCTGAGAGCCACAGAAGAGCATTGCAGAGGCGTAACTATAAGCCACTGGGCCCTGGTGCAAAAGTTTCCATGGGCCCCCCCAGACCACATTGACCTCCCCATTGGCCATCTCCACTGGACACATACACAATGCTCCCAATCTCCACATTGCCCGCCATCATCTCCACATTGCACTCGCATTGCCCCCCACAAGCTCCATATTGCCCCCCATCAGCTCCATGTTGCCCTCATTTTGCCCCTGCTAGTGTCTGTTTCCTACCTCCCTGGTGTCCAGTGGAGTGGCAGGAGAGGTCTGTGCCTCCTTCTGCACAGACCTGTAGCTGCTGGAGCTCCCGTGCGGTCTTCTCTTCAGTAATGCAGAGCGCTGGGAGATGATGTCATCTCCCAGCGCTCTGTATTACTAAAGAGCTGACAAGGGAGCTCAGCAGCTACAGGTCTGTATCGAAGAAGGCACACACCTGACCATGTTGTGGGCACCAGGCGGGGGGGTCAGAGAGGCAACCCCTATTGTTATGCCACTGGAGCACTGGTCTAATGTTGTCCTCCCTCCATGTGGAGTCGGCATTCTCTGATGTCTGATTCTCAGCTATTTATCAGTCTGCGGTTCTCTATGTATCACTCTAAGCTATGGGTGGGCAATATTGGACTCTCAGGCTGCTACCAGACTACACCACCCATCATCACCAAATGAAAAGAGTTGTTATCTAGCAGCAGCTGGAAGGCCTCACTTTGAACACCTACGCTGCTTTTCAAGTACTGGTCTTCACCTCTTCATCAGCAGTGTGAGTTGCAGATGCAGCTTCACTTTTAGCCAAATCCTGAGTACAGCTTAGTGCATACAAGAAGATCGATTTGGGTCCAATTTGCCACAATATTGTCAAATTAGACTTATATTGAGTTTGGTGCATCTTCTACCTGGAATAATTCTGGAAAAATTAACCGCATCATAGGAGACAAATAAATATCCACAACATCTGCATTAACTTAAATGTACCATTTAAAGGGATAGTGATGTCTGCCATAAAGTAGATCTCCGAGTCTTCTGTATTGTAAAACTAACACATTGCCCTATGTTTAAAGGGATTGTAATACCTGGAATTAAGAAGGTTTAATATTGTTCATATAAAAAAATAAATGAAATTCAGTAAATCCCGTTGCTTAAAGGGATAGTAATGTTTCATATTAAACGCAGCACTAATTAATCATCATAGTATTTGGACTTTGGAGAGTGATCATTTCAATATGTCAGAGTTGTATTTCAAGAGTAATTGAAGGTAAAGTATCCCCCTCCTGCCCCTTTTACTAATATAACACTGCTCACCTCAGAGCAGCAAGACTGTCCAGATGGATCGCAGAGAGGGACAATCTTCAATTAAGATAAGGGTTAAACCTGAAAAACTTGTCAAGGGGGGCAGGGTTTTCATTGTTCTCATAGGAGGAAGATTGTCCCCTGCTGTTATCTGTCTGGTCTATGGACTGCATTCCACATCTGAGAAGAGATGGCTTACACTAGGTAAAAGGGGCGGGGAGGGGAAACTTTGCTTGTGAATATCTCATAAACCATAAAGGTTTGACAGATAAGACTTATATCGTTCTTCATGTTTTTTTAATGTCTACAAAATAAAATAAAGATAAAATGAAGTATTACTATCCCTTTAAAGATGTATATTGTAAGATTTAAATGCTTTTAAATCCCCCCCCCACCTTTAAATCATATCAGCACTCTAGCAGACAGATCAAGATTCTGCTTGTGCAACTGTATGGCTCTTCAGCAGAGCCGAAGTAGCGTTATCTACAAAAAAATACTTAATTACAACGGTTTACAAAGTGTGCCTGCCTCCAAGGCACACTTTGTAGACCGTTCTAATGAAGTATTTCTTTGTAGAGAATGTTATTTCGGCTCTGCTGAAGAGCCGTCCGGTCGCACAAGCAGAATATCGATCTGTCTGCTGGAGTGCTGACGTCTGTAAAAGGGGAGGGGGGACTTTAAAAGCTTAGAAATCTTAAAATATACATCCTTAAAGGGATAGTAAAACTTCGTTTTAACTTTATTTTATTTTGTAGACATTAAAAAAACATGAAGAATGATATAAGTCTTATCTCTCAAACCTTTATGGTTTATGAGATATTCACAAGCAAAGTTCCCCTCCCCGCCCCTTTTACCTAGTGTAAGCCATCTCTTCTCAGATGTGAGTCTGGTTGTATGACAGTACAGATAACAGAAGGGGACAATTTTCTTTGTATGAAAACAATGAAAGCCCTTCCCCCCTTGACAAGTTTTTCAGCTTTTTCCATTATCTTAATTGAAGATTGTCCCTCTCTGCTGTCTACCTGGGCACCTCCCTTCTGGTCTGGTTGAACAGGGGGGGGGATACTTTGTTTGTGAATATCTCATAAACCATAAAGGTTTCAGAGATAAGACTTATATCATTCTTCATGTTTTTTAATGCCTACAAAATAAAATAAAGTTAAAATGAAGTATTACTATCCCTTTAAGGAACGGGATTTACTGCATTTCATTTTTTTTTCATATGAACAATATTAAACCTTCTTAAATTCAGGTAATACTATCCCTTTAATAACTTACTTTTATGTAGTTCCAAAGATATTAAATGTAAAAAGATCCCCCTACCGTCCATTTCTGGCCACCTCCACTTGGAGCTGCAATCAGGTCCTGGGACCGGACGGACGCAGCGAGAGACAAACTTGATGAAGGAGGGCAGGATTTTCCTTTGCTTACTGAACATTGCCCCTCCCCACTCTCCATCAGGACCAGATTGAGGGGATCAGTGATCAAGCCAGAAGAGGGATCTTATTACATGTAATATCTTTGGAACTACATAAAAGTAAATTATTCAACATAGCGTAATGTGTTAGTTTTACAATAGAGAAGACTTGGAGATCTATTTTATGGCAGACATCACTATCCCTTTAAACTCTTGAAAGCAAGAGAGATTTCCAATGTACTAAAACATCTCAGATTGGAGAGATCTTAGTGTCTAGGCTCCCTAGAATAACTTAGGAATTGGAACGTTTATCACACTGGAAAAGTTATCTCCTCTTTATCACATCTTAGTGCATCTAGCCAGTAATTTGAAATGCGCTTTCAGGGTCAGATTTACATCCCCTAAGCAAGTCAATACAGGTGGTATTAGCTCCACTCATGGTCACGCCCCCAAGCCTTGCATTATCCTGCCCCCAGTCCCGTCCACTGCTTCCTGACACAGAAAACACCCTTGGCCTATAGAAAGCAAGGGCATAAAAATGTCTTAATCCCTTGGTTGCTGTACAGACCTCCAACACATTGGAGATTTATCTCTAGCATCCAAGGGGTTAAATAATATACTTTAAAGGGTTATAAAACTAGTGCAAGCACATTGAGATTGCTCCGCCCACACCTGCAATACAGCACAGTTGAGGCACCACCCCTCAAAATTTGGATAGCTGCACAGTTGCCTAATCTGTCTGTTGTGAAATATGGCCCTGTGTGTTTTGGTTCTTGCAAAACTGCCTGATTTATTTGAATTCCAAAACTGGACCGGCTGAACTATATTTGACACATACATACTCTCACTGATTTAAGGACAAGTCTCAATTTAATGAAATCGGCTCCCATCAGCAATTAGGGGGAGGGGTGGTAGGGGGACATGATCCAGAAGCCTGTGGCTCTTAAACACACACACTTCGTGTTTTACATCCACAGCCTTCATAGACCTGGTGTGTTGAGCACTGATGTTTGATCATAGTTGGGAACTCTCTGGATTTGCCCTGCAGTTTTGAGAGTACATCACCGGGTCTCTGGGGCAGAATCTGATTCTCCTTCCCACCCTGTTCCTCCCACTTCCTGCCCACTTATCATCCTTCCCACCCTGTTCCTCCCACTTCCTGCCCACTTCTCCTCCTTCCCACCCTGTTCATCCCACTTTCTGCCCACTTCTCCTCCTTCCCACCCTGCTCTCCCCCACTTTCTGCTCACTTCTCATCCTTCCCACCCTGTTCACCCCACTTCCTGCCAACTTCTCCTCCTTCCCACCCAGTTCCTTCTACTTCTCATCCTTCCCACCCTGTTCCTCCCATTTCCTGCCCACTTCTCCTCCTTCCCACCCTGTTCACCCCACTTTCTGCCCACTTCTCCTCCTTCCCACCCTGCTCTCCCCCACTTCCTGCCCACTTCTCCTCCTTCCCACCCTGTTCACCCCACTTTCTGCTCACTTCTCATCCTTCCCACCCTGTTCACCCCACTTCCTGCCCACTTCTCCTCCTTCCCACCCAGTTCCTTCTACTTCTCATCCTTCCCACCCTGTTCCTCCCACTTCCTGCCCATTTCTCCTCCTTCCCACTTCCCGCCCACTTTTGTGATGCTCCAGAAAGCCCCCCACCTTGCGGGTAAACCCCACCCCTTTTTTGCAGCGATTTGTGGCAATTATACTCCTCAGTGGCATCAGAGTACTCCACAAATGAGAGTTCCCAGGTGTGTGTTTGGTACAGAGGGGTTAAGGGGACATGAACCACATAGGAGTCTCGCAGTTCAGTCTCTCTCTCTCGCAGGATCAATGGGGGTGCACCTCCTTTCAGTCCCCTGTTGTGCCCCCCAGTTGATACACTAGTGCTTAGAAAGCAGCCTCAGCTTCATCACCGAGTCTTCTCCCAGAGGAGCAAACCTGCCAAGATATGTGCTGGACGTTATTGTGTGGGCACGTGACTTACCGACAGGTGGGTAGAGTCTGATTCTCAATGCTATTAGGAGGTCCATGGGTGAGGGTTTTCGCTTCACCAGTGGTCCGGGTTAATCGAGGCGCAACACCATTAGGATTTGGAGAGAAGTCACATTCATAGTACGTACAATATATGTGATTTTATTTTAAATGTTTATTTTTTATTCTATTGGATTTATAAGTATATTTGTTATTAAATAGAAATAACTTTTACCACTTTGGTATCACTGTATCCTTTATCCTTGAAGGAGACTATAGCGCAGATCTTTTTGATATAAGTGTTTGTTTTTACCATTGGGAATATAGGTAGTTAGATATAGCGGCTGATTCATCTTTGAGCTGTGTTTTATTCTGTTGCGCTACATATTTGTTTGTAAATTGTATACTGCCAAGATATGTGTTGGAGATCTCTCTAGCATTCAAGGGGTTAAAATCCCCTTTTTAAATCAAAGGAAATGATTGTATTTTTATTTTTATTGGACTCAATGGAACAGTCTGCTTTGCTCTGTGACTATGTCCCACCTGATACCTCGTAATACAGTACTCTGCACCTCTAACCATTAACTCTCATTTTCAGTTCATGTCAGCCGTGGGGGGAGACAATTCATGTTATGGAAAATGAGAACCAGTAAGGGGGCTTATTAAACCTGACTTCCAGAGAGTTTGGAAGCAGGATCGTTTGCAAGTACCAAAGACAATGCCAGTGCCAACCCCAGGCAGATTGCACAAGCATATGTCTTTATCCTGGATGTGAGTGACAGCCAAACATGGCTATTTGCTTTCACTAGTGAAATGCAAATGCGACAAGCCACGTGGCATGTAACCTGTGCCATTACAGCGTGTAGGAAGCAGTCAGCCTGTCTTGTAAGACTCAACTTGGGGTGTTTGCAATTAGCGGTGTATCAGCTCAGATGACAGGTCCCTGCTGTAGCCTGGTCGGCCATCTGCTACCTGATCATCATGGAGACCTGGCCTTGGTCTATCTGTGTTGGGGGTTAAGCAGACATGCTTTGGAATAATCCCCTAATTATGGTTAACCCTTTATTGTGACTGCACGGGGGTGGCATAAACCCATCAGGTTGAAATAATAAGAAGCATTGAGGCAATTCAACAGCAAACCAACAGCACTACAGGAACCAAGAAGAAAAAAAAACAAATCTCCATTGACTGAAATGACACTTTTAACCTCTTGAATGCTATTGAGGTCTCTCATGCTTTACTCTTCAATGCATCGGAGATATATATCATTCAAGGTATTAAAAAGCACATTTAAATTAAAGCAGTACTTTGTATAGAGTAGTTGGTTTGACCAAGAATTTCTGCGCTTTAACTTTTTCAGTGTCAGTGTGGTATCCAACGCATTGCAATGAGTTGATACCTCTCAGACACTCAAAGGGTTAATACTGGCTGAGGACTTTGCACTGAGTTGTACACCGCCTTAGAACGTGAATGTTTAATTATCATACTGCAATGGGAAAAAATATAATGATATTCAGATATTGGGGGTAAAAAAAAATAGAAACCATTCAGAAAATTGAAAACAATATAGATAATATAAGGCCGTATTTAAAGGCAGAAGGATAGTGCCCCAATGGCATATCAGCTACCCTGCAGATAAAGTTGGGGCAGCAGTTTGGGCACCGGCAGACCAATAGGGTAGCAGAATGAAGACCTGAAAAGAGAACCTCCAATGATTGATCTGTGGTATTGCAGGAAGAGACTGAATTACAAGACTAAAGTCTCACAGTTCAATCTCCTGTTCTGTGAGATGCAGTCCCCATAGACCCTCTGTATGAGGCTGGAAAGCCTGACATACAGCATCTATGACAGTGGTTCTCAACCAGGCACAATGGAACACCATGGGCACCCATTTAAGATGCCCGTCTTTTCTATTAAGACTTTGACATTAGAGATATTCCAGGACCATGAAGCCGGTCCAGACGTTAAGGACCAGTGATGGTCCTGACACGTCATGGAATTCTGGCATGACAATGCGCAGTGACGTAACAACAGAGGTCGTCACTCCAGGGGCTCGGCCACTTCCTGTGACCCCCCACCTGGCACCGCAAACCTCTAGCAGCTGAGCTCTCTCTTCAGCACTCTAGTATTGCGGAGCGCTGGGAGATGATATCATCTCCCAGTGCTCTGCATTACTGGAGAGAGTACCACGCAGGAGCTCCAGCTCTGAAAAGAGGTCTGTGCAGAAGGAGGTACAGACCCCTCCTGCCACACCCCTGAACCACCCGGGTGGTAGGAGATGGACACTGGGGGTCAGTGGGATCAGCGTGGAGAGTTGGGGGCAATGTGGAGAGGTGGACATTGGGGGCAATGTGAAGATACCCAATGGGGGAAATGTGGTCGTGGGGATTAGGCCATGGCAATTTTTGCTACAGGGCCCAGTGACTTCTAATTATGCCTCTGGCAGCGTGACTGTCCGGTGTTACCTATTACATGATCCAAACTAATTCAGTGTTTTTTTTCGTCTTTAAATGTTTCTATTTGTAGCAGAAAAGCAGAGGGAGATGTCCTGCTTGTCTTCTGTAGGTTCCAGATGTGTTGTCACCAAGGTGTAGTCTGTAAATGGTTTCTTGAGGATTGATACGAGAACCTCTGGGTTAGACCGAAGAGAGACATATTGCCTATAATTTACAGTGTGGGGAACGTTAAGAGCTAATATTTCAAGATCTCAGGGTAAACTCATTTTGAAAGTTCCCGGGAATGCTCATGAAGCAAAGAACTTTTTAGATAGCATACACACAATTATGTGCACCACCTTTATACTTTCCCCACATTGTTCCTTTTAAACACAGGACTAAGCTCTTCTGACCAGCCTTCCTTCTGAATAGCTAGAAATATTATACAATCACTTACTGTGTTTTCTATTTTTAAATTCAAACAATATAACTGGACAGATGGTCCAAAAAGAAAAAAAAGTAACCATATATTCAGCGCTCCTGGAAAGCGTAGGCTTGCAGAAATTCTAAGCATTGCCATCAGGTGATATTAACCCTTAGATAAGTAATGGGCAAGAGGAGGCTTGCCAGCTGTGGGGGGGGGGGACTACAATTCCCATCATTCCCTGCTAGCCAACTGCTGGATTGGAACTACTGGACTCATAGTCATCAAAAGATAGAGAGTCTCAGTTTGTCCATCCCTGACTTAGATGTTTATGCAATGAGTTGAATACATCTCTAGAATCAAAGGCGTTAAATGCTTTAAGCATTTAAAGGGATAGTAACACTTCGTTTTAACTTTATTTTATTTTGTAGGCATTAAAAAAACATGAAGAATGATATAAGTCTTATCTCTCAAACCTTTATGGTTTATGAGATATTCACAAGCAAAGTTCCCCTCCCCGCCCCTTTTACCTAGTGTAAGCCATCTCTTCTCAGATGTGGATCAGGTTGTATGACCAGACAGATAACAGAAAGGGACAAGTTTCTTTGTATTAAAACAATGAAGGCCCTGCCCCCTTGACAAGTTTTTCAGGTTTTTCCCTTATCTTAATTGAAGATTGTCCCTCTCTGCAATCTACCTGGACACCTCCCTTCTGATCTGGTTGAACAGGGGGGGGGAGGGATACTTTGTTTGTGAATATCTCTTAAACCATAAAGGTTTGAGAGATAAGACTTATATCATTCTTCATGTTTTTTTAATGCCTACAAAATTAAATAAAGTTAAAACGAAGTATTACTATCCCTTTAATGTACATAGTATATTGTAAGAATATAATTGATGTGTGGTTATAATTCCATTTTATGTAATGGTTAACCACCTTAAAGGGATAGTAATGTTTCACAATAAAAGCAGCTCCATCTTCATTGTATTTGGGCCACATTGCTGGGTGGCACTGTGACCTGTGTACACAGGCTTTTAAACTAGTATATTATATATCAGAGAATGCATGGTGGAACCACCAGACAACAAACACACACAAGGGTCTTAGAAATAAAGAAAAAAGTTATATTTTATTGTTTATCAATGTTTTGGCCCCCTAAGGGGCCAAAATGAGCATGGACTATTGATTTCAAAGAGAGAAAGAAATTAGTGCATTCATTTTGATTATATTTTAAAGGGCAAGTAAAACAAAGAAAAAAGTTCAAGTTCAGTATTTTACTAAGAAATAAACGCTACTTCCACCTCTGGTAGTAACAGCGCTAACTGTGCAGGTTTTTACTGACCTACTTGTCCTATTTACTGTAAGCACTAGGACTGACTATATCACTCTCATTTTCCATTGGCTCTTGAAGTGGGTGAGAGGTCAACGCAGGCCAATAGGAATCATCAGCTTCCGCTCCAGACCCTGTAGTCCAACCATACATCTATAATCCTGCCACTGCCAGAATTTGTAATTAGTAAAAGACTGGGCCTTTAGCAGACATTTTTCATTCTTCATATTAGTTTGCTCTTAACTCTTCAATGCATTGCGTACCCCTCTGGGACTCAAAGGGATAACAACACTTCACAATGCGTTGGACAACCCTCTAAAGGGGTTAAGCACCAGAGGGCGTGTATATTGCATAGCTTTGTTATGCAGAATGCACCCCTCTGGTCATTAAAGGGTTAAATACACTTTTTTACCTTAAATCCCAAATCCAGAAGTTTATTATTAGCTTTGGTTCAGGACCAGTGTAGATAAAGAACTCCTGGAACAGCGTAGCAGAGAGAGGGGCATGTAAAAGGGAAGGGTTTAGGAAGTTAGGTAGTTGGTAGTTGGGGCAGGAAAGGAAATAGCGGGGGCATCATGCCAGCTAGGGACCTGGGAGTAAGAAGCCTCCATCCAAGCAGGGATGTTATATTGTGGGGTGTTGTTGTTCAGGGTAATTGCCTTGGTGGTGGGTTATGATTTAAACGAATAGTAATGTCCAACATGACTAAAAAGTGATATTGTAGATAAATTACAAATAAATCGTTCGGTGCAAGTCCTATCTCTCAAACCTTTATGGTTTGAGAGATAGAACATTTTAAAGTTCTTCCTTCCCTCCCCTTTCCCTGACGTAAGCTGACATCAGGAGATCCTGGTCCGGGGACCAGCAGGCGGCTCTTCAACAGAGCCGATATAATGAAATCGAAAAAGAACTACTTCATTGGAATGGTCTACAAAGTGTGCTTGGAAACCGCACACTTTGCAGACCGTTCCAATGAAGTATTTCTTTTTCAATTTCGGTATCTTGGCTCTGCTGAAGAGCCGCCTCGAATCGGCTGACTCAAATCTCCTGCTGTCAGCTTTACAGCTGACATCAGGGAAAAGGGAACGTTAAAACTTTATATCGCTCAAACCATAAAGGTTTGAGAGATAGGACTTGCACCGATCAATTTCTTTTTAATTTATCTACAATATTACTTTTTAGTCATGTAGGACATTACTAACCCTGTAAGGAATGACAAGTACTGTGGATGGTTTCCCTTGGGAGAAGAACCCTAGGGAAGGATTCCTCCGAACTTAGGCTGCAGGTGGTTATGTTACCCATTGGGCTGACTCGGTCAGTCGGGGTCATTTCGGTTAATCCGTAATAGGAATTATTGGGGATTCTATCAGTTAGAAAAATGAGCCTGGTTTTTGTTTTCCATAATATGGAAAAAGTGGATTATTCATCAAGTTTGTCGAAAGTTGTGTGTATTACAGTTGTAATCAAAATTATTCAGCCCCCATTGCAATTCAGGTTTATTGTCAAAATTTACAAACTTTCAGCTGTTTGCAATGAACAAATCAAACAAAAGCTCAACACAACGAATGCTTCAAGTGGTTTCCCCAAATTCAACTGAAAATGCAATTTATAATGACTTCTCCAGTCTCAAAATTATTCAACCCTTCATGGTAAGCATCTTTAGTACTTAGTATAGCACCCTTTTGCTGTTATGACCTTCTGCAAATGAGATGCATAGCCAGACACCAGCTTCTGGCAGCGTTCATGAAGAATCTTAGCCCGTTCCTCATGAGAAATGGCCTCCAGTTTAGTAATATTCTTGGATTTTTGTGCTGCAACCGCCTTCTTCAAATCCCACCAGAGATTTTCCATGGGGTTCAAGTCCGGTGACTGTGATGGCCACTGTAGAATCTTCCAGGACTTCTTCTGCAACCAAGCCTTGGTGGAATTTGAGGTATGCTTGGGATCATTGTCCTGTTGGAAGGTCCAATGATGCCCAAACTTCAGCTTCCTCACAGACGGCATGACGTTTTCTCCTAGGATTTCCTGACACTTCAATAAATCCACCTTGCCTTCCACACGGTGCAGGTTTCCAGTGACAGGGGATGCAAAGCAGTCCCAGAGCATCACCAAGCCACCACCAACTGTAGGCAGAGTGTTCTTTTCAGCGAATGCTTCATTCTTCTTCCTCCAGACATACCGCTGATCCATCAGGCCGAAAAGTTCCAGTTTTATTTCACCGTTCCACAGAGCAGAATCCCAAAATTTCTGTGGCTTATTTATATAATTTTGAGCAAATTGGAGCTGACTTTTCTTGTGCTTTTGGGTCAGTAGTGGTGTACTCCTTGTAGTTCTTGCATGGAAACCTTCTGCTTTTAGTATGCGTCTTTCTGTGCACACTGAAACCTCAGTGCCTGTTGCCACCAAGTCTTGCTGCAGGTCTTTTGCAGTCACTTGAGGGTTTTTCTCAACCTGCCTTCTCAGAAATCTGGTTGCAGCCATTGATGGCTTCCTTTGGCCCCGTCCAGGTAGTGTAACCACTGTTCCTTTGACTTTGAACTTGCGAACTATGCTTCCAATGGTGTCACTAGAAACATTTAGTGCCTTCACTATCTTTTTGTGTCCTGTTCCTTGTTTGTGAAGAATGATGATCTCTTCTCTTAACTTTTTGGACCTTTCTTTTGACTTAGCCATATTTCTAACATGCAGTCAAATGTGACACTCAACAACCCCCTAGCCAGTTCAGGTATTTCATGTGTTCCAGCTCAAGCATACCTGGTGCAACTAATGAAGCCCTTGATTAGTTGCATCAGGTATGCTTGAGACAACATCTGTTTTGCGTATTTGTGCTGTTGTGAGAGATTCCATTCAGGGGGTTGAATAATTTTGAGACTGGAGAAGTCATTATAAGTTGCATTTTCAGCTGAATTTGGGGAAACCACTTGAATCATTCGTTGTGTTGAGCTATTTCAATTGCTTTTTTTATTTGTTCATTCCAAACAGCTGAAAGTCTATACATTTTGACAATAAACCTGATTTGCAATGGGATTTGAATAATTTTGATTACAACCGTATGCATGTTTTTCTTATATCCTATATAATAATTTGCTAAAACGCGTGTAACGACACAGTCATGCGCAGTAGAGACTGCCCGTGCCATGGCTGATACAAAGCTCATGACTGCCCTGCAACCGGCTGGCAGTGGCACTGCGGCCCATGTAACGGGCTCTTCAACTAGTATTAAAGGAGTAGTAGGGATTTTCCTATTGAGTAAAATAAGGGTACTCCCACTGCTGAGAGATTTATATTTCCAGAGTTTAAATTACGGTTTAAACCCATGGTTTTTTTACATTAGCAGTGCCCTCTAGTGGTCAAATTCTAATTAGATTTCCTGTTAGATTCCAATGGAGAGGAAAGTCAGAAAAGTCAGAGACATACAGTTCTCCATAGAATGTGATAGAAACTGCCTGTCACTTCCTGTCAGTTAGAACTATCAGGAAGTAAACACAGTAAATTCACTTCCTGTCAGTTAGAACTATCAGGAAGTAAACACAGTAAATTCACTTCCTGGTTATTTAAACTGCTATAAATTTTGAATAAAACATCTGACAGCGATGGGAGTGACCTTGTTTTATTCAGCAGGAAATGCTCCATAAAATATGTGTTTTCATAAATAAAAGTTTACTGCTCCTTTAAATAAAGTGATGGCCTGTTTATTGCCCAACATGGGTGTTTGTCATTCCTTATACCCTATGCCTTTTACATGAACAGTTGCTCTCAGTAATGACTGTATTTGTGGCAGCTGCCATATCTAGGACAGTGAAGACATGTAGCTGACTGACTCTAATGTACATTGTTTAGTGAAGGAACGTAGGGTGCTTTTGGGGAAGGCAGAAGGAGAAGGAAAGCGGATTCCTTTTTTTTTCCCACTTCTCACGCAGATTTAATTTGGTAATAATGGGATTTTGTAGTTAATGAAGATTTCAGCCTCATCAGCAGCTAAATCCCATTATTATCCCTTTGCTCATCCTATTACAGACTTATCCCTATAACAGGAGCACAAAGCAGCTCTGAAACATGAATTTTGACATATCTGGTGTGTTACAGGATAGGCCGTTTTCTCATTGGTTACACGGTCAGGCTAATGAACAAAAAAAAAATAAAAAACCATGATTTAAATAGGGCTTTTAACTCCTCGGGTGCTGTAGAGGACTCAAGTTCATTCCGGGGGTTAAAAGCCAATTTAAATTAATGGGAGTTATTATGTTTATACTATTGTGTAGTTGATTTGACCTAGAATTACTCAGTTTATCAGCCTCAGTGAGGCTCATGCATTAACCCTTTAAGTTCCAGAGGGGTATGCAACGCATTGTGTGGCAATGCGTTGCGTACCCCATCTGGCACTCGAAGGGTTAAGAAAATGGGGAGATTCTGAAGCAAATCATCTGTACCACAGGATACAAATAAAAATCTGAGTCACTTAAATGCTATTAAGGTCCTCTGTAGCATTCAAGGGATTAAATCAGTGGGAATTAGGAGATTTTACTTTTTATATTTGGTTTATTCAAGAATTGCTCCATTTTATCTTAATATATTAGCCTCAGTGTCCCACCACTGATACCTGCAGGATGGTGCAAACTGGTGCTCGTAAGATATAACCATTTGTACACCCTTTTGGCAGGTGATAAAGAGGGATCACATTGAGCATTTTATCTCGGACTGTCACATTATTTTTTTCTCTAGAAAATCTGCAGTTACTAGTGAGGAATGTGTTGCAGATTGCCTTAGCATCCAGGCATTTTCATAGTATCAGTATGAAATTAATTTAAATTTTAGTTTCTGCCACTAAAAATATTATTGCAAGATGTTTAACAGAAAACAAGTTTGCACGTTTTGAAATGTTTCAGTCTGCTACAAGTCCACTGGCAGTCAGAGAACTACAAATACACTGTCTGGCACTCCAGCTCTTGTTCTGGGGGTAGACACAGAACCACACATACACTGATACTCCAGCCATGTTCCACCGATAGTCACAGAACCACACATACACTGCCTGATACTCCTGTCTTGTTCCACTAGTAGTCACAGATATACGCTGTCTGACACCCCAGCCTTGTTCTACTAGTAGACACAGAACCACACATACACTGATACTCCAGTCATGTTCCACCGATAGTCACAGAACCACACATACACTGCCTGATACTCCTGTCTTGTTCCACTAGTAGTCACAGATATACGCTGTCTGACACCCCAGCCTTGTTCTACTAGTAGACACAGAACCACACATACACTGATACTCCAGTCATGTTCCACCGATAGTCATAGAACCATACATACACTGCCTGATACTCCTGTCTTGTTCTACTAGTAGTCACAGATATACGCTGTCTGACACCCCAGCCTTGTTCTACTAGTAGTCACAGAACCACACATACACTGATACTCCAGTCATGTTCCACTAGTAGTCACAGAAACACACACACACTGCCTGATACTCCTGTCTAGTTCCACTAGTAGTCACAGATATACGCTGTCTGACACCCCAGCCTTGTTCTACTAGTAGACACAGAACCGCACATACACTGATACTTCATCCATGTTCCACCGATAGTCATAGAACCACACATACACTGCCTGATACTCCTGTCTTGTTCCACTAGTAGTCACAGATATACGCTGTCTGACACCCCAGCCTTGTTCTACTAGTAGACACAGAACCGCACATACACTGATACTCCAGCCATGTTCCACCGATAGTCATAGAACCACACATACACTGCCTGATACTCCTGTCTTGTTCTACTAGTAGTCACAGATATACGCTGTCTGACACCCCAGCCTTGTTCCACTAGTAGTCACAGAACCGCACATATACTGACACCCCAGCCATGTTCCACTAGTAGTCACAGAAACACACACACACTGTCTGACACTATAACCTTGTTCCACTGGCAGTCACAGAACTACAAACACACTGTCTGACACTCCAGCTTTTGTTCCACTGGTAATCAAAAAACACACATACACTGACACCCTAGCCTTGTTCCACTAGTAGTCACTGAACCACACATATACTGTCTGACACTCCATCCTTAGTCCACTATTAGTCACAGAACCACACATACAATGTCTGACACCCCAGACTTGTTCCACTGGTACATTTACTGAGGTCAGCACCCACCACTCTTTTACTCAGCAAGGTTGTTTACAGACAATTCTGGACTGTTACTTCAGAGACACTTATCAAGATTGTTATGGAAATACCAGTCAGGGAGTTGTGCAAAAGTCAAGATTGGCCATATGTAATGTTAAAAAAACAAAATATACATTTTACTTATGCCACCATATAGTATAATATAGAAAAAAGACTCTAAGTCATTTTAAGGTGTTAGTGTTCCTTTAAATAGGGATTTGAACACCTGAAATGCTAGGTAGGTCTCCAGCATGTTGCAGAGGGACAAATTTAACCCCTTAGAGACCAGTTGGAAGCTCCGCAATGCGTTGCAAATTCCTCTGGTCTTTATGGGTTTAATAAACTGTAGAGGTGCAATTCTGGACCAAACTAGCTACGCCATAAGGTGGGAATATTTTAAACGACTCAAGAGGTCTCCAATAGATTGTAAATCAATGCCATAGAGACCTCGCTAATATTCAAGATTTTTAAATTCTCCATTTAAAGGGATAGTAATGTTTCACAAAAACAGCAGCTTCAATTAATCTGCATAGTATTTGAATCATGGAGAGTGTTATTTCAGTACTATCAGAGTTGTAGTTCAAGAGTAATTGAATGATAAAGTATCCCCCTCTCACCCCTTTTACCTAGTGTAACACTGCTCACCTCAGATTTGGAATCTGGTCTCTTGACCGGACAGCTCACAGCAAGGGACAATCTTCTTACTGTGATCATAAGGAAAACCCTGGCCCCCTTGACATGTTTTCAGGTTTTTCCTTATGATCATTGAAGATTGTCCCTCTCTGCGATCCATCCGGACAGTCTTGCTGCTCTGAGGTGAGCAGTGTTACATCAGTAAAAGGGGCGGGAGGGGGACACTTCATAATTCAATTACTCTTGAACTACAACTCTGACAGTATTGAAAGAACACTGGCTAAAATACTGTGAAGATTAATTGGAGATGCTCTTATTGTGAAACACTACTATCCCTTTAAATCCTTGCCAATTTTAATTTGTATCGATTGGTGCAATTGGATCACTCCGGAATTGCATCACTTTCTGCGTACAATCTATAGTGACATTCCATCCCAACTCTGAGAACCGTCCCTCAAAAATATTGCTGAAAATACGGCACAAAGATATTTACTGATATAGCAGAAGAAAAATCTACCTATACTGTATTAGATATAACTCAATCCAGTATTAGCCATGACACTATTTCCCCCCTGTACAAAATCAATAAAGAGAGACCACACTCCAAAGAGAGAGGGGCTGGCATCTTTAGAAAATAGGCACTATAATGACATTATATTAATACCTACAGATGGCCTCGCTAGATGCCTAGATTCCAAGAATTAGTATCTCAGCAAAATGAAGTAAAATTATCAAGTGCAATGTACTTGCTGCTTGGCGTACATTAGACAACATCAGCTTATCTAAGGTTACAGGTTAATGCCCAAGAAGAGTGTTGAAATCCCTACAGCAGCCAATCATGAGAGGAGATTGCGTTACCATGGAGCTAGTTAAGTAAAATAAGTGGATACTGTGTGACAATTACAAAGAAAAGTACCATGTTTGCCTTCATTTCTTCTGAGGCTAAAGGGTTCAAGAGAAAAATCCATATTTTTTTTTTTATAGATATGCATTCCCCATTATTACCTCCTCTACTCAGCAATTGATTATTTTTCGAATCCTAAAACTTCTCAATTGTGGCATAACAATGAAATAAAAAAATATCTTTGTAGAGGGATATACCTATATATATATTTTTAAAGGATAGTAATGTTTAAAAAAAAAAGCAGCTCCGATTAATCTTCATAGTATTTGGGCCATGGAGAGTGTTATTTCATTACTGTCAGAGTTGTAGTTCAAGAGTAATTGACAGCACAGGCGTGCAGACATCACTATGGAAAGATTTCTGCTCTCCGTCCTGCCTGTCAGTCCCGGAGCAAAGGATAATTCACGTTAAAAAGGTAATAATTCTGGCGACTAGCGCTATTTATTTGGGGACATCTTTCTTAAAGGTGGTAGTTCTGCTTTAAAGCTCTCCACATAATGTGATAGAAACTGCTGAGTCACTTCCTGTCAGTTAGAACTATCAGGAAGTAAACACACAGTAAATTCACTTCCTGAAAGTTGAACCATTGTAAGTGTTCAATAAAACAACTGACAACAGTTAGAGTATTCTTGTTTTACTCAGAAGAAAAAGCTCTATAACATAAATGTTTTCATAAAAAAAAAAACTTTACTGCTCCTTTAAAAGCCTCATGTAAATCAATGGCCATTTTATTTTTCCTCTAAGGCACAGTTTTGTTCACCCAAGAATAATTAGCATTTCATACCTCCCAAGTGTCCCTCTTTAGGAGGGACAGTCCCTCTTTTAGACACAAATCCCTCTGTCCCTCTTTCCCACCCTGATGTCCCTCTTTTTAGGGGATCAGATTGTGTGGTGTGTATATAAGTGTATCACATTGCTCCACAGCAATAAAACTCACATTATTATTTTTTTAAACATCAGTATATGTGTTTATAAATTAGTCTGTGTAAATAAAATACTTTGGTCTTGTTATTTGTCATTTATTAGGTTACACAAAGAGATGTCAAAAGGTCATGAACTAGCCTAAAATTTCTCATTAATGCCCCACCCACCCAGCAATACCGCCTAAAACACAAGTGTCCCTCTTTGGCAATCTGAAATGTTGGGAGGTATGGCATTTTTGTGTATTCGTCAACACTCACTGTACTATACCCTGTCACCTCTGCTGGGATGCTGCTCTGTGAATCCATTATTTATTAAACCCTTTGAGCGCCAGAGGGGTATGCAACTGAATTGCAAAGGGTTAAAATATTGACGTTTCCACTGTGACTTCCATCTAGTAACTTCAGAGCTTGGATCTTGCGCTGGAATTTCTCTCCTCTCCAAAATGTATTTGTCAAGTTAAATGGAAATGAACGTGTTCTCTGAGCAATGCATCTCAAAGTAAATGAGATAAAAGAGACATTATCAGGTATCTTACAGACTCAAGGAAAACAAAGCACATTCTTCCCCCCCCCCCCCTGTGTTTACGTGAATTGTCGAGGCTCCCAATTGCCAGCCATGAATTTCCTGCCCAGCTCTGCCCATCATATCCAATCTGTGGATGCAGCAGCGCCATCTACTGTTCCTAATAGACATGGCAACCCCCATCACACATCAGACTGAATGTTTGATCTGGTTGTCATAGAAACTGATTTTTAAAACCCTCTTTTTAGCACAGGAAAAGACCAAGATTGCACATTTGTATTATATTCCCATTTTTTTTTGCTATCTGTGCAAAGAAATGAATAGCCGTGCATTAACACTTTCCTCTCAGGGAAACGTGTGAGGAAAGCTAAAGAGCAGTCTTGGAATTTTCACCTTGTTCAGCTTATTTTTTACTGTGTTTTTTATCATGCAAATCACCATTCTCCAGCTGATTAAAATTCCTATTTTTTTATGTTGTGTTGTAATAGATGAAGGGAATTCTGTTCTCAATTATCCACAGGACCAGCTGCGCACCGAGGCCAGAATATATATCAATGTTTCCATAGCCTCTTTCACGAGATATGCACCTGCATTTCTGAAACACCTTTCAGATATTAGTGTGTAAACTGAGGCTGTGTAATCAGTGGTTCTCTAGCTGCTGTTGAATGACAACTCCCATCATGTTCAGCCATCCTTTGACCATACTTCCCAACATTTCAAATGATCAAAGAGGGACACTTTTGTTTTAGGTGGTGTTTATGGGGTGTGGCTAGTGGGCGGGGCATTACAGATAATTTTTAGGCTATTTCATGACCTATTGGCTTCTCTTTGTGTAACTGAATAAATGATTTAGAGCAATACCAAAGTATTTTATTTACACACTAGTTCAGTGATTCTCAACCAGGGTGCCGTGGCACTTTGGTGTGCCACGGACATCAACTTAGGGTGCCCCTTGTTTTCTATGACGACTATCAAAAATGGACTTTTAATAAAGGTTTATAGAAATTGTTATGCACATTATGTTTCCTTTTGTTATTATGATTGTAAGACCTAATAATAAGTTTATATTTATGCATTGTATCTTCATTATGCCCTTGATAAATTACATTAATATGTTAGGGGTGCCCCGAATGTTCTATATTACGTGTTAGGGGTGCCCAGAACAAAAAAAGGTTGAGAACCACTGCACTAGTTGAACAGCCCGTTACACGGGCCACAGTGCCCTGCCACCCGGTCGCGGGGCAGTCACGCGTAGTAGAGACTGCCCATGCCGCGGCTGATACAGAGGTGGACGCTCCTTCGGAGCACCCAGCTCTGTATCAGCCGCAGCGCGGGCAGTCTCTATTGCGCATGACTGCAGCACGTGCAGCAGTGTCTACTGAGCATGTCGTGGCGTTACACACGATTTAGCGAGTTATTATATAGGATATTCATTTATAAACACATATATTAAAGAGTCACTACACATTTATGTGAGTTTTATTGCTGTGAAGCAATGTGATACACACTACTCATTCTGATCTCTTGAAAAGAGGGACAAAAGCTATGTAACATTATATGAGATCCCCAGATTCGCACTGTATCCGATGAAGATGTAGTTATTGTGGATGCCTGGTACATAAATAAATAACTAAAATTAAGGAAAGGAAGCACTTACCTTCTTTGAATTAGGAGTAGTGACACCAGGGTGATACACTTCTATACACACCACACAGTCTGATCTCCTAAACAATGAGACACCAGGGTGATATACTTATATACACACCACACAGTCTGATCTCCTAAACACAGGGACACCAGGGTGATACACTTATATACACACCACACAGTCTGATCTCCTAAACACAGGGACACCAAGGTGATATACTTATATACACAACACACAGTCTGATCTCCTAAACACAGGGACACCAAGGTGATATACTTATATACACACCACACAGTCTGATCTCCTAAACACAGGGACACCAGATTGGGAAAGAGGGACAGAGGGCTTTGGGTCTAAAAAAAAGAGACTGTTCCTCCTAAAGAGGGACACTTGGGAGGTATGGACCCCTATTATCTCCTAAAGAGGGACACTTGGGAGGTACAGATCCCTAATATCTCCTAAAGAGGGACACTTGGGAGGTATAGACCCCTAATATCTCATAAAAAGAGACATTTGGGAGGTAGGCACCCCTAATATCTCCTAAAGAGGGATACTTGGGAGGTACAGAGCACTAATATCTCATAAAGAGGGACACTTAGGAGGTACGGACCTCTAATATCTCATAAAGAGAGACATTTGGGAGGTACAGACCCCTAATATCTCCTGAAGAGGGACACTTGGGCGGTATGATAAGGTAGGGGCCCATGGAACTGGAGGGCACCCCACTACTCTGTGAGGTTATGTATTAGGGGAGGTAAATGTCTAATAAGGAAGTTTACCTTTAAAAATAAATAATTAAATAATTTAGTGCTTGATGCAAATGTTGGAGTTAAAACCAGAGTGTAGAAAAAAACTGCCTTCGCGAGTTAAACAAGACTGGGTAACATGAGATCCAAATGTTACTTACCCAGAAGAGTTAATGCGTGACGGCCTAAACTAGGCAAAACTAGAGTTGCCTAAAATCTGACCTCATCGTTGACGCAAAACACACGATAAACGCGAGAAACTCCCCAATTAAAAAAAAAAAAAGTCTGACATTACCTAGTGCCCCAGCCAATCACAGCATCCCAAAGTATCAAGTTCAGTCAAATAAACTATATATAGACCCAAAATAACCGACACCTGTTATCGAGTTCCAAGAGCTAGATATCAGGACCCAGGAGCGGAGGCTAGTTAAAGAGAGAAAGGGAGTTGAGGCTCGCACACACACAGGTAGAAGGAGAGATTGACAGCACACATAGCGACACATAATACACTTTTGTACATACCAAATACACGCATTCAAACACACACATAGCTTTTTTTTTTTTTTTTTTTTTAGTAAAACACATACACTTAATATTTTTTTTACAGTGTGAGTCTGTGAATGCAAGTGAGTGACAGAGAGTGAGTGAGTGTGTGAGGGCCTGAGTGAGTTTCTGGGTGAGAGGAATGGAGAGGAGAAGAGAGAGGGGTGGGGAGTGTAGGAGGAGAGGAGGAAGATATGCAGGTGGCATCCCTGGTCAGGGTAGGGGAGGGAGAGCCCTGGGGAGGAGGGGAGACATGCCAGACCAGGCACATATAGTGCAGGGACAGAGGAGAGTGTGGGACGAGGGGTATGTCTGGGGGAGTACCCAACACAGGCAGGGCCTGAGAGCCAAGGCTCTCAAAGAACCTCCAGGGGTGAGGAGGAGGATAGGGCAAGAGAGCCTAAGTTCAGTGAGGATGAGAACCTCGTCTTGTGTGAGGCCGTGATCGCCAGAGAGAGGCTCCTGTTCGCCAAGGGGATGGTCTCTGGGATGGGGTGGAAGAGGAAGGCCGCATGGAAGGAGGTCCTGGCTGCGGTGAGTGCTGTGTCCAGCCGCAGCCAGTTGCTGGAGTCGGTCAAGAAAAGGTGGACAGACTGCAAGACCAAGGTAACATAGTAACATAGTAATTTAGACTGAAAAAATACTTTTGTCCATCTAGTTCAACCCTTTTCCTATTCCTGTTTACCATCGTGAAGGTGAAAAAGAAGATGGGAGAGCAGGCCTTGCATGCTGCTGGCACAAGGGGTGGTCCGCCTCTGCACTTGGCGTGCAGCCAGTGGGAGGAGGCCATGCGCAGGACGATCTCCTCTGTAATGGTGTGTGGGATCCCTGGATGGAGTGACACCGGGGAGGAAAGGAGCCTCCAGTCCACCGGTAAGTACATCAAGGCCCACACACACATCACACAATTCCTGACACCTACCAGACAGAGGCCAACACAGTGACACCTGAACACATGGACAGCATTCCACACCACAATTCAGCAACACAGCTTGGAGGGATGTCAAACAAGGACAGAATACTTGACAAACCCAGAGTGTATGGTAATGGTCAAGTCCCTGTTGAATCCCCTTCATGCTGTCGACAACAACATCATGCAAAGCACAAAAACAATGTACACTGTCATGTGTCAGTCACAGATATAACTATTATGTGTATCACAATGCCATACATAGAGTGACAAAGAATGAATGAATGAATGAATGAATGAATATGTTTATTTATATAGCGCCACAAGTGTACGCAGCTCTTTACAATCTCAGAATTTAAACAATACAGGGTTACAGGTGCTTTTTGTAGAGTGAAACATTGGGTGCGAGGTCCCTGCCCGAAAGCTTACAATCTAAAGTGGTAATGGGAGACATACAGAGTACATTAGGGTCAAGTGCTGAATACAGTGCTAGTTTTCATGATAATAGAGGACATCAGTAATGTAAATAATTTATAAGAACATTCATTGTACAACATCAGTGCCTTCTAGCATGTTGAGATTTTATCCAAGAGGTGCATTTTCAAGTGAGATTTGAAGGTTGTCAGAGAGGTGCAGTGGCGTAGGTTGGATGGTAGAGCATTCCATAGATACGGAGCAATGAGAGAAAAAGGTTTGATCCGTGACAGGGCTGTAGAGACAAAAGGAGCTGAGAGAAGACAGTCATTGGCTGACCGTAAGTGTCGGGATGGGGTATAACGGGAGATGAGAGTGGAAATGTAAGAAGGAGTAAAGGAGAGAAGTGTCTTGAAAGAGAGAAGTAAGATTTTGTATGATATCCGGAGTTTGATAGGCAGCCAATGGAGAGTTTTGAGGAGGAGTGGGGCAGGGACAAACCTAGGTGACAGAAGAGTAATTCGTGCTGCCGCATTCTGTATAGATTGAAGTCAGAGGTCAGCACACAACCCCTTGCCACAGGCATAAGTAATGCATAGTTCGACAATACATTGGCTAGTCCCCTGGCACCCAAAGGGTTACCAGAGCATAGCAAGGAGGGGAATTGTTGTGTTTCCTATTGTATTGTTACTGTATGTCAGGGCTAGGCGTTGTACATGTAGGTAGTTAGTCCAAGTGGAAGGTTCAGCTTTCTGCATCGTATGTAGCCTACAGAGTGTGGATGGCCAGGGGTCATTCACAGCCATCCCCACTCTACAGGACATATGTGATTCACAAGGCTCAATCCTGATGGGGGGGACATTCACTAAGGTGTCAGAAAGAGGTGACAATGTGACCATGACAACTGAAGTGTCATCACACCTGCAATCCCTTGGTTATTCTGTGGAGCCAATGCACTGAAATCTAAACAACACATGACATATCAGTGCTTAGTCTCCATAGCATAACATGGGAAAACGTAGAAGTAACCTCCAATAGTACAGTACAACCATGCACATGTTTGCTGTGTGTTAGGATTTTGGCTGTCCTGAGGTGTGTTTGTGTGTCCTCCAGCTGATTGGGTTGTTGGGTTCAACAGATCATGTTGGTTGGTGTGCTTGGTGTGTCTGTTAATGTTGCTGACATCGTTGGTTGGACTCTGTTGTCACTGGTCATCACTGGTGCATTGTTGTGTTCAGAGGTCCTAGTGTGTTTGCTGTTGAGGCCTAAGTGCATGACATGCCATGGGTTTGTGTCACTTAAGCTGTGATGCTTCAGTTTTGGTCACCACATGGATCCTGATGAATGGGGATAGCAAGCAGGTATATGCCTTGCCATCCCCACTGCTCAGGATACACATGATGACCAACTCTACACCACTGTAGGTTAATAGAATCAATGTATGGGATCACGTCAAGCTAAGCAATGTGTGTCAGGATGGTAACCAATGCATTGCAAAGCAATGCAATGGATACCATCCTGCCACTCAACTGTCCACATGTCAATGTAATAGTCTTGCATCAATCCTGTCATGGCTCACATCACTGATTACATCATGTCATTTCCACACACAGCACACTGGTCGGCACAAGCAGAGGACTCCGGAGGCACCTCCTCTGAGGAGGCCACCACCTCCAAGGCACTGCCACCACAACCACCACTGCAGCAGTGGCAGCAGCAGCGGACCCACCATGGCTCCCAGGGTCCACCTCCACAGCTGCAGCCCCAGCAGCAGCAGCAGTGGGCATCCTCTGGCCCCCAGGGTCCACCGCACCACCACTACCAGCACCCCCAGTGGGCATCCTCCGGCCCCCAGGGGTCACCCCACTACCAGCAGCAGCAGTGGGCATCCTCTGGCCCCCAGGTGTCACCCCACTACCAGCAGCTGCAGCAGCAGTGGGCATCCTCTGTCCCCCAGGTGTCACCCCACTCAGGGCTGGATTTACATCTCAGGAGCCTGTAGGCACAGAAATTTGAAGCCCCCCCCCCCCCCCGTGGGCCATCTGCACTGGATACCTCCACAATGCTCCTAATCTCCACGTTGCCCCCCATCAGCTCCACATTGCCCTCACATTGCCCCCCACCCCATCAGCTCCAACTTGCCCCCACCATGTCCATACTGCCCTCCATCAGCTCCAACTTGCCCCCCATTAGCTCCACATTGCCCCCGCCACCTCCATGTTACCCTCACATTGCCTCCCCCCGTTGTCCATTTCCTACTTCCCTGGTAGGAGATCTGTCATCTGTGCCTCCTTTGGCACAGTCTTGTACCTGATGGAGCTCCCTCGCGGTCTCCTATTCAGGATGCAGTGCGCTGGGAGATGATGTCATCTCCCAGCACTCTGCATTCCTAAGGAGGTGACGAGGGAGCTCAGCACTTACAGGACTGTGCTAAAGGAGGCACAGACCTGTCCTGCCGGGGAGGTAGGAAATAGACAACGGGGGGGGGGGCAGCAATGTGAGTGAGTGCCGCCGGCGCAACCAGCAAGGTGGCTAGTTTTTTTTTTTTTTTTTTTAAAGAATATTTAAAAAAAAAAAAATCCAAATGGAAGGCGCCCCTCTGTGGAGTGCGCCTGTAGGCAGGTGCCTACTTTGCCTAATGGCAAATCCGGCCCTGACCCCACTACCAGCAACCGCAGCAGCAGTGGGCATTCTCCAGCCCCCAGGTGTCACCCCACTACCACTAGCCGCAGAAGCAGTGGGCAGTATCTGGCCCCCAGGTGTCACCCCACTGCCAATACCAGCAGCAGTAGTTGGCAGTATCTGGCCCCAGGGTATCACCCCAACACCAATACCAGCAGCAGAGCCCCCTGTATACTGTACCCCAGGATGCACCACCAGCATTGTGTAGACACCGTATGCCCGCCATTGTGGGGATGCCACAGCATGGGCCAGTTCAGGCAGCCACCAAACCACAGCCGTAGGACAGTAGCTAGTGGCCGTTGGACTACGAACACTTTGGCCTCATTGGCCAGCCACAATGGCCACAGGACCTGCTGGTGTTCACCTCACAATCACCACTCCAACCCACAACACCCCCACCACCCATGCTATCCACACATTTGGAGGTTGTGATATCCACAGGGGGTGACTCATCTGGGGATGCAGCAATGATGTCCCCATGCTCCCTCCACATCGGAGCACATGGCTCCACACCATCTCCACCACCGCCTGTGGTGGAGCCACAGGACAGCCACTTCCTATGATTAAGCCCCACTCATTTCTGGTGAAAAATGTGCCATTCACATCCAGCCACACTACATGAACCCTCTCTGAGGGCTCAAGAATACAAAGTTTCCAAGTATGTCAATCAGTGAAGGCTTCACCCCTTGGCACACAGCCTCACTCAGCTGATGACACACTCATTGTCTGGAACATATTGTCACTCTGACCTTTTTCCCATTAAACAGTCTGATACATGTCAATGAAGCCATGATCCTTGAAGTCAGAATTCTATCTGGTTTTTTTTTTGTCCAAGATGCTCACATCTCTGCTCCTTTGGATCCACAGACCTTGACAGCTGTACGTGCCGTAGCCGCTCTCAGCTTCAGCAATAGGAAGAAAAAAGCAAAAGATGTTACAAAGCCAGAACAATTGCAAAGAGAATACACTGGAGAACCAAGGATTCTGCTTCTCATTAGAAAATGTGTGAGTAAGTGCCTGCTCATGCCCACTTAAAAGAGAATGAACGGTTCCTAATAATACAGAATAAGTCCCTACTCTGCTTACTATGGGCAGAAATTCCTTATGGCCCCTATGAATATGGCTCATTGGTTTAAAAGATAATATATTTTATCAGTGCTTAATGTCATATCCATGGAGGACCACAGAACCTCAAATTCTGCTCACCACAAAAGGTCATTTTAACCCTTCAGGGACCAAAGAGGTGTGCAATGCATTGCTTTGGAATGCATTGTGCACCCATCTGGTCTTTACAGGGTTAAGTAGACTCAAGTACTCTGCCTGCTTTAGTATAAAAAACTGGCATGTCCACCTCCATCGACAGGGACTTATTTCTCAATAGACAGAGTAGGCAACTACATAGAGCTCCACATTTTAAGGGGTGGTGCCTCAGCTGTGATGGCCACACCCACATTCTAATTGGTAGGTGTGACCAGAGCAATTTTAGTGTCCCTGAACCAGTTTTATACTCTTTTACAGGCTATTATTTAACCCCTTAGATGCCAGAGTGAGATCTCCAATGCATTGCTAAGCAATGTGTTGGAGATCTCTATAGCAACCAAGCTTTTTTTTTTTGTCCTTTCTTGTTATAGGACAAGGGTATCTTCTGTGCCAGGAAATAGAGAATAGCACAAGGGGCGTGGTCATGAGGACTGGGGGTGTGGTCATAGGCATAGCAAAGGGCACCTGGGATGTAAATCCGGCCTTGCCCATTGACATGACATCCACAACTGACTGAAGAGAGTTATCTTAAACCAAGGTGCAAGGGCAACATTTATAGTGGACATTAGAATTTTCTTGCCATGTTAAGATAAAACGGAAATTAATATTCAGATATCTTAGTTCTCCTTTATTCCTGTAACCTGACCCTACTTGCATTATTTATACAATATCCCAAGTTTACAACTTTTCTGAGCTTTTCAAAGTTATTGCAGCTCAAACATTTTTTTTTATATCAAACTAGTATCCATTCATTTTGTTTAATTCACTGTATGGGAGCTCAGTCATTGACCATGGCTCTCCACAATAAATGATAGGAACAGCACCACCTGGTGACCAGACCAGAAAAAAGGGAATTTTTATTTATTACAGGTCTTCTGGCAGCACATCAGAGAGAAGGAGAGAGAGCCCTGCCCTTACAAACTCCAGACAGTTCACTTTTGAAATGTTGCGTGGAAAATATTGTGCGGCTAGCAGCCGCATTAACCAGGTCGCTCTGTTGAAAATGGCGACATGAGAATCTTACCCTGCATAAAAGCGAAAGATTCTCATGTCTCCTCTTTAAACATTGCTACTTTCATTGACTGACTTTACTGGCCTCAACATCTCATTAACCACATACAACTCCCATCATCCTTACCTTGCCTCTTTAAAAAAGAGCCGGGGCACAGTTGTGGAATTAAGGAAGAGGTCTCCTTATACATTAAATTACTGCATTGGGCTTCCCCGGCTCTGGACTTTTTTTTTTTAAAAGACAAGGTAAGGATGATGGGACTTATATGTGGTTAATGCGATACAGTTCATGGGTGAAATCAAGAGGCAATGTTACTTGACATTAGAATTTCAGTCTTTCCACAGATAAGTCTCAGGCACCTCTTCTTCACACTGACAGGCTGCTTCTTTCTTAAGTCACCAGTCAGTCATCAATGCGAGCTGAAGTGCCGTTTCGGGAAGTGACATGAGAATCTCGTGCTTTCATGCAGTGCAAGATTCTCATGTTGCCATTTTAGCCATGGCGACATGGTTAATGCATTGTGTGGGAACACTACATTTTCTATGTGACTTTTCAAAAGGACACCCTCCAGACAATTTCAGAAAAAGAGTTTAGAAGATCCCCCTCCCCCTGACATCCCCAGTGTTTCGCCTGTCCTTAAAGGCAGAATGTTCACTGTCATGATTTTTTTGTATTTTAAGCACCCGCTGGGCCTCCTACTCCTCTGAAAAAAAGGTAAAATTTGTGTTAGCGCAAATATGTAGAAAAATAAGACAAAATTACCAGTTCCACAAAAAGCCAGATAATAAAATCTCCACCATAAGATCAATGCCAAATAAAATGTACTTTAGTAGGAAGAATACATTGAGATTGTCTCGCATGTTCAGGTATGTTCTAGACTCATTTTATCTACCTCGGAAGGGTGGGGGCTGATCTAACCTTGCCGGGACTAGAACCTGAAACATTGCTGCTTGGACAGATTCTACAGCTGGTGCATTAACCAACTGAGTCATCAATCTGTATATAAAAATAGGATTATATTTCTTACAAAATTATACCTGTGCCATCCCGTCACAAATCCACCACATTTCCCTGTACAGATGATGTTGCTTGCTCACATTTAGAACATAAGTCTCAACAGACTGAGAGCCATGCCCCCCAAGGAATTACAAACCTAATGAACACCTCCTCCAAAAGTCTATGTAAGGTAATTATCAGATACTAGTGTAAAAGCCCGTGTACACAGGCCAAGGTCTGGGTGATGTTAACCCTTTGAGTGCCAGAGGGGTATGCAACGCATTGCAAAGCAATGTGTTGCGTACCCCTCTGGCACTCAAAGTGTTAAGAGACCGATCCTTCTCTGCGTCCTGCCACCAACGCAGTCATGCACTGCAGAGACTGCCCGAAAGCATAGAATGCTCCCAGCACAGAACTCCCAGCATTCCTACACCTCCCAGCATTCCGTGAGTTCGGGCAGTCTCTACTGAGCATGATGGCTTCTGACAAACATCCTAGCGAATTATAATACAGGATGTATAATATTTGGCACATGTATAAATGCAAAATACCAGTAATCTCTGGAAAAAAGATACTTGGTAACAACCTTACTGAGACAAAATATCTACCTTAAAAATTCCATATACACATACTAGTTGAACAGCCCATTACATGGGCCACAGTGCCTCTGGCAGCTGGTCGCGGGGCAGTCACGCGCAGTGGAGACTGCCCGCGCCGCGGCTGATACAGAGCAGGACTCTCCTTCGGAGCGCCCAGCTCTGTATCAGCCGTGACGCGGGCAGTCTGTACTGCGCATGACTGCCGCACGTGCAGCAGTGTCTACTGCGCATGTCGGGCGTTACACACGATTTAGCGAATTATTATATAGGATATCAGAATGATGATAATACTGGATAAGTAGGACCAGACATCCACCTCCAATGGCATAACTTCAAATATATCCACAATAAAAACAAAACCAAACTAAAAATGTAAATAAATAAAAAAATTACATAAAAAATATATAGAAATGACCCAAATCTATGTATGGGAAACCATATATTTAGGCACAAAAATGGATTGCAATCCAAAAAAAGAGAAATAAAAAATGTTGCAGATCAATATCCTCCACCCTTGAACAATATTAAAGGGGATAATGATACATCAGAGTCATTGCCTTTAACCAGTCAGTAGTTCCTCCTTAAACGGCTAAGGTTAATACTGTAATCAAACCATCACCTTCAAGAAGGTATAATAGACCAATAGCTCATTCTTTAACAGCTATATCTTGCCCAAATAATAATAATACAATCATGGATATGTTGGTTCTTCTTTAAAACCACTTGTGACTTCACACATTGCTTCCTAGCCTTCTCTTCTGCCCCTCAGTCATCCCCTGTGGTCTCCAGGGCTCCAGCTGGAGTTCTGTTCTATTTTCATAATCTGCTGCTTCTCACAGGGCTGGCTGGAGTTTGTGTTGCTTTTCACCAGAAGGGTAACTAGAAGTCACTGGGTCCTGATGCAAAAATTGCCATGGGACCCCTCCCAACCACATTGACCCCATTGGGTATCTCCACATTGCCCCCAATCTCCACCTCTCCACATTGCCCCCAATGTCCTCCTTTCCATATTGCACCCATGTTCTCCTCTCCACATTGTCCCAACTCTCCACATTGCCCCCCAACTCTCCACGTCTTCACATTGCCCCCAGTGTCCATTTCCTACCACCTTGGTGGTCCAGCAGTGTGGCAGGAGAGGTCTGTCTATTAAGACCTGGCGATCCCGCACGGACCTCTCTCCAGTAATGCAGAGCGCTGAGAGATGATGTCATCTCCCAGCCCTCTGCAGTATTAGAATGCAGACAAGGAAGAGCTGAGCAGATAGAGATCCGTGGCGCCGGACGGTGGAGGTCTCAGGGGGCGGCCCGGCCCGTCGAGTGATGGGCCCGGTCACAGGTGCGACCCCTATTGTTACACCACTGCTTTCCACTGTTGGAGTACAGGAAGCTGATATGGCACGCTTACTCCTGGTCTGCATTCCACAGACCAGGAGATGTTCTTTTTTTCCCTCCCGAGGAGGCTGGCTTGGGCTATCCTATGGAGCAGAAACCTTGAAATATGTGGAGTCCTGGTGCAGGAGTTGCCTCACTTGCTTGCTGGCTGCAGCGATTTTAAATCCAGGTTGGCTCTAGCCTTCCTCTTTGGTTGTAACATAAGGCTCCAGGATTCCTTTTTTTCTGCTCCTTGTTCTCTTCCTATTTTAGTTTTCTCTCTCTTTTTGTTCATATTTTCCAGGTAGATGGATGTCCAAGCACCTTCTTGTCTCTACTTTCAAGAAAGGTTATGTGTCCCATCAGGCTCTCCCTCAGCCTTCGCATGTTCAGACTCTCCCTAAAAATTCACCTCTTCATGGAAGGCTATCAGCTACCTCCATAACCATTATGAGCAAGACCAGACCAACAGCCTGTCCAACCTCTACTCACTCTCGTTCTCTTCTAAAGTCACTCGCCTACCTACAATTCCATCATGACCTCACGGTTCGCATAGTCTTTTTCTAACAGAAAAATAAAAGATGGAAAGAGTGCATTCAGCAGTTAACTTTCTTCAGTAATGAGATTTGATGGTTACAGTAGATATTCAGGAAGTCTATTTTCATATTCCCATGTGAAGAGTCAAGGTTCCATCAGATATTTTCAGTTTACGGCCCTGACAATTGGTCCTTCTTCAGCTCCCAGAATCATTATGAAGATCATGGTGGCTTTAGCAGAGTACCTCAGAAACAATGGGATACCAGTTGTACTATAGCTAGATGAATGGTTAATAAAGGCTTCTTCTCTCTTCCAGCTTTACCAACATCTGGAACTGGTGATCTCCACTTTGATATGTCTAGGCTGGCAGATAAACCAGGAAAAATCCAGACTGCTTACTCAGCAAAGGTACTGTTTTTTGAGACTCATTCTCGGTTCCAAAGCTAGAACCTTCCTGATTTCAGTTCTTAGTATGGAGAAGCAACGTGTGCCACTCCATGCAAAGAGTTTTGTATGTCCTGCATTTATTCAAGTTTCAGATGGAAAAAGATGGCTAACTCTGAAACCTGTTCTTTGACTGAATAACTGCAGTCATTTGAACCAGTGAGGGTCCAGATTCTGTACAAAACTTGAAATAAGCTTTCCCAACTCTAGAAAATGTTTGTGGATACCTGTTTTCTAGCTTTCAACATAGTTTGAATAACTTTATTTGAATACTTTTTTACTTAAGATAGGTGTCTCAGATTCAGTGGCATCTTGGAAGATTTGAGGTTTGAGATTTGGAAGCCTTATGGGATCTTATGTCTGGGAGCCGCCTAGGATCCTCTATGGATAATTCCACAAAGGAACGGTACCAAACACTTGTAAGCCATACAGGACTATAAATATAGAATGAACATTTTCCCTATTTTCAAGATTAGCCTAGATAGCATTGGTATTGGAGGAAAAAGACATGACAGAGAATAATCCCAGGGTCTCCCCGTTGCATTCAAAAGTCACTGCCTTTGTCTTCACTCAAGATTTTGGTAGGTTTGTGTTGAATCTCCAGTTTTCTCCAGTTAATGCTTTTCTCATGGAAAAGGGTGTTTATTGAGGACCCATTCACCTGGATCTCTCTTTGTTCTGCTAAAATAATTTGTTTCCCAGCTCTTGACAACCAGAATGTATTTGGCTGATATTGTAGGAACATGTTCCTCTGTACACCACAAAAAAAATCTATGAACCATTTAGTGGCTGATACATGCAATGGCAGTTAAGTTGTTAGATTGAATTCAATTGGAAATTTCCAAGTGGGTTGTCCAAATACATATGCCTTGAGTATCACTGTTTGTTCTAATATACTGACTGGCAGCAACTTTTCTATCTTAGAACAATCTCCCTGAGAATACCTCTGTTTACTGCTTTCCATCACAATAGACTGACGTTTATCAAAATCAACGAGCATTTTGGAATTAGAGAGTATTTCTTGATCTGAATAGTTCATCTTTATTGCCAAAATAAGGAGCAGTAAACTTTTTTTTATGACATTACATATTTTAGAGAGCATTTCCTGCTGAATAAAACAAGGTCACTCCCATTGCTGTCAGACGTTTTATTCAAAAACTAGTATAAAAACCCATGTACATGGGCCAAGGTCCGGGTGATGTTAAGAGGCCAGTCTTGCTCTGCGTCCTGCCACCGACGCAGTCATGCACTGTAGAGACTGCCCAAAAGAACAGACTGCTCCCAGCATTCCTACACCTCCCAGCATTCCTACACCTCCCAGCATTCTGTGCAGTCGGGCAGTCTCTACTGTGCATGACGGCTTCTGAAAAACATCTTTAGCGAATTATTATCTAGGATTATAGCAGTTTAAATAATCAGGAAGTTAATTTACTGTGTTTACTTCCTGATAGTTCTAACTGACAGGAAGTGAATTTACTGTGTTTACTTCCTGATAGTTCTAACTGACAGGAAATGACAGTCAGTTTCTATCACATTCTATGGAGAACTGTATGTCTCTGACTTTTCTGACTTTCCTCTCCATTAGAATCTAACAGGAAAACTAATTAGAATTTGACCACTAGAGGGCACTGCTAATGTAAAAAACATGGGTTTAAACTGTAATAACTCTGGAAATATAAACCTCTCGGCAGTAGGAGTACCCTTATTTTACTCAATAGGAAAATCCCTACAATATATACTTTTTCATAAAAAAAAAGTTTACTGCTCCTTTAATGATTGAAGAGTCTTCCAGGGGAATTTGAATGGGACTGTTTAAACACAGTCTGTCTGTTCCAAGTATATTTACAGTAGCTGGAATAGTCTCAGGTAAAACTGTGCAAATGGTATTGCTTCTACAGTGGATACCATAGTTCCACGGCTCTCTGTGGACTTTAAAGCATTCACTTGGATGACAGACATTTTGAGTCAAGGTGTCAAATACAAGTCTGAAATTCATTCTTTGACTGGATGAAGGACACATATTTTTGTCAACTGACAATGCAGCTTTGGTTATGACATATACACATAGTTTGTTGACATTCTTTTTCTTGGAGAAGTGTGTGTGATTTGGTTTTGAGAAGCAGATTGTCTAAATATAGTGCAATGTTGATACTTATCCAAAAGTATCCTGTTAATCGTGCCATGACGTTGGTGAACACTTTCTGTGCTGTTGCCAGTCTGAAAGGTAGTGACAATTGTGAAATACAAATCATTGGTATCTTTGGTGATATGGATAAATTAGAATGTGGAGATAGGCACAAAGTTTCCCTGAGGAAACCAGCTTCTCCCTCCTTGAAAAACTTAAAAAAAAACTTCTAGTGGGCAGAACCTATGGGGTAAGCAAGACTTAAAGGGATAGTAATACTTGAAAATAAGTTTATTTTATATTGTAGCCCTTAAAAAAACATGAAAAATGATATGTCTTTTCTCCCAAACCTTTGTGGTTTGGGAGATATTCAGAAGTAAAGTTTCCCCTGGAGTGACATCATTGCTCCACCCTTCAGATTTGGAATCCGGTTGCCCGACCAGCAGTGCCTCTCCAGAAGTGCTGAGATCACCATCTTTAAAAAGAATTTCTTAATTGGAATGGTCTACAAAGTGTGCTTTCAAGCCAGGCACACTTTGTAGACAGTTCCAATTAAGTAGTTATTTTCAAAGATCGTGATCTCGGCACTGCTAAAGAGCTGCCGGTTGCTCTGTGGACCGAATTCCAAATCTGTCCACTAGATGGCAGACTTGGCTGAAACAGCCAGGAAAAGAGAATTTTACTATATGTTAAATGTGAATATCTCCCAAACCATAAAGGTTTGGGAGATAAGACTTATATCATTTTTCATGTTTTTTAAGGGCTACAATATAAAATAAACTTATTTTCAAGTATTACTACCCCTTTAAAATGTGGAGAAGCAGAGTTCTATGCTAAATTAGGTCTTTAAATACCCTCTCCAGGCTGAAGCACAGTCCCTGAGTCTCCCACTGGATTTAAAATAAATTGTAGTTTAATTTAAAAAAGATGAGTTTGAACTTCAATAAAATTTAAATTAAACATCTCTCAGCCCTGTTTTAATCAGCAAGAAAATCCCTGTAACTTTTTCATAAAAAAGTAGGTTACTGTTTCTTTAAACCATTGAATGCTAAAGAAGTCTCCACCAGTGGTGTAACAATAGGGTTCGCAGGGGGTTTGCACCTATGAGCGGGCCCGTCACTCCAGGGGCTCGGCCGCCCCCTGCGACCCCCCTGCCCGGAGCCCACAAGACGCAAGCTGAGGTCTGTGCCAACCTCAGCAGCAGAGCTCCCTCATCTGCCAGCGTTCTGAAATACTGAAGAGGGGACCGATTGGGAGCTCCAGCTTCTGAGGTCTGTGCAGAAGGAGGTACAGACCTCTCCTGCTCCCTTCCTCACTTCCCAGTGCTCTGCAATACTGAAGAGAGGACTGCATGGGAGCTCCAGCTTCTGAGTTCTGTGCAGAGGGAGGCACAGACCTCTCCTGCTCCCTTCCTCACTTCCCAGTGCCCTGCAATACTGAAGAGAGGACTGCGTGGGAGCTCCAGCTTCTGAGTTCTGTGCAGAAGGAGATACAGACCTCTCCTGCTCCCTTAGTCACTTCCCAGTGCCCTGCAATACTGAAGAGAGGACTGCGTGGGAGCTCCAGCTTCTGAGTTCTGTGCAGAAGGAGATACAGACCTCTCCTGCTCCCTTCCTCATTTCCCAGTGCTCTGCAATACTGAAGAGAGGACTGTGTGGGAGCTCCAGCTTCTGAGGTCTGTGCAGAAGGAGATACAGACCTCTCCTGCTCCCTTCCTCACTTCCCAGTGCTCTGCAATACTGAAGAGAGGACTGCGTGGGAGCTCCAGCTTCTGAGTTCTGTGCAGAGGGAGGCACAGACCTCTCCTGCTCCCTTCCTCACTTCCCAGTGCCCTGCAATACTGAAGAGAGGACTGCGTGGGAGCTCCAGCTTCTGAGTTCTGTGCAGAAGGAGATACAGACCTCTCCTGCTCCCTTACTCACTTCCCAGTGCCCTGCAATACTGAAGAGAGGACTGCGTGGGAGCTCCAGCTTCTGAGTTCTGTGCAGAAGGAGATACAGACCTCTCCTGCTCCCTTCCTCATTTCCCAGTGCTCTGCAATACTGAAGAGAGGACTGCGTGGGAGCTCCAGCTTCTGAGGTCTGTGCAGAAGGAGATACAGACCTCTCCTGCTCCCTTACTCACTTCCCAGTGCTCTGCAATACTGAAGAGAGGACTGCGTGGGAGCTCCAGCTTCTGAGTTCTGTGCAGAAGGAGATACAGACCTCTCCTGCTCCCTTACTCACTTCCCAGTGCCCTGCAATACTGAAGAGAGGACTGCGTGGGAGCTCCAGCTTCTGAGTTCTGTGCAGAAGGAGATACAGACCTCTCCTGCTCCCTTCCTCATTTCCCAGTGCCCTGCAATACTGAAGAGAGGACTGCGTGGGAGCTCCAGCTTCTGAGGTCTGTGCAGAAGGAGATACAGACCTCTCCTGCTCCCTTACTCACTTCCCAGTGCTCTGCAATACTGAAGAGAGGACTGCGTGGGAGCTCCAGCTTCTGAGTTCTGTGCAGAGGGAGGCACAGACCTCTCCTGCTCCCTTCCTCATTTCCCAGTGCTCTGCAATACTGAAGAGAGGACTGCGTGGGAGCTCCAGCTTCTGAGGTCTGTGCAGAAGGAGGCACAGACCTCTCCGGACACGCCACTGGATCACCAGGGAGGTAGGAGATGGACACTGGGGGGGTCAATAGGGGCAATGTGGAGATTGGGGGCAATGTGGAGGCACAATGTGGAGATGGGCAGTGGAGGTGGCCAATGGTGGGGCAATGTGGTCGGGGGGGCCCATAGCAATTTTTACACCAGGGCCCGGTGGCTTCTAGTTATGCCTCTGGTCTCCACGCATTGGGAATCAATGCATGGACGAATTATCTAATTTCAAAGGGGTTAATAACGCAGAAAAATTATTTATTCCCTTTAATTTTTCATATTTGTAACCTTTTGGGTACTAGAGAGGTGTTTATTACATTAACAAGCAATGCAATTGAGACATCTCTATCGTCCAAGGGAGATTAACATGCAAATTAACCTTTGAGTACCAAAGGAGTATGCAACGCATATGCATTATTAACATCAAGCTGCCCTAATGCATCCTTGTGTTTTCCATTTCCATATAAAGCACAACCCCTGCATATAGCTGGCTTATAATTTCATGCAGAACAATTCCTATTTTCTTCACGTAGAATAATGTTTGTTAATGTGCTGGTTGTTAAATAAATGGAAAATGGAGATCATAGTCTATTTATTGTAGCGGGTACTGAGGACAAGTATCTTATAATAATCTGTGTTATAGGTGGGGGGATGCATGCACAGCAATTTGCTGTGTGTAGTAAGTGTGTAGCAGTGCATATAAATGATGTCTGTATCTGCAACACACAGTGCAAATACATACTGATTTAAGTCGGTATCACACAAAGAAAATACATACTGATCTAAATCTGTAACACACACAAGAGAAATTCTTGAAAAGGTGAGTAATACTTGCGCAAACCAACTCTATGACGGGAGACAAAAATGACCTTTTTAAATTTTAAAAGATTTTATTATAGAAATATAGTTATAGAAACAGCATAGAAAATATGACATCAGAAACGGATACAGTATGTCCTAGTTAGATCATATAGTTATAGCTCTTCTCTATACTCTTTCTCACGTATTTGAGAATACCCCTTTTCAGAACTGGTGCCCAAAATTACACTGCATATTCAACGTGTGGTCTTACAAAATGATTTGTACAGTGACAAAACTATGTTATCAATATCTCTTCTTATGCAAGTAGGTATTTTGTTAGCTTTTGTTACTGCTGTTTGACACTGATCACTGTTTCCAAGTTTTCAGTGTACAAGGACTCTTAGATCTGTCTCTAGCAATTGGTCTCCTATACTGATTCCATTAAGTCTATAAGTAGCATTGTGATTTGCTCATCCTAAATATTCTCTTTCCTACATTAAAGGGATAGTAATACTTCATTTTAACTTTATTTTATTTTGTAGGCATTAAAAAAACATGAAGAACGATATAAGTCTTATCTCTGAAACCTTTATGGTTTAAGAGATATTCATAAACAAAGTATCCCCCCCCCTGTTCAACCAGATCAGAAGGGAGATGCCCAGGTAGACTGCAGAGAGGGACAATCTTCAATTAAGATAATGGAAAAAGCTGAAAAACTTGTCAAGGGGGGAAGGGCTTTCATTGTTTTCATACAAAGAAAATTGTCCCCTTCTGTTATCTGTACTGTCATACAACCAGACTCACATCTGAGAAGAGATGGCTTACACTAGGTAAAAGGGGCGGGAGGGGAACTTTGCTTGTGAATATCTCATAAACCATAAAGGTTTGAGAGATAAGACTTATATCATTCTTCATTTTTTTTTAATGCCTACAAAATAAAATAAAGTTAAAACGAAGTATTACTATCCCTTTAAATTACATATTCCAATTGTTTGCCCAAAATGTCATCCATATTTACAACATGACACCGATCCCAGGTCCAAGGACGCTCAAATAGATTCAAAAGGTTTACCTTACCCCTGTCTGCTATATGGCATACTTGCAACCATCCCTCACTACATCAGTGACTACAGGTTGAAGCCTCCATCCCTGGGGTGAACCTCAGGGTTCTGGAGCAGAGGAACCAAGGGAGATTACTAACCAGAGATACAATGCTTCTTGAGTACCGCATCCAAGGAGCAAAGGTGGATAACACAAAAATACAGTTTTGGACACCAGAAGGGTGGAAAATTAGGGCTATCCATGGTAGAGAATGGGAATGGACCCAACAAATCCTGTTGCATATAAACTTACAGCTTAGAGAACATAAAGTGAAGCCAGTGGCAAATAGTTGTTAATTGAACAGAATTATAGATAAGTAGGACACACACGCCTCCCTTGTCCTTCTGTCTGGCTAGGGAATGGAGACTCAGTCTCTGTGATTTGTTCTGCCAAATATAACAGTTGTTTCAGAATTGCAGTTTTTTATATGTTATAGTTGGAATATTTTATAATGAGAACTGTCTGAACAAGATACAAAACCTTTGGAAGAACATTGACTTAACCAATTTGACCATGCCCATCAATGAAAAAAAACGAATCTCCCAGGCGTTAAAATTTTGGACAATTCTATACAATAATGAGATGTATTTTTCCTGAAATAACTGTTTAGGCTGACCAATGAGTTGAATCCCAAGATATTTTTGAATCAACCCACAGGAACAGTGCCAGGGTGCTCAGAGTATTGCAGATCTGTTTGGAATGTTAACGTTTAGTAATTCTGATTTTGAGATATTGGGCTAAAAGACAAAGACAAAACTAAAGGTTTCCTGTTCTCTGATTTGTAGAAGTGAGAATTCTGGCTTAGTAACAATTAATATCAAATCATCTACAAGCAATGCCACTTTTGTTTTTTCTCAAGTTAGAACGGAGCTCACAAATATGTATGTTATACCTAAATTTTATTAGCCAAACATTCCATGATCAATATAAAAATAACAGGAGAAAGGAGGCAACCTTGTCTCATCCCAATACGTAACAAGAAGGGAGCAGATAAAATGCCAATGACCTTAAAGGGATAGTAATACTTCGTTTTATTTTTATTTTATTTTGTAGGCATTAAAAAAACATAAAGAATGATATAAGTCTTATCTCTCAAACCTTTATGGTTTGAGAGATATTCACAAGCAAAGTTTTCCCTCCCGCCCCTTTTACCTAGTGTAAGCCATCTTTTCTCAGATGTGGAATGCAGTCCATAGACCAGACAGATAACAGCAGGGGACAATCTTCTTCCTATGAGAACAATGAAAGCCCTGCCCCCCTTGACAAGTTTTTTAGGTTTTTTCCTTATCTTAATTGAAGATTGTCCCTTTCTGCAATCTACCTGGGCACCTCCCTTCTGATCTGGCTGAGCAGTGTTACATCAGTAAAAGGGGCGGGACGGGGATACTTTGTCATTGAATTATTCTTGAACTACAACTCTGACAGAATTGAAATAACACTCTCCAAGGTCCAAATACTATGATGATTAATTAGAGCTGCTTTTATTATGAAACATTACTATCCCTTTAAGCACAGAATACACTTTCTCTCCTAAAGCAAAGTACAACATTCAAAATCTGCCTCATTACCTTCTTGGCTCTCCAACACTTGTCTCCATCTTATATCTCTTTGTTGATATGCCACCACATATCTGCACATCCTGTATCTTCATGCTACAAGATAAAAGAACAACTTTTAAATGTAACACTACGGCAATATGTAAACCGTATATCATGTACGCTACCATAACTGTCATAAATTGCACTTCCTCCTCTACCTGATTGTATCTGCATTTAACTCATCCTTTATTTAGATTGTAAGCTGTACAGCACAGGAACCTCTTATTCTGTTGTATGCATATCTGTTGTTCCCCTTCTAATATTTTTTGTATAACTACTTATGTTCTGCTCTTATTGTATCCCACCTATATTAAATTTAAAGTATGAAGCACTAAGTAAACCTGTTGATGCTATATAAATAAAAATATGCATACATACAAAACCAGACCCACAAACCTCTGTGTTTCAACCAGAAAAGTCCAATCCACCCTATAAAATTCTTTTTCAGCGTCAACAGACAAGAGTGTGCTGACAGATGGCTTCAAAGCAAATAGGATATTGATCCGGGGAACTATCTGACTACCAATTGGAATCAGGAAGGAATAATCCCCCCCCCACACACACACACACACTTGGGACTAGATTGGAAATTGCTCCAGAGGGCTTTTATTGTCTTCCTCTGGATCAACAGGGGTGTTTTTGGCATGGGCTGGACTTGATGGACGCATGTCTTTTTTCAGCCTTATCTACTGTGTTACTATGTAACACTCTCATGGGCCCTTTGTATTAATTGTATTACTTTAATGATACTGTACCTTGACTCTCGGCCTGGAACAAACATAGCCTGCTCTATATACCAGTCCAGGGAAAAAATGTTTGAGTCTGGAGGCCAATATTTTGAAAAGCAATTTAATGCCCAAATTTAAAAGCGATATCTGCCTATAACTGGGCATACCTCTTGGTCTTTTCTTCCTTAGGAAGGATTGGAGATATGTATTGTTGTAAGGAAATTAGGAACTGGAAAATAGTTACAATGCCTAGCCAGTATCAGAGTCATACTTTCAAAAACTGTTTTATAAAAGACCAAAGGGAGCCCATCAGAGTCTGGTCTTTTCCCTAGTTACAGCTGTTTGGGGATTTTTTGGTCATCCAGATGACCTCCACAAAAAAAGGGGTTGAGAGCTTTGGTGGGGGGAAAGTGTGTGGGGAAGTCTAATGTTTTGAAGTGTCCTTTAATTTCTTCAGTGAGTGTGCGAGATGCAAGAGGGTCTGATATTATACAGATGATGTTACTACAATCAAAGCAGCTCCAATTAATTGTCATAGTATTTGGGCAATGGAGAGTGTTATTTCAACACTGTCAGAGTTGTAGTTCAAGAGTAATTGAATGATAAAGTATCCCCCTCCCATCCCTTTTACTGATGTAACACTGCTCAGCTCAGAACAGCAAGTGGGTGTCCAGATGTCTTGCAGAGAGGGACAATGTTCAATTAGCATAAGGGAAGTGGCTTACACTAGGTAAAAGGGGCGGGAGGGGGATACTTTATCATTCAATTACTCTTGAACTACAACTCTCACAGTATTGAAATAACACTCTCTATGGCTCAAATACTATGAAGATTAATTGGAGCTGCTGTTTTTGTGAAACTTTACTATATTTAGTAATATTGTTTGAGCTTGTTTCAGTTTGACAGAATGAGTGTTAGTCTGAGAGGCCAATAACTTTCCACATTTATTGTTGAATTCGAGAAAGATTTGCTTATTCCAAATGAATGCCCAGTTAACTCTTAAAAACAGTAAATTGTTCACTATCAGACAGAGGGTTGTAAGTTCTTTGAGGGTAACCACATCATCTGAGGCCACCCATTTTTTATGACTAGCCTCTAAATTATGAATCAAGCAATGGAGATTATTCAACTCTTTATTATTACGTTTCCTTTTTTGAATAACTATTTTCATAAACACCCATCTCTAAAAACACTTCGATTGCTGGATGGGTACCCAACACGTTGAAGAGATACTGTATGTGCATCACTATGTGAATAATGAAGAAATTCAGTTGTATGCTGCTTAACGGACTCAATAATCTTGCTTGTCGTCTAATAGACCAGTATTAAGGCATTGGTTGGTTGTTCTAGGGAATACCAATGGGATCTGTAAATTAAGCTCAATGGAAACATGGTCAGACCATGTAATTTTTTGAATTATAGTACAATGTATGTACTGGACATGAGGCTGCCTTATGAAGAGATAGTCTAATCTTGAATAGTGTCTATGTGGGGGAAAATGGTATGTGTAATTTCCAGCAACAGGGTTAGCTAGCCTCCAGGTGAAGTATTAAAAGTGAGTGTTTAAGACTTTTATTCACGAGTAAAATGTTTCTAGCAGAGAGAGGAACCAGCAGTTGAGCAGTCCAAGGATGCGTTTAAAGCAACTTTCAAGTCACTACCATACCTCCCAACATTTCAAATGGCCAAAGAGGGACACTTTTGTTTTAGGTGGTGTTACTGGGGGGTGTGGCTTGTGGGCGGGAGCATTACCAAGAATTTATAGGTGATTTCATGACCTACTGACACCTCTTTGTGTAACTTGAAAAATGATCTAAAGCAGTGTTTCTCAACTCCTGTCCTCAATCAATGTGAATGAGCCTCTGATCACCACACCTGTGCTCTAGCAGAGATATTCCTAAGTCCTGGCCTGTTAGTGGGTCCTGAGGACAGGAGTTGAGAAACACTGATCTAAAGCAACAGCAAAGTATTTTCATTTACACAGACTAACATATATACTGACATTTAAACAATCATTAATGTGAGTGTTATTGCTATAGCGCACATCACATAGTCTGATTTCCTAAACAGAGGGACACCAGGGTGGGAAAGATGGACAGAGGGATTTGGGTCTCAAAGAGGGACTGTCCGTTCTAAAGAGGGACATTTGGGAGGTATTGATACCTAATATCTCCTAAAGAGGAACACTTGGGAGGGATGGATCCCTAATATCTCCTAAAGAGGGACACTTGGGAGGTATGGACCCCTAATATCTCCTAAAGAGGGACAGTTGGGAGGCATGGACCCCTAATATCTCCTAAAGAGGAACACTTGGGGGGTATGGATCCCTAATATCTCCTAAAGAGGGACACTTGGGAGGTATGGACCCCTAATATCTCCTAAAGAGAGACACTTGGAAGGTATGGACCCCTAATATCTCCTATTTGGGAGGTATGCACTACCCACTATGGTTATCCCTGATTGCAAGGGATATAGGCATGTCAGCTCAACTTCTAAGAAAATATGCTGATCTAAACTGGGGACATATAAGGAACATTAGGTTATAGGTATGTCACCCAATTGGCATTTTACAAACAGAAATCTACTGACTGGACAGTATAGAATGTACGAGCTTGAAGGAAATAGGTAAGTATATATGTATCTATATATTTAGATATATTTACATATATATATATATATATATATATATATATATATATATATATATATATAGCACCAACAGGTGTACTTTGCACTTTGTAGTTTACATTAAGTATAGAGGGGATACAATAAGTGCAGTAATTAAGTGCTTATGTGGACAATAATAAGAGGAACACCAGGTGAGTATACATTAGGATACAAGGTCCCTGCCCCGTAGAGCTTACAATCTAAGTAGAAGAAATATGATGAACAATCAGAATTCTTACACCCCTTTTCTTTTCTGGGTAAGAACAATAATATTTTGTGGAGACATGTTTGTTGGCACAGTTGCACATGCTATCCAGCTGAAACTGTATCTCTTGTATTATGCATATCTGGCCCCCTAACCTCTTACATTCTTTGAACAGCAGGCTGTTCTTCTGGGGGGAATTCAATCCCTTAATGTTCAGGGACAGAAAGGTATCTGCCATTTCCCCAGAGAACCCAATAAGGGGAGCTACTCCAACCTCCAGAATCAACAAGGGAAAAGGGAAGAAAGAGAATATAAATGGAATAACAGCTCAAGCAATTCCACTAGAAAGAGAAAACAGAAAAGAAGCAAAGTAAAAAGAAGAAGGTTATAGGGATAGTAATACTTCATTTTATCTTTATTTTATTTTGTATGCATTAAAAAAACATGAAGAACGATATAAGTCTTATCTCTCAAACCTTTAAGGTTTGAGAGATATTCACAAGCAAAGTTTCCCCTCCCTCCCCTTTTACCTAGTGTAAGCCATCTCTTCTCAGATGTGGAATCCAGTCCATAGACCAGACAGATAGCAGCAGGGGACAATCTTCTTCCTATGAGAACAATGAAAGCTCTGCCCCCCTTGACAAGTATTTCAGGTTTTTCCCTTATCTTAATTGAAGATTGTCCCTCTCTGCAATCTACCTGGGCACCTCCCTTCTGCTCTGGCTGAGCAGTGTTACATCAGTAAAAGGGGCGGGAGGGGGATACTTTATCATTGAATTACTCTTGAACAACAATTCTGACAGAACTGAAATAACACTCTCCAAAGTCCAAATACTATGATGATTAATTAAAGATGCTTTAATTATGAAACATTACTATCGCTTTAAGATAGGCGACTATATATGCTTGCAATAATCCAAATTAACTCTCAGAATAGAACTGGTATATTACAGGCGGCAAAATGTGAATGTAAAAAGGAAACGGTGTGGTGCATCTAAACAGGTGACTAACCTTGGAGGAGGGTGAATCCTGAAAGTGAAACCAACTCCTCCCACATCATGGAGAGAATGTTATCTTTCTGCAGATTAATTGCAAACACCCAGGATGGTCCATAGACAATAACCCCCATCCCCAAAGCACCATTACATTAAGTAATCATCAGGGATCCCTTCCATCCACTTATAAAGCATCTCACATCTCACTTCAGTCTGCAATAGGTCAGATCTGCTAAACTGGGCTCCACTAGGTGTCGGCACATCATTTAACATTAGCCTGCCGAGGTAACAGGAATCCCAAGCACTGCTGACAGGTAACTCCTACGTGTACGAAAAGGAGAAGCAAGAAGTGAGGGAAGAGGGGGAAGAAAGAGAGTGAAGGGAAAAAGGGGGAGGATAAGGACAGAGGGGAACTGCCAAGGGTTAAAATAACTGAAGAGTATCTTACCACAGTCAAACCCAGTTAAAAGTGAAATTTAAGGTACATCAGAAGCCAACATCAACATAGGAGAAGAAAAAAAACATAGAGGTATAAAATCAAAATAATACATGCATATGATACCATTAGCCCCTGTTGTTTCTATGGAAGGAGACACATAGCGATTACATGAAAAGTACCAAGCAAGGTCCAAACTAAAAGAAAATGAGGTGAGGTGGTTGTTGTGTCTCCATTCAGCCCAGGACCAGCTGGGGATTCTGTGGAACCACCTCTCTCGTTGCATTTCTTGTGAGCAGATACCCATGGTTATGGAACGGTTGTTGTCTCTGGGCAGGATCACATATCTGTACTGAAGCAAGGTTCAACTTTTCACAGAACTTAGCCACATCAGCCGTATTGCATAGAGTATGAGTGACGCCCTTGTGAGTAACATATAGGGCAAACAGATAACCACATTTGTAGGCAACATGTCATTTCCAGCAGATTGCAGTCAGAGAACAAAGCTGGAGGGTAAGGGTGGAAAGATCTTGTACAGCACACAATATTTTGTGCAGTTTCTATGCCGTTTCATGATGGTATCTTTCCGTAAGGAAGAGAAGAGGTGACATATGACATCCCGCTCCCTTTCAATGGCCTGCTATTTAGACCTTCTTTTCTTGTGGGCTATATCTATTGAAATCTCTGGCTCCACAACCTTCAGCAAAGTTTGCAAACATCCCCTGCAGAGTGGGAATAAGCTCCTTCGAAACTACCAATTCTAGTAATTTGTTAACGTTGATATTACACTATCTGCCCATGTTCTCTTGATCATCCATTTGCCATTTTAGATTTGCGAGCTCCTGCACATGTTGGAGCAAGTGTTGTTACATGTCTGTCTGGGCGATAGCCAAATTTTCATTTGATTCCTCAAGGTCCACCACTCTGGACCCAATCTGTTGTACATCTGCTCAGTAGGACATCATGTCCTCTTTCAGAGAGTCTCTTAGATTAAACAAAAGTGAGTCCATATCTTCATTTTAGTAGGGATTTTGAATAGTCAAAATATGTGAATTTTTAATCCTTCTTTTGTAGGTATTTTTTCAGTTCTTCTTTAGTTACCAAGTTGCTATCATCCTGGGCCTTATTTTCTTTCACTGTGGCTGCCTCCTTCTCTCCCTCCAACTCCACACCATACACCATTTTTAAGTCATTAATGTCTCTAGGGTTAATGCCCAAGTTTCTTCACCCAAAAGGGGCTTCTCTAACATGCAACCATCTTCTCGCATGCCATGCCACTCCCTCCCCCCCTAAATTTGCCTTTTAAACCTTGAATACTAGAGGTCTCCAATTAATTGTTTCTCAATGTTTTGGAGACTTCTTGCATTGAAGAGGTTAAAAGCCAAAATTAAATATATGGACATTTGTGGAATGTCTCTACCATGGTACAGTTGGTTTGCTCCAGAATTAATTACTTCTACTTTCTACTGTGCACAAGGCCCAGTGATGTATATCTGTAGGAGACAAGAAAGCAAGGGTGGAACGACCATCAGTACAGCAAATTCAAAGCCTGTAATTCTTTGAAATTAGAACTCTGTTGAATCATTGCTGGGGAAGGAGCTGAACACTGCAGTGGTTCCCACACATTATGATAAAGCAGTGGAGGAGAGCAAACACCACAGAGCTGCTGAGGTTGGTCTGGCAGAGAATATTCCAGGCATTCCCATCCCTTGCTGTTTTAACACTGCTCCATCCATTAAGTGAGCAGTGAGGTCAGATATGACTGAATAGAAGAAATATGTTTTGCAAGTGAAAGCTCTCACTTGCACAAGATTTGCGGCTGTCCTACATTCTGATGGTCTCGGACTGGTTCCCTAAATGCCTACTTAGCATCTCACGCACTCATCACGTTCTGTAAATGTGAGAGTTGGAGCAAGTATGGGACCTGCAGAGATATAGTAACATAGTAACATAGTAAATTAGGTTGAAAAAAGACACAAGTCCATCAAGTTCAACCTTCGCTTCATACCTCAGTAACTAAGAATTTTATAGCTTTCCTGCTACCAATTAAATTAGTCTTTATCAGACCTTCCTGATCTGCCTACTGATAAACAGTATAACTCTGTATGTTCCCTTTTGAAAGAAATGTATCTAATCTTCTCTTAAATGTGTCCATTGTATCTGCCATAACTACCTCCCTGGGCAATGAATTCCACAATTTGACAGACCTTACCGTAAAAAAAACCCTTCCTCTGCTGAAGTTTAAACCTCCTTTCCTCTAATCTCAAGAGGTGTCCCCTGGTCACCTGAGCAGGCCTTGGAATAAATAGCTCACCACAGAGATCCTTGTATTGACCTCTCATATACTTGTACAATGTGATAAGGTCTCCTCTTAGTCGTCTTTTCTCTAGAGTAAATAAACCAAGTTTGTTTAGTCGTTCCTCATATGTCAAGTCCTCCATTCCCTTAATTAATTTTGTTGCTCTCCGCTGTACCCTCTCTAGTTCTAGTATATCCTTTTTCAGAACCGGTGCCCAAAATTGCACTGCATACTCAAGGTGAGGTCTTACCAATGATTTGTATAATGGCAAAATAATGTTATCCACTCTTGCTTCAATACCTCTTTTTATGCAAGACAGGACTTTGTTTGCCTTTGCTACTGCTGTTTGACACTGGTCACTGTTTCCAAGTTTGTAGTTGACAAGGATACCCAGGTCTTTTTCTAGCAACGAGTCACCTAAAATTATTCCATTAAGTTTATAAGTAGCCTTGGGATTGTTTCCTCCCAAATGCATGACTTTACACTTCCCCACATTAAACTTCATATTCCACATGTTTGCCCAATCTGACATTGTATGTAAGTCCCTCTGTAGAGAGAAAATATCCTGTTCTGAATTAATGACTTTGCATAATTTAGTATCATCTGCAAATATTGATATTTTGCTTTCTATATCTATTTCCAGGTCATTTATAAACATGTTAAAAAGCAGCGGACCCAATACTGAACCCTGAGGTACTCCACTCTCCACTTTAACTATACTGGAGAATTTTCCATTTACAACCACACACTGTTCCCTATCCTTCAACCAGTTTTGTATCCAATTGCAAAGGTTATCTCCTAGCCCCAATTTCCTTATTTTATACACCAGCCTTCTGTGTGGTACTGTATCAAATGCCTTTGCAAAGTCTAGATATACTACATCTACTGCCTTGCCATTGTCAAGGTTGCTGCTTACCTCCTCATAGAAGCTGAAAAGATTAGTTTGGCATGACCTATTCTTCATAAAACCATGTTGATTTGTGCTAATGATCTTATTTTTTGTGTTGTAATCCTGAATATAGTCCCTTATTATGCCTTCTAATAGTTTTCCCACTACAGAGGTCAAACTCACTGGTCTATAATTCCCAGGTTCTGTTTTAGTTCCCTTCTTAAATAGAGGCACTATGTTAGCTCTTCGCCAATCCTGTGGCACTGAGCCTGTGGTAATAGAATCTTTAAAGAGTAAATATAGGGGTTTTGCTAACACTGCACTGAGTTCCTGAAGAACCCTTGGATGTATACCATCAGGACCCGGTGCTTTGTCGGTCTTAATTTTGTTCAGTCTTCCCATGACATCTCCTTGAGTTAACCCAATATCTATTAATTGTATTGTTTTATTTGATACTTGCGGAGGCTCTTCTACCATTCCTTGCTCCCTTGTATATACGGATGGGGAGGGGGAGGAGGTTTAAATCAAGTGCGGGGGAGGGATGGATTTCCATCAACGGCACACCATCCTTTCACCTCCCCACTCCCTTACACCAATACTAACTCTATTGTACCCTGATCTGTCCCTCATTAGTTATTCCTACCCTTACTTCTCTCAACCTTTCATCCATCAACCAATCTTCCACAGCTTTACGTTTAACCCTGTCTTTCACTCTTTTGCAATTCAAGCCATCTATGCTTTTTTCTCTAATTTTCCTCTCTACCATAACTCTCTGTTCCCTGCCTCCATTTCACATTGTCATGAAGCAGAAATAGCATGTAAACAGTAAGTTTCCCCACTCCCTAACTATTCAGTAAAAACAAAATAATTTCAGTTATATTGCATACAGGGCATAGAAATGTGTGTGCTACAAGATGCACGAGTGCAACATACAAGGAAGCTCTGCACACCTGCAGCACCTTCCTTTTGTGCTCGGTGCGTTTTTTACCTTATTCAGTAAAGATTATCCAAAAGCACTATACTGGACAAAAAACATTCTCACTGATGTATATAAGGGTTCTAGCCCACTGAATGCTAGAGATCGCTATAGCACTCAAATAGTTAAAATCACCAATATGACACCCTGTCTGCTATATCTTACCAAACCCCAAAAAGAGTAATTGGCTTTCTCTTCTGGAGGTCCACTAAGGTGTACATGTAGGAGTGTCCAAATGAGAAGACTTGCACTATAAAGTGGGTGGGACTTGATTGTGGTGGGTAAGACTGAAAGGAGGGGAGGTGGGTTTGTCCTCGAAATGGATGGAGTTACAAGAGACCTCACTGAGCCCTGGGAATCATCCTCTGTCCTTGGAGACCTGCATTTAAATAAAAAATCCAGTGTCTTCTGGTCAGATCCAGAGACTTCCCTGGCTCGGTCACTGGCAAAGCCTAAGCTAAATGGAGCTTGCCTAAATAGTGCTAAAACATTAATCTCAACATTCTGAAAGCCACAGACTACACTGTCCTTAGATATCTGAAGAAACGGTACTTCCCAGTGGATGGAAATTGAATGGTATGCCCATCTCATGCAGTACTATGACTGAATTACATTGTGCACTAACAACTGATCATCCCCCACATCTAAAAGGGATAGTAATGTTTCACAATAAAAGCAGCTCCAATTAATCTTCATAGTATTTGAGCCATGGAGAGTGTTATTTCAATACTGTCTGAGTTGTAGTTCAAGAGTAATTGAATGATAAAGTATCCCCCCCGCCCCTTTTACCTAGTATAAGCCATCTCTTCTCAGATGTGGAATCTGGTCCTGGGACTAGACAGATCACAGCAAAGGACAATCTTCTTACTGTGATCATAATGAAAACCCTGCCCCCCTTGGCAGGTTTTTCCTTATGTTCACTGAAGATTGTCCCTCTCTGCAATCCATCCGGACAGTCTTGCTGCTCTGAGGTGAGCAGTGTTACATCAGTAAAAGGGGCAGGAGGGGGATACTTTATCATTCAATTACTCTTGAACTACAGTATTGAAATATCACTCTCCATGGACCAAATACTATGAAGATTAATTGGTGCTGCTTTTATTGTGAAACATTACTATCCCTTTAATTCCTTGAATGCTAGCGAGGTCTCCAAAACATTACTAAGCATTGTAGTCATTGGCTCTATGGGCTGTATTACGGAAGCTAAAAAGATATGCAATTCTGGAGTAAACCAATTGCACCATTGGGTAAAAAAAATGACACTGATTTAAATGAGGCTTTTATCCCCTTTAACTGCTACAGCTGTTTCAGATTTGTAGCAAAGCAATGATTTGGAGTAGTCCACTGTAACATTCAAGGAGTTAACCCTCTGAGCGCCAGAGGGGTACGCAACGCATTGCTAAGCATACCCCTCTGTCACTCATAGGTTTAAATGCCCCGTGTAAATAATGCAGCAGTTGGCATGTTCCAGAATGTTTTCAGTATCTCATCCCCAGTAAATCACACAGTGCAGCGGTCACACACATTAGGTAGAACAGGTCGGGAGCAGAGAGCCGCATGGAATTTACTAACGTGATCCCTGATATTAATAAACAGACCAAATGATATCTGACTAGTCCATCTGCTGTTCTGTGTAAGCACCAGAAATCAAAGGCTAGAGATGAAGCTTTACCACCTCATGGGATGTGACAATATCCCAGATTAGGCAGCAGCTGCACCCCGCTGATGGGACCCCAGAGATCAAGGAGATGTACATTATGTCTGTGTCTGCTGGCAGACTCACACTGGCACTGTGCCTGACTTAGCAGAAGCCATGGGCAGAGCTGGCAATCACAAAAGAGTTTCCTGAAGTTCTCATCTTTTCTTCGGTCCAAGTGCATCCTGGGATGTGTACTCCTGCACTCATTTGGGTCCAGCTATAAAATGGGACATAGTCACCCTCCCCAGCACACAGTATACAGTTGGGAGGTGGAGGTCATCTGACATGCAAGTAATAGCGATTACACTATCCTACAAACCTTTACAATCAGACCAGTTTCATATCTTGGATGGCAGCTGCTGACATCATCACACATTTTTGCTGCCAACAAGTATGATAAGAATAGCACCAATGAGCCTCTTCCTTTTTCTTCATTAACATTTTGAGCATCAGAGAATTGTCTAACTCATAGTACAGCCATGCATTAGATACTCCATCCTATATAATAATTCGCTAAGTGTGTGTGTCAGAAGCCGTCATGTGCAGTAGAGATGGCTGCTCATGCTGCAGTCATGCGCATTACAGACTGCCCGCTCCATGGCTGATAATGGAGTGTGGCTCTGAATTCAGAGGACTACGGTATGAATTCGGAGCGCCCTGCTCTGTATCAGCGATGGTGCTCACAGTCTCTACTGTGCATGGCTGCACTATGGCCGTTGTTGGGTGGCACTGTGGCCCTTGTACACGGGCTCTTCAATTAGTAGGCAATAAAAGGGTTACCTGCCAAGAAGCAGGTCATGATTCGTGATGCAGCGGTTCACTGCCACAGTAAACTGAATGCTTTTCCTCTCTGTCTTTCCCCCGTCACACAAAAACCTTCTGAAATCATCCACCGGTGAACTCCACCTTGGGTTTTGCGTTGCTGTGTGATTCAGATTTGATGGGCCTCATTTTTGTTGCCAAACTAAAGCACTTCAGTTTCCTTCTAATGAAGTTTTAATTTAGGAAGGAAGACCTTGGTCCTTGAGTCTAAGGTAACAAGGAATCATGTTAAATTTGTGGGCATAATATCCTGTACTAATTAACGATTAATTGTGGGGAACTAATTCATAGCGGCCATTAGGTTTTTCTGTCCAGATTAAAGGGATAGTAATGGTTGCTTTTAACAAAGTTTATTATTGTAGATATTAAAAATATTAATTAATTGATGTAAGTGCAGTCTCTCAAACATGTATAGTTTGAGAGATATCCGCTTCTAAAGTTCCCCCCTCCCTCACCTTTCACAGACATCAGCGCTCTAGCTGACAGCATGAGATCCTGCTTCCGGGACCGGACATCGGCTCTTCAGCAGAGCCAAAACATCGCAACAAAATAAATTTGCAAGCGCACTTTGTACACCGTTCCAATTAAAGGGATAGTGATACTTAAAATGTAAAAAAAAAATGAGTAAAACAAGAGTACTCCCACTGCTGTAAGGTGTTTCATTCAAAAGTTATTAATTTTCAGAGTTGAATGTTTTAGGTGCAATATCACAGTGGCCTGAAATTGTACAGTGGTGCTGTTGCTACACCATCTTATGGAGATTTATGGTCCTGGGACCAGAGCTACCCATAGGATCGTGTAGCAACAGCGCCACTGTACAATTTCAGGCCACTGTGATATTGCACCTAAAAAATTCAACTTTGAAAATGAATAACTTTTGATTGAAACGCCTTACAGCAGTGGGAGTACTCTTGTTTTACTCGGGGGGATAAACCATACAACATATTTTTTTTTACATTTTAAGTATTACTATCCCTTTAAGTATTAATTTCTAGATAACACTATTTCAGCTCTGCTGAAGAGCCGCCGTCCAGTCAAATGACCGGAATCTCAATCTGTCAACTAGAGCGGCAGGAGGGGGAACTTTAGAAGCGTATATGTAAACTATACATGTTTGAGAGACCAGACTTACATCAATTAATTGATTTTTTTTAATATCTACAATATTAAACGTTGTTAAAAGCAACCATTACTATCCAATTAAGGTAAGTGGAATATTTAGTGTTGTTTTAACCTTTCGATTAACATAGAGGTGTCCATTGCATTGCGGGACAGTGCATCGGACACTCTATTGCTGCTCAAAAGGTTAATAACTAGTTTTTGGTTTTCCCTGACTCTTAAGGGGGAGGGAGAACATGAAGAGAAGCGAGTGAGCAGATTTGTAACAAAAGGCAAGAGAAGCGTAGAAAGAATGGATTCAACACAATGACTAAAAAAATCCTCTTACAAAGCGATATTTGGTGAATTTAATTAACCTATTTAAACTTAACCAGCAACAATTAAAAGAAAAAAAAAATAAATTGAATTGTTTTGTCTATTCTGAGATTAAATTTACAGAGACTTAATTCACAGCGGTGAGGAATAAAGAGGGGGAAAAAAGATTCTAGAAAAAACGTTGGATTAGTGAATTTAATTGGATGTTACCGACAAAATAAAAACTCTTGTTAATAAACTCTGCCTACCGTGCTTTGTTTTATCGAGCTCCGAGTCTAACAGAGGGGAAAGTTCTGTGCCAGAGAAGGGTTAATGCACCTGTTCAAAATGAAAATGGACTTAAGGCCATGTCCAATAAGATAAAGAGGTTCAATTCTGGAGCAATCCAACAGCACAATGGGAGAGAAATTAACATTTACAATGTTTTAAATGAGTTTTTTAATGCCTTGAATGCTAGAAAGGTCTGCAATGCATTGGTTTACAATGAATTATAGATTTCTCAAGCAGTCAAAGGGAAAATCCTTTCAGTGGCAGAAAGGTACCCAACGCATTGCTTTTCAATGCATTGTGTACCTCTCTGCAACCCAAAGGGTTCAATGGGAGTTTTTACATGCTCCCTATAGTGCAGATGGATTCTCTTATTTTTTCCTGGGGTCTTACACTGGAAGCAAAAGATGTAATCAGGGGTAGATTGTGTTTGAATACCAGGTGTGTATAGTGTGAGTGTAGTGTGAGTGTAGTGTGTGTGTGTGTGTGTGTAAATATATATATATATATATATATATATATATATATATATATATATATATATATATATATTTATATACACACAAACAAACAAATCTGCACTCCACTATATACTGTGAATGATGTGTGCCCTGTAATGGGCATATATAATAATCCTTAGTAAATCTAAGTGAAATATGTCCCAAAATTGGCCAATCCATGTGTAAGCTTACCAACCACGCCAAGGTATCTCACTTTATGGTAAGTCCTATTCTGATACACCCACAAATACTATCTAAATTAAAAAATCCCTGAAGAAAGATGTTATTTTGAAACACATTGGAGAGGACCTCTCACATGAAATTTTGATATTTTTATTATTATTTGTGGGTCCCAGTATAGTGCAATTAAAAACAGCAGACATACAATAAAATAAAAAAGGGTTAGATGAAAGACTTACCTGGTGCAGGGCCCATCTGGGCCTGCATTAATAAAGTGATTACATAGAGAACTATGTTCCATTTATATCCTTCCCCACAAGTCATGTGAGGAATGGTTGATACCAAACAGACAGGGGGTATACACATTGGAACAGGCCAAAAAGCCTGGTTCTTAAAGGCCAAGTGGTATAGAAAAGGAAAGGAATGGTGAAATAAAATAAAGTAATAATGTGTTTTTTCTTAGTGATTGACTTGGATAAAATGTATATTTGTATGTGTGTGCGTGTGTATGTAGTGTGTGTGGTGTGCGTGTAGTATGTAAGTGTAGTGAGCGCGCGTGTGTGGGGTGTGTATGTGGTGTATATGTGTATATATATGTGTGGTGTAAGTGTAGTGTGAGTGTGTTTGTATATATGCACGTATGTATGTGTGTGTGTAGAATATGTGTGTATGCAAGGGTAGTGTGTGTGTAGTATGTGTGTGTATATGTAGAGTGTGAGTGTAGTGTGTGTGTGTGTGTAGTATATATGTGTGTGGGTGTGTAGTGTGTGTAGTATATATGTATGTGGGTGTGTAGTGTGAGCAGATGTAGTGTATGTGTGATATATATGTGTGTGTAGTGTTTATGTGAGTGTTGCGTGTGTGTGTGTGTGTAGTGTACATGTGTAAATGTAGTGAGTCTGTGTGTGTGTGTGTGTGTGTGGTGTACGTGTGTAAGTGTAGTGAGTCCGTGTGTGTGTAGTGTACGTGTGTAAGTGTAGTGAGTCTGTGTGTGTGTGTGTGTGTGTGTGTGGTGTACGTATGTAAGTGTAGTGAGTCAGTGTGTGTGTGTGGTGTACGTGTGTAAGTGTAGTGAGTCCGTGTGTGTGGTGTACGTGTGTAAGTGTAGTGAGTCCGTGCGTGTGTGTGGTGTACATGTGTATGTGTAGTGAGTCCGTGTGTGTGTGTGTGTGTGTGTGTGTGTGTGTGGTGTACATGTGTAAGTGTAGTGAGTCCGTGTGTGTGTTTTTGTGTGGTGTATGTGTGTAAGTGTAGTGAGTCCGTGTGTGTGGTGTACTTGTGTAAGTGTAGTGAGTCCATGTGTGTGTGTTTGTGTGGTGTACGTGTGTAAGTGTAGTGAGTCCGTGTGTGTGTGTGTGGTGTACATGTGTAAGTGTAGTGAGTCTCTGCGTGCGTGTGGTGTCCGTGTGTAAGTGTAGTGAGTCCGTGTGTGTGGTGTACGTGTGTAAGTGTAGTGAGTCCGTGCGTGTGTGTGGTGTACGTCTGTATGTGTAGTGAGTCTCTGTGTGTGTGTGTGTGTGTGTGGTGTACGTGTGTAAGTGTAGTGAGTCCGTGTGTGTGGTGTAGGTGTGTAAGTGTAGTGAGTCCGTGTGTGTGTGTGTGTGGTGTACGTGTGTAAGTGTAGTGAGTCAGTGTGTGTGGTGTAGGTGTGTAAGTGTAGTGAGTCCGTGTGTGTGTGTGTGTGGTGTACGTGTGTAAGTGTAGTGAGTCCGTGTGTGTGGTGTACGTGTGTAAGTGTAGTGAGTCTGTGTGTGTGTGTGTGGTGTACGTCTGTAAATGTAGTGAGTCTCTGTGTGTGTGTGTGTGTGTGTGTGTGGTGTATGTGTGTAAGTGTAGTGAGTCCGTGTGTGTGTGTGTGTGTATGTGGTGTACGTGTGTAAGTGTAGTAAGTCCGTGTGTGTGTGTGTGTGTGTGTGTGTGGTGTAAGTGTGTAAGTGTAGTGAGTCCGTGTGTGTGGTGTACGTGTGTAAGTGTAGTGAGTCTGTGTGTGTGTGTGTGTGGTGTATATGTGTGTAAGTGTAGTGAGTCCGTGTGTGTGTGTATGTGGTGTACGTGTGTAAGTGTAGTAAGTCCGTGTGTGTGTGTGTGTGTGTGGTGTAAGTGTGTAAGTGTAGTGAGTCCGTGTGTGTGATGTACGTGTGTAAGTGTAGTGAGTCTGTGTGTGTGTGTGTGGTGTACGTGTGTAAGTGTAGTGAGTCTGTGTGTGTGTGTGTGTGTGTGTGGTGTACGTGTGTAAGTGTAGTGAGTCCATGTGTGTGTGGTGTACGTGTGTAAGTGTAGTGAGTCCGTGTGTGTGTGTGTGTGTGTGTGTGTGTGTGGTGTACGTGTGTAAGTGTAGTGAGTCCGTGTGTGTGTGTGTGTGGTGTACGTGTGTAAGTGTAGTGAGTCCGTGTGTGTGTGGTGTACATGTGTAAGTGTAGTGAGTCTGTGCGTGTGTGTGGTGTACGTGTGCAAGTGTAGTGAGTCCGTGTGTGTGGTGTACGTGTGTAAGTGTAGTGAGTCTGTGTGTGTGTGTGGTGTATATGTGTGGAAGTGTAGTGAGTCCGTGTGTGTGTATGTGGTGTACGTGTGTAAGTGTAGTAAGTCCGTGTGTGTGTGTGTGTGTGGTGTAAGTGTGTAAGTGTAGTGAGTCCGTGTGTGTGATGTACGTGTGTAAGTGTAGTGAGTCTGTGTGTGTGTGTGTGTGTGGTGTACGTGTGTAAGTGTAGTGAGTCTGTGTGTGTGTGTGTGTGTGTGTGTGTGTGGTGTACGTGTGTAAGTGTAGTGAGTCCGTGTGTGTGTGGTGTACGTGTGTAAGTGTAGTGAGTCCGTGTGTGTGTGTGTGTGGTGTACATGTGTAAGTGTAGTGAGTCCGTGTGTGTGTGTTTGTGTGGTGTAAGTGTAGTGAGTCCGTGTGTGTGTGTGTGTGTGTGTGTGGTGTACATGTGTAAGTGTAGTGAGTCTGTGCGTGTGTGTGGTGTACGTGTGTAAGTGTAGTGAGTCCGTGTGTGTGGTGTACGTGTGTAAGTGTAGTGAGTCCGTGCGTGTGTGTGGTGTACGTGTGTATGTGTAGTGAGTCTGTGTGTGTGTGTGTGTGTGTGTGTGTGTGTGGTGTACGTGTGTAAGTGTAGTGAGTCCGTGTGTGTGTGTGTGTGGTGTACGTGTGTAAGTGTAGTGAGTCCGTGTGTGTGGTGTAGGTGTGTAAGTGTAGTGAGTCCGTGTGTGTGTGTGTGTGTGTGTGTGGTGTACGTGTGTAAGTGTAGTGAGTCCGTGTGTGTGGTGTACGTGTGTAAGTGTAGTGAGTCTGTGTGTGTGTGTGTGTGGTGTATGTGTGTAAGTGTAGTGAGTCCGTGTGTGTGTGTGTGTATGTGGTGTACGTGTGTAAGTGTAGTAAGTCCGTGTGTGTGTGTGTGTGTGTGTGGTGTAAGTGTGTAAGTGTAGTGAGTCCGTGTGTGTGATGTACGTGTGTAAGTGTAGTGAGTCTGTGTGTGTGTGTGTGGTGTACGTGTGTAAGTGTAGTGAGTCTGTGTGTGTGTGTGTGTGTGTATGTGGTGTACGTGTGTAAGTGTAGTGAGTCCATGTGTGTGTGGTGTACGTGTGTAAGTGTAGTGAGTCCGTGTGTGTGTGTGTGTGTGTGGTGTAAGTGTGTAAGTGTAGTGAGTCCGTGTGTGTGATGTACGTGTGTAAGTGTAGTGAGTCTGTGTGTGTGGTGTACGTGTGTAAGTGTAGTGAGTCTGTGTGTGTGTGTGTGTGTGTGTATGTGGTGTACGTGTGTAAGTGTAGTGAGTCCATGTGTGTGTGGTGTACGTGTGTAAGTGTAGTGAGTCTGTGTGTGTGTGTGCATAATAAATACAGCCCTACAGACTCCCAGCCCTTTTCCCCACTCTCTCTCTCTCTCACCTTCAGACTATTAATCCCCTCTCTATCTACCTATACACCCTTGGCTGCTTGCTCTCCACTCTCTATCTACCTATACACCCTTGGCTGCTTGCTCTCCACTCTCTATCTACCTATACACCCTTGGCTGCTTGCTCTCCACTCTCTATCTACCTATACACCCTTGGCTGCTTGCTCTCCACTCTCTATCTACCTATACACCCTTGGCTGCTTGCTCTCCCTGTTCTCCACCAGTCTATTTCACCCCACTCTTTTCCATTTCTCCCTCTTCTCTGTTTCCCATGATTTCTCCCTAATGTTTTCCCTCAGACCGCCCCCCATCCCCTGCTTCTCTCCCAGGCCCCTCCTTTTTGTCCCTTCTTTTCTCCTACTTCTCCACATGTCTGCTTTTCCATTTTCCCTTTGCACAGGAGGGGACCTTTTCCTTGGTGTTCCAGGGTGACGAACAAGAGGGCTGTGCATCATCAGACACAGACCAACATATCAGCGCTCCCTTACTGTCTCCATGTGGTATGGGAGTGTTGGGTGCCAGGATATGATGTCGTACCCTGGTACTCTGCATTTGGAGACAGCGCAGGGACTACGAGCAAGGGTGGAGGATGAGTTTTAGATCTGGGGAACCTAATAAAAGTCCGCCTTCCACAGACATATTTGATTTTTGAATGTTTAGAATATGGTAGCCATTTCACGGTAAAAAAAAAATAAAAACTTCTGACAATGACGTACATTTTGAGTAGTGCAGCCTGGCCGTGTGCTTTTTTTTTTTTTTTTTTGCATGTAGCACCTACTGGTGTGGTATTATTGCAGCCTTATTATTATGTTTGAATTATTTTCAATATTCAACCTATTTTTGAGATATCGCAGAGCTTACAATTGAATTGGAGCTACACTAGTGGAAACACAGAGAGTACAATTGAAATGTAGATATACTAGTGATACCACACACTTCATAGTCTAAATGAAGCTACACTAGTGATTGCAGAGCTTGTAATGGAAATGGAGCTAAACCTGAGATACCTCCGAGCTTACAACTGAAACGGCGCTCTAGTGATACCATGGCCTGTTCCTGTATAATCCGTTATTTCATTGAGTTCTGCCACTGAGATGTTTAAGGGACTCCATGAAAACTGCATACTGCAGGGCTGCACTAGAACAGCAGAAGTAAAATGCAGTCCTGACATATGGATTATTAAAAAAAAAAAAAAAAAAGTAATTCTTACGTGCCCATTCACCAGCTGATGATTATTATTATTATTATTATTATTCTTTATTAATATATAGCCCCAACTAATTCCGCAGAGCTGTACAATTGGGAATAGACATACAGAGGTATTAAACAGTACAATGAGATGTGTAGAACAGAAGGATCAGAGGGCCCTGCTCGATATGTAACAATTATAGGATCTATGAAATTACAGTCCAACAGCAATTGGTGAAGCACAGGTTATCTGTGTATGTGTGGTTATTTAGACAAACACTCACATATACACACAGAATCTCTAACCCCTTAAGGACCAGAGGTCCTGGGACGTTTCCGCCCCATAAGGACCGCTTTGATCTTTGCCGACGCGCCTGTACACGTGACCTGTTGCGTGTATCTGTGCGCTGCTTTGGGGCCTGTAAGAGATCGCTCCGGTCTTGGAACGATCAATTTTAGTCCTCAATTTTACTTACAGCGCTCCCGGTGGAGTGGTGTAAGTAAAAAGTACGTGACTTACTATGACCGTCATCGGTCCTTAAGTATTTAAGGACCATGACGGTCATAGTACGTCATGTAGTCCTTAAGGGGTTAAGGTTCTCCAGAATTTGGATTCCTGCTTCCTCTAACTCAGAGGTGCTGTAATCAGTCCCCCAGGAATATTCAATATGCTACAACTTGGAGATCTCATTGCTAATACGCACACACACACACACACACAAGAAATAGTGTGTGGACCATTACTTTACAGATATACATTTTTTTCTGTCCCCTGCTCACTTCAGCTAGTGACACAGGAGCAAGGGTCTGGTATGTGAGCCTCCGTGGTGACACATGGCACATGCTCGGTTTCCATCAGTTGTCAAACCTATAGAGACGGGAGGAGACAAACAAAGAAGGGGAAAAGTTAGTAAATAGGGAAGTACAGATAGGGGTTCACTTGAAGGAGACATTGTATGCAGGGACATATAAGGAATGCACCATTGTTAGGCAAGACAGGTTGTTAATATGTCATTTTGAAGCTGGCAACAAAAGAAATGTGACATTCTGACATGCGCAAGGCAGTTTGCGACATTTCAAAACGATACCCTGGATAGGGAAGTACCAGTCTTTCACTCGCTAGTGGCTGTGGCACAAACACCTTGTTCTCTCTCATTGTGTGCCAGTCAGGTAAGATCCTCTGAAGTCTCCAACAGGCTCATGACCAAGCAGACCAGTGGGGATTCCTATATCCCCTGATAGGACAATCCATCCCTGGGAGCCACTAACTGTTACATAGGAGACAAATATGCATTCCCTAATTTCCATTGCTTTAAATGGGGATTATAATTTATTGAATGCTAGCGAAGTCTCACAAAGTGGTGGCAACCGGTCAAGAATTTAAGAAGTAAAAGTAAAACGTTCACTTTGTAAGAAATAGGTGATTTTAAAAGTGTTTAAAAACCATCTGTAATCTTTATTTAGGACAATAGTTTATGAGATATTTAGATTTATTTGTCAGTGCAAACTGCCAGATGCCGGGTGTCAGCTCATTTTCATGAATGGATAAATAAATAAAAATAAATATCTAATGAACTAGTGTTTGAAATAAGAATATCTAAAAAGTATCATTAAAAGAATTCAAACCAAAAGGGTGCTGACCAATATACAAATGGGAATGGTATATCTTGTACAAAAACACAATCATAAATTGGATAAAGTGACCACTGACTTGAATAAAGTGACCTAGTGGTCTGAACAAACAGCGGTAATCACTAATGGGAATATAACGCCAATCATAAGGCCCCATAAGCCTCAGAAACGTGGGCATGGATGGAGCACCTCTTCATAAGAAACAACGGGAATTCTGGTACATATATATAATCCAAATATTTAATTAAAAAACAATTAGGTACAAAAAATGATAAAAGAAAAAAGTAATGATACACAGTAATGATGCACACATGTTTATTAGCTACCTAGCCATTTCTATAGGAGCGGATTATTACATGAACAATGTATCATTTCCAATGGCAAATCCTATATAACAATTCGCTAAAATGTGCGTAACGCCACAGTCATGCGCAGTAGAGACTGCCACTGCCACGGCTGAAACAGCCCCGTTCTGTATCAGCCGCGGCACGGGCAGTTTCTACTGTACATGACTGCCCTGCAACTGGCTGCCAGTAGCACTGTGGCCCGTGTAACAGGCTCTTCAACTAGAATAGGATAAAGGAATAGATATTATCACATATATGTGTGTGTGTGTGTGTGATAATATCTATTCCTTTATCCTATATTTGCCATTTTTTGTATCATTTTTTGTACATATATATATATATATATATATATATATATATAATAAAAAAAGAGGGCAGCACCCATGGGATTTTTTATGCAAAAGATTTATTCAGGCAAAAACTGGTCAAGAATATTCTTGGTCAGTTTTTGCCTGAATAAATATTTTGCATAAAAATGTCCATGTGTGCTGCCCTCTACATTCTATGTATTATCCGGTTATGGGAACGTGCACCTGGGCATTTATAGACTTGGAGTGAGTGCTGCCATCTCCCCCTACCTTGTATAGAACAGGAATTTTTGAGTGAAAAGCGGCAAATTTCCAGTTCCCTATGAAAATTTTTGCAGAAAAAAAAAAAAGACTTTTCACCCTTGTTTTCCCTGTCCCAGAGAATGCTGTTTGCTGCTGTGCAAGTTATTCCATTCTGTTTCTAGAACCTTTTCATTATCTATTCTGAAGCAATGCTCTCTGTGACCAAGCCAGCTGCTTCTCGATGTATGTGTATGTATGTATGTATCTTTATTTATATAGCACCATACATGTACACAGCGCTTTACAGAAGTTGAAATAATACAATACAAAAACGACAGAACTGGGGTTAAGAGCATTAAGGTTAAGTACAATCATTACATTATTTGTGAGGGAAAGTGCAGCAAGGGAATCATACACTAGGAATGGGACCCTGCCCCAAGGAGCTTACAATCTAGGCTGAATTCATATTGACAAACAGAGACACTAGGAGGAACACACAGGATGTATCCTGTGTGTTCTGCGGTATAAATCTTTGTTCTATTTGTTTGAAGCCTCCGCTTTGCCACTGTGACTCCTTCAATCCTCATGAAATCAATATCATCTAGAGGACTATTGTTCATCTTCTTTGATCTGAACTTCTCCGGTGTTTTTTTTCCTTGTATCAATCTAATTCCGTATTCTTACACTTTTATTGTCATAATAGTGCTGTTTGTTCACTCTAAGTACTTCCCTCCTTGTGCGGTTTTACAGCTTACTTATGTTCCTCTTCTGCTAGGCCCTTTAAGTGTTCTTTCTTTTAGGAGCAAATCTTCTTCTGCAAGCCTTTATCAACTATATCTTGTCTTAGTGTGTTTTGTTTTTCTTATGAAGTTAGTTTCTCTGCAACAGTATAAGTCAAATCTCTTCTTCAGGACCAGGACATCCACTGTGCTGCTTCCTTGTTGGGTATTATTTTTGCTAGTTTGTTTTTAATCTAATTTCTGTGAAAGTCTTTGGCATGACCACTTAGTACTTCCCAAGTCATCCTGATTTCTCATTGGCTCATCTTTAGTTCAGATTAGACTTCAACAAGGCTGGGCTTGGAACCTCCACGCTCCACTTCATTGAATACTAACGCCTCTCCCTGGAATCTGGGGATGTTGGATAGGATTACAGGTAATTCCTCCTGAGATCCACTATTAGGTGTTTGTGACACTCTTCACAAGTTCATAAATAAAACAGAAGATATACCAACATATAGTGCATTACCATTAATTCAAGGCTATAAAATAGATGGTTATCACAAGTGAACTACAAACCTGGGAATTTAAATAATGTATAGCCCTTATTCCCTCACATTCCTAATTGACCATTGACCCAATCATGTCACTGGGCATATACATCATCCTACGGCGTTGCTATACAGACTATGCATTTTGAATTGTGGTGCAATTTATAGACACACTTAAAGGGATAGTATAGATGTCAGAAAAAAAGTATTAACTATATGGGAGATACAATTAAAAGAGAGTACTTGCACTTATTCGTATCTTTTAAACAGTTATGGTTTGTGAGACGTAGGAAAATAAAGTTCTCTGGTCCCTCCCCTTTCTGTTTGGCGAGCTGTAAAGCTGTCAGAAGCAGATTCTGGTCGCTTGACCAAATGTGGCTCTTCAGCAGTGCCGATATAACGATATCTAAAGACAAATACTTTATTTAGAACGGTCTACAAAGTGTGTCTGGTTTGCAAGCACACTTTGTAGACTGTTCCAATGAAGTATTTATTTCTAGTGTGATTTAGCTCTTTTGAAGAGCCTTTGTCTGGTCAAATGACTGGAATCTGCAGCTGTCAGCTAGATGGCAGACTTGAGTTAAACAGCCAGTAAAAGTTAACTTTAGCAAGTTATATCTCTCAAACCATAAAGATTTGAGAGATAAGACTTACATAGATGTTAACCTTTTTTCAATGTCTACAATATTAAATAAACTTAAAAGTAACCATTACTATCCCTTTATTATCTATGATGTCAATTTAAAATTACTTCTACCATAAATTATACCATCATTCAACTTCCTAATTTATAACTAAATATAAAAGAAAATACACTATACATTAAAAAACATTTTAAAATGTGATACCATAATCATCTTTTAGCCAGCAGCCATCATCATCAGCCCAACTGGAAAAGAAAAATTCCCGACAGACAATTCCATATCATTAGAAAGAATTGTACTTGCTTAGATGCTATTGAAGCTCAAATATTTTAAAAGATAGGTTCAAGGATAGGAGTTATGGTAATAAAATAATAGATTGTGCATATGAAAAATGTAATCAGAATTACATAATAAGAAAAGAAAGATATTACTACAATACATTATTTAGATGTCCTATTTATAAGCTAAATACATTGTCATAATAAAGGTAGAAAGAAAATATTGGGATCTAGTAAAAACAGATTATTGGAAATCCACGGAAAGCCAAAATGTATTTATAAATGAGCACTAATTTTGAAGGATACAGTACCCCATAGCTCTTAATGGACTGAAGAATGCATAACAAATAAAACCCTTAAAGGGATAGTAATACTTCGTTTTATCTTTATTTTATTTTGTAGGCATTAAAAAAACATGAAGAACGATATAAATCTTATCTCTCAAACCTTTATGGTTTGAGAGATATTCACAAGCAAAGTTTCCCCTCCCGCCCCTTTTACCTAGTGTAAGCCATCTCTTCTCAGATGTGGAATCCAGTCGATAGACCAGACCGATAACAGCAGGGGACAATCTTCTTCCTATGAGAACAATGAAAGCCCTGCCCCCCTTGACAAGTTTTTCCGTTTTTTCCCTTATCTTAGTTGAAGATTGTCCCTCTCTGCAGCCTACCTGGGCACCTCCCTTCTGCTCTGGCTGAACAGTGTTACATCAGTAAAAGGGGCGGGAGGGGGATACTTTATCAGTGAATTACTCTTGAACTACAATTCTGACAGAATTGATATAACACTCTCCAAAGCCCAAACACTATGATGATTAATTAGAGCTGCTTTTATTATGAAACATTACTATCCCTTTAATAATGAATATTTAAAGTTTTTTTCTCTTGTGATCTGTGAAGATTGCAAATACAGGATAAAATCAAATCCTTTAAAGATACTAGTACTAATGAACGTATTCAAATTAAACAGGTACCTGTAATGCAAAAAGTGTGATATGTACTCTTCAATCTCAATGCAAGTTCCAAGATGTAGGTAAAACTTGTAGGCATGTAAAAGACAGAGTAAGGGAACAATATGTATAAAGACGTCAGCTAATCAGAATGGCAGAGGTCTAGAATACTGAGTTTTAGATGAAGTACACAAAGGCTGGAGAAGCAGAAGCCAAGAAATAAAATTATTTCAAAGAGAAAGCTCATGGATTGAGAGATTAAACACTTTAGCACCGAGGGGTTTGAATATTGATTTTAATTTCAGAACATTTTATAATAAAAAATAATGTTTTATGTTTTTAACACTATTGTTCTTAGAAAGCAGTTTCCCCTTCTTGTTGGTATATTGATATATCCAGAGTGTATTACGTTTATATAAAGCTTTACAGACTTTTGGAAGAAATTCTCCCAAAAGAGAACTTCATAAATGGACCTGAATTCTTAAAAGTGAAGATAAGAAATAACAATGTATTGGACCTAATGATAAATAACATAGACGTGTTTTTCAATATTAAAGCAGGCAGGGGCGGACTGATAGGACCCAGGGCCCCTGGTCCAAAAAGAGGTCTGGGCCCCCTTCAGAAATCTCCACATTGCCCCTTCATCTCCACAATGCCCCTTCCACAATGCCTCCTTCATCTCCACAATGCCCCCTATCTCCACATTACCCCCTTCATCTCCACATTGCCCCTTTCATCTCCACAAGGCCCCCTATCTTCACATTGCCCCCTTCATCTCCACAATGCCCCCTATCTCCACATTGCCCCCTTCATCTCCACAAGGCCCCCTATCTCCACATTGCCCCTATCTCCACATTGCCCCCTTCATCTCCACAATGCCCCTATCTCCATAATGACCACTTCATCTCCACAATGCCCCCTTCATCTCCACATTGTCCCTTCATCTCCACAATGCCCCCTTCATCTCCACATTGCCCCTTCCACAATGCCCCCATCTCCACATTGCCCCATCCACAATGCCCCCTTCATCTCCAAAATGCCCCTTCCACAATGCCCCCTTCATCTCCACAATGCACCTTCTACAATGCCCCCATCTCCACATTGCCCTTTCATCTCCACAATGCCCCCATCTCCACATCGCCTCTTCCACCATGCCCCTTCATCTCCACACTACCCGGACCTGCAGTCCCTGGTGGTCTAGCGGCGCGGCTTGACACTGTGCGAAGCTCCCGCACACCTCTAGTAATGCAGAGGCTGGGAGATGATGTCATCTCCCAGCTCTCTGTATTACTTGAAAGACACGCCGGCGGCCAGTGTTGAAGAGCTGCTGAGCAGCTCTGGAAGCAGCGGCGGGCCCCCTTCGGTCACGGGCCCTCGGTCTGTGACCGAATGCCCGTATGGTCAGTCCGCCCCTGAAAGCAGGTGAACAATGATCACGACATGGTTTCATTTGGTATATATATTCCTTTAAATTGCTCCCCTCTCTTCGAATGGCAGCTATACAAACTATATTCCCACTATAGAATACTATTACTTCAATATATGTACATAGCACATGGACACAAAAATCAATCTGATATACCTTTAATTTAAAATGGATACACAGTCTACTCTCCAAGAAAATGCAGTGCATATATGTGTTTTGGGTGTTTGGGTGTTACGGAAGTGATCCGTATCATTCGTTTACGGGACCCTAAATTGTGAAGAGTAAGACATTCAGAACAAGATGTTTGGGAGGAAAGAATCCCATGCTACGTATGGACTTAAAAGAATCTTTTTAGGAGGCTCGTTGCTCGAGAAAGATCTGGGAGTTCTGTAAACTGTAATCTTGGAAACAGTAATCAGTGTCACATATCAGTAGTAAAATCAAATATACACCACAAAGTCAGCGATCGCTTCTAGCACTATTAAATCATCTGCATATAGTAACTGGATTGTACTCACCCTTTCATCAAGGGGCTGGTGGACCCGGCGCTACTCCCATCAATCGCAGCAACCGATTTCCACAGACAAGAGGATCACCGTACGGAAGTGCTCACAGGAAAACCCAGGCTCAATATCACCACTTTGAGTTAGTAAGAAACTTCAAAGTTTATTGAAATTTTAATAAAAACATCAAACACATAACGCTGTTCCCCTCACGGGGATACAGAGACACAACACGTACGCCTAACGCGTTTCGTGTAAAAACACTTAATCATAGGTAAAATCAAATATAGTCCTGTGCTGCATAAAAGGGGTATTGAAGTAAGAGTGAATAACATCCTTTTGCCACTTTACAAATCGTGGGCAGGACCTCACCTCGAATATGCAATGCAGTTTGCCCTTCAGTCCTAAAAAAAGGATATTCTAGAAGTGAGGAAAGTAAATCAAAGAGCAACAGTATTCATAAAGGGTATGGAGACTTGACAACGCGGAATGTCTACACAAACATAGTTTATTACAGTAGAGGAAAGGGTTTTTTTAAAGTAAGGTCTGTTAAATTGTGGAATTCCTTACCCAAGCATGTGGTAATGGCCGATGTAATGGATACATTTAAAGGGATAGTAATACTTTATTATTACTATCCCCCATATTAGACATATTTGTAAAATAATTTAATAGCCCCCAGGTTCACCTCTCAAATCTTTATGGTATGAGAGATAACCAAAGGCAAAGTTCCCCTCTCCCTTCCCCTTCAGGGATGTCCGGTCTGACTTTCATCAGGCGGCTCTGCAGCTGAGCCGCGATCGCGTTAGTGACAAAGAATTATTTCACTGAAATGGTCTTCTACATGTGCTTGGTTTGTTCTTGGTTTGAAAGCACATGTTGAAGACCGTTTCAGTGAAATAATTATTTGTCACTAACGCAATCGCGGCTCAGCTGCAGAGCCGCATGATGAATGTCAGACCGGATATCCCTGCAGTCAGTACAACGCTGACTTCAGGGAACAGGAAGGGAGAGGGGAACTTTGCCTTCAGTTATCTCTCATACCATAAAGGTTTGAGAGGTGAACCTGGGGGCTATTAAATTATTTTACAAATATGTACAATATGGGTGATAGTAATAATAAAGTATTACTATCCCTTTAAGAGAAGATTAGATGCATTTCTAGCAAGAGGGAACATACAGTTTTATACTGTGTATTAGTAAGTAAAACAGGAAGTTCAGAGGTTGAACTTAATGGACCTGTGTCTTTTTTTAACCTAATTTACTATGTAACTATGTATTGAAGGGAAAAGTATATATAAATAGTTTTCTTAAGTCCCCCAATCATTAAGAAAATTAAAAAAACATTAGTGTGTTTTACAATTGTCTCTAAACTTCACAACGATATTTATAAAAAAGTAAAGTCAAGTTTATAAACACGTCTGTCTGAGAATATTCTGATACAATTCCAAGAAAACTCGCAACTGAGAATATTTTTTGCATACATAGCGATTACTAAGAGCAGGTTGTAACTGGCGTTAAGATCTGATCATTCAAACTGTCTTTATTTTTGGTGCAATTAGGGTTTTTCTTTAGAAATATATTGTGATATAATTCTCTTTTTGACAAACCCATTTCTAGTCCACTTTTCAAAAAGTCAACTGATTGGAGTTAGCACTTAGCGAAAATGTCACTGAATGTTTATGCATAACCTTGTCTCACTATGTGGCAATTTTACATCCATTTTCTTAATAACTCCAGTTTTATAAATCTCCCGCATTCTGCAAAAGGAATTAATTAAGTATACATCGGAAAATCCACATTCACATTTTTACCAAAATTTTTATTGAAAAAAAAGTGACTCCCTAAATGTGTGCCAGCGGAAAACTGCCATAGCATACTGTTTGAGAATGTCTTCTCTAACTGAAGCATTGGTTTAAAGGGATAGTATTGCTTGAAAATAGTTTTATTTTATATTGTAGCCCTTAAAAAAACAATTAAATGATATAAGTCTTATCTCCCAAACCTTTATGGTTTGGGAGATATTAGCAAGTAAAGTTAAGTAAATTTCCCTTTTCCTGGCTGTTTTAGTCAAGTCTGCCATCTAGTGGACAGATTTGGAATCCGGTCCACAGATCAGCAGGAAGCTCTTTAGCAGACGCGAGATAACGATCTTTAAAAATAACTACTTCATTGGAACTGTCTACAAAGTGTGCCTGGCTTGCAAACACACTTTGTAGACCATTCCATTGTAGAAATTATTTTTAAAGATAGTGATCTCGGCACTGCTGAAGAGCCGCGGCCGGTCAGCGGACCAGATTCCAAATCTGAAGGCATGAGCAGTGACATTACTCCAGGGGAAACTTTACTTGCTAATATCTCCCAAACCATAAAGGTTTGAGAGATAAGACTTATATCGTTCTTCATGTTTTTTTTAATGCCTACAAAATAAAATAAAGATAAAACGAAGTATTACTATCCCTTTAAGTATCTTTTCTATAGAGTAAATAAAGCAAATTTGGTTAGACCTTCTTCATACTTCAAATTATCCCATTAATTAATTATCTTAAGCTCTCCAGTTCTAGAATTTTCTTTTTCAGAACTGGTGCCAAAAACTGCACTGCATATTTGAGGTGAAGTCCTACCAATAATTTGTACAGTAGCAAAATTATATTATCCACTCTAGCTCAATTGCCCCTTTTTATGCAAGACAGGACTTTGCTTTTGCTACTGCTGTTTGACACTAATCACTATTCCCAGATGTACAGTTTACAAGCATTCCCAGATTTTTCTCTAGCAACAATTCTCCTAGAACGAATCCATTAAGTTCACAAGTAGCCTTATTATTTGCTTGTCCCAAATGACTTTAAACTTTCCCAACATTAAATTTCATATTCTGTTTGTTTGCCCAGTCTCCCATTTTTTATAACTCCTTCTACTCCTTTGTTTGTCGTAATTTTGTCCAGTCTTTCCTTGACTGCTTCTTGCATGAACCCTATATCTAACAATGATATGGTTGTAATTGTTATTTGTTGAGGCTCTTCTACCGTTTTTTTTGTTCCCTGGTATATACTGATATAAGGATTGTGTTCAGAACGTCAGCCTCTTCCTTATCCTTCCTAATCAACTCGCAAATATCATTTCTGAAAGGTCCAATGGACTCTCTTAAGTTTTTTGCCATTTATTTATTTAGAAAATTCTTTGGATTAGTCTTGCTTTTCCTTGCAATTAGTTTCATTTTTTACTTTTGCGGATCTAATTAATTTTTTTGCAATCTCTGTTGCACTCTGTATTTTAGGAAAGAATATTCTGTTCTTTCAGACTTAAAGGGATAGTAATACTTCGTTTTAACTTTATTTTATTTTGTAGGCATTAAAAAAACATGAAGAACGATATAAGTCTTATCTCTCAAACCTTTATGGTTTGAGAGATAGTCACAAGCAAAGTTTCCCCTCCCGCCCCTTTTACCTAGTGTAAGCCATCTCTTCTCAGATTTGGAATGCAGTCCATAGACCAGACAGATAACAGAAGGGGACAATCTTCTTCCTATGAGAACAATGATAGCCCTGCCCCCCTTGACAAGTTTTTCAGGTTTTTCCCTTATCTTAATTGAAGATTGTCCCTCTCTGCAGTCTACCTGGGCACCTCCCTTCTGATCTGGCTGAGCAGTGTTACATCAGTAAAAGGGGCGGGAGGGGGGCACTTTGTCACTGAATTACTCCTGAACTACAACTCTGACAGAATTGAAATAACACTCTTCAAAGTCAAAATACTATGATGATTAATTAGAGCTGCTTTTATTATGAAACATTACTATCCCTTTAAATAAAGTGTCCTTTTTTCTTCACACTTTTTTCTTTACATTTATCCTAATTGGTTGTAAACTACTTCTTATGCATTTCCTCCCCAGGAGTATACACTGTTTAGTATACTTCTGCAAAGTAGATTTAAATTCAGAATATTTGTACTTTCCTTTTAATAATTAATGTTCGACTACTTACTACCGATAAAAGATGAGAGTTGGTACCATGTTAGCTGTAGAAAGACAAGAGGCATATACAGTCACATTGATACCTTTATTGGCTAACTAAGCAGATTTAGGATGCAAGCATTCAAGACCTCTCATGTCTCTTCCTCAGGCATGTTATACAGATAAACATGAAAACATCTCTCTTATATACAAGTACACATTGTATTGTTTAGAATGGAAAGCAGATAAGATCAGCTCAGTCCAGACACAGATTCTTCGATCAGTCAATGGTAAAAGAGTGTGATGTAAATTGCATTCATCCTCTGGAAGTGTCAAAGGTATTTATACTTCCAATGATAATCTGTCATAAAGGCTAATCCACAATGTGTTAATGTGGCAGAAATGTCCTATTCCTGTTCAGGACATTATTTAAAGTATTAATCTGAAGCATTAATTTAGCATCCCATATTGTTCTCTCCCTCTGAGCGTGAAACAGTACTATCAGTACAGTCAGTTTAATGTCCCTGACACTGTGTCCATTTTGGCAAAAATGTTCTGTCACTGGTGTCTGTCTTTTTGTTGTTACACTGGATCTATGGGAATTAAACCTTTTATATAGAGGTTGGCATGTTTCACCCACTTAGAGAGCTGTTGGGCATTTTGCACACATGGGGCTAGATTATATTGCATATGCTAAATGTTAATACCCGTTTTATCAAACATTTTCCTATTGAAGTCTATGGGGAATACCGAAGGTAAAAGCAGTGATAAATTTAACACCTATAACAGAATCCAGGCCATGATGAGGTATATTACATTAGATGGTTTGCAGGTGATGGTGGACACCATATCTATATTTATCCCCTCCCCTTCTCCACTCACATGATCCTTTAATTGTACCCAGGGAATATCTGCACAATTTTTAATAGCTGTACCCTTTCCTAGTTTAAACGCTCCTCCAGTCTTCTAAGCATTCTATTCCCTAACACAGCAACTCCCTTTCCATTTAGGTACAATCCTTCACTGCTAAACAGATTGTACCTAAGAGCAAAGTCAGCCCAGAATAGCATACACAGCTATGCATGTGAAAAAATATTCTCAGTGAGTTGTTTATGAATTTTCTCAGAATATTCTCAGATAAACATATTTTTAAACTTGACTTTGCATCTTAATAAATAAAAAAAGTTTTAGTGACAATTCTTAAACATACACTAAGAATAATCTCTCCCATTGCATCTTACAAGGCAGTTCACACAGGTGATTTTGGAAAAGCATGTCAAATATCAATGCAGCTTAAAGGGACAGTAATGTCCCATAAAACATGTTTAGAGTTTTGTAGAGATTAAAAAAATAAGCTAAATGTCATAAATGTCCTCTGTTAAAGTTCCCGTCTCCATCCTCTTCTCCTGACGTCAGCTGTAAGCTGACAGCAGGAGTTCCTGGTCCGGTCTCTGCAGCAAAGCCGGAAGAGTGCACTTTAAAAAGAAATACTACTTTGGAACCAGGGGAGGGCTGGCCTGGGGGGCAGAGGGGCAATTGCCCCCTGGGCTGGTCACATGTCTGGGCCAGTGGGCCACTGCTTCACTCAATCTCCCAATTGCTGCTGTAAATGGACCTGCACTACAGATACCACAGAGCTTGCAATTGAAATGGAACTACACAAATGATACCAAAGAGCTACAAATAGAGATACACTAGCAGCATAACTTATTTCCCTTGTAAGCTCTATGGTATGAGTCATGTTACTGTACTTACATTGTAAGCTCTATGGTATCAGTCATGTTACTGTACTTACATTGTAAGCTCTATGGTATGAGTCATGTTACTGTACTTACATTGTAAGCTCTATGGTATGAGTCATGTTACTGTACTTACATTGTAAGCTCTATGGTATCAGTCATGTTACTGTACTTACATTGTAAGCTCTATGGTATGAGTCATGTTACTGTACTTACATTGTAAGCTCTATGGTATCAATCATGTTACTGTACTTACATTGTAAGCTCTATGGTATCACTAGAGTAGCCGCATTTGAACTTTAAGATATGTGGTCTCATTTGCCTTACTTAACAGTATGAAAGCCAACATTAAAAGTAACTAAAGGGGATGGGCTGGGACAGTGGGCTGGAGAGACTGAAGAAATGGGCTAGTAGATTGTATTTGCCCCCCAGGCCACAAGTTGCCAGCCCTCCCCTGTTTGGAACAGTCTACAAAGTGTGCTTGGTTTGCAAGCACACTTTTTAGACCATTCCAAAGAAGTAATTATATTTAAATCTCTCTATTGCGGCTCTGCTGAAGAACATCCTTGTATCGGCAGACATGGATCTCCTTCTGTCAGCTTTACAGCTGACATCAGGAGAAGAGTAACTTTAGTGCATGATATCTCTCAAACCATAGTGGTTTGAGAGACAGGATTTGTGGCATTTAGCTTATTTTTTTAATCTCTACAAAACTCTAAAAACTTTTTCTCGGACGTTACTGGCCCTTTAACCCTTTGAGTGCCAGAGTGCCAAAACGTCCTGATGAAAATGCTCTAAGATGCATTGAGACATTGCCGCTATTTAATTAAATCACTTATTCACTACATTTTGCTGTGAGTGCTGGTTGTTTCAACTTTTTGTTGTACACATGGATCCTGATCCTTTCAACTATAGCACCTTTACTATTCTGGTAAAAAAAATACATGGATATTTTAAAGTTGGTGACCTCTCTAGCATTCAAAGCCACAAATTCCCATATAAATCAAAGAGGATTTTTGTTTGATCCCTAAAAGCACAGTTGGTTTGCTCCTGAGTCCCACCATGTTTCTGTAGTTCATTCCCCACAATGCGTTTTAGTGACATCCAATTTCTACTGCTGGTTTCCATGGGACTGTAGTGGAATCACACTAATAAGAAAGGCAGATGCATTTATATAACCTGCAAAATAAAAAAATAAATAAATAAATAAAAAAATTCACAAAGATGGACTATAATAGGCACTCAAACCAAATATACATCATAGTACCAATATACAAATTTATTCAGATTGATAAAATTATCCACATATAATATGTATAGAAATGGATACACGGACAGACCCAATCCAAAGGAAATGCGCAACATGCCCCGCTCCAGACAGACAAATCCCTACACACACACCCTCCCCCATCTAAAAACAAACACTGGCGCCAATGTATACAAAAATTGTAGATCAAAAAACATAAATGATGAATAATGGATGAAATGAAAATTAGTAAAACATGAGTTAATAACACCCAATAAACATGCCGATGTCAATGAAGATGGATGAATTCCTTCATATCACGCTCAGGCCAATCAGCACATATAAACAATCCATATAGATGAATCCAGATGACACATACAAGCACCACTAAGGACAACAGTATGAGGTATGAATGATGATATATTAGTGACCATTCAACGATGAAATGATTCATGAGGAGTACGGAAACTTTGACTTCAACATGCAAAACTTTTCCAATAGATAATATATAATATACAGATATGCATGTTACCAGCAACGGAGTCTAGCGGACAATCAAAGGTAAGTCGGAGGTAAATCATCCCAATATGCCTTTTATGCTGTATATTCATAATCCTCCACCGGCATATATCTCATCAAATCCATACCTGTTCGCTCCCTATCTGGAGCTGCCGCTACTCAAACGTTGCCACTTGAATCTTCTCATAAATATTCATCCCTTCTCCTCGTCACAATTCTGGAGCAAACCAACTGCACTAGAAGTTCTTATTGATATAAATGGGACTTTTAACAAAGCAATGTGTTGAAAACCTCTGTAATATCCAAGGTGTTAAAGGGATAGTAATACTTTATTATTACTATCCCCCATATTGTAGGTATTTGCAAAATAATTTAATGGCCCCTAGGTTCATCTCTCAAACCTTTATGGTCTGAGAGATAACCGAAGGCAAAGTTCCCCCCTCCCTCCCCCTTCCCTGAAGTCAGCGTTATACTGACTGCAGGGATATCCGGTCTGACTTTCATCAGGCGGCTCTGCAGCAGAGCCACAATCGCGTTAGTGACAAAGAATTATTTCACTGAAATGGTCTTCTACGTGTGCTTGCAAACAAATCACAAACCAAGCACATGTAGAAGACTGTTTCAGTGAAATAATTATTTTTCACTAACGCTATCTCGGCTCAGCTGCAGAGTCGCCTGACTGTCGTATGACAGACTTTCCCTGCAGTCAGTACAACTCTGACTTCAGGGAAGGGGGAGGGAGGGGGGAACTTTGCCTGCGGTTATCTCTCAAACCATAAAGGTTTGAGAGATGAACCTAGGGGCTATTAAATTATTTTGCAAATGTCTACAATATGGGGGATAGCAAAAAATAAAGCATTACTATCCCTTTAAAAGCCCCACAGAAATCAAAGTGAATTTGGGGAATTTGTATTTGGCCCCCATAGTGTAGCTGGTTTGCTCCAGAAGGGCTCCTCTTACTGAAGTGTACGTTTAGCGCATTTTTGATCAGCTGTTTATATAGAGAGCAAAGGATACTGGGAGAAAAAGGAAAACATTTTACAAATCCTACATAAATCTCAAGTAATATGGAGTGAAAAATGCCACACACCTGGGAACGCTCTGGATCTTACTAGGTGAGTTGTAGTATCCCCCTCCTCCCGCGCCTTTTACTGATGTAACACTGTTCAGCCAGATCAGAAGGGAGATGCCGAGGTAGACTGCAGAGAGGGACAATCTTCAATTAAGATAAGGGAAAAACCTGAAAAACTTGACAAGGGGGGCAGGGCTTTCATTGTTCTCATAGGAAGAAGATTGTCCCCTTCTGTTATCTGTCTGGTCTATGGACTGGATTCCACATCTGAGAAGAGATGTCTTACACTAGGTAAAAGGGGCAGGAGGGGAAACTTTGCTTGTGCATATCTCTCAAACCATGAAGGTTTGAGAGATAAGACATATCATTCTTCATGTTTTTTTAATGCCTACAAAATAAAACAGAGATAAAACGAAGTTTTACTATCCCTTTAAATAGCATAAGTGGCACGGCTTCCCTGTGCGGTTAATAGTAGGACCACATTTCAATTCTGCCATTCCAGGACACAGCGAAGCAAAGAGCACAAAACAGAGTTGTAGACACTGGAAGGAGAACTCCCTATTGGCTGCTGTGAAAGAAGATGACTCCTATGGTGGCCTACAAGAAAATATACATCAAGACCAAAGCCTTAGACTAGCATTGCACTACATAAAAATTTCACTGAAGCTTCCGACTGATGTCAGGCTCATGGCTCAGTTCTTTCTGTAGTGTTTAGAGCTCTGTCTGGAAGCCATTTTCTTGTAGCCCAGCAGAGGAATCACTTCCTGTCACAGTAGGCATTGGGCAGTTCTCCTAGTGTTTAGAACTCTGTGATCTGGAGTCTTCATTCCGGGACTTTGTATTGTTCCAGAAGGCGGGGTGCCAGGGACAAGGGACATACATTTAAAATCCGGGACTGTCCCTGGCAATCCTGGACACCTGGTCAGCCTAGCAGTTAACTCTTTCAGTGCCAGAGAGGTTTCCAAAGCATTGTGTTGGATACCTCCCTGCCAGTCAAAGGGTTAACTTTTTTTTTTTATTGTTTTTAATATCAGACCATGTTGTGGGGCATCAGAACCCCCCTGATGCCCCGCAGCTACTGATCTCCCAGTCGATTACTCTGTGAGTAATCCCTGATTGATGTGAAAGGGTTTCCTGATCCCTCCCACTCCGACCCAGTAGTCCAGGTAGAATGGAATGAGGGGAGCCCTGTTGCTCTCCTGTGTAACCTCTGTTGATATCCCAACCAAAGCTGGGGGCATCAGAAGGGGTCCTGATGCCCCACCTTAAGGTCTGATTTTTTATTTATTTTTTTTTTTTTTTAATGAAGTGTTGATGCTAAGGGCAGGGTGGAAGAAGATTGAAGCGGCAAAGGGTAGGGTTTAAGAAGGGTGAATTGGCAAAAGGGGAGGGTTTGAAGAGGGCAACGCACAGTGTCCGTTTGACTGAGGAGGCAGGGGGCGTCTTCTGAGGCTGCTCACAGTGTGTATTCCGTTTGGCTTAGGTGGCAGGGGATATCGTGCCCTGCCTCCTCCTCAGCCAATCACCAAAGGGAGGTTTTGCATAACTCCACCTTTGATATGCCTCAGGGTGTGGCCCACAGCGAATTAAGAACCAAGAAGGTCCCCAGGTATGAAGATAGCATGAAAAACACATGAAAACAAATCTGTTGAATTGGATTTTTCGTCCATATGATCTCACTGGTACAAACCAGCTGCTCATGTGTGAACGTAGCCTAAAGTGACTCAGACCTGACTCCTTTGAAAAAATCATTTTGTAAGGCTGCATTTAAAGGAGCACTAACTCTTCCTATAAATAAATCACCTCTTACCTTAATCTTGGCAGAAAATCCCATTGGCTATTAACGAATAAGTTCTTCTTTAATTGGTTCTCCAAAATAACTCTGTAGTTAGGAGTGGATACTATCCCCCAACAAAAGTCCACCCCACCTAATTAGGCATCTAGCGATAAGCTTCACAGTCAAACTGTTATGTAGAATAGAGACAGCATTAGCCAGAAATCCTACCACAGCTGACACTGATGGCCAGGCAACAACGCAGACATCTTTGCTTACATGTTCTAGGAGGCATTGCATGGTACCTTAAGGTACCAGAAGGGACTGAGAGTGCAGGCGCGCAAATGCCTCTAGAGCGCTGTTGCCTGGCTGTCAGTGTCAGCTGAGGAAGGATTTCTGACTAACACGGTCTTTGTTTTACATAGCAGTTTGATTGTTAAACTTATCACTAGATACCTAATTAGGTGGGGTGGACTTTAGATGGGGTGATAGTTCCCCTTTAACCCTAATGTTCACTGTATATCTACCTTTACTGCTTTAAATTGTAAGCTTTCGAGCAGAGACCCCATTAACAGTGTTTCATTTTCCTAAGCACTTGTCACCCTGTATTGTCCAGACCCTTAAAGAGGAACTCTCACCTCCTTTAAAGTCCTTCTTATTCGATTCTTGCTATCCAATAAATGTTAAATCCGTGTTGTTCATTTTTTTGGAAAAAAAACGTATTTTCACGGATAAATAGACTTTAAAATGCAACCGTGCAGGGGAGGGCTGGCCTGGGGAGCAGGGGGGCAATTGCCCAATGGGCCGGTCATATGTCTGGGTCAGTGGGCCACTACCTCACTCAATCTCCCTCCTGCTGCTGTAAATTGAGCTACATTAGTATTAACGCAGAGCTTACAATTGAATAGAAGCTACACAAATGATACCACAAAGTCATAATCCAAATGGCGCGACACTAGTATCATAACCCATTTCCCTTGTAAGCTCTATGGTATCACTAGTGTAGCTGTACTTAAATTGTAAGTTTTGTAGTAGCGCACTAGTGTAGCTCCACTTCAATTATAAGCTAAGTGGTATCACTTGCCTTACTTCACAACATTAATGACAATTTAAAAATTAACAAAATGGGGTGGGCTGGGACAGTGGGCTCAGACTATAATAGAAATGGGCCACTTAATTTTATTTGCCCCCTGGGCTTTATGTTGCCAGCCCTACCCTGCAACCGTGTGACGTCACTTCAGAACAGGCTGTGGCACAGCTCTGTACGGCAGCCTGTCAATCTTCATCTCTTCCCCTCCCCATGTGTTCCCTGTTACCACCTCCTCCTCTAACACAGGAGTCCAGCATGTGAGCTGGAACTCTCTCATTGGCACACGGTTACATTTTAAAACCTATTTCTCCATGAAAAGACATTAGAAAAAAACACTGATCTAATATTTGAGTAAGAAGGACTTTAAAGGACGTGAGAGTTTCCCTTTAAATTGGAAAGCGCTTCGTAAACTTGTTGTACTATATAAATGAACCTATTCATTCATTCATTCATTCACATCATCATGTACTAATAAAAATTTACTTTGATGCATCTACTCAAAATTGATTCAAAGTGGTCATTAGGATTTGCTGTCCAGGATAATATAAGTCAGTGGTTCTCAACCTGTGGGTTGCGACCCCTTCAGGGGTCGAATGACGATTTGCCAGGGGTCGCCTAAAACCATCAGAAAATAGGTTTTTTTTTTGTCTATTTTAATTGGATAAAACTTGTAATTGTTCAGGAGACCAGGACTGACAGCGCAGGCGCACAGACAAGATATCTGCGCTGGTGCCTGGCTTCCGGCCTCGGAACAGTAAGGATTTCTTTATAAACAGTAATTCAGTAATTACAGTGATGAAGGAGCAACGAAAATAATTTTACTGTTAGGGGTCGTCACAAATTGGGACATGTTATCAAAGGGTCGTGGCACTAGAAAGGTTGAGAACCGCTGATGTAGGCGGAGGCTTCGTTATTATTACGAGTTGTAAGTGTTCTTTTACACAAAATCTGTTTGGATTTTAAAAGTACCCCTTGTAACCTTTTGAATGTCAGAGCGATGAGCAATGCATTGCTTCCCCCTCCAGTACTCAAAGGGGTTAAGCCTTTGAATGCTAGAGGGGTACGCAACGCATTGCAAAGCAATGCGTTGCGTACCCCTCTGGCACTCAAAGGGTTAAAAGTCAGATCTGATCACTGTGCAAAATAAGGACGGCTATTGTGCTATTAATTATTTAATGAATGCTACTGTTCTGTGTAGTCTGCAGACCATGTCCCTCTGCAGTCACCTTCTCATTGTCCTTAGGATGTTAAATGGCAAATCCTTTCAGATCCTGTTAGTTAAAATAACCAGGGACCTGGTCAGCTGGAAATGATCCACCTCAGTGACTCAGGTGTAATTGTATAAATGCCTCCTTTATCTTTGTGTGCTGCAAGGGTTCTATTCACAGGGAAGTGCCAAATGTATTGTGTGGCTTGGAGCGCTCGCTACATCCAGCCGATGAGTTTTCATCCTAGGCACCCTAGGTGCCCTTAGTCCTACCTATTGCCTCTGCTCCTCCCATGATCCAGCCCACAACCCTTTCCATTGCTACTAGTGATAGAAAGAACCTAGTTCATAAAGCAAAAAAAAAAAGAAATGATTAATCTCCTGAATGCTGGAGTGGTCTTCTATGTATTGTCAATGTGTTGGAGACATCTTTAGCATTCAAGGAGTTAAATAATGACCATTACAGTGATGTGTAAAATAGCAAATAACTTGGTCAATGTAATAAGTAAACTGCCAAATAAACCAGCCTCCATAAACCGTGGATGTCTTCTGCAGAGAGAACTGGGATTGAGCTGTCTACACTCACAGCTCAGGATGTGGGAACGGCAGCACAGCTGAAGCAACACACAATATCTGATGATCTAGACAGTTGTCTACTCAACCTAATGGGAAATTTGGCACTGTGTTCATTTGGTGGCTGTAGTCAAGGATATGATACAAGTGGCCTTATTCATCAACATACCTGTGAACTCTCTGAATCTTCCCCAAAGTCTCTGGTATTGTGAGCTAGTTACTGGGTACCTGGGACAGGAGATGATTCGGAGGATGAGTTTCTTGGTAACCCCGCTCCCTTCACTACCAGTTCAGCCCATTCCCTGTCTTTTTTCAGTACAAACCCTACCCTTTCAAAGTTTCAAAGTGACAGTTGCACTTTAAGGAAAGAACACATATTTACAGTACAGATTAAAATATCACTAACAAAACGCGTAGAGTAGGTTTTAAACTTTTATATTTTTATTGATAAAATTGGAATTTCCATAGGATTTTCTTTTTATGTTTTTATTTTTAATAACTTAATAAATTTGTTTATACATATATAAACCCTAGTTTATCTCTTTATATAACTTTACTCGCCTGGTGATATCTATGCCCGATACCAACTTAGACGTATTGCTCATCCATCATTTTTTGTCTTGGAAGCATGGCAAGTCAATACTGATGAACTGTATGTATCCTGTATCAGACCCTGGAGTGCCATTTGGTTGAAGATGAAGAAGTGTCATTTGATAAGTAAGTGTAGGAGGGTAAGAACACCAGCCTGGGAGTGTACCACATCAAGTTTTAAAGGAGCAGTAAACTTTTTTTTATAAAAACACATATTTTACAGAGCATTTCCTGCTGAAAAAAACAAGGTCCCTCCCATCACTGTCAGATGTTTTATTCAAAATTTATAGCAGTTTAAATAACCAGTAAGTGAATTTACTGTGTTTACTTCCTGATAGTTCTAACTGACAGGAAGTGAATTTACTGTGTTTACTTCCTGATAGTTCTAACTGACAGGAAGTGACTCAGCAGTTTCTATCACATTCTATGGAGAACTGTATGTCATTGACTTTCCTCTGCATTAGAATGCAGCAGAAAAACTAATTAGAATTTGACCACTAGAGGGCACTGGTAAAGTAAAACAACATGGGTTTAAACTGTAATAACTCTGGAAATATAAATCTCTTGGCAGTGGGAGTACCCTTATTTTACTCAATAGGAAAATCCCTATAATATATATTTTTTCATAAGAAAAAGTTTACTGCTCCTTTAATATGGGAAGGTCATCCTAATCTACATTAAGGGCTGTATTTAATACATTTTAGAGTTGCAAATCTGGAGAGAATCAAAGGTACCATAAATATTCCCCAACTTTTCATTTATTAAATGGGGGGAGATCCATTATTGTGTGATAAAGAGGAGATCTTTTCTCCAGTGTGATAAACTAATTACTGAGGTATTCTATGAAAGTGATTCCAAAACTAGGAATCGCGCTCTTTCTGGGGGATGCGCGGCTTTGTTTCAGCACCAAACTTCTTCATTGGTACGAAACATAAAATGACCATTTTGTCAAAAACTGGATTGCATTCAGAAGTTTGGGAAAGGCTGATTTAATGAACAATTGAGGACATCACTGTCTACCACGTTTGTGTTCATGATAAGTGTACCGTTGACAGGGACTATATTTTTATATATATACTAGTTGAACAGCCCGTTACACGGGCCACAGTGCCTCTGGCAGCCGGTCGCGGGGCAGTAACGCGCAGTAGAGACTGCCCGCGCCACTGCTGACACAGAGCTGGATGCTCCTTCGGAGCACCCAGCTCTGTATCAGCCGCGGCACGGGCAGTCTGTACTGTGCATGACTGCCGCACGCGCAGCAGTGTCTACTGCGCATGTCGGGCGTTACACACAACTTAGCGAATTATTATATAGGATATATATATATATATATATATATATATATATATATATATATATATATATATACCATATAAACATTTATTGTAGAAATGTAAGCAGCAAAGTATGCATCATCTTGGTACATAGACTCCATAAAATAACATAGGAAATAGAGTTTATAGCACTGGAGATATCATTATCTCTTCTCTATCACCCCGTGCATCAGATCCATGGAATAACAAAGAAAAGGGAGTTTATTTCAATGGAGAAGTCATTTCATCTGTATCACAATTTAGTACATAGACGCCATAGAATAACAGAGGAAATGGAGTTTATCTCATTGGAAAAGTCATTTCCTCTGTATCACAACTTAGTACATAGTCTCCATAGAATAACAGAGGAAATGGAGTTTATCTCATTGGAGAAGTCATTCCCTCTGTATCACAACTTTGTGTGCAGGCTCCATAGTAAAACATAGGAAATAAAGTTTATAGCACTGGATAAATAATTTCCTCTGTATCACACCTTAATACATAGACTCTGTAGATTAATAGAGGAAATAGAGTTTATCTATCTAATTGGAGAAGTAATTCCCTGTGTATCACACCTTAGTACATAGATTCCATACAATACCATAGGAAATGGAGTTTATAGCACTAGAGAATTATCACACATTAGCACATAGACACAACAGAATATCACAGGAAACATAGTTTACAGCACTGGAGAAGTAACATACATAATAACATAGTTGATGAGGCTGAAAAAGACATGGGTCCATCAAGTCCAGCCCATGCCAAATCACCCCTATTGATCCAGAGGAAGGCAAAAAAAAAAAAGCCCTCTGAAGTCTTTTCAAATTTAGCCCCAAGTGAGTAAAAAAATTCCTTCCTGACTCCAAATGGCAGTCAGATATTTCCCTGGATCAACAACCTATCTGCATTGAAGCCATCTGTCATAATTCTCAATAATGTTTTGTGCTAGATAGGTATCCATTGCTTTTTTGAAAGCAGCTGCATTATCTGCAAGTACAACATCCTGAGACAAAGAATTCCATAGCTTTACCCCCCTTACTGTAAAGAATCCCTGCCTTTGTTTTAGTCAAACACGCCTTTCCTCTAGTCTTAATTGAGGACTTCTTGTTCTTCCCTCAGCTCTTTGCATAAATTATTAATTGTATAGTTCTTTGTATTGACCTTGAATATATATGTAAATGGTAATAATATCAACCCCTTAGATGTCTCTTCTCTAATGTAAACAAACCCAGTTTGGCTAGTCTCTCTGTATAACTCAGATACCCCAATCCCTTTATCAGTTTTGTTGTACGTCTCTGCAACTTTTCTAGTTCAACAATGTGTTTTTAAGCTCTGGCTCCAAAAATGGTACTCCATATTCTAGATGAGGCCTAACCAAGGATTTATACAGAGGTAGGATAATATTAGCATCCCTTGCATCTACACCTCTTTTTATACAGGCTAGTACTCTATTTGCTCTTGCAGCAGCTGAGTGACTCTGCACACTGCTGTGAAGTCTATCGTCTATCAGTACTCCTAAATCTTTCTCTAATGAGGATTTCCTAAGTTGTTTCCCATTTAGAGTATATGTAGCAAGTTTGTTTCTACAGCCCAAATGCATAACCTTACATAATTTCCTCTGTATCATACCTTAGTACATAGATACCATAGAATAACATAGGAAATAGACCTTATCTCACTGGAGAAGTCATGGACGTCATCTCCTCTGTATCACACCTTAGTACATAGACCCCATAGAATACACAGGAAATAGACCTTATCTCACTGGAGAAGTCATCTCCTCTGTATCACACCTTAGTACATAGACCCCATAGAATAACACAGGAAATAGACCTTATCTCACTGGAGAAGTCATCTCCTCTGTATCACACCTTAGTACATAGACCCCATAGAATACACAGGAAATAGACCTTATCTCACTGGAGAAGTCATCTCCTCTGTATCACACCTTAGTACATAGACCCCATAGAATACACAGGAAATAGACCTTATCTCACTGGAGAAGTCATCTCCTCTGTATCACACCTTAGTACATAGACCCCATAGAATAACACAGGAAATAGACCTTATCTCACTGGAGAAGTCATCTCCTCTGTATCACACCTTAGTACATAGACCCCATAGAATACACAGGAAATAGACCTTATCTCACTGGAGAAGTCATCTCCTCTGTATCACACCTTAGTACATAGACCCCATAGAATACACAGGAAATAGACCTTATCTCACTGGAGAAGTCAACTCCTCTGTATCACACCTTAGTACATAGACCCCATAGAACAACAGAGGAAATAGACCCTATCTCACTGGAGAAGTCATCTCCTCTGTATCACACCTCAGTACATAGACCCCATAGAATAACACAGGAAATAGACCTTATCTCACTGGAGAAGTCATGGAAGTCATCTCCTCTGTATCACACCTTAGTACATAGACCCCATAGAATAACATAGGAAATAGACCTTATCTCACCGGAGAAGTCATCTCCCCTGTATCACACCTTAGTACATAGACCCCATAGAATAACACAGGAAATAGACCTTATCTCACCGGAGAAGTCATCTCCTCTGTATCACACCTTAGTACATAGACCCCATAGAATAACAGAGGAAATAGACCCTATCTCACTGGAGAAGTCATCTCCTCTGTATCACACCTCAGTACATAGACCCCATAGAATACACAGGAAATAGACCTTATCTCACTGGAGAAGTCATCTCCTCTGTATCACACCTTAGTACATAGACCTCATAGAATAACACAGGAAATAGACCTTATCTCACTGGAGAAGTCATCTCCTCTGTATCACACCTTAGTACATAGACCTCATAGAATAACACAGGAAATAGACCTTATCTCACTGGAGAAGTCATCTCCTCTGTATCACACCTTAGTACATAGACCTCATAGAATAACACAGGAAATAGACCTTATCTCACTGGAGAAGTCATCTCCTCTGTATCACACCTTAGTACATAGACCCCATAGAATACACAGGAAATAGACCTTATCTCACTGGAGAAGTCATCTCCTCTGTATCACACCTTAGTACATAGACCTCATAGAATAACACAGGAAATAGACCTTATCTCACTGGAGAAGTCATCTCCTCTGTATCACACCTTAGTACATAGACACCATAGAATAACAGAGGAAATAGACCCTATCTCACTGGAGAAGTCATCTCCTCTGTATCACACCTTAGTACATAGACCCCATAGAATACACAGGAAATAGACCCTATCTCACTGGAGAAGTCATCTCCTCTGTATCACACCTTAGTACATAGACCCCATAGAATACACAGGAAATAGACCTTATCTCACTGGAGAAGTCATCTCCTCTGTATCACACCTCAGTACATAGACCCCATAGAATAACAGAGGAAATAGACCTTATCTCACTGGAGAAGTCATCTCCTCTGTATCACACCTCAGTACATAGACCCCATAGAATAACATAGGAAATAGACCTTATCTCACTGGAGAAGTCATGGAAGTAATCTCCTCTGTATCACACCTTAGTACATGGACTGCATAGAATAACAGAGGAAATAGACCTTCTCACTGGAGTAGTTATCTCCTCTGTATCACACCTTAGTACATAGACCCCATAGAATAACACAGGAAATAGACCTTATCTCACCGGAGAAGTCATCTCCTCTGTATCACACCTTAGTACATAGACCCCATAGAATAACACAGGAAATAGACCTTATCTTACTGGAGAAGTCGTCTCCTCTGTATCACACCTTAGTACATAGACCCCATAGAATAACACAGGAAATAGACCTTATCTCACTGGAGAAGTCATCTCCTCTGTATCACACCTTAGTACATAGACCCCATAGAATAACACAGGAAATAGACCTTATCTCACTGGAGAAGTCATCTCCTCTGTATCACACCTTAGTACATAGACCCCATAGAATAACACAGGAAATAGACCTTATCTCACTGGAGAAGTCATCTCCTCTGTATCACACCTTAGTACATAGACCCCATAGAATAACACAGGAAATAGACCTTATCTCACTGGAGTAGTTATCTCCTCTGTATCACACCTTAGTACATAGACCTCATAGAATAACACAGGAAATAGACCTTATCTCACTGGAGAAGTCAACTCCTCTGTATCACACCTTAGTACATAGACCCCATAGAATAACACAGGAAATAGACCTTATCTCACTGGAGAAGTCATCTCCTCTGTATCACACCTTAGTACATAGACCCCATAGAATACACAGGAAATAGACCTTATCTCACTGGAGAAGTCATCTCCTCTGTATCACACCTTAGTACATAGACCCCATAGAATAACAGAGGAAATAGACCCTATCTCACTGGAGAAGTCATCTCCTCTGTATCACACCTCAGTACATAGACCCCATAGAATACACAGGAAATAGACCTTATCTCACTGGAGAAGTCATCTCCTCTGTATCACACCTTAGTACATAGACCTCATAGAATAACACAGGAAATAGACCTTATCTCACTGGAGAAGTCATCTCCTCTGTATCACACCTTAGTACATAGACCTCATAGAATAACACAGGAAATAGACCTTATCTCACTGGAGAAGTCATCTCCTCTGTATCACACCTTAGTACATAGACCCCATAGAATAACACAGGAAATAGACCTTATCTCACTGGAGAAGTCATCTCCTCTGTATCACACCTTAGTACATAGACCCCATAGAATAACACAGGAAATAGACCTTATCTCACTGGAGTAGTTATCTCCTCTGTATCACACCTTAGTACATAGACCTCATAGAATAACACAGGAAATAGACCTTATCTCACTGGAGAAGTCATCTCCTCTGTATCACACCTTAGTACATAGACCCCATAGAATACACAGGAAATAGACCTTATCTCACTGGAGAAGTCATCTCCTCTGTATCACACCTTAGTACATAGACCCCATAGAATAACACAGGAAATAGACCTTATCTCACTGGAGTAGTTATCTCCTCTGTGTCACACCTTAGTACATAGACCCCATAGAATAACACAGGAAATAGACCTTATCTCACTGGAGTAGTTATCTCCTCTGTATCACACCTTAGTACATAGACCCCATAGAATAACACAGGAAATAGACCTTATCTCACTGGAGTAGTTATCTCCTCTGTGTCACACCTTAGTACATAGACCCCATAGAATAACACAGGAAATAGACCTTATCTCACTGGAGTAGTTATCTCCTCTGTATCACACCTTAGTACATAGACCCCATAGAATAACACAGGAAATAGACCTTATCTCACTGGAGAAGTCATCTCCTCTGTATCACACCTTAGTACATAGACCCCATAGAGTACACAGGAAATAGACCTTATCTCACTGGAGAAGTCATCTCCTCTGTATCACACCTTAGTACATAGACCCCATAGAATAACACAGGAAATAGACCTTATCTCACTGGAGTAGTTATCTCCTCTGTGTCACACCTTAGTACATAGACCCCATAGAATAACACAGGAAATAGACCTTATCTCACTGGAGTAGTTATCTCCTCTGTATCACACCTTAGTACATAGACCCCATAGAATAACACAGGAAATAGACCTTATCTCACTGGAGTAGTTATCTCCTCTGTGTCACACCTTAGTACATAGACCCCATAGAATAACACAGGAAATAGACCTTATCTCACTGGAGTAGTTATCTCCTCTGTATCACACCTTAGTACATAGACCCCATAGAATAACACAGGAAATAGACCTTATCTCACTGGAGTAGTTATCTCCTCTGTGTCACACCTTAGTACATAGACCCCATAGAATAACACAGGAAATAGACCTTATCTCACTGGAGTAGTTATCTCCTCTGTATCACACCTTAGTACATAGACCCCATAGAATAACACAGGAAATAGACCTTATCTCACTGGAGAAGTCATCTCCTCTGTATCACACCTTAGTACATAGACCCCATAGAATACACAGGAAATAGACCTTATCTCACTGGAGAAGTCATCTCCTCTGTATCACACCTTAGTACATAGACCCCATAGAATACACAGGAAATAGACCTTATCTCACTGGAGTAGTCATCTCCTCTGTATCACACCTTAGTACATAGACCTCATAGAATAACACAGGAAATAGACCTTATCTCACTGGAGAAGTCATCTCCTCTGTATCACACCTTAGTACATAGACCCCATAGAATACACAGGAAATAGACCTTATCTCACTGGAGAAGTCATCTCCTCTGTATCACACCTTAGTACATAGACCCCATAGAATAACATAGGAAATAGACCTTATCTCACTGGAGAAGTCATCTCCTCTGTATCACACCTTAGTACATAGACCCCATAGAATAACACAGGAAATAGACCTTATCTCACTGGAGTAGTTATCTCCTCTGTGTCACACCTTAGTACATAGACCCCATAGAATAACACAGGAAATAGACCTTATCTCACTGGAGTAGTTATCTCCTCTGTATCACACCTTAGTACATAGACCCCATAGAATACACAGGAAATAGACCTTATCTCACTGGAGAAGTCATCTCCTCTGTATCACACCTTAGTACATAGACCCCATAGAATAACACAGGAAATAGACCTTATCTCACTGGAGTAGTTATCTCCTCTGTGTCACACCTTAGTACATAGACCCCATAGAATAACACAGGAAATAGACCTTATCTCACTGGAGTAGTTATCTCCTCTGTATCACACCTTAGTGCACTGGTTCTAAATCTTTTCTTTGCTTAATGAACCCTTAAAACTCCCTAATATTGAATAGGCCATTTGCCAAGAAAGTAGCGAAGAGGACAGTTTCCTAAATATATAGTGATTCTAATGCCTCACAACCAAAATAACTCATAGAAGCGTATTGTGTATAACAGTTTCCATAACTGTACATTTTAAACTCAATATTCACATTTTTGTTCAAGTCTTCATAGAAACAAGTGGCACCCTCAGCGGATGTACGCAGCACCCCAGAGTTTCGCAGCACCCCAGAGTTTCACAGCACCCTGGTTGAGAACCACTATCTTAGTGCAAACCTGTCCTCAGACAGCCCCTCAGTGGTGCAGGTTGTCAGGATCTCCTCACATGAACACAGGTAAGTCAATCAGTGCTACAATCATTCTGAAGGATCTGCTTAAAGGGATAGTAATGTTTCATAATAAAAGCAGCTCTAATTAATCATCATAGTATTTGGACTTTGGAGAGTGTTATTTCAATTCTGTCAGAGTTGTAGTTCCAGTTCAATGCCCCTGCCCCTTTTACTGATGTAACACTCTTCAGCCAGAGCAGAAGGGAGGTGCCCAGGTAGACTGCAGAGAGGGACAATCTTCAGTTAAGATAAGGGAAAAACCTGAAAAGCTTGTCAAGGGGGGCAGGGATTTCATTGTTCTCATAGGAATAAGATTGTCCCCTGCTGTTATCTGTCTGGTCTATGGACTGGATTCCACATCTGAGAAGAGATGGCTTACACTAGGTAAAAGGGGCAGGAGGGGGAAACTTTGTTTGTGAATATCTCTTAAACCATAAAGGTTTGAGAGATAAGACTTATTTCGTTCTTCATGTTTTTTTAATGCCTACAAAATAAAATAAAGTTAAAACGAAGTATTACTATCCCTTTAAGTTAACGATTATCACTTGTGTTTAATTGAAGAATTCCTTAAAACGCACACTGTGGGGAGGGGGATTATGGACAGGTGTAAGAACCACTGCCTTACTGTATAACCCCCATGGTCTTACAGGAGAAATGTATCCTAATTATTAGGTCCTATTTATGTATTTAACAAAAGACTTGTATTCTTCAGATAGCTGTTAAGTACCGTGAAATCTCAGGTATAATACGCACCTATGTATAATACACAGGTGTACATTATACCCAAGATTTTAGGGGAAAACACGAGTGCCTATATATAATTGTTTTCCCCGGTCGCACACAAAAAAATTTCCATTGCCACTGCTTCACTCCCTCCCCACTTACCCATATCGTCCTACTCTGCCCCTCTGTAGTACAATTTTGGAGGCCTGACAGGGTCCCAGCAGATGGCATGCTTGCAGCTGCCTCCCGCTTCTAGCAGTGCCCTGTCAGGACCTCTTCTGCCTTGCCAATGGTAATGTCTTCCGAGGATCGCAAGGGCCTGCAGGGTAATATCATAGATCCAATGCACATAGCTATGCTGCCAAAACTGGACTACAGAGAGGACGATATGGGTAAGTGGGGAGGGAGGGAATCAGTGGCAATGGAATATTCTTTTTTTACTAGTATTTTCTCTTGTGTATAATATACTCCCCTCCCCACTTCACATAAGGTGAAGAGGGGCAAAATTGTGTGTATTATACTTAAGATTTTATCCACTGTCTGTTTCTATCTTTGATCTGTGCATCACATTTAAAAAAAAAACGAAGTAAAGAAAAGTATCAATAAAATATATGAGGTGCAACTCAATAAGCTAAAGAGGTCAGTTCCGCAGCAAACCAGCTGCATCATGAAAGAGAGAAATTCAAATTTCCATTGATTTAAATTGGTCTTTTAAACTCTGAAGTATTGAAGAAGTCTCCAGTACAATGAGTAGGAAACCTCTTTAGCACTGAAGTGGTTAAGGCCTCATTTAAATCGGTAGGTAATTTTATGTATCTGCTTTATGACTTTATTGCCTTTTGTTGGTATTAGATGAGTACATGTATTTTACATCTGGCTGCTGTTTTAAAGGGATAATAATGTTTCACAATAAAAGCAGCTCCAATTAATCTTCATAGTATTTGGGCCGTGGAGAATGTTATTTCAGTACTGTCAGAGATGTAGTACAAGAGTAATTGGATGATAAAGTATCCCCTCCCGCCCCTTTTACTGATGTAACACTGCTCACCTCAGATCAGCAAGACTGTCCAGATGGATCACAGAGAGGGACAATCTTCAGTGAGCATAAGGGAAAACCTGAAAAACCTGTCAAGGGGAGCAGGGTTTTCCTTATGGTCACAGTAAGAAGATTGTCCCTTGCTGTTATCTGTCTGGTCAAGAGACCAGATTCCACATCTAAGGGGAGGTGGTTTACACTAGGTAAAAGGGGCGTGAGGGGGATACTTTTTCATTCAATTACTCTTTTACTACAACTCTGACAGTATTGAAATAACACTCTCCATGGCCCAAATACTATGAAGATTAATTGGAGCTGCTGTTTTTGTGAAACATCATTAATACTTCTGGGTGCCATACTTGTGAGGTCTTGACCAGGAAGAAGATTCTGCACTCATCTCCCCGTATGCTGTATACCAATGATTATCTTATCACTGATGGACGAGGAAAGTAAGGACATAGGGGGACAAACAAGAAAACTGAGACGCAGAAGACCCTTCTAAGTGTAGTAAATGCAGTATTGAGCTGTCACCTCCACCTTAGAGCTCTCAAAGAAAATCATTCACATTCTTCACAGTCATTAGAACAGTCTCTAGGATTGAAAGGAGCAGTAAACTTTTTTATGAGAAAATATATATTGTAGGGATTTTCCTATTGAGAAAAATAAAGGTACTCCCGCTGCTGAGAGATTTATATTTCCAGAGTTATTACAGTTTAAACCCATGTTTTTTTACATTAGCAGTGCCCTCTAGTGGTCAAATTCTAATTAGATTTCCTGTTGGATTCTAATGGAGAGGAAAGTCAGAAAAGTCAGAGACATACAGTTCTCCATAGAATGTGATAGAAACTGCCTGTCACTTCCTGTCAGTTGGAACTATCAGGAAGTAAACACAGTAAATTCACTTCCTGTCAGTTAGAACTATCAGGAAGTAAACTCACAATAAATTCACTTCCTGGTTATTTGAATTGCTATAAATTTTGAATAAAACATCTGACAGTGATGGAAGTGACCTTGTTTTTCTCAACAGGAAATACTCTGTAAAATATGTGTTTTTATAAAAAAAAGTTTACTGCTCCTTTAAAACTTGATGTGGTACACTCCCAGGCTGGTGTTCTTACCCTCCTACACTCACTTATCAATTGACACTTCTTTGTCTTCAACCAAGTGGCACTCCAGGGTCTTATACAGTCTGACACAGGATACATACAGTTCATCAGTGTTGACTTGCCATGCTTCCAAGACAAAAAGTGATGGATGAGCAATACATCTAAGTTGGTATCAGGCATAGATATCACCAGGCGAGTAAAGTTATATAAAGAGATAAACTAGGGTTTATATATGTATAAACAAATGTATTAAGTTATTAAAAATAAAAACGTAAAAAGAAAATCCTATGGAAATTCCAATTATATCAATAAAAATATAAAAGTTTAAAACCTATTCTACGCGTTTTGTGTCAAATGAATCACTTCCTCAGGAGCCATATGGTCTAAAACTTATTTAGAGCACCTTTTTACATATTCATTCTTGTGGTTTTATCTCCAACAGCCTTACCCAGCAAACATATGCCTCAGCTGTCCCTCACCCATAACTTCTGGGTGGGCATAGCACTACACACTCTCTAAACCATGTTATACTGCATTTTGCTCCACATATGGAATGCAAACATAACTAGAGACGCTCTCCACCATCTAAAATCTTATGCCCAGGTATTTTATTATTCATAACACTTCTCATACAGTGTCTCACGGATATCTAAGAAGATACATGGCTATCCTTTATAGAACGGTACATGTGATTATTGTACTTCAGACTTCCATATATACGTACCTCTCACAGAGGCATATCATAAAATTATCATTTGAAATACATAAAATATTAGCCATAGTAAAAATTCTCAGTATAATATATAATTATTCTCAATGGACTATTTCTATATATATAAAAGAAGACTTCTGTGTGCCTGGCAAACACACCCAGGGGTGGTAGTGAGGAGGAGTTACTGTTCCCAAACCCATAAAGGTTTGAGAGATAATACTTACATTGATGTTAATCCATTTTTAATATCTACAGTATTAAATCAGCTTAAAATTAACCATTACTATCCCTTTAAGCTGGAAACCTATGCAAAGGGAGCAGTGAAGACCACAACAGAATTTTTTTTAAAATGTATGCTTTTGGGACTATGTATAATTATTATTTAATATTATCATACTGTTATTTTTTCCCCTGTAATGTATTATTAGATTTGTCACGCACACACACATTAAAATCTCAGAGTGAGAGCTGTTAAACCTTTGAGTGACAGAGTGCTCTGCAATGCGTTGCGTACCCCCTCTGGCACTCAACGGTGTAAACCTTCTTTAGTAGTGAGGAATCACCTGTACCTATTGTAAAGCGCTGCGGAATTAGTTGGCGCTATATAAAGAATAATAATATTAATAATACCTACATAGTTAATGTAGCTACAAGGAGACCTGGTTTGACCTCCAGCCATCTTCCTAGCCTATCTTGGTAACTCTATGTGCTCCCTCTTCATTTCCATTCCATGTCTTGAGTATCAGAGTCTTCTGGAACATGAAGGAAGAAATCTACAGAGCGAGCAGTCTCCGAAGTTGAAATCATTGCTACTGTAATATCGATTCTTTGCGTGTAGTCACTTCTCCTGTGGGTGACTAGGTAACGTGTGTATTAATTTGCGTCTAATTTGTTAATGTTTCAGTATTTTGACATTACCGCACTATGAGACACCCCTTTCTTCGCTTTTGTCTTTTTCTACCTATGGTTCAGTTGGTTTCCTCCAGAAGTATACATCTTTAGTTTATTGAATACTAGTTCAACAGCCCGTGTACACGGGCCACAGTGCCAGGCAGCAACGGCCGCGGTGCAGTCATGCACAGTAGAGACTGCCCGCGCCGCCGCTGATGACAAGTGGGGCGCTCCGAATTTAGACCGTAGTCCTCTCTGCGCACCGGTCTGAATTCAGAGTGCCCTGCTCCGTTATCAGCCGTGGTGCAGGCAGTCTGTACTGCACATGCCTACAGTGCGCGTAGCCATCTGTACTGACCATGATGGCTTCTGACAAACATACATTAGTGAATTATTATATAGGATGTCTAGATGAATCAGTTCTGTGCGGATTGGTTCCCCAAATTAATCTTTAATTAGTACTGGATATCCATGAAGGCATAGACAGAGCCCCACCCATGGCCCTTTACAATCACATAACCATTCTCAAAATCGTAAAATAGCACTGTCCAGCTACAGACTACAAGAGAAATCAAAAGAAGAAAAAATAGCTAGATATACCTGATTAATGTATGAAGGATGCACGCCTAGGTAAGTCATGTTGTTAACTATTTCAGTGCCATAACCCCTTCTGGCACTGAAAGGGTTAAACAAAGGAAGAGGTTCTGATTTACAATTAAGAAGTGCAGCATTCTGGAGCGAACCAAGAATCAAAATTGTCATCATTCCCATTAATTGAAATAAGGCTTTTCACCTCTTGAATATTAGATAGGCTGGGATTCATCAAGCTGTGAATGGCTTACTGTGTAAGAAAACCAGAGGATTTCTTTGCTCATTAACCGTTCGCCCATTCAGCAACTGTGGGATTGTATATGGCCATCTCTTATTCATCAATAAGCGATAGCCAGATAGATCCTCCAATCTGATCCACCAGCTTCAAGCTGGCGGATCCCATTACGATGTATGGGGCGAACCACGCATACACATTTTTGTTTATGTGTCTGCGTGGGTTTTTTCTCCTGACTGGCCAAATTACATCATTTTCCCTGCGTCACATAACAGTGAAACATGTCAAATCATTGATGAATACCCGAAGGTATCCATCAATGGTCGTGGCAAAGAGCTGCTTATTGAATATGCTGCTTTTTCCCATAGCTTGATAAATTCCGGCCTTAAAGTGTTAAAAGCCCCAACTAAATCAATTGGAATATTTCTATGTTCCCTATGGTGCACACGGTTTGACACAGACCTACTGCAGTTCTCCTTAGTGCATCGTTATTCAATGATCATAGTTCCCATTAGCTGTCACTCTGCCAGTGGCAGTAAGTGCTATTTTATTATCAACATTTAGACCCCCTGTAGCTTTTATTTTAGACAGTCTTGTTTTGTATCCTGGGAGCCAAGTGCAGGTTGTCTATTTTGATCCAGGTTCAATTTTTTGTTGTGAAAATTAACCCATTAAGGACCAGGGATGTTTGCAGCACATTGCTACGTAATACATTTCACCCCCTACCCCTGTCCTTAAAGGGTTAATATTGTCTTATAATTCAGGCCATTCACAATCTATAGTTACAAAACGATAATCTTTCTTAACATGAAAGCAACAGTATTATTAGTGGGAGTCAGCATGGCTTTATGAACAACAGATCATGTCAAGCTAACTGAAAAACCTCTCAAGGGGATAGGGTTTTCATTGTTCTCACAGTAAGAAGATTGTCCCTTGCTGTGAGAAGTCTGGTCTTAAGACCAGATTTCACATCTGGGGGGAGGTGGCTTACACTAGGTAAAAGGGGAGGGATGGGGATACTTTATCATTCAATTATGCTTGAACTACAACTCAGACAGTATTGAAATAACACTCTGCATGGCCCAAATACTATGAAGATTAATTGGAGCTGCTTTTATGTTGAAACATTACTATCCGGTGAAGAAGATGTCCCAACAGGAGAGGTCTAAGTATGCCACTGGTGGTGACCTACAATTCCTGGGAGGAGATGCTGAGGGAATCCATGACACCTGAAATTGTTACCTATCATCTGTAGCATCTGCTACATTTTACTGCACAGTGGAATCCTATCACGGTGCCCGTGCTCATGGCTGCAGGCAGCGACATTCCGATTTCCTAATTTCATCGCCTTTCTCTGATTGGCCAGGTATCTATGTATCACGGTGCAGCTTCTCAGGCTGTCACTCTCACTTGTGCTGCGCTCCGATTGGTTGAGCCTGTTTGGCCTGCCCCTGGTGACCTTTTTATTCTGGGCTAGTGGCATCTGTCATTCGCCCTTTCGTGGTGTACCTGTGCCAGTTTTGCTGTGCTGTGTTCCTGATCACCGGTTACCGACTTGGCTATCCCTGACTACGTTCCTGTGTACCTGCTCCGTGATCTGACCCGGCCTGGCTGACGTTCCTGCTTGCTCTCCTGATCCGGCTTGTCTGAGAAACTGCTCCGTGATTCGACCCGGCCTGGCCGACGTTCCTGCTCGCTCTCCTGATCCGGCTTGTCTGAGAAACTGCTCCCTGATTCGTCCCAGCTTGCTGACGTTCCAGTTCCAGTCTCTACGGCCAGTCTCCGTTCCTGTCCTGCCTTGTCGCTACGGCGACATAGTGAGTGTGCTCTCACTATTCATCTCGGCTCCGTGCCTACTGATTCCTGCCACTGAGCTAATCACTGCTGTGCTGTGTTCTCTCTACCGAGCTGTTAACCCGTGCAGAGCTGTGGCTTTATACGAGCTGTTGGTCCATGCAGAGGTTGCGTTCCTACTTCTGAGCTGTTAACCCGTACAGTGCTGTGTTCCTCCTATCGGGCTTTCTCCAGTGCAGAGCTGTGCTACAACTACGTGCCATTAACCCGTGCAGAGTTGTGTTCCAGTGAGGGCGTGCAGCCCATACAGAGAGTTGCCTGTGCTGAGCCAGTTCTCTCCTTGCAGTCCTGAGTAGCTCATTACTGTGTCCGGTGGCGTCCGGCTCTGGCTATTCCTGTGCACATCTCTGTGGTTAGCCGTAGGGCTATTGATACAAGCTCTTGCAATCCAGTCTCTCTCTCTCCAGTGGGTTTATTGGCTTTAGCTCTTGCAAATCCATCACGCACTTCTGGGTTATACGCTCAAGCTCTAGTATCAGATCATTGGCCCAAGCTCTTGCTATCCAGTACATCCACGACGCCCGGAGGGGCTAGTGGTTTCAGCTCCGGTACTCAGTCATCTCCGTTATGCCCGTGGGGGCTATTCGCTGAGGCTTTGGCAGTCTATTCGCTCAGTTCATACGCCGGTGGGGGCTAACAGTGCCGTACAGCAGGTGGGAGGCAGGTTTCTCCTTGATGGACATTTTCTTCTGTATTACAGACTGTGGGTGTTGAGTATTCTCCACCTTTAACACCTTGGGCGTGCCAAACTACACAACTGAGACGGACTGATTATTCTTTTAACCATTTGTATATCAGTATTCAGTGCCTGTTCATTTCTGTATATTGTATACTGTGCATACTACTGCTATCCTGCTATTTCACAGTGTCTCCCCTAGGGGGCGATATTATCTGTCATTATTTTGTTCTTAAATAAATTGCATTTTATTTTTACCTACTGGTCTGAGTGTCTTGAAAACCGTGAGAGTACGAAAGGGCCATGACCTCAGACAGTAAGGGTGAAGGTAATGCACAAAACATCCACTGGAGAATGGATGTGCACGAACAGCGCCTAGACCAGTTGGCATTGGCATTACAGACGTTGCTTGAGCGAACGGTGCACCTGGATAAGCCAAATCCAAATCCGGTGGTCCCCTCAGTTACGACACCGGACAATCTGTCTGTGGCTCCTCCCAGAGGGTTAACGGCGGCGGCGCCGTTACCACTAAGATATGATGGCCATCCTAACCTATGCAGGGGTTTTATTAATCAATTGGAGATCTTTCTAGAATTAACACCCCAGGCATTTCCTAACGACCGTAGTAAGGTCGGATTTATGATTTCCCTACTGACGGGCAGAGCACTGGCATGGGCCAACCCTCTCTGGGAGAATGCCATACCCTGTACTCGGAACTTTGATGAGTTCGTAAAACAGTTCCGTAAAGTGTTTGAGGTTCCAGGTAGAACCGCCTCTGCTGCCAAGAGGCTAATGGAAATACAGCAGGGCGAGCGCACATTGGGCGATTATGCTATCGAATTCCGGACCCTGGCAGCAGAGGTCGGTTGGAACAATGAGGCACTGGTGGCAGCATTTGCTCAGGGCATGTCCGATACCATCAAAGATGAAATTGCTGCCAGAGAGTTACCCAGTGACCTGGATGACTTTATTGAGTATCTTATGCTCATTGATTCTCGCATTCGCGAGAGACGGTTGGCTAGAAGGGCAAGACCCAGAAGTATTGGGCAGGGTAATCCTTTAAACCTACCCTCTCCTCCCATTCCTCCTGAATGGTCCCTTGAGGCAAGTGAACCAATGCAGCTAGGGTTCACCAGACTCACTAAGGAGGAACGGGCAAACCGCAAAAGGCTGGGATTATGCTTGTATTGTGGCAAGGCTGGGCACCTATTACGTACATGTCCGGTGAGTCCGGGAAACGGATGTACCTAGGGTACCTTGAGGGACAGGCCCTAGGTGGTGTACAGCAGTCCCTTGTTTCTTGCATACAGAAACCCACCATACAGGTGGCATTTTCTTGGGCAGACCTCTCGGTATCAGTCATGGCACTGGTTGATTCCGGTGCAGCAGGATATTTTATGGACCAGTCCTTTGCTGAATTACACAAGATTCCACTACTTAAAAGGGAGTCTCCACTAGCCGTTGAGGCCATCGATGGTCGTCCTCTGGAACCGGCTTTCATCACTATGGAGACTATCCCTTCTTCTATGACTGTTGGGGCTCTTCATAAGGAAGATTTACGCTTTCAAATAATTCGTTCTCCACATCATGCAGTTATACTGGGGTTTCCCTGGCTACTACTACACAACCCGCAGTTTGACTGGCAGAGATGTGAGGTTAAGTCTTGGTCTGAATACTGTGTCAAGCATTGCTTGTCCCATCCTGTCAAAATTTGCTGTACCTCCTCCTCCTTGCCTACTGAATACCAGCAATTCAGGGACGTATTCAGCAAGGGGGAGGCTAGCGCTTTGCCCTCGCATCGACCCTATGACTGCGCTATTGATTTGGTTCCGGGGGTGGTGCCCCCTAGGGGTCGCACATACCCACTGTCTTGCGAGGAATCTAAGGCTATGAAAGAGTACATAGAGGATGCCCTCAAGAGAGGGATTATTCGCAAGTCTTCCTCTCCTGCTTGTGCCGGATTCTTTTTTGTTAAAAAGAAAAATGGCGTGTTAAGGCCATGTATCGATTACTGTGGGTTGAATAAGCTAATGCCCAAGAATGCCTACCCCATTCCACTCATAACTGAATTATTTGACAGGTTAAAGGGATCATCCATTTTCACTAAACTTGATCTCAGAGCTGCTTACAACCTAATCAGAATCAGGGCAGGAGATGAGTGGAAGACGGCATTCAATACCAGATCGGGGCATTATGAATATCTGGTTATGCCATTTGGGCTATCTAACGCACCAGCAGTATTCCAGGAATTCATTAATGACATCCTTCGTGATATGCTGCAATCCTGCGTGGTAGTATATCTCGATGATATTTTAATTCACTCTGCTAACCCCACACAACACGTTAAGGATGATTCCGAGGTTTTGTCACGACTACGGCAAAACAAACTATTTTGTAAACTTGAGAAATGTGAATTTCATAGGTCCCAGGTACCCTTCTTGGGGTTTGTGATTTCAGTTAATGGCATTGCTATGGACCAGGAAAAGTTGGCTGCAGTACTACAGTGGCCGTGCCCTAAAGGGTTAAAAGCCATCCAACGCTTTCTGGGCTTCGCCAACTATTATAGAAAATTCATTCAGAACTTTTCCTCGATTGTCAAACCTTTGTCTGACTTAACACGTAAAGGTGCTACTCCTTCTCAGTGGTCCGAGCCTGCGGAGAACGCTTTCGAGACACTTAAGTCCGCTTTTGCCTCAGCTCCAGTACTATCCCACCCCAACCCAGCCCTACCATTTACATTGGAAGTCGATGCTTCTGAGGTTGGGGTCGGGGCAGTGCTCTCTCAACATCCAGTGTAAGGTGGTCCATTAAAACCTTGCGGGTTCTTCTCTAAGAAACTTTCTGTTGCCCAAAGCCACTATGAGATTGGTGACAGGGAACTCTTAGCCATTATCCTGGCACTCAAGGAATGGCGTCACCTTCTGGAGGGCACTCAGAACCCAGTATTGATTCTAACCGATCATAAGAACCTGACATATCTCTCCGAAGCTAAGAGGTTGTCCTCCCGGCAGGCTAGGTGGGCACTGTTTTTGTCCCGATTTAACTTTATAGTGTCCTATCTACCTTGTTCTAAGAATGTCAAGGCAGATGCGCTATCCAGACAATTTGCTTCGGACACTGAGAGGGAGGAAGAACCTGTGCCTATTATTCAGCCTGATCGCATCCTGGCTACAGTGCGTACCAGCATCACCTCACCTCTGGGGGAGGAGATTTTGGCATCTCAAGCAAGGGCACCCCCTGAAACTCCGGTTGGATAGTGCTTTGTGGATGAGTCTTTCCGTACCCGTCTGCTTGAGACTTACCACTCATCTAAGGCAGCTGGGCACATTGGGAGGGATCAGTTGATATGGTCTATCTCACAAGTATTTTGGTGGCCTTCTCACAGAGCCGTTTGTTCTGCTTTTACGGCAGAGTGTGCCATCTGTGCCTGTGCTAAGACACCCAGGCATCTCCCAGTGGGTCTTCTGCAACCTGTACCTAATGGTGAACGCCCCATGTCCCATATTTCCATTGACTTTTTGGGGGAACTGCCAGTCTCTAAGGTGTACTCGTTTATCTTGATGGTGGTTGACAGATTCTCTAAGATGGCTCATTTTGTGCCCCTCTCTGGCCTCCCGTCGGCCCAGGAACTAGCTATGGTTTTTGCTAAGGAGGTATTTCGCTTGCACTGGGTACCCAGAGTGGTGGTATCAGATCGTGGTAGCCAGTTCGTGTCCAGATTCTGGAGGGCATTTTGCGCTCAGATGGGCATCCAGTTGTCCTTTTCCTCCGCCTACCATCCCCAGACCAACGGAGCCGCCGAGCGTGCCAGTCAGGGACTGGAGCAGTTCTTGCGCTGCTTCGTGAACGACCATCATGATAATTGGTCCGACCTGTTGCCATGGGCAGAGTTCGCCAGGAACTGTGCAGTTAATTCATCGTCCGGGAGCTCCCCGTTTCTTATCAACTACGGGTTCCAGCCGTGTCTGCTCCCGGACTCATTTCAAGCGCAACTGATTCCAGCTCTAGATTAGCATATCAAGCAGCTTCGCTTCACTTGGGCACAGGTTCAGAGGACCCTAGGTCAGTCTTTTCGCGACAACAGCATCATGCCAATCGCAGACGGCTGCCAGCGGTCTCCTTCCAGGTTGGGGACAGGGTATGGTTCTCGTCCAGAAATCTCAATTTGCAGGTGCCCTCCAATAAGCTGGCTCCCAGATTCATTGGTCCATTTAAAGTTATCCGTAGAGTGAACCCTGTTTCCTACGCTTTGGGACTCCCGGCATCTATGCGTATACATAATGTGTTCCATGTATCTCTGCTGAAACCCTTGATATGCAATCGCTATACTACTTCCCCAGTAGTTCCTGGGCCGGTGGATGTTCAGGGCCAAGAGGAATATGAGATACAAAGCATCATTGATTCTAGGAGGTTTAGAGGGAGGTTGCAATATTTGGTCCATTGGAAGGGCTATGGCCCTGAGGAACATTCATGGGTTGATCACAAGGACCTCCATGCACCTAGATTATTGCGCAACTTCCACTCTAAATACCCCCAGAAGCCAAGACCTCCTGCTGGGAGAGGGGGCCTTTGAGGGGGGGGTACTATCACGGTGCAGCTTCTCAGGCTGTCACTCTCACTTGTGCTACGCTCCGATTGGTTGAGCCTGTTTGGCCCGCCCCTGGTGACCTTTTTATTCTGGGCTAGTGGCATCTGTAATTCGCCCTTTCGTGGTGTTCCTGTGCCAGTTTTGCTGTGCTGTGTTCCTGTGTTCCTGATCTCCGGTTACCGACTTGGCTATCCCTGACTACGTTCCTGTGTACCTGCTCCGTGATCTGACCCGGCCTGGCTGACGTTCCTGCTCGCTCTCCTGATCCGGCTTGTCTGAGAAACTGCTCTGTGATTCGACCCGGCCTGGCTGACGTTCCTGCTCGCTCTCGTGATCCGGCTTGTCTGAGAAACTGCTCCGTGATTCGTCCCGGCTTGCTGACGTTCCAGTTCCGGTCTCTATGGCCGGTCTCCGTTCCTGTCCTGCCTTGTCGCTACGGAGACATAGTGACTGTGCTCTCACTATTCATCTCGGCTCCATGCCTACTGATTCCTGCCACTGAACTAATCACTGCTGTGCTGTGTTCTCTCTACCAAGCTGTTAACCCGTGCAGAGCTGTGGCTTTATACGAGCTGTTGGTCCATGCAGAGGTTGCGTTCCTACTTCTGAGCTGTTAACCCATACAGTGCTGTGTTCCTCCTATCGGGCTGTCTCCAGTGCAGAGCTGTGCTGCAACCACGTGCCATTAACCCGTGCAGAACTGTGTTCCAGTGAGGGCATGCAGCCCATACAGAGAGTTGCCTGTGCTGAGCCAGTTCTCTCCTTGCAGTCCTGAGTAGCTCATTACTGTGTCCGGTGGCGTCCGGCTCTGGCTATTCCTGTGCACATCTCTGTGGTTAGCCGTAGGGCTATTGATACAAGCTCTTGCAATCCAGTCTCTCTCTCTCCAGTGGGTTTATTGGCTTTAGCTCTTGTAAATCCATCACGCACTTCTGGGTTATATGCTCAAGCTCTAGTATCAGATCATTGGCCCAAGCTCTTGCAATCCAGTACATCCACGACGCCCGGAGGGGCTAGTGGTTTCAGCTCCGGTACTCAGTCATCTCTGTTACGCCCGTGGGGGCTATTCGCTGAGGCTTTGGCAGTCTATTCGCTCAGTTCATACGCCGGTGGGGGCTAACAGTGCCGTACAGCAGGTGGGAGGCAGGTTTCTCCTTGATGGACATTTTCTTCTGTATTACAGACTGTGGGTGTTGAGTATTCTCCACCTTTAACACCTTGGGCGTGCCAAACTACACAACTGAGACAGACTGATTATTCTTTTAACCATTTGTATATCAGTATTCAGTGCCTGTTCATTTCTGTATATTGTATACTGTGCATACTACTGCTATCCCGCTATTTCACAGTGTCTCCCCTAGGGGGCGATATTATCTGTCATTATTTTGTTCTTAAATAAATTGTATTTTATTTTTACCTACTGGTCTGAGTGTCTTGAAAACCGTGACTCTATGTCACTCCCCAGGGCTAGCCTTTATATACTCTGTCATGTCAATACTGAGGCGCCCTTTCCTGGTGAATATGTTCCTGACGATTGTTCCTGAGTCTCTCTGATCGTGTATGACCTGGCCTGCCTGACGACGTTCCTGCGCTTCCTGTGTTGCTGCTCCGTTGCGGACCGTATCTGGCTGAGAACCTGCTCTGTTGCTGACTGTATCTGGCTGAGAACACGCTCCGTTGCTGACTGTATCTGGATGAGAACCCGCTCCGTTGCTGACTATATCTGGCTGAGAACCCGCTCTGTTGCTGACTATATCTGGCTGAGAACCTGCTCCACTGCTGACTATATCTGGCTGAGAACCCGCTCCGTTGCTGACCGTATTTGGCTGAGAATCCGCTTTGTTTACATCAGTGCCTGGTTATACCGCTTGGTTGCCTCTGTCTGGCCAGTGTTACCCGCTGTGGCCTTTCCGTTGCTCTTGTCTGTTGTGAGCCGCGTGGCGCTATCATTCTCTGACGACTGTAGGCTGGGCATTCATGCTATAGGCGATTTCTTAACTGCCTCTGGCGGTGTGCACACGCGAAGTACTGGTACAGTGCTGCATAGTGCTGACTGAGTTACTCTGATCTCTATCTGTGTCCACCTTCCTATCACAGCTGGGCTCACTCCATCTGGGAGTTTCAGTATTCTCTATGGGCGTTACCGATTGACCCGTTCTGTGCCTAGATCTTCTAGGCAGGGCCAGTGCTCCATTCCCCTCTGCAGTAGCCTTTGGGCTCAAGAGCCAGCGGTTGCACTACAGCATACTTATTTGTGTGAGGGGGACACAAGTTGTCTTCCTGAAGTGTATCACGATCCACCCCTAGCGTTCTAGGGTTTGCCTATGATAAGCGGTTGCCTTGGTCTCTATGTGACCCTAGTTCCAGGGTCAGTGTTGCCTACCATAAGCCGTTGCCTTGGTCTCTCTGTGACCCTAGTCCTAGGGTCAGTGTTGCCTACCATAAGCGGTTGCCTCGGTCTCCCTGTGACCCTAGTGCCAGGGTCAGTGTTGCCTTGCTCCTACTGGGTTCTGTGCCACCCAGGTGTCTGAGTTTTGTGTCAGTTACCTACTACTGGACCACGTGTCATCTAGAGTCCTGCTGTCAGCTCCTGGGCTGCATTGCCTCCAGTCATCAGGTTTCAAGCCCAGAACTCTCTTTAGCCAGCGGCTGCCTCCATTTCCTGATATATTCCTAAAGACTGGCTTACTATTGCTGTGTGCATTTACATTTATATATGTTCTGTTATTGTGGGTCTGAGGGCCTAACTAAGTGTTTGTACTTTATCCTAATAAAGTCATTTTAACCTTACCAATCTGGTCTGAGTGTTCATCAAAAAAACGTGACAAATCCGGTCTCTTGACCAGACAGCTCACAGCAAGGGACAATCTTCTTACTGTGAGAACAATGAAAACACAGCCCCCCTTGACAGGTTTTTCCTTATACTCACTAAAGATTGTCCCTCTCTGCGATCCATCCGAACAGCCTTGCTGCTCTGAGGTGAGCAGTGTTACATCAGTAAAAGGGGTGGGAGGGGGATACTTTATCATTCAATTACTCTTGTACTACAACTCTGACAGTATTGAAATAACACTCTCCATGGCCCAAATACTATGAAGATTATTTGGAGCTGCTTTTATTGTGAAACATTACTATCCCTTTAAAATGCTATATACATATCAAACTACAGGAATATTCAACCATTAGGTGTGGATTTGGGAAGCAATGTTCAAATTGTCTTTAATAAGTCTGGAAACTTCTTATGTCCTGGTCCATCAATTTTCACATGTATTATCATCATTTTTTTGCATTCAATTCCGCCTACTGTCTTATTGTAAGGTATTAAAAAAAAATCATCTTCCAGACATCGTTTTTTGTCTAATGTCTGTCATTTGTTTCTGGCAAAATAAAATGGTCTGAACTTGGAGAAGACAGATTAATGTATTATTAGCAGACAAGAGTGTGAAGTAATAATATGGGGTTAACTACTAAAAAACACTTCATCTCTTTTCAAATTTGTTGTTTTAAAGACAAAAGGCAAAGAGAATTCTGACATTAGAAATGCCTTTAAAGGGATAGTAATGTTTTATAATAAAATCAGCTCTAATTAATCATCATAGTATTTGGACTTTGGAGAGCGTTATTTCAATACTGTCAGAGTTGTAGTTCAAGAGTAATTCAATGATAAAGTATCCCCTCCTGTCCCTTTTACTGATGTCACACTGTTCAGCCAGAGCAGAAGGGAGGTGCCCAGGTAGACTGCAGAGAGGGACAATCTTCAATTAAGATAAGGGAAAAAGCTGAAAAACTTGTCAAGGGGGGCAGGGCTTTCATTGTTCTCATAGGAAGAAGATTGTCCCCTGCTGTTATCTGTCTGGTCTATGGACTGGATTCCACATCTGAGAAGAGATGGCTTACACTAGGTAAAAGGGGGGGGGGGGACTTTGTTTGTGAATATCTCTCAAACCATAAAGGTTTAGGAGATAAGACTTATATCGTTCTTCATGTTTTTTTTAATGCCTACAAAATAAAATAAAGATAAAACGAAGTCTTACTATCTCTTTAAAGGGCAAAATCCATCAAGCTCATCTCACTGTTGTTATTATTAATTCTTGGAAACATTGTAACTGATTTACTTATTAAAGGGTTAGTAATGTCTGATTATAATAACATGTTATATTGTAGCTATTACAAAAAATAAATTAACTGGTCCAGTCTCTCAAACATTTCCAGTTTGAGAGATATAAGGTTTTAAAGTTCCCCCCTCCCTCCCCTTGCACTGACGTCCGCCTCTAGCTGACAGCAGGAGAGCTGGCGGCTCTTCAGCAGAGCCGAAATACCGCAATCTAAAAATAAATTCTTCATTGGAACGGTCTACGAAGTGTGCTTGCAAACCAGGCCCACGTTGTAAACTGTTCCAGTGAAGTGTTCCTTTTTAGATAGCACTATTTCGGCTCTGCTGAAGAGTCACTGTCGGGTCGCATGACTCGAATCTCCTTCTGTCAGCTTTACAATTTACATCAGTGAAAGAGGAGGGAGGGGGTCTTTATCATCATATATCTCTCAAACTAGAAATGTTTGAGAGACGGGACTTGCTCCAGTTAATTTATTTTTTTAATACCTACAATATAACATGTCATTATAATAAGATTCTATTAACCATTTAAAGAACTGACTTCCTTTTTCCACCAACCCACAATCCAACATCAAGCTCTATATAACTGAAGCACATGGGTATAGGAAACAGGGGGATAAGTCCCCCACAGAATCAGCGTGGAGGTGCTCTCTTTCTCCGATAGATGCTTTGCCTCTGTCCCCTACTGCATTAATCCAGTGCTAAGATCAGGGGTCCAGTATGTGAACCTCCATGGTGATCAGCGGCCCATGTTGGAGGTTTTCCTTCAGCTGTTGAAGCACCAGTTTCAAACTTGCTTCAAGTCTGACTGCAGAGCATGTTTGAAATTGGCACTGTAAACCCAGTGTGCACCTTTCATCACTGCTCAGGTTCACATGCTGGTCTTCTGCTCCTAGTGCTGGCTTAATCTTTTTAGTGCCAGAGGGGTATCCGATGCGTTGCTTTGCAATGCGTCAGATAAGCAATGCGTTGGATAGCCCTCTCGCACTCAAAGGGTTAATGCAGCAAGGGACAGAGGCAAAATATTATCTATTTTAGCAAAATTAACAGAAGCTTGAAACACACAGAAGATCTCCAGCTGATCTTGGCTATCCTACGGCTGAGCCAGAAATGCATTTTCCCAATTGAGCACTGAGAATACCACTTGCATATATGCGGTATTGCAGAGCAATCTTGTCATATACCCCTTTGATACTCAAAGGGTTAAAGGGATAGTAATGTTTCATAATAAAAGAAGCTCTGATTAACCCCTTAAGGACCGGGAAAATCTGAGTTTGATTTGACTTAAGGAGCAATTTTGACTTTTTTGACTATGTCTTAGTTCAACCATATTTTCTCTTTAATTCCTTTTGTGCACCCACATAAATTATATACTGTTTTTTTAAGCACAAGTAGGGCTTTCTTTTGATACCACAATTATATGAATACCTCATTGTTTAATTTGATTAAAATAGAAAAAAATAGGAAAAAAATTGAAAAAAAACAACATTTTGCTTACATTTTTCTGTCAGGATTTGCATACTATTAGTTAATGAAAAAAAAATACCCCTAAATATATTCATTTGCTTCTCCTGAATATAAGAATACCCCATATGCCTAGTATTTTAGTCCTTTACTCACATTTACAAGGTAAATATTACAAGATGGCTGCCGTTATTTCCAACTTGTGATTTCTCAACAATTGGCATGTGAGCATCATAGCTTAGCTGACGGTGCCAGAACCAAAAATGTCCCACAAAGGTATATGTTTCTGAAAACTACACAACATAAGGTAAATAATCAGGAGAATTTTGGAGTTTTTCATGCAGCTATTTTTCCAGAAAAAAAATTCAAAATTGTGGTAATATTTTGTTTATTTGCAGTTTTCACACTTACATTTCAATACTACTGTTGATATCAAGCACATGATAGGTGAAGATTTTTAAAAATGCATTGTTTAGTGTTCAGCTCCTTCTTCTGAGTACGGCAATACCCCATATGCATAGGTTTCTCAAGGTTTAGGAGAGCTACGGGGCCCAAATTGGAACATGCGCGTTTCCAGTTTCACACTTTGAATTTTCACAGCTTGCATCACTGGTGCCATGTCTCATTTGGGGCTGTGTAACAGTGCTCCACTCTAAGATTTCCCCCCAAAAGTATATATTTTTGGAAAGTAGACACCCCAGGCTTTCATTTTATGTATGTTTTCAATTTTTTTACGCAGCCATTTTACCACCAATCGCTCGTAAATCTTGACGTAAGTTAAAAAAACAGCGTTTTTCACACTTGCACTTCAATGTTGATGTGAATTTCAAGCACATGATAGGTGAAGATTTTTAAAAATGCATTGTTTAGTGTTCAGCTCCTTCTTCTGAGTACGGCAATACCCCATATGCATAGGTTTCTCAAGGTTTGGGAGAGCTACGGGGCCCAAATTGGAATATGCGCGTTTCCAGTTTCACACTTTGAATTTTCACAGCTTGCATCACTGGTGCCATGTCTCATTTGGGGCTGTGTAACAGTGCTCCACTCTAAGATTTCCCCCCAAAAGTATATATTTTTGGAAAGTAGACACCCCAGGCTTTCATTTTATGTATGTTTTCAATTTTTTTACGCAGCCATTTTACCACCAATCGCTCGTAAATCTGCACGTAAGTTAAAAAAACAGCGTTTTTCACACTTGCACTTCAATGTTGATGTGAATTTCAAGTACATGATAGGTGAAGATTTTTAAAAATGCATTGTTTAGTGTTCAGCTCCTTCTTCTGAGTACGGCAATACCCCATATGCATAGGTTTCTCAAGGTTTGGGGGAGCTACGGGGCCCAATTTTGAACAAATATTGAATTTTCACATCTTGGTTAACTGATGCCATTACTCATTTTGGGCTATGTTCCAGTGCTGCACTTTAGAATTTCCCCCCAAAAGTGTATAATTTTGGAATGTAGACACCCCCAGCTTTCATTTTAGGTGTGTTTTCAATTTTTTTACACGGCCATTTTACCACCACTTTCTCATAAACTTGACGTAAGTAAAAAAACAGCGTTTTTCACACTTTGCCTTCAATGTTGATGTGAATTTCAAGCACAGAATAGGTGAAGATTTTATAAACTGAATTGATTAGTGTTCAGCTCCTTCTTCTGAGTACGGCAATACCCCATATGCATAGCTTTCTCATGGTTTGGGGGAGCTACGGGGGCCAAATTGGAACATTCGCGTTTCCAGGTTCACACTTTGAATTTTCACAGCTTGTGTTACTGGTGCCATGTCTCATTTGGGGCTGTGTAACAGTGCTCTTTTTTAAGATTTCCCCCCAAAAGTGTATATTTTTGGAAAGTAGACACCCCAGGCTCTCGTTTTAGGTGTGTTTTCCAATTTTATACACAGCCAGTTTACCACCAATCCCTCGTAAACCATGACGTAAGTAAAAAAAAAAAAACAGCGTTTTTCACACTTAGGGTTGGCGGCAGTATACTGGGCTGCATACAGATTGGTTTGGGACACAATTTCACCTAAAATGTCTTCCCCCAAAAACAAATCAAAAAAATGATCATGGGTAAATCCTTCCACATCAATTTGAATCCCTGGGTTGCCTGTGAATTCTGAGATTTGTGGGCATAAATTGATACCCATTCATTAGGATCCGGAGTGGCAGGTGTTGGGGCATTTCTTTGGGCAGGTCTTTTGGCAGGTCTTTGGGCAGATCTTTTGGCAGGTGCTGGGGCAGTTGCCAGAGCAGCTCTTGGGGCAGTGCGTCTTTTCTTGACATAAGGCCCAGCGTCATCACTAGAGCTGCTCTCACTTCCTGAAAACTGCGCTATTTCAAAATCTGACGCAGTGTCTGTTGCCTCAGAGTCAGACGCCAAAAAGGCATATGCCTCTTCAACGCTGTACCTGCGCTGCATTTTGCCCACTAAAAAAACTTTTTTTTTTCTTACGCTATCCCTAAACCTAAATCTAACCCTAAAACTTACCCTAGCCTACATATATCCTGAACCTACCTAACCCAAATGAACTACCTATCTAAACTGCACTTATTATATATATATATTTTTTTTTTGTTTGTTTGGTTTTTTTGGGGGGGGGCGGTTTGGGGTTTTTTGGGGTTTTTTTTTTTTCTTACGCTATCCCTAAACCTAAATCTAACCCTAAAACTTACCCTAACCTACGTATATCCTGGACCTACCTAACCCAAGTGAACTACCTATTTAAACTGCACTTATTATATATATATATATTTTTTGGGGGGGGGGGGGGGTTGGGGGTTTTTTGGGTTTTTTATTTTTCTTACGCTATCCCTAAACCTAAATCTATCCCTAAAACTTTCCCTAACACACGTCTACACTAAACCTACCCAACTACCTATCAAAATACCTAAACTATATTTATTATTTAAAAAAAAAAAAAAAAAAAATTTAAAAAAAAATTAAAATTTTTTTTAAAAATCTAAAAAAATTCAAGGGGGATGGGGGGTGTCCCACAGATCAGAAAACACTGATCTGCAGCAAATTGATCACTCCAAGAGTGATCAGATGGGGGGGCACTTATTGATCACTGCAGAACAGTGATCAAAGGCTTAATTTTCTTTATTTAAACTTTTTTTTTTACTTTTTTTTTACAGGCACACTGGAACACCATCTACCGCTGTCTCTCTCCACCTCAGCAGTATGCAAGGTGGAGGGAGGCAGAGAGATCTGACAGGGACAGTATTTACAAATACTGTCCCTGTCATTCAGGTTTTGCAACATGTGATTCGCTTTTGAAGCGAATCGCATGTTGCAACAATGTTTCTGCCGCTTGTTACTAAGTGTCCCGATACCGGGACACTTAGTAACAAGCGGCTTGAACTCTTCCATCGCTCCGTGCAGCCGCGATGGAAGAGTTTAACCCTTGACGTACCAGGACCGTCAAGGGTCGTTGGATCACATTTACCCTTGACGGTCCTGGTACGTCAAGGGTCGCTAAGGGGTTAATCATCATAGTATTTGGACTTTGGAGAGTGTTATTTCAATTCTGTCAGAGTTATAGTTCAAGAGTAATTCAATTACAAAGTATCCCCCTCCCACCCCTTTTACTGATGTCACACTGTTCAGCCAGACCAGAAGGAAGGTGCCCAGGTAGACTGCAGAGAGGGACAATCTTCAATTAAGATAAGGGAAAAACCTGAAAAACTTGTCAAGGGGGGCAGGGCTTTCATTGTTCTTATAGGAATAAGATTGTCCCATTCTGTTATCTGTCTGGTCTATGGACTGCATTCCACATCTGAGAAGAGATGGCTTACACTAAGTAAAAGGGGCAGGAGGGGAAACTTTGCTTGTGAATATCTCTCAAACCATAAAGGTTTGAGAGATAAGACTTATATCATTCTTCATGTTTTTTTAATGCCTGCAAAATAAAATAAAGATAAAACGAAGTATTACTATCCCTTTAAATATCTTATAAACTTAAAAAAAACAAAATGACATATGATAAATTGGTAATTATGAAAGTTCTTTTGAAATCACCTAAGTTGTTCTAAGGCTTTAAATGAAAAGTAACACCTCCCAATATTAACTCCACGCTTATTTTAGTGTGGCCATAAGATTGTATCTGTGTGCCTTTGTTCAGGAGATAACATCTTCAGTTAGTCAGAGATCTCATGTCCTAAAACCAAAGACAAGAGCTTACATAACCTTATAGGAAAGCACTATGCCAACTGTAGGGTAATAACTAACTACCACCAATGCCACCCCCACGCTTGTAACCCTTTCCTATTCCTCCACCCCCTAAGATGTACTACTGTTTCCCTGGTTACCTACCCGACCCCTAGACCTGCCTCCCATCCTCTACGTCTTTATTCATGGTCCAGCAAGTACTGTAAAATCTCACGTATAATACGCACAATTTTGCCCCTTTTCCCCTCCTGTAAAGCGTGAGTGTGCATATTATACACAAGAGAAAATATATATATATATATATATATATATACTAATGTAAAAGCCCGTGTACACGGGCCATGGTCTAAGTAATGTTAAGCCTTTGAGTGCCAGAGGGGTACACAATGCATTGGACACAAACGGTTAAGCAGCCGCTACCTCACTGCTTCACGAGATGCAGTCTTGTGTCATTTCACTCATGCCATGCAATCATGTGCAGTAGAGACTGCATGAACGCGAGCAGTCTGTACTGAGCATGACTGCATCGTGACAAACATCCTAGTGAATTATTATATACAGGATGATGTAGCCACACATCTGCTTCCCTCCATCTACCCACCTCATTATAGTCTCACCTTCACCTCCCTCTACTCACCCCCTCCGTAGGCATCGGATATATCTGCACAGAGGGCAGCATGCATTTGCAGCCCGCTTACAGCATCCCCCTGTGTTTATTCAAGATAACGGTAGTCTCCTTTGAGGTCATCTCAAGGCACTTCTGAAGTTTCAGTGCGCAGAGGTCTATGCACTAGATCTACGGTGGTGCTTTGCAAGGACCTTCAGATCCTCAAAGGGCACTACCATTATCTGGAATTAACACAGGTCTTCACAGTTGAAAATGCAAGCATACTGCCCACTGCGCAGATATCCCATATGCCTCTGGATGGCGTAAGTAGTGGGAGGGGAAGGTGGGAGCATATTGAAGTGTGTGGAGGGGGGTTGGGAGCGCAGGTGGGTGGAAGGAGGGAAGCAGACAAGAAACTCATTTTTTTGTTTGTTTGGCGGGTAGAGGGAGGGAGAACACGGGTGCGTATCATATATAGGCACTTTTGCATTCCCCTAAATTCTTGTGTATAATTTATACCTGCGTATTGTACACAGGAGTGTATTATACCTGAGATTTTACGGTACTTGTCCATGGAAGCAGATAGATACGTTTCTGGCAGTTTTTTCAGACTGAACTCAGCAGCATCCACAAAGCTCTGTAATGCGTTGCGTACCCCTCCGGCACTCAAAGGGTTAAAGAGTCTTGTGAACAGAGGCCTTAGGGCAAAATTCAGAGGTCATTAGGATTTTTTTTGACCAGAGGACGGTAAGCAGGGGGTTATCATCAGAAGATGTTAGTTCTCCTTTAACACAAACCGGAAACATTTTAACACATTTTGCAACAACGATAAGCACAAAAGAGAACTATATCAAAGCTTTCCTATAGCTGTTCTCTCTGTGTCAGAGCCTAACCTTGCACTACTTTCTATTCAAAGGCTCAATTCCCTGCTGGGATCACTCCCCCCATCCATGCTGGGCTGAAAGAGCGGAGCTGTAGCTGCTGGAGCGAGATGGATGCAACATTCAGTGAACCGTCGCTCGCTTCAACATCACCTGCTCTTCTAGAGGTGAACTCTGTGTCCTTCCTCACTCAGGCTCCTCACATGCTCCCGCCATCTGGGGATAATGCGCTGCTTGTCATTGCTTCCCTCCATCAGTGGGACATGTGTACAAAAAAGTGGGGAGATCAACTGCACCGTAAGGAAGAGAAAAATGTTTCCAAAATTCCTATTGATTTAAGTGGGGTTTTAACCCTTTGAGTGCTGGATATTTCTGGTGGACAGCCATTGTGATGTGTGGGGACGGGGTTTTGAAGTGTGAGTGGCGGGCAGATGTTACGGAGCAGTTATTCTTTGACATGCAGTTATCCAAGCAGATTGGATGCATGAGGAGACACACACACATACACATTTTGACCTTATACAGGATTGGTGCTTTGTGTGTACATTATAGTGTTGTCTGTGGCTGCACAAGGAACAGTAACTGCATTACTTTGCTTTCGAACCCTATACAGGATTGGTGCTTTGTGTGTACATTATAGTGTTGTCTGTGGCTGCACAAGGAACAGTAACTGCATTACTTTGCTTTCGAACCCTATACAGGATTGGTGCTTTGTGTGTACATTATAGTGTTGTCTGTGGCTGCACAAGGAACAGTAACTGCATTACTTTGCTTTCGAACCCTATACAGGATTGGTGCTTTGTCTGTAGATTATAGTGTTGTCTGTGGCTGCACAAGGAACAGTAACTGCATTACTTTGCTTTCAAACCCTACACAAGATTGGTGCTTTGTGTGTACATTATAGTATTGTCTGTGGCTGCACAAGGAACAGTAACTGCATTACTTTGCTTTCGAACCCTATACAGGATTGGTGCTTTGTGTGTACATTATAGTGTTGTCTATGGCTGCACAAGGAACAGTAACTGCATTACTTTGCTTTTGAACCCTATACAGGATTGGTGCTTTGTGTGTACATTATAGTGTTGTCTGTGGCTGCACAAGGAACAGTAACTACATTACTTTGCTTTCGAACCCTATACAGGATTGGTGCTTTGTGTGTACATTATAGTGTTGTCTGTGGCTGCACAAGGAACAGTAAATGCATTACTTTCGAACCCTATAAAGGCTACGTGCTTTGTGTGTACATTATAGTGTTGTCTGTGTCTGCACAAGGAACAGTAACTGCATTACTTTGCTTTCGAACCCTATACAGACTAGGTGCTTTGTGTGTACATTATAGTGTTGTCTGTGGCTGCACAAGGAACAGTAACTGCATTACTTTGCTTTCGAACCCTATACAGGCTAGGTGCTTTGTGTGTACATTATAGTGTTGTCTGTGGCTGCACAAGGAACAGTAACTGCATTACTTTGCTTTCGAACCCTATACAGGATAGGTGCTTTGTGTGTACATTATAGTGTTGTCTATGGCTGCACAAGGAACAGTAACTGCATTACTTTGCTTTCGAACCCTGTACAGGATTGGTGCTTTGTGTGTACATCATAGTGCTGTCTATGGCTGCACAAGGAACAGTAACTGCATTACTTTGCTTTCGAACCCTATACAGGATTGGTGCTTTGTGTGTACATTATAGTGTTGTCTGTGGCTGCACAAGGAACAGTAACTGCATTACTTTGCTTTCAAACTCTATAGAGGCTAGGTGCTTTGTGTGTACATTATAGTGTTGTCTGTGTCTGCACAAGGAACAGTAACTGCATTACTTTGCTTTCGAACCCTATACAGGATTGGTGCTTTGTGTGTACATTATAGTGTTGTCTGTGGCTGCACAAGGAACAGTAACTGCATTACTTTGCTTTCGAACCCTATACAGGATTGGTGCTTTGTGTGTACATTATAGTGTTGTCTGTGGCTGCACAAGGAACAGTAACTGCATTAGTTTGCGATGCTCTTTGGACATTTTTTTCTTCCCCTTTACCCACCCGCTCTCAAGCAATGTAGCATGGGACTGTCCCTTCAGCCTGCCTCTTACTGCACAGGTTGCACCGTGATAGATAGATATATATACACAGTGCTGTCCAATAGGATTTGGACAGTGACACAAGTTTGTTTTCGCAGTGTAACCCAGCAAATTGGATTTGAAATTAAACAATGAATATGTACAGACTGTCACGTGCCATGAATCATGTAGGAATTACAGGCATTTTTATACATAGTCCTTCCATTTTAATGGACAAATAATATAATCTTAACCCCTTAATGACCCTTGACGGTCATAGTTAATGACCCATGATGTACTATGACCATCATGGAATTCCCCGCGGTTGCATGCCATTCGGGGAGTCTGGAATCCAAATCAAGAAAAAAAAAAAATGCTCCATGGTCCTTTAGTGACCGCCACATGCCTGCGCGGCCAGTCGTTAGGGGGTTAAACAAAGAGGTCTTATGTAGTACTTTGTTGCAAAACCTTTGCATTCAATAACAGCCTGAAGTCTTCCAAACATAAACATCACCAGCCTCTGGGTATCTTCCCTGGTGATGCTCTGTCAGGCCTGTACTGTTCCATACATGTCCACAACACTACCTCCACCATTCTTCTCTCATCCACCACAGTTGTGTTCCGTGTTCTACCAGGTTGTTTTCTATTGTTGAGTTTACCTGCGCACAGGAGAGGACTGGCAACTTGTGACCTGAGGGTCAAATATAATTATGTGGCCGTTTTGTGGCTCACAAATACAGTGTGCTCTGGAATAAGTGGACAGTTGGTGAAACACAGCATTGGAAAAGTGTTATAATATACTGATTTTGGGTTTACATCCTAACCTGCAGTAAGAAGGTTAAAGGGTTAAAGTTTAAAAGGCTGTTTGTTCTGGGAGTGTGTGCAATTAATTAAGGGTGAGGGTTTGTGAACAATCACCTGTGTAAGCCTGTATAAATCTAGGTACAAAACTCACAGAACGTAATCACAAATACAAGGTAATAAGTGGACAGTTGGTGAAACACAGCAGTTAGTGCAACACAGGAGTTATTGCAACACAGGAGTTAGAGAAACAAGGGTAAATTAATTGTTTAAATCTTTAAGAACTCACATTCGCACCATACACGATGGGCAAGCTTGGAGATCTCACTCAATGCACATCTTGTCATATGAATGCATGCTTGGAACAGCAGTTCCAGGGTCCATACCACTGTAGCAAGTGTGAGCAAGTGGCCTTTCTGGAAGAGGGCAACCAGTCCTGAGTTTTTCCATCCCAACAAATTTGCTCATTTAAGTGAAGATGTTGGGAAGGTAAACCCAGAAGTGGAATTGCTGGAGAAGACTGTTCTCCCTAAAAGCCGGGACAACAGCTCCTCTAGCACAGAGGGGATCCAGAGGAAAGGGAAGCCTAGGCAGGCAACCGAATGGTTAGCTGTCTCACGGGTGCCCAGGCTCGGCATGTTGGAGACAGGGTGAACAGATTATTGGGAGGGGATGGAGAGGATCCAGCTGTCTTGGTGCATATTGGTACAAATGACAAAGTGAGAGGAAGGTGGAGAGTCCTAAAAGGTAGTTTTAGGGATTTAGGGAGTAGGATTAGGAACTGGACCTCCAAGGTAGTATTCTCAGATATACTACCTGTGCCATGCGCTACACCAGCGAAACAGCAGAAGGTTAGGGAGCTCAATGCATGGCTGAAGTCTTGGTGTAAGAAGAAGGGCTTTGGGTTTTTAGAGCACTGGGCTGATTTTGCTTTGGGGTACAATCTCTATAGTAGGGATGGATTGCACCTGAATGCAAGAGGGTCTCAAGTGCTTTGGGAGAGGATGGCTAGACAGTTGGAGGAGATTTTAAACTAGGAAGGGGGGCCAATAAATACTGGCTAGATAGTATAGAAAGGGAAGGAGATGTAGTTAATAACCAGGTGGGTGGATCTGGGGGTGGGGTTAGTACAGATGATAGTGAGAAGCCTATAAACCACATCAAATTTAAATCACAAATGGAACATAGCAGTAACATAAACTGAATGCTTGCAAATGCAAGAAGTTTAACTGGTAAAATTGGGGAATTGGAGCTGGTAGCTGAAATCGAAAACTATGACTTGATAGGCATAACAGAAACATGGTGGGATGACACACATGATTGGTCAATCAATTTGGAGGGATACATGTTGTTTAGAAAAGATAGGTCAAACAAAAGAGGTGGTGGGGTCTGTCTGTATGTCAAACCAGCATTATTGCCTCGTCTGCGGGAAGATATATGTGATGACAGTAAGGAACGTGTGGAATCACTGTGGGTTGAAATAGTCAATGGGGGTAAAACTGCCCAGAAAATATTAGTGGGTATTTGTTATAAACCACCAAACATGGTGACCTTGAATAATTACAGCTGTTAATGCAAATAGAAAAGGCTTCTCAAATAGGGAGAACTATAATTATGGGGATTTTAATTATCCAGAAATAGACTGGAAAAATTGAACAACTAATTCTGCTAAAAGCAGCAAGTTTCTGAACTTGTTGAATGACAATTTTTTGTCTCAACTACTGCAGACCTCAACCAGAGGGGATGCATGTCTGGATCTGGGAATAACGGACATTGAAGAACTTATCTCTAACATCCAAGTAAGGGAGCACTTAGGGAATAGTGACCATAACATGGTATCGTTTGAGATTAAACAAGCAATTTGGTATGGGTTCCACCAAAACACTGAATTTTAAAAAGGCCAACTTTAGCAGGTTTAATTCATCCCTTGGTCTCGTTGACTGGGATAGAATATTTTCAGGAAAAAACACAGAAGGTAAGTATAATTCCTTCAAATAACATTGCAAAAATATACAAATAAATGTATCCCTGTTGGAAACAAATACAAAAGAAGCAAATTAAAACCAATGTGGCTAACCAGTAAAGTAATTCATGAAATAAATAACAAGAAAGCGGCATTTAAACATTATAAAGCTGAGGGATCAGCAGAGGCATTTGCAGAATACAAAAATGCCAACAAAACCTGTAAAAAGGCAATTACATTAGCTAGACTGGAGAATGAAAAAATTATTGCTAAGGAGAGCAAGAGAAACCCAAAAAAATGATTTAAATACATTAATGGCAAAAAATTAACGTCTGATAATGTTGGGTCCTTGTTATCTGAAATGGGTGAGATGGTCAGTGGGGACAGAAAGAAAGCAGATATTCTAAATAATTTCTTTTCTTCTGTTTTTACTAAGGAAGATCCAATGGACAATAATCTGCAAACTACTTTTACAGAACAGTCACAGCAAGCATGGGATTGGCTATCACAAGAAAAAGTGTGAAAACAATTGAATGGTGTTAAGGTAGACAAAGCCCTGGGGTTTACATTACAAGAGAATTTGGACAAATTGAGTAACTGGGCAGGTAAATGGCAAATGAGATTCAATATAGACAAGTGTAAAGTTATGCATTTTGGGTATAATAATAAAAATGCAACATACAGTTTAAATGGTGTTTCTCTGGGGAAATCTACTAATCAAAAGGATTTGGGAGTAATGGTAGACAATAGACTTAGAAGTAGCATGCAGTGCCAGATGGCAGCTGCAAAGGCCAATAAGATATTGGCATGTATTAAAAGGGGTATTGACTCAAGAGAGGAAGATATAATTATGCCTCTTTACAGGTCCATGGTAAGACCCCACCTAGAATATGCTGTTCAATTCTGGGCTCCCTTTCTGAAAAAGGACATTATGGAACTAGAGAGAGTGCAGAGGAGGGCTACAAAACTAGTAAGGGGAATGGAAAGTTTTAGTTATGAAGAAAGGCTAGAAAAGTTAAACTTGTACACACTAGAGAAACTGCGTCTTAGAGGGGATATGATAACATTATATAAATATGTTCAGGGCTCTCCAAAAACGTGTTCATTAACATAACAGGACAAAGGACAAGGGGTCACCCGCTTAGACTTGAGGAAAGGAGATTTAATCTACAACAGCGGAAGGGTTTCTTTATGGTAAGGACAATAAAGGTATGGAATTCACTGCCTGAGGAGGTGGTGCTATCAAATACATTAGATGCCTTTAAAAAGGGCCTGGATACTTATTTAAAAGAGCAGAACATAGAGGGCTATGTACGTATGTACGTTAGTATTGGGATTAATATTTAATTAGGGCTTGTTGATCCAAGGAGAAATCTGATTGCCATTTGGAATCCAGAAGGAATTTTTTTCCCCACATTCAAGGTAGAATTTGAAATTGTTGTATTGAGAGTTTTTTTTGCCTTCTTTTGGATCAACAATGGTAAACGGGAATAGGAAAAGGGTTGAACTAGATGGACGCAAGTCTTTTTTCAACCTAAATTGCTATGTTGCTATGTACTGTCATTGCAGCCCACTGTCCCACATAAACACCTTTTTTGTTAATATTAAAATTGCCGTTAATGTTGTGAAGTAAGGCAAGTGATACCGCGTAGCTTACAATGGAAAAGGGACTACACTAGGGATACTGCAGAGCTTACAATGGAAAAGGGACTACACTAGTGATACTGCAGAGCTTACAATGGAAAAGGGACTACACTAGGGATACTGCAGAGCTTACAATGGAAAAGGGACTACACTAGGGATACTGCAGAGCTTACAATGGAAAAGGGACTACACTAGGGATACTGCAGAGCTTACAATGGAAAAGGGACTACACTAGTGATACTGCAGAGCTTACAATGGAAAAGGGACTACACTAGTGATACTGCAGAGCTTACAATGGAAAAGGGACTACACTAGTGATACTGCAGAGCTCACAATGGAAAAGGGACTACACTAGTGATACTGCAGAGCTCACAATGGAAAAGGGACTACACTAGTGATACTGCAGAGCTCACAATGGAAAAGGGGCTACACTAGGGATACTGCAGAGCTCACAATGGAAAAGGGACTACACTAGTGATACTGCAGAGCTTACAATGGAAAAGGGACTACACTAGGGATACTGCAGAGCTTACAATTTAAGCAAAGGCTACACTAGTGATACCATACAGATTACAAGGGAAATGGGTTCTGCTACTAGTGTAGCTCCATTTGGATTGTCGCTCTGTGGTATCAGTTTTGTAGCTTCATTTCAGTTATAAGCTCTGTATTATCACTTATCACTAATGTAGCTCCATTAACATAAGCAAGTGGGAGATTGAGTGAGGGAGTAGCCCACTGGTCCAAAGAATTGACTGACCCAGGGGCAATTGCTCCCCTGCCCCCCAGACCAGCCCTCCCCTGCCTGTGCAGTCTCAAGTCTCAAGCATTCTTCTCTCATTCAGTATAGTGGTCTTCTGTGGTCTGCGAAGTTGTTTTCTATTGTTGCGTTCGTCTTCTCATATTTGCTTCTAAACAACCACACGGTTGATTTTGCTATGTCTCTGATCGATTCATTACGATTTCTGAGCCTCATAATGGCCTGCTTTACTGGCATTCATACTTCTTTGTTCCTCATGTTAAGAAACAGGCCCCAAATGGAATCGCTATACCTAGAATCACCTCTAGACACTTTGTCATCTTTTTTGTGCATAAACTGATAATGCAACGGCACACACCTGTCAACAAACCGCTGAGCAGCCACGTCTGATTACTTTTTTCTCCCCTGAAATGGAGGGACTGTATAAAAAGGGTTGTAATTCCCACACAGTTCATAATTTATGGATGAAAATGCCCTCAAATTAAAGCTGACAGTCTGCACTTTATCCATTTAGTCAATGGTTCCAGAGACGGTAACTGAACCACCATCTGTTCAAGCGATACATTTGTATACTGTTCACACTATACCTACCTCATTGATTAAATATTAGTACTTGGAACACTATCACATCTAGTGACATTTTTTATTGTTATATTATAGTGTATTTTATATGTGATATAAGATCTATATATCTCGTATTTATAGAGGAGATCTCCATAATATCAGTATTTTCTCAGTGTTTTATCGTATAATAAGCTATTTTTATTATTATATAGACAAACTTGAGCTTTTCTCATTGTGTGTTTTTTGTTGCTTTATTTCTTGATTCTGTTCACGTCAGTGAAAGCAGCACATAGTTTTGTCTATTGCTCTGTGGGATCTTGTTTATTTAGGGGCCCATTTGTTCCAATAATTGTGGTAGATATATATATATATATATATATATATAAATATAAAATAATATGATAGTGAGTGAACAGAAGAAATATCTAAATCAAATCAACGATAATCAAGTTAATATGTGGGTTGAACCACAGTCATTAACTAAAACAGAAACAGCTGTGTAAGAGGAATACAACTGGGTGAGGAACAGCCAAACTCAGCTAACAAGGTGAGGTTGCTGAAGACAGTTTAATATCAAAAATCAGACACCATGGCAAAATTGAGCACAGCAACAATACACATGGTAGTTATACTGCATCAGCAAGGTCTCTTCCAGGCAGATGTTTCAAGGCAGACAGGGGTTTACAGATGTGCTATCCAAGCTCTTTTGAAGAAGCACAAAGAAATGGACACAGTGGTCGGCCAAGGAAACTTAGTGCAGCAGATGAAAGACACACCATGCTTACTTTCGTTCACAATCAGAAAATGTCCAGCAGAGCCATCATCTCAGAATTGGCAGAAAACAGTGGGACCCTGGTACACCCATCTACTGTTTGGAGAAGTCAAAAGTGTTCATGGAAGACTTGTGGCCAAAATGGCATACCTCCGATGTGGAAACAAGGCCAAGAGACTCAACTATGCACAAAAAAAGCAGGAACTGGGGTGCAGAAAAATGGCAGCAGGTGCTCTGGACTGATGAGTCAAAATTTTTAAATGTTTGTCTTTAGCAGAAGGCAACAGTGTTTGCAGGCAACAGTGACGCATAGTAGAAGTTCCTTGCGAGTTTGGGGCTGCACTTCTGCAAAAGGATTTTTAGATTTAGTCAGAATTAATGGTTTCTTCAATGCTGAGAAGTGCAAGCAGATACTTATCCATCATGCAATACCATGAGGGAGACATCTGATTAGCCCCAAATGTATTCTGCAGCATGACAATGGCCACAAACATACAGCCAAAGTCAGTAAAGGGACAGTAATGCCCCATACAAATGGTTCTAGTTTTGTAGAGGTGAAAACATTATACTATATGCCACAAATACTATCTTTCAAACAGCTATGGTTTGAGAAATATCCTCTGTTAAAGATCCCCTCTCCCTCCTCTTCTCCTGACGTCAGCTGTAAGCTGTCAGTAGGAGTTCCTGGTCTGGTGACTGACAAGCAGCCCTTCAGCAGAGCCGAAATCTCTTTATTTAAAAAATAATTACTTCATTGGAACAGTCTACAAAGTGTGCTTGCAAACCAGGCACACTTTGTAGACCTTTCCAATAAAGTAATTATTTTCCTATAACGCGACTTCGGCTCTGCTGCAGAGCCACCGGCTGGTCACCGGAACCAGGATTTCCTGCTGTCGGCACATTGCTGACGTCAGGAGAAAGGGTGGGAGAGGGGGAACTTTGAAAGCAAATAGCTCTCAAACTATAGTGGTTTGAGAGATAGAAGTTGTAGCATATAGTTTAAAAACTAGAACCATTTTTTGTGGGACATTACTGACCCTTTAAGAACTATCTTCAGTGTAAAGAAGAGTCCTGGAACTGATGGTATGGGCCCCACAGAGCCCTGAACTCAAATTCATTAAGTCTGTCTGGGATTACATGAGGAGAGAGAAGCAACGGAGGCCGCCTAAATGCAGAGAAGAATTGTAGTTAGTTCTCCGATATGTCTGGGACAACCTACCTTCTGAGTTCCTTAACCCCTTAAGTACCACTGACGTGGCAGGACCATCACGCTGGTCCAGCACTTAAGGACCAGTGACGGTTCTGGCACGTCACGTACTTTTACTCCCTCGCTCCTGTAGGAGCGCGGTGAGTAATACCGGGCACTGAAGTAGATCGCTCCAAGACCGGAGCGATCTCTTCCAGTGCCCCGTTTGACGTGCCGCCCCACGTGATCAGTCACGTGGGACGGCACTTCAAAGTTTCCTATGTGGTCCTTAAGGGACGGCACGCCCCGGGACCGCTGGTCCTTAAGGGGTTAATAAACTGTGTGCAAATGTACCTAGAAGAATTGATGCTGTTTTGAAGGCAAAGAATGGTCACACCAATTATTGATTTGATTTAGATTTTACTTCTGTTAACTCACTCATTTTGTTAATGGATATAATAAAACTAAAAATAAACTATTAACATTTTTGAAAGCATTCTTACTTTACAGAATTTTTTCTACACATGCCTAAGACTTTTGCACTGTACTGTATATATATGTTATTATCAGGAGGTTTTGATTCACCCTTACGTGTATATAAAAAACACAGCTAACTTTTCGGTATTAGTGTTGCTTTAATCATTAATAATAGCATTGATTTATAAAGCATTCATAATTTATATAGCATTTATTACACCTTCCTGCAGCATAAGGGTTAAAGGATCTAAGCACAAATGATGTGAGGTACGGAAAAAAAAATATATTTTTTTTTGCGTTTCCCTGAAACATCAAAGGAGCCGCATGCTAGCTCCTGAACGTACAATTCAAGGCTGTACATCCATCCAGCGCAGATCAATGTTCAATACCACTCCCCGGCCGGCTCAGCTAACAAGCTCGATGATATAGCAGGAGGCAGCTATAATTGGGGATGCCTGGCAGGGGAACCTGCTCTGTGAATTGGATTTCATAAACCACCATAAAAAAATGGATACGGTTTCTTTACACTGAGAAGACAGGCTGTCTTTGTACAGTGAAGCAAATAGAAAATGCATAATTATGTAGCAGCTGAAAAAATGGATTCTACAGCTGGGGGATGATCTCAATCATCAGCTGCCTATGTTGTCTATATAATGACCCATAAATCTGCACTTTAATAAGTAAGGGAGATATGCTTACTGGCAGAATAATAAATAAATCAAATATGAAATAATAAAAATACATATTTGTTTTTTCTGCTTTGATTTAAGAATAAGAACAAGTGTCTTTCCAGCTGTTGCTGGACTAAATATTCTATTATCCTTAGCATGGCTGTTTTGCAAAAGCAGCTGGAGAGCCACATATTGCTCACTAGTGAACGCTGAAAGATAATGAACTATTATGACCATACCTGGGAACTTTCAGTTGAGGGCTACCCGGGTAACATTTTTGTTACCCCCTGCTGAACAGAGGGCTACCCTCCGGGTAGCCCTCTGTTCAGCAGGGGGGTAACAAAAATGACGCTAATCACGTCAAAAAGGGGCGGGGCTTAACTCGAGTGTTGGGGGGATTTAACCCTTTGAGTGCAAAGCAATGCATTCCGTACCACTCTAGTACTCAGAGGGTTAAATGTGTCACACAGAAGGCTGGGGACGGAGGCACAACGGGAGAAAAAGCAGATGTGGTAGAGTTTCAATAGAAACTCTCCACATCCGGAGGAATCTGCCTCTGCCCCGGAGACCCGGTAAAGCTCTGTCAGAACCGGAGTCTCCGGGGCAAATCCGGAGAGTTCCCAGGTATGGTTCTGACCATGTGTGCAAAGAAAAGTGTATTTCTGGGGCAAACCAACTGCAAAATAGGGAAGGAAGAAATAAAAATTGACATTGATTTAAAATGGGTTTTAAACCATTGAATGCTTGAAAAAGGGTCTCCTTTTTGGAGACCTCTCACAAGCATTAAAGGAGTTAAAACCCAAGTTAAATCAATTTAAAGGATGAAATCAAATAATGTAAATAAATTTAAAGGACTGTGAACTGTAATGTATACCTCCCAAGTGTCCCTCTTTAGGAGATATTAGGGCTCCATACCTCCCAAGTGTCCCTCTTTAGGAGATATTAGGGGACTGTGCCTCCCAAGTGTCCCTCCTTAGGAGATATTAGGGGTATGTACCTCTCAAGTGTCCCTCTTTATGAGATATTAGGGTCCATACCTCCCAAGTATCCCTCTTTAGGAGATATCAGGGGTCCATACCTCCCATGTGTCCCTCTTTAGGAGATTTTAGGGGTCTATACCTCCCAAGTGTCCCTCTTTAGGAGATATTAGGGTCCATACCCCCCAAGTGTCCCTCTTTAGGAGATATCAGGGGTCCATACCTCCCAAGTGTCCCTCTTTAGGAGATATTAGGAGTCTATACCTCCCAAGTGTCCCTCTTTAGGAGATATTAGGGGTCCATACGACCCAAATGTCCCTCTTTAGGAGACAGTAGGGATACATACCTCCCAAGTGTCCTCTTTAGTATATAATAGGGGTACATACCTCTAAGTGTCCTCTTTAATAGATAATAGGAGTACATACCTCTCAAGTGTCCCTCTTTACAAGATATTAGGGGTCCATTCCTCCCAAGTGTCCTCCTTAGTAGATAATAGGTGTACATACCTCCAAGTGTCCTCTTTAGTAGATAATAGGGGTACATACCTCCAAGTGTCCCTCTTTAGGAGATATTAGGAATATATACCTCCCAAGAGTCCTTCTTTAGGAGATATTAGGGATACATATTTCCTAAGTGTCCCTCTTTAGGAGATATTAGGGGTCCATACCCCCCAAGTGTCCATCATAGGAGATATTAGGGATCCATACCTCCCAAGTGTCCCTCTTTAGGAGATATTAAGGTCCATACAAGGATCTCTGCGGTGAGCTATTTATTCCAAGGCCTGATCAGGTGACCAGGGGACACCCCTTGAGATTAGAGGAAAGGAGGTTTAGACTTCAGCAGAGGAAGGGTTTTTTTACAGTGAGGTCTGTTAAATTGTGGAATTATTTGCCAAAGGAGGTAGTTATGGCAGATACAATGGATACATTCAAGAGAAGATTAGATACATTTCTTTCCAAAGGGAACATACAGAATTATACTGTTTATTAGTAGGCAGATCAGGAAGGTCTGATAAAGACTAATTTATTTGGTAGCAGGAAAACTATAAAATTACTGGGGTATGAGGAGAAGGTTGAACTTGATGGACTTGTGCTTTATTCAACCTAATTTACTATGTTACTATGTTACATACCTCCCAAGTGTCCCTCTTTAGGAGATATTAGGGATCCATACCTCCCAAGTGTCCCTCTTTAGGAGATATTAGGGTCCATACCTTCCAAGTGTCCCTCTTTAGGAGATATTAGGGTCCATACCTTCCAAGTGTTCCTCTTTAGGAGATATTAGGGGTCCATACCTCACAAGTGTCCCTCTTTAGGAGATATTAGGGTCCATACCTCCCAAGTGTCCCTCTTTAGGAGATATTAGGGGTCCATACCTCCCAAGTGTCCCTCTTTAGGAGATATTAGGGTCCATACCTTCCAAGTGTCCCTCTTTAGGAGATATTAGGGTCCATACCTTCCAAGTGTCCCTCTTTAGGAGATATTAGGGTCCATACCTTCCAAGTGTCCCTCTTTAGGAGATATTAGGGTCCATACCTCCCAAGTGTCCCTCTTTAGGAGATATTAGGGGTCCATACCTCCCAAGTGTCCCTCTTTAGGAGATATTAGGGTCCATACCTTCCAAGTGTCCCTCTTTAGGAGATATTAAGGTCCATACCTTCCAAGTGTCCCTCTTTAGGAGATATTAGGGTCCATACCTTCCAAGTGTCCCCCTTTAGGAGATATTAGGGTCCATACCTCCCAAGTGTCCCTCTTTAGGAGATATTAGGGGTCCATACCTCCCAAGTGTCCCTCTTTAGGAGATATTAGGGGTCCATACCTTCCAAGTGTCCCTCTTTAGGAGATATTAGGGTCCATACCTTCCAAGTGTCCCTCTTTAGGAGTTATTAGGGGTCCATACCTCCCAAGTGTCCCCCTTTAGGAGATATTAGGGTCCATACCTCCCAAGTGTTCCTCTTTAGGAGATATTAGGGGTCCATACCTCCCAACTGTCCCTCTTTAGGAGATATTAGGGTCCATACCTCCCAAGTGTTCCTCTTTAGGAGATATTAGGGGTCCATACCTCCCAACTGTCCCTCTTTAGGAGATAGTAGGTGTACATACCTCCCAAGTGTCCCTCTTTAGGAGATATTAGGGGTCCATACCTCCCAAGTGTTCCTCTTTAGGAGATATTAGGGGTCCATACCTCCCAAGTGTCCCCCTTTAGGAGATATTAGGGTCCATACCTCCCAAGTGTTCCTCTTTAGGAGATATTAGGGATCCATACCTCCCAAGTGTTCCTCTTTAGGAGATAGTAGGTGTACATACCTCCCAAGTGTCCCTCTATAGGAGATAGTAGGCGTACATACCTCCCAAGGAAGGACATAGTGACATACTTGAAGAGGCTGAAAAGACACATGAGTCCATCAAGTCCAGCCCAATGCCAAATCACACCTGTTGATCCAGAGGAAGGCAAAAAACAAAACAAAAAACAAAACAGAAAAAAACAACCATTGAAGCTATTTCCACCTAAGCACCAAGTGGGTAAAAAAAATCCCTTCCTGACTCCAAATGGTAGCTCGATAGTACTCTGGATCAACAACCTGTCTGCTTTGAAGTCAACTGTCACAATTCTCATTATTGTTCTCTTATAGATAGGTATCCATTACTTTTTGAAAGCAGTTACAGTATCAGCAAGCACAGCATCTCGAGGCAAATAATTCCATATCTTTACCACCCTTACTGTAAAAATCCATGCCTTTGCTTTAGTCAGAAGTGCCTTTCCTCTAGTCTTTATGGATAACTTCTCATTCTTAGCTCAGCTATTTGAGTAAATAATTAATTGGAGTGTTCTTTATATTGACCTCAAATATATTTGTAAATGTTAATCATATTGCCCTTTAGATGTCTTTTCTCTACTGTAAAAAAACCCAGTTTGGTTAGTCTCCCTTTATAACTCAGATCCTCCCTGTTTTGTTGCACATCTCTGCACTTTTTCCAGTTTAATAATGTCCTAAGTGTTTGAGATGAGAAATTACTTTCAATAAACAATTAATTTCTGTTGAAAGTGCAGCTTGGAGTTTTCTCAGCGTGTGAATGGACTGAGTGATATGAGAAAGAGTTTTATTGTAAAATAAGGCCTCTACCTATCTCATATCTGGTGAGTGTCCTTATAGCGGGGGTTGTTGTATATAAAATAGTGAAACAGATCTACTCTTAGATGGCACTCCTGAGAGTTCTTTTTATTGATCTTGAATATATTTGTAAATGGTAATCATATTATCCCTTAAACATCTCTTCTCTAATGTAAACAAACCCAGTTTAGTTAATATCTCTTTATAACTCAAGTCCTCCAATTTGCTCTGCACTTACCAAGGATTTATATAGAGGTAGAATTATATTCGCATCCCGTGCATCTTCTCATGTTTGTAAGGAGGATAGTACCCTATTTGCTCTTGCAGCAGCTGAGTGACTCTGCACACTGCTGTGAAGTCTATCGTCTATCAGTATTCCTAACTCTTTCTCTAATAAGGATTCCCCAAGTTGTTTCACATTTAGTGTATATGTTGCATGTTTGTATCTACAGCCCAAATGCATAACTTTACATTTATCTACATTAAAGGTCTTCTGCCACTTTCAGCCCATTCACTCAGTTTATCTAAATCATTCTGCAGAGAAAAAGTATCCAGCTCTGTATGTATTTCCTTACACTGCTTAATGTCATCAGCAAAGATCGATTACTACATTCAATTCCTACTTCTAGATCATTAATAAACAAAAGTAAAAGCATTGGGCGCAGGACCGAACCCTTTGGCACCCCAGTTACAACTTTAGACCAACTTGAAAAGGTTCCATTTACACAACTCTCTGCCATGTATAATTTAACCAGTTCTCTATCCAAGTTCAGATATCATCTCCCAAACCAAAGCATTTTAATTTATGAAGTAACCTGTTGTGAGATACTGTACCAAAAGTTTTTGCAAAATACAAGTGTCACGGACCACCGAGGGGAGCAGGTGTGAAGCTAGAGAGCGACGATGGAATGCAATGCTTGTGACCGGTGACAGCCGCCCCTGCCTCCTTGCTGCGGCCGAAGCCAGGTTAAAGGTGCTGACCGCAAAGCCAGATGTCCAATCCCGGTTGAGCCGGGACCCTGACCAGGTTGGAGGCAAGGGAGAACTGTGCGAACCTGATCCCCAAGGCGAGAGAGGAGGATCCTCGAGCAGAGGAAGGGAGACCGGAGAGAGAGGGAGGACTAGGCAGCTCAGGCAGCAATCTAAGGGACCCTGAACTAACCCCCAGACTGGGACGGGAACCCAGAAGGCCCCTACCACAAGCGGACTGGAACCGAGACCACCTGGCACTGAAGGGACACAAGGTCCAAAGGAGGTGGAAGGGAACCACCTAGAATCCGGGCAAGGTCCTACAATACAAACCTGCCAAGCCCCCAGGCCCCAAATCGGCACCAAGCAAGACAGACGAGGCCCTCAATACCCAGGATACCCCTATTCCTGGTCTACCAATCCCAAAAGTACTGGGACCAACCCCTGCAAGTACCTGGACCCTAGAAGCCCCACCGGAGAACCTCAGCCAGAAAGGGGTGGCCAGCCAGAAAAAGGAGAGGACCCCCAAGACCAGAGGTAGGTCTCAAAACCGCTGACCCCCAGAGACTTCCCTGGCCCAATCCTAACTTGAGTCTGGGCCTCAGATTCCCCACAAACAGTGGGAAGTCCCAGGCCAGAAGAGCAGATTCCCACTCTCCTCTGAGCCAAAATGCGGACCTACCCCGAGGATGCACCGCCCAGCACAGCAGGATACCACTCAGAGGAGAACCCCGCCAGAAGACAAGTCTGGGCTCTGGCTGCGGGGAATACCCGAAGGCCGGAGCCCTGGATAGGCCGCCGCGAGGGATCCAGCTGCATGGCCAAAAAGGTGAGAGAGAATGAGATGGAAGGAGCCAGCAGACAAGCGCACCAGAAACACAGCTGAGGGTTGATAGCGAGACTCGGACAACGGGGGGCAGAGACTGACCCTGGGAGAACGCACCCACCAAGCTGAGGACCAGAGCCCATGGAGGGAAGGCAAAGGGCAGTGCTGAGGAGTCCGGGGGAAACAATTGCCGGGCGCCCAGGACGGACCGGAGCAGGCAATCAGGGGAAGCAAGGGATAGGGAGCAATGGAAGGAAAAAACTTACCAGCAGCAGACGGGGAGCGCGGCGGGCAGGCAGGACAAGGGAGAAACAGGCCGGAGCGACAGTAACCACGGTCAGGAACCGGAAGGGGAGAAACTAAGGAGAACAAATAATCGAGCAGGGAGGAGACGGGCAGAGCAGAATAAAACAGACAGTCATCCAATAGAAAAGAAGTCCCAGGTAAGAAAACCTAAGAGGGCCAAAAAGCAGCAGGACAGGTCCTGACAACAAGTATACTACATCACCAGCATTTCCCTTGTCCGAATGACTACTTACCCAGCAAATTATTTGGACATGATCTAGTCTTCATAAAACCATATGGGCTCCTCTTAAATTATTGTTTGTCTTCACATAGTTCTGAATACTGTCAATTAGTAACCCTTCTAATATCTTACCCACTATGGAAGTCAAGCTCACAGGTCTATAACTTATTGGTTTGGATCTTGCCTCCTTTTTGAACAATGGTACTACATCAGCTTTCCTCCAATCACAGGGCACTATGCCTGATGAAAGTGGTTTATATATTTTTATATCCGTTAGAATTGTTTAGGATTTTTCTTGCTCTCTTTTGCAATATTTCTCTCATTTTGAATTTTAGCTAGCCTAATTGCTTGTTTTCAGACTATTACATTCTTTATATTTCCTAAATGATGCATCTAACCCATCTCGCTTAAACACATTAAAAGCCTGCTTCTTATTTCTCATTTCCCTGCAAACCTCATTATTAAGCCACATTGTTCTACATTTACTTCTCCTGTGCTTATTCCCTAGTAGTATATTTTGATGTGTATATTTGTCCAAGAGAATTATAAACAAGTTCCATGATTCTTGTGCATTTTTATATTTGAAGATTACATCATACTGAATATCCTTTATGGATCCTGTTTTTAGCTTTTGTAAAATTAGCCTTTTTAAAATTGAATGTTTTGGTTAAACACTTGCTATTTAAGAAATTTCAAAGAATACCATATTGTCGTCACTGCTGCCTAAGTGTTCCTTTACCTGTATGCTGTTTATCATCTCAGAATTGTTTGAGAGCAACAGGTCAAGCAAGGGTTCTTTCTTAATTGGCTCCTCTACTAGTTGGGACATAAAATTGTCATTAATCATACTTAAAAATAATTTCCCTTTGTTGTGCTGGAAGTCATATTTCTCCAGTCAATTTCAGGATAGTTGAAATCTTCCATTATGATTACATTTCCCGACCGAGAAGCCTTTTCCATTTGTAGTAACAGCTGGGCTTCTTCAAACTCCCCAATATCAGATGGGTTGCAGCAAATCCCCATTAACATCTTTTTACTATGTGTGCCCTCAATGTGTATTTCAACCCACAGGGCCTCTATATATTCTCACTGGTCTCTTTGAGATCCTAATCCTTCTGTCCCTCTTTCTGAACCTGGTGTCCCTCTTTTTAAGAGATCATACTGTGTGGGGTGTATATAAGTGTAGCACATTTTCCATAGCAATATAAATTACATTATTGTTTGTATAAACTTCAGTATATGTGTTTATAAATTAGTTTCTGAAAATAAAATTATTTAATCTTGCTCTTATTCAGTTACACAAAGAGGTATCAGTAGTAGACTTGTGCAGGGCAAAAATTTTCGTTAAAATTCGATTTCGGACAAATTTTTTTTTCCCCATTTGGAGGATCCGAATTTCGGACGGGACCTGTTCGACTCGGACGAAATTTGGCAATAGTCCGAATTATTCGTCCGAATTTAAAGAAAAATGTTAAATATTCAATAAAAATGTAAATTAAACAACTGAAAATAAAAAATACAATAAACTAAATTAATAATAATATTAAGTCTCTAATGAGACAGGAAGGGCTATTTTATAAACCCCTATACACTTATTAACCTATAATAGGACAAATATGGGGTGAGTGGCAGCAATGTAAACATGTGTGATACAAATGAATACACAACAAACACACAAAATAAAGCCCTGCACTCAAACTCCCAGTTCTCCTGGGCAACAGCAATGGCTATAGTATACATCAGCCCAAAATACATAGTACAAAAAACAAAAAAAGTTACCTGCGCTCTGTCCCAAATCCCTATGCACATTTAAATAATTGGAGGCTTTTAGTTTCACTCCATTGGCTATTTGAATGTAAGCTCACCTGCTGTGCCAAGGCAAACCTAATAGGTGATTCCATCAGGACAATTACATTATTTTGAATTACTTTTCTTAAGCTGAACCCGTTATGTAACACATTATTACTGCCAAAACTGTAAAAAAGTGTTTTTTTCATTTTGTCATTTTTTTTTTATAATAAATGAGATTTAATATATGTATATGTCACATCAAATTAAAGCCCTTTCTGTCCTTTAAAAAGTGGTATATAATATGTGTTTGTGCAATAAAGAGATAGAAAGTAATTATGGCTGAATGCACACATAGCAAAAATGCCAAAATTGCTTGTGTCCTTATGTGGTTAATATCTCCTCTTTGCATGAACTGTAAAGCACCTGTTTTACCACATCTATTTTTAGCAGCATTTAGCAACACTGGGCGTATGTTCAAAGGGATAACGACAAAAAATTATTGTATGAAAGACAAAAATAAGTAACTGAATGTATGAACGACATATTTTCTATATAGTATATGACAAAAAACTAGTGGTGTCCGTTGTGTTCGACACAACTCCATAACTAACGGGCAAAGGGGCGTGGCTAGGGCGTGGCTAATCTATTCTCCAGTGTCGTATATAGGAAAAGAAAATTTGTCGTATCTAACAGCAAAAGAAAGTCTTTCAAAAGGCAAAATCTGTACGTTAAGAAAAAAGGGGAGGAAATATGTTCTGAATGTGGGAACTTTTGTCTTTAGTTAAGACATTTTTGTCGTTAGTTAAGACATTTTTTTGTCGTTCCTTATGACAATTTCAGTCAGAACAAACAACACATTTCTGATCACAAATGACACACTCTGAAAATGCTAATGATCCCAGTGACACTCTACTTTGAAAAGTCATTACAAACGACAAAAGCTATTTTGCTACTTCTTTGAACATATGGCCCATTATAATAGTTTCAGGCGGGAAAGCATTGTGCCGTCTATTTTTAGTAGCATGTAGCAACATTGTAATAGTTTCAGGCTGTAAAGCGCCATCTGAATTTCTGAAATTTACTCGGACTAGGTCCATTTCAGATTCTGATTTTTTTTGTGGGCGGACCTTGGCTTTTGGAAGGTCCGAATGATGCCGAATTCTCCTTATTCATCCGAATTCTGAAATCAGCCAAACCGAATTGCACAAGTCTAGTCAGTAGGTCATGAAATAGCCCACCAGCCACACCCCACAGCAACAGCAACTTAAACTTAAAGGGATAGTAATACTTCATTTTAACTTTATTTTATTTTGTAGGCATTAAAAAAACATGAAGAATGATATAAGTCTTATCTCTCAAACCTTTATGGTTTATGAGATATTCACAAGCAAAGTTCCCCTCCCGCCCCTTTTTCCTAGTGTAATCCATCTCTTCTCAGATGTGAGTCTGGTTGTATGACAGTACAGATAACAGCAGGGGACAATCTTCTTTCTATGAGAACAATGAAAGCCCTGCCCCCCTTGACAAGTTTTTCAGGTTTTTCCCTTATCTTAATTGAAGATTGTCCCTCTCTGCAGTCTACCTGGGCACCTCCCTTCTGATCTGGTTGAACAGGGGGGATACTTTGTTTGTGAATATCACAGCCCGTACGCTGATTATATGAAGGTCACAACATCTGATTGGCTGGTGGCTGCATCCTATCCCCTGACTGGACATTGGTTTTTAGCCTATGAGAGATTGGTATCATTTGACCAATCATAGCAAAGGGACTGCACCACTGAAACCGAAACAAGTGATAATTATGCCATTTTGATAGTTACACCCTTAGTTTATTAAAAGATGGCAGTGTCATCAGTGCTGTGCTCTAATAGAGAACCAAGTCTGGCAATGAAAGACAGGTTATTATACTAAGCAAATGTGATGAAATACTGGTAAGATTACCATATGTTCAGTTTTTTTAGGACAGGTACTCTTTATGGGGGCTTAAGAGTCTGTCATCTTGGAAGTTTAATGTATGCTGCAAATGTCCTGTATTTCCTTGTAGGAGATATGGGATTCAATGTACTTTTACAACAAAGAACTCACAAGAGTTTTATAAAGGTGATACCTAGTAGCCATTAAAAGGCATCACCTTTATATAACTCTTGTGAGTTCTTTGTTACAAAAGTACATTGAATCTTATCTAGCTTAATGGCTAGCATGGTGCCACCTCTCCTTGTAAGAGAGACCATGTGATATTTATTACACCACTTTTTATATTACATGCTCTGCGGTCAGTGCAGGAAGCCGCCCCATCCTCACCACAACTTGCAGTTTTGTTCTGCTGCAGGAGAAGATGACTCCTGTGACTTTGTGAAGTTGAGGTGGGGTCACAGTTGGCTTTAGAGGACCTCCAACATGCCCTCTATAAATGGGTGGAGGTAATGCATTGCTCCTGGACAATGCATTTTGCAGGGCATGCAGTTGGTTCTGTTGGGCCTTAAGGTGGGGCTTTGCGTCATGCAACCAGACCTGCCATTGGAGGGGGCACTGCCAGTAATGATACCTAGAGACTTGAAGAGGGGAGGTCTGCTGGGGAAGGTAAAGGTTGGGCAGGGTCTGCCTAGGAGCAGACCCCTCCCTGAGGGATCAGACTGGCAGGGGAGTGGGTGCCACCCTTCCCCCCCAGACAGCATGGTCTATGGAGCACCATTTTATAGAGAGGGGTCCTGGGACTTAACAGACATACCTGGGAGCATTGACTTGTGGTGTCCTGTGGTGCCGCAGGGAGAGATGAATGACACAATTTGAGTAAAAAAAAGTGCAGAACTTAATCATGAGGGGGGGCAGGGCTTAACAGATGTGGGAAAAAGTATGAGAAACTGGCTGGTAAAGAAGTGGGAGAAAAGTGGGTGGAAGAGGGTGGGAAGGAGGAGTCATGAGCGGGGAGTGGGAGGAACAGACTGGGAAGGAGAAGTGGGTGGAGTGTGAGAGGAACAGATTGGGAAGGAGGAGTCATGAGCGGGGAGTGGGAGGAACACACTGAGAAGGAGGAGAAGTAGGTGGAGTGTGGGAGGAACAGACTGGGAAGGAGGAGTCATGGGCGGGGAGTGGGAGGAACAGACTGGGAAGGAGGAGTCATGGGCGGGGAGTTGTAGGAACAGACTGGGAAGGAGGAGAAGTGGGCAGAGCTTAGTTAGAAACTCCCCACATTTGGAGAATCAGCCTCTGTCTCGGAGACCCAGTAATCCATACCTTCCAAGTGACCCTCTTTAGGAGGGACAGTCCCAGTTTTAGACCCAAATCCCTCTGTCCCTCTTTCCCACCCTGATGTCCCTGTGTTTAGGAGATCAGACTGTGTGCTGTGTATATAAGTGTATCACCCTGGTGTCCCTGTGTTTAGGAGATCAGACTGTGTGGTGTGTGTATAAGTGTATCACCCTGGTGTCCCTGTGTTTAGTACATCAGATTGTGTGGTGTGTATAGAAGTGTATCAGTCTGGTGTCCCTGTGTTTAGGAGATCAGACTGTGTAGTGTGTATATAAGTGTATCACCCTGGTGTCCCTGTGTTTAGGAGATCAGACTGTGTGGTGTGTATATAAGTGTATCACTCTGGTGTCTCTGTGTTTAGGAGATCAGACTGTGTAGTGTGTATATAAATGTATCACCCTGGTGTCCCTGTGTTTAGAAGATGAGACTGTGCGGTGTGTATAGAAGTGTATCACCCTGGTGTCCCTGTGTTTAGTAGATCAGACTGTGCGGTGTGTATATAAGTGTATCACCCTGGTGTCCCTGTGTTTAGGAGATCAGACTGTGTGGTGTGTATAGAAGTGTATCACCCTGGTGTCCCTGTGTTTAGTAGATCAGACTGTGCGGTGTGTATATTAGTGTATCACGCTGGTGCCCCTGTGTTTAGGAGATCAGACTGTGTGGTGTGTATATAAGTGTATCACCCTGATGTCTCTTTGTTTAGGAGATCAGTCTGTGTGGTGTGTATATAAGTGTATCACCCTGGTGTCCCTGTGTTTAGAAGATCAGACTGTGTGGTGTGTATATAAGTGTATCACCCTGGTGTCCCTGTGTTTAGGAGATCAGACTGTGTGTGTGTATATAAGTGTATCGCCCTGGTGTCCCTGTGTTCAGGAGATCAGACTGTGTGATGTGTATATAAGTGTATCACCCTGGTGTCCCTGTGTTTAGGAGATCAGACTGTGTGTGTGTATATAAGTGTATCGCCCTGGTGTCCCTGTGTTTAGGAGATCAGACTGTGTGATGTGTATATAAGTGTATCACCCTGGTGTCCCTGTGTTTAGGAGATCAGACTGTGTGGTGTGTGTATATAAGTGTATCACCCTGGTGTCCCTGTGTTTAGGAGATCAGACTGTGTGGTGTGTGTATAAGTGTATCACATTGCTCTTCAGCAATAACACTCACATTATTGTTTGTTTAACCGTCAGTATATGTGTTTATACATTAGTCTGTGTAAATAAAGTCAATTATTAGGTTACACAAGGAGGTATCAATAGGTCATGAAATAGCCTAAAAATTCTCGGTAGTGCCCCGCCCATCAGCTATGCCTCCAGCAACACCCCCTAAAACACAAGTGTCCCTCTTCGGCAATTTGAAATGTTGGGAGGTATGGTAATAAGCAGTCTCCGGGCCAAATCCAGAGAGTTCCCAGCTATGTTAACAATTCAAATAAACCATGACTCCCCTTTCCACCACATTATAACTGTGTCCTAGTCTTCCTTAAAGCTGTGTGCACCTTAACGTTTACCAGTCCAAAAAGAATACACTGATTTGTGCGTATTTGCACCTACAAGTGACAACAGTGTTCCATTTCAGTGCTGGATCCCTGAGATGCATATATAGCTTCTGTGCACCATCCAGCCACTTCACTAACGCACCTGTGCTGAAGGTAGTGGTGCGCTCTGCAATGCCCTCCATCTCATGCTGTGTGTAGTAGATCCATTGGCTCCACACTGCCTCCTTTGGTAGTTACTGGCTATGCACGTGGAAGTAAAAGTAGACATCCCAAGCATTGACACAAAGCAATGTGAAAGGACTACGTTAACATGCATAGCAGTCTGATCTGGGAAGCAGTGACCCTCAATCCAGATTATGTGCACCCTGTCTGCATGGGGGCTATAGGCAACATTGAAGATCTGTTCCCATCATGATTCTCATCATACACGTCAGTCAATGACAAATACCTGAGTGGGCCTCTGTCTGCCACACCTTCACTATACACAGCCTTAGCTATGGGATCACCTGGGGCAAAGCAGGGGCACCACAAGTAAGCAGACTTAGTAAAGTGAACTGCGCTGAATCACAATGCATTCATATCGCCAGTGTGAATGAGGCCTTATTTAACCCCTTAAGGACCGGGAAAATCTGAGGTCGTTTTCCCTTAAGGACCGGAGCAATTCTGACTTTTTTGACTATGTCTTTGTTCAACAGCGTTTTCCCCTCTTAGGCTTTTATTCCTCCCCATAAATTATATACTGTTTTTTTAAGCACAAATAGGGCTTTCATTTGATACCCTATTTATATGGATAACCCACCATTCACTTTATTAAAATTAAAAAAAAGGTAAAAAAAAATGTAAAAAAAACCCAAACATTTTTTATTTTTTTCTTGGGATCAATTGGCCACAAAGGGTTAAATTTTTATGGAGACTGCATGAAAAGTATGACCGGTCAGTCATACCTACAAAATGTGCAGTTTAAAGTGGCCACTGTCCCCCCTGGGTGAAAATCCCCATGTCCCTTTTTCCCACCCTATTTTGACACTTTTTTGTCCCTGGCATTTGGTGGTGTATATAAGTGTATTACATGGCTCCACAACAATCACACTTGCAACATTATTTTTTTTTAAATAAAAAATGTTTTTTTTTTTTAAAGTGTAGAATTGCAGGTCAAAAATTGACCTGCATTTAGCCAGCCTCCTGCACCAGCAGTGAAGGGGTTAATACCCCCAGCTGCTGTATTTTTTTTGACCACTAGGTGTCTCCCATCTACTTCTGTCTCCCTTACTTTGATAGCAAGGGAGACAGAGGCAGACGAGACAGGCACAGACAGCATGCTTTGCATGCTGCCTCTGTCTGTCACTATGCCGGTACATGTGATCGCTGATACAGCGATCGCATGAACCGGAGGAAGCAAGAAGGGCTGAGACTGAATGCCCCGGTCTCGGAGCGCTCAGTCTCAGCCTGGAATTAATGATAGCAGCGTGCACGGAGGCACGCTGCTATCATTTAAGTCATGACGGTCCTGGACCGTCATGGGTCGTTAAGGGTATAACAACCCATGACGGTGCAGGACCGTCATGGGTCCTTAAGGGGTTAAAGGGATAGTAATACTTAAAATGTAAAAAATATATGTTGTACAGTTTATCCCCCTGAGTAAAACAAGGGTACTCCCACTGCTGGGAGATATTTTATTAAAAAATGATCACAGCTCAAACGTGAATTTTTTAGGTGCAATATCACAGTGGCCTGAAAATTTACAGTGGCACTGTTGCTATACCATCCTAAGGACTGCTCTGATCTGTAGTCCATAAATCTCCATAGGATGGTGTAGCAACAGCGCCACTGTAAATTTTCAGGCCACTGTGATATTGCACCTAAAAAATTGACGTTTGAGCTGTGATAATTTTATAATAAAATCTTTCAGCAGTGGGAGTACCCTGGTTTTACTCAGGGGGATAAACCCTACAACATATTTTTTTTTACATTTTAAGTATTACTGTCCCTTTAACATTTTGGATGCTACAGACGTCTTCAGTGACTTAAGAGGTTAAATTCTACTCGGCTCTTTTTCTTTTGGAAGCTTCCTCCTCTCCCCTCCCTTTTCCTAAATTCAAGGCCAGCGGAATTTTAAACTCTCCACCCCCCCCAGGTCTATAATGCTTTTCCCTATTTGTGCGAATCAGTGAGGAGTGAAATCTGTTATACGGGAATGTAGTGAAATTAATAAAAAAAAAATAACAACACGAGAGATGTTTACTCGAGCACAACTAACGAAAGATTCTCCCAAGCATCAGTAACTTTTAATTTCCTCTTTACTTGGGGATTTTTTTTTAAACAGACGCAGGTCCTAAAACTTCCATATTATGTTTCTCAGAGGACCTCAGCCCTGAAATGACTAAATGGGAGAAGCAAAAGAGTTCTGTAGTCGCCATGTTAACCCTTTGAGTGCCAGAGGGGTACGCAACGCATTGCAGAGCAATGCGTTGCGTACCCCTGTGGCACTCAAAGGGTTAAAATTCCCTTTACTGCACTTTTCCCTTGCGAATAATGCAATGATCACACTTTAGCCTGATACTCTTATTTCCATCCTGTATGCTTTTATTTTGAACTATTTCTGTTTCTTTATTTTTAATATTACTTCAATTTAATTAATTTTAATATTGTAGAGATTCAAAATATGAATAGAATGAGGTATGTCACATCTCTCAAACTTGTCTAGTTTGAGAGATCGAAGCATCTAAAGTTCCCTTTTCACAAGAAGTCTGCCATCTAGCTGAAGGAAGCAGATTCTGGTCCGGGGACTGTCCTGCGGCTCTTCAGCAGAGCCAAAATAGCGCGATATAGAAATAAATACTTCACTGGAATGGTCTACAAAGTGTGCTTGCAAACCAGGCACACATTTTGTTTGCAGTGTCGCTGGCTTGCTCAAGAATCACTCCAATTCTTCTAGGTACATCTTCCATCCGGTCTTTTTTTCAAGAGAATCTAGAACAGGGCTGGGTAACCTGAGGCCCCTGAACTAGAACCTGGTATGAAGTTCCAATTACATTATGGAACACATAGACAACTGCAGTGGGCAGTTTTGTGACACCCCAGCCAAATGGGTTGATTGGCTGCATAGCTCCCAACTGTCCCAATTTACACTTGACAGACCCAATTTTGAGGCATAATCCTGCTGTCCCGCTTCTCAAGCAAATGTCCTGCTTTCCCCCAGCTGTCTCCAAGCAACATTTTGGCATTTAACATTGCGGTCTATAAAATGAAACAGGAGCATCCCCCACACCATCAGCAGCATTCCACATGCCATCACCACTGGTGAAACACAATCCCCCCAGGGCCCACCATGTTAGAACATGGATCCCTAATAAGAACAGAACTGTGGTGTAAGTTGCTTGTGAGCACATTCAAAATTAATGACACAGTGATGAGCAATACATCATGATTGACGTACAGGTACTGGTAGTCGCACCCTTGTGCATGTGAGCACGTTGAAGGAGCTCTGAATGAGTTCATGCAGAGATGAGCAAGACAATGAAGCCACAATGACAGCCGGTACTACCTTGGTTACCGCCTTCTAAGGGTAGTGGCACTGGTCTCTTTTTTGGTATTTGTCTGGGGAAAGCAAGAATATGAAGAGAGAGTGGGTCGAGTGGGATTACACACATTCTAATGGTTCTGCTTTGGGGTGTCACAAGTGTCACGTGGATCTGCTTACTTTAATACAATCCTCAATTTTGTTTTTAGATGTCTTGTAGCATACTTTCTATGTCTTTAACTATTTTTTGACACTTTAATGGCAGATTAGTAACAATAATGGGAGTTACTAGTGTTGAGCGAGCATGCTCGGCCGATGCTCGGATCGGCTCGAGCATCGCTCTGCTCGGCACATGGCGGTACTCGTACGAGTACCGCATGTGCTCGCCCGCCATGTTCGGGTCTCCTCCCCGCACGTTTTGCGGCTGCTGCGCAGCCAATAAACGTGCAGGGAGGCTCTGACATCGGTGTAATGCCAGCAGCCATGTTGGCTGCTGGCATTACACTGATTGGCTGGCCAGAACCCGTGGTCGGGTGCTGTATAGCACCTGACCATCGAGTTCGGCTCAGTCTGAGCCAGGGAGAGCTGAGGATAGGAAGGGAAAGGCAGTGTAGGGAGGAAAAAAAAAAATTGTGAAAAAAAAGAACCAAAAGTCCTTTTTAGGACTACTGTGTGTGGGGGCAGCAGGTTATTTTGTGTGGGGGGAAAAAAACAAAAAAAAAAAAAAAAAAAATATTCTGTTTAGTGTGAAAAGTTGCAGATTAGAGCACATTCTGTTTAGTGTGCACAGTTGCAGATTAGAGCACATTCTGTTTAGTGTGCAAAGTTGCAGATTAGAGCACATTCTGTTTAGTGTGCAAAGTTGCAGATTAGAGCACATTCTGTTTAGTGTGCAAAGTTGCAGATTAGAGCACGTTCTGTTAAGTCTTCAAACTAAAATATCAAAGTCACATATTCCATTCAGTGTGCGTCGCCGCAGTTTAGCAGCACATTCTGTGTACTGTGCAGAGTTGCAGAATAGGAAGAAATACTGTTAAGTCTTCAAACTAAAATATCAAAGTCACATATTCCATTCAGTGTGCTTCGCCGCAGTTTAGCAGCCTATTCTGTGTACTGTGCAGAGTTGCAGAATAGGAAGAAATACTGTTAAGTCTTCAAACTAAAATATCAAAGTCACATATTCCATTCAGTGTGTTTCACCGCCGTTTAGCAGCCTATTCTGTGTACTGTGCAGAGTTGCAGAATAATAAGAAATACTGTTAAGTTTTCAAACTCAAATATTAAAGTCACATATTCCATTCAGTGTGTTTCACCGCCGTTTAGCAGCCTATTCTGTGTACTCTGTACAGTTGCAGAATAATAAGAAATACTGTTAAGTTTTCAAACTCAAATATTAAAGTCACATATTCCATTCAGTGTGTATCACCGCCGTTTAGCAGCCTATTCTGTGTACTCTGCACAGTTGCAGAATAGTAAGAAATACTGTTAAGTTTTCAAACTCAAATATTAAAGTCACATATTCCATTCAGTGTGTATCACCGCCGTTTAGCAGCCTATTCTGTGTACTCTGCAGAGTTGCAGAATAATAAGAAATACTGTTAAGTTTTCAAACTCAAATATTAAAGTCACATATTCTGTGTAAGATGAAGAAGGCGGGTAAAAAGGGACGGGGAAGTGGACGTGATCCTGAAAGTTCAGGGCGCGGGTCAGGACGCGGAGAAACTGTGCCTGGTGCCAGAGCACAAGAAAGAAAGACATCCACCATACCTAGCTTCATGTGTAATTTTACAGGGCGTCGCAGGACATCACTCTCGAGGTCCGACCAGTGCGAACAGGTGGTCGGTTGGATGACAGCTGATACTGCTTCCAGTCGGTTAAGCACCACCCTGTCTTCCACCAAGTCCACTCTCAGTAGCCAAAAGTCTGGTCAACATAATCCTCACTCTGATCATCCTTCCTCCCACCATACACGGTCTGGTCAAAGAAGTGATCCCACACTGGGATATAGTGATGAGCTCGTCTCATCACCAATCCTTCATTTGACCCTCTCTCCAAGCACGCTTGCAGAGGAACATGACATCTTGTGCCCTGATTCACAACCTCTAGAGGCTACCCAATCACAAGAAGATGACAGATGTGAACGGCATTTAAGGTCAAAGGAAGTAGTGGATGATGATGATGATGATGAGACACAGTTGCCATTAAATCAACCACTATTTCCGTCTCAAGACCTTGTTGAGGAGAATGTTATACAGTTGTCAATGACTGAGTATGTGGTGGGATCAAGACTTGAGGAGGATGATCAGAGTGAGGAAGTGGAGGAGGACTTGGTGGACGATGAGGTGACTGACCCCACCTGGGAAGGTGTAGAGCCGAGCGATGACAGCAGTCCTGAGGGTGAGCCATCTGCAGCACCGCAACAGGCTGGAAGAGGCAGTGGTGTGGCTACAGAAAGAAGGCGGACCGCACCAAACCGGCCCGCAAATGTTCCACGGAGCACCCCCTTGCGTAAATCTACCTTGCCAAGGGGTAGGTGTTCCGCGGTATGGCGTTTTTTTAAGGAAAGTGCGGACGACAAAAGAATTGTAGTTTGCAACCTGTGCCACACCAGAATGAGCCGAGGCATGAACACTAGAAACCTCACCACCACCAGCATGATCCGACACATGGCATCCAAGCACCGTAGTAAGTGGGAGGAACGCCTGGATCGCCCATCTGTGTCTGCAGGCCACACCACTGCCTCCTCTTCCCCTGTTTTCGGTGCCGGCCAATCGCCTGTCGAAGGCGCAGGCCCGCATACCTCCCGCCCTGCACCTGTAGCATCTGAAGCACCATCAGCGACCACATCCACTTCCCTGTCCCAGCACAGCGTCCAAATGTCGTTACCCCAGGCATTTGAGCGCAAGAGAAAGTACCCAGCCACCCACCCACAGGCCATAGCACTAACCTCACACCTTTCAAAATTACTGGCCATCGAAATGCTGCCATTTAGGCTTGTGGACACTGAGTCCTTCCGCAGCCTGATGGCAGCAGCTGTCCCTCGGTACGCGGTCCCCAGCCGCCACTACTTTTCCCGGTGTGCCATCCCCGCATTACACCACCATGTGTCCCGTAACATCACCCGTGCCCTGACCAACGCAGTTACTGGGAAGGTCCACTTAACGACTGACACATGGACAAGTGCTTGTGGCCAGGGACGCTACATTTCCCTGACGGCACACTGGGTGAATGTCGTGGAGGCTGGGAGCGACTCGGACCCTGGGATGGCACGGGTGCTACCCACGCCGAGGATTGCGGGCCCTACCTCCATCAGGGTTTCCACCAGCACCTACGTTATTGGCTCCTCCTCCTCCGTTTCCACCTCCGAATTCTCTACACACAGCGCCACTCCCCCATCAGCCAGTAGCTGGAAGCAGTGTAGCACTGCAGTGGGGAAGCGTCAACAGGCCGTGCTGAAGCTGATCTGCCTTGGGGACAAACAGCACACGGCCTCAGAGCTGTTGCAGGGGATTAGTCACCAGACCGAGCAGTGGCTCTCGCCACTCAACCTGCAACCAGGCATGGTTGTGTGTGATAATGGGCGTAACTTGGTGGCGGCTTTGGAGCTCGGCAAGCTCACACACGTACCATGCCTAGCGCATGTATTTAATTTAGTGGTGCAGCGATTTCTAAAAACCTACCCCAATGTGCATGATCTCTTGACCAAGGTGCGCATCGTGTGTGCACATTTCCGTAAGTCATCAACAGCTTCAGCCGGCCTGTTGAAGCTGCAGCAGAGCTTACAATTGCCAGCTCACCGGCTGCTGTGTGACGTGAGCACGCGCTGGAACTCCACCTTCCACATGTTGGCCCGGCTTTGTGAGCAGCAGAGGGCAGTAGTGGAGTACCAGCTGTTACACGGTCGTCGCCTCTCCGTTCAACTTCCTGTAATCAGAAGTGAGGAGTGGGAATGGATGTCAGACCTCTGCGAGGTTTTACGCAATTTTGAGGAATCGACACAGATGGTGAGCGGCGATAACGCTATTATCAGTGTAACCATCCCACTTCTGTGTCTACTGAAACGCTCGCTGCTCACAATTAAAACCGACGCTTTGCATGTGGAAGAGGTGGAAATGGGGGAGGAAGAGCTTACACAAGGTGATAGCCAGAGCACCCTCACTTCGTCTTCTCAGCGACAATTGGAGGAGGCGGAGGAGGAGGAGGAGGAGGAGGAAGACACGGTTGCCTCCGCTACAGAGGGTAGCCATGGAACTTTAGTTCCATCTCTTCAGCGTGGGTGGGCAGAAGAGGAGGAAGAGGATGAGGATATTGAGAGTCATCCTCCTGGTGAGGACAGCGAAATCTTGACTGTTGGTACTCTGGCACACATGGCTGACTTTATGTTAGGCTGCCTTTTAGACAACACGGATTACTGGGTGTTCACCCTTCTGGACCCCCGCTACAAAGAGAATTTCTCATCTCTCATTCCTCCGGTGGAGAGGACAAGCAAAATGTTGCAATACCAGAAGGTTCTTGTCGAAAAATTGCTCCAAAATTTTCCATCTGACAACGCTGGCGGCAGAGTACGTGCTACCTTGGCCAACCGAGAAGGGGAGAAAAGGGGAGCACACAGCAGTTCCGAGAAAGGCAGGGCAACACTCTCCAAGGCGTGGGACACCTTCATGACACCCCGCCAGCACCCTCACCCTGATGCGCAGCCTAGTGTCACAAGGAGGGAAAAGTTTTGGAAGATGGTGAAGGAGTACGTAGCAGACCGTGTCAGCGTCCTCAATGATCCCTCTGTGCCTTACAACTACTGGGTGTCCAAGCTGGACACGTGGTATGAACTGGCACTCTACGCCTTGGAGGTGCTGGCCTGCCCTGCCGCCAGCGTTCTGTCTGAGCGGGTATTTAGTGCTGCTGGTGGCATCATAACAGATAAGCGTATCCGCCTTTCCACCGACAATGCTGATAGGTTGACACTTATAAAAATGAACAAGGCCTGGATTTCCCCTGACTTCTCCACTCCACTGGAGGAAAGCCCCGGGGGAACATAAACTCACTTTATATATGTTATTTACAATGATGTGAATACTCTGTATTCCCATTCACCCCTTCCACCCAAAAAACGGGTATATGGTTGACTCTTAATCTTCTCATCCTCCTCCTCCTCTTCCATATGCCCTGTGCTATAATTTTTATATAGGGCCAGCTCACCAGCGGGCCCTGTGATATAATTTTTATATAGGGCCAGCTCACCAGCGGGCCCTGTTTGACAATTTTTATATAGGTCAGCTCACCAGCGGGCCTTCTCATATAATGTTTTATTGGGTCAGCTCTCTAGCGGGCCCTCTCATATAATGTTTTATAGCGTCAGCTCACTAGCGGGCCTTCGCATATAATGTTTAGGATGGTCAGCTCTGCAGCAGACCCTCACCCATAATGTTTTAGATGGTCAGCTCAGCGCACGTTTCCCTCTTAATCATGGCCTCAGTTCAATAAAATCAAGGAAATTTTTGGGAGAATTTGCCTCTGTGCACGTTTCCCTCTTAATCATGGCCTCAGTTCTGAAAATCAAGGAAATTTTTGGGAGAATTTGCCTCTGCGCACGTTTCCCTCTTAATCATGGCCTCACTTCCGAAAATCAAGGAAATTTTTGGGATAATTTGCAGATGATATACAAGTAAATATACAGCAAATATTGTTTGGTAACAATTTTTCGCCTAAAGTCGTTTTTATTTTCCTTTTTGTGTGTTTTATGGTCAGTCTGTAAAAATGGCGTACTACGGGCGAAAGATCGTTCCCAGCAGCGATGTTGGAGTCCAAGATGCATCCAGACATCCTCCCTATGCTGTCCCTGAACCATTTCTGTGGTGTTTCCATAATTTTCTGCCCTTTTCCTATGGACCAGGCACCCTCCCCTCATCAGAGCAGGGGGTGCCTGGTGTAATGCTCGAGTCCTCCCATTGACTTCAATGGGGCTCGGGTGCTCGGCCGAGCACTCGAGCCTCAGGGGGTGCTCGGTCAGAGCACCCGAACACCCGAGCATTGGGGTGCTCGCTCATCACTAGGAGTTACGGATTATATACACCACCAGCAATGGGACCGGTGCTTTATGTTTTTTCCCGGACAAGATGGTAACCATCAGATCATGGGACTTTGGAAGCTACAGAAGCCTTCATCAGATGTTATGCAAAGTATAGCTAGTAATTGACCTAAAATGTCTTGGCAATGCCCCGCCCACCATCATGTCCCCAGCAACAGCCCTTAAAACACGTGTCCTTTTTTGGCCATTTGAAATGTTGGGAGGTCTGTGGCTGAACAGCAGTGATGTAAAACACAGCCCCCTGCTTGCTCAGACAGTTATGATATTATGCTCGAGTGGGCTGAAGAGTATTGTGAGAGCCCCAGAGACAATCAGGGCCCAACTCGATTATCCTCCCTAGGGTTGCCCACTCTACTCCCATTTATTCTGTCTGTGAGTGCCTAAAAGCACTCTTTAGCTCTGTTAATTATACACATTAATTCAAGGGTACCCATGGGTGGATTAGTCAAAATGAATGAACCACTAAATCACTTGTGCTTAATCTAGGATAACCTTAAAAGGATAGTAATGTTTCACAATAAAAGCAGCTCCAGGTAATCTTCATAGTGTTTGGGCCATGGAGAGTGTTATTTCAATATTGTCAGAGTTGTAATTCAAGAGTAATTGAATGATAAAGTATCCCCCTCCCACCCCTTTTACTGATGTAACACTGCTCACGTCAGAGCAGTGAGACTGTCCGGATGGATCACAGAGAGGGACAATCTTCAGTGATCATAAGGAAAAACCTGCCAAGGGGGGCAGGGTTTTCCTTATGCTCACAGTAAGAAGATTGTTCCTTGCTGTGAGCTGTCCAGTCTCAGGACCAGATTCACATCTGAGGTGGCTTACACTAGGTAAAAGGGGAGGAAGGGGGATACTTTAAATTACTGTTGAACTACAACTCTGACAATACTGAAATAACACTCTCCATGGCCCAAATACTATGAAGATTAATCGGAGCTGATTCTTTTGTGAAACATCACTATCCCTTTAAATAAACCTAAATGAATTGTAAAAGGACACATGTTATTAGATTTAAAGTAGAAAAAAATAGCAGCGAACTACAAACGAGTTTAAAGACAAGTACAATAGTATAGTCTCTGCTCTCATCTTGAAGGTCCTGCAGAGACATAAAGCTGCATGATGAGGCCTCATTTGTCTTTGGCTGCTTAACACTGTGAAATCCACTAGTGTCATGTACCCATTAATCTTACGATGATGGAAGATCTTCGTGGAACCTGACAGGGAGAGGAGGGGGTTGAAGGTCCTTCAAGACCAGAGAAGGGAAGAGTAGTCATCTGTGATGTACAGACAAAGGAAAAAAAACGGGAAGGTCTGTTAGAAGCCATAATTAGAGGCTCTCCATTTGCTGTAATACTATGCAGGGTATGTTCCTCCCCACTGCGAGTACCCAGTTCAGAAGTGCTTACACATACCTCCCAAGTGTCCCTCTTTAGGAGGGACAGTCCCTCTTTTAGACCCAAATCCCTCTGTCCCTCCTTCCCAGCCTAATGTCCCTCTTTTTTAGGAGATCAGAATGTCTGGTGTGTATATAAGTATATTACATTGCTTCAGAGTAATAATACTCACATTACTGTTTATTTAAAGGTCAGTATATGTGTTTATAAACTAGTCTGTGTAAATAAAATTATTTGGTCTTGTTATAAGTCAATTATTATGTTACACAAGAAGGTCTCAATAGGTCATGAAATAGCCCAAACATTCTCGGTAATGCCCCGCCCACTAGCCCCGCCCCCAGCAATACCACCTAAAACACAAGTGCCCCTCTTTGGCAATTTGAAATGTTGGGAGGTCTGCTGACATGCAGAATTTTATTGTGAGACACTACGCTTAGAGGCTTGTTTCTTTATGCATTTCTACATAAGAACTTATTTATACATTTGTGGGATCACCAAATGGCTTAACCCATTGAGTGTCAGAGGGGTACGTAACACATTGCATTGCGTACCCCTGACTCTCAAAGGGTTAACCACAGATACTCATAACAGTGGTCACATTCTAGCAAGTGGGTCGCATTCTAGCAAGTGGGGAAAAAAGATTTCAAAGACTTCTGTGGCTGAGACCAGGAGAAAAGATTTGGAGGACTGCGTTGGATTATCTCCTCTAAAACTGTGAGTAGATATTTTTCCTTTATTGATTTTTAAGTGTATGTTACAACTGATGCATGTTTTTAAAGGGATAGTAATGTTTCACAAAAACAGCAGCTCCAATGCATCTTCATAGTATTTGGGCCATGAAGAGTGTTATTTCAGTGCTGACAGACTTGTGGTTCAACAGTAATTGAATGATAAAGTATCCCCTCCCGCCCCTTTTACCTAGTGTAAGCCACCACCCCTCAGATGTGGAATCTGGTTGTAAGACCAGACAGATAAAAGAAGGGGGCAATCTTCTTCCTATGAGAACAATGAAAGCCTTGCCCCCCTTGAGAAGTTTTTCAGCTTTTTCCCTTATCGTAATTGAAGATTGTCCCTCTCTGCAGTCTGCCTGGGCACCTCCCTTCTGATCTGGCTGAACAGTGTTACATCAGTAAAAGGGGTGGGAGGGGGACACTTTGTCATTGAATTACTCTTGCACTATAACTCTGACAGAATTGAAATAACACTCTCCAAGGTCCAAATAATATGATGATTAATTAGAGCTGCTTTTATTATGAAACATTACTATCCCTTTAACTTGTGAGATAACATCATACTGGAATATATGTCGGGAGAGGACAGGGGAGAGAGACGAGTGATATTACCTACCCAGAACTTACATTATCTACGAGCAAGTGGGTATTGGGGGTATTTGCTCTCTATATACACTACTGCGTCTCTGCCTGGAGACCTCCATTCTCTCTCTGTATCAGAGGTATTTAGGCCCCAATATATGAGGATAGGACAGGGAGAACACACAAGCAAGTTCAGTGCTGCTGATGAGTAAGTGAATATTATTCACCCATTAATTATTGAATTGATACCATCCTGATTGCAGATTTCCTTCTTTCTTTCATATCTTCAGGAGATCGATTGTAAGAGGACGTTTTCTATTCGAGGACATTGAAATAAAACACATAAGACTGTTCATATCTCTCTAAAATTGCGTTAGGATTCAGTCTATATTGTTTCGCCTGTGTTTTGTTTTCTATATATTAGTAATAAGTACCTTATAAGAATATTAGGTAAGATTATTAATTCTGGTGTTTAGCACTTCAAAGGGAAGTCTGTGTTTTGAAAATAGTATCTCCATAGCAACTGACCTCTTTTTGAAGGTTCCTACCTAGGTAAATCCTTCTGTTAAAGAACTAAAACCTCTGTATAATCCCGACTTACCTCATTATGGCCCGAAAATCCTTATGGCCAAAATGAATGTTGGCCTTTTGCCTTTGTTCGAGAGAGAACATATTCCATTCACCTCTCCTGCCCTTAAAATATTAAGATTACCATATGCAATGAGGTCCTGCTAGCAACTAGGATGACTATGGATCCTGGATTGCCCAGGACAGTCCCAGATTTTAAATGTGTGTCCATTGTCCCAGACAGCCCCCTTCTGAGACAATATAAAGTCCTGGAATGAAGACTCCAGAGCACAGAGGTCTAAACACTAAAAGGATAACTGCCCATTGTCTGCTGTGACAGAAAGTAATGCCTCTGCTGTGCTCCAAGAAAATGGCTTCCAGACAGAGCTCTGAACACTAGAGGCAGACCTGAGCCTTGATCCTGACATCAAACAGGAGCTTCAGTGTAATTGTTGTAGTGTAATGCTAGTCTAAGGCGTTGGGTATGATATGCATTTGATTGTAGCCCACAACAGGCATCACTTTTCTCTGACAGCAGTGAATAGGCTGTTCCCCCACCAGTGTGGTGCACTGGAGAAAGTATAGGTTGCGTCCCAATGTCAAGTGATGTATAGTTAATAAGTAAGGTAAGTGGGGGTTATTATTAGGTGTTACTTACGTTTTAAGCAACGTAAGAGCCACTTATCTGAAGAAATGTGTTGGCATACCTCCCAGCATTTCAAATGGCCAAAGAGGGACGCTTTTGTTTTAGGTTGTCTTTATGGGGGTGTGGCTGGTGGGCGGGGCATTACAGAGATTTTGTAGGCTATTTCATGACCTATTGGCTCCTCTTTGTGTAACTGAATAAATGATTTAGAGCAAGACCAAAGTATTTTTTTTTTACACAGATTAATTTATAAACACATATATTAAAGATTAACTACACATTTACGTGAGTTTTATTGTTGTGGAGCATGTAATAAACACTACTCATTCTGATCTCTGGAAAAGAGGGACAAAAGGGTAGAAAAGAGGGACAATGGGATTTGGGTCTGAAAGAGGGACTGTCCCTCCTAAAGAGGGACAATTGGGAGGTACGTTGGCGATTTCTCTAGTATCCAAAGAGATATTTGCCCTTGAACATATGTACAAGCTTGACAGATTGTTTGGAGATACGAGATAACACTGTCCAATCATCACACAGCAAATTTCCTACCGAAATGAAGCTTTTCATCTATTCTCACTTTGTGAGACTCTGTGACACGTATCCTGGTGCTATTCATTCTGGAATTAATGTACAGTCATGTACAGACAGACTCTTGTCATATTTGTGTAGAATTGAGATTTAGATTTCTGCTCTTTTTATTATTTTGATCATTGTATTTAAATTCAGCTTATACTAAGTTTCTGCAAAACATGTTTTTTTGCTTTTTGGAGAAAAACAACGAGCCTTACTCATCAAGACAAAGAGGTGTATGATTTGGATACAAACCATCTGCACCATAGAGTTGACAGGAACATTCCCTAAATTCCATTTGATTTAACCCCTTGAATGTTAGAGAGGTCTCCAATGCTACAAGGAGTTAAAGGGATAGTAATACTTATATTTACATTTATTTAATATTGTAGGCATTAAAAAAATATATAAAAAACAATGTAAGGCTGATGTCTCAAACCTTTATGGTGTGAGAGATATGCTCACTAAAGTTACCTCTTCTTGCCTGTTTAAACGAAGTCAGCGCTCTAGCTGACAGTTGCAGAAGCCGGTCATTTGACCGGATGGAGGCTCTTCAGCAGAGGGGAAAAAGCACGATCTCAACATTAATACTTCATTGGAATGGCATATAAAGTGTGCCTGGTTTGCAAGCACACTTTGCCGTTGCAATGAAGTATTAATGTTTAGATTTCGCATTTTCAGCTCTGCTGAAGAGCCTCCATCCGGTCAAATGACCGAATTCTGCAACTGTCAGCTACAGCGCTGACTTCGTTTAAACAGACAAGAGGAGGTAACTTTAGTGAGACATATCTCTCACACCATAAAGGGTTTGAGAGATCAGCCTTACATCATGCACATACCTGGGAACTCTCCGGATCTGCCCCGAACACTCTGGTTTTCAGACTGATTTACCAGGTCTCTGGGGACAGAGGCGGATTCTCCTGTGGTGGGGAGTTTCTTCTTACCACTCTATTCCTCCCATTTCCCACCCACTTTATGACCCATTAGCAAGTAAACCCTGCCCATCCGTTTAAGCCCTGCCCCTTTTATGGTGCAATACACATCATTGACATCCCCTCATCAGGAGCACACATTGGGAAGAAGTTCGCCGGTATGGTCACATGGCCCATCACATGAGGTTTTTGGCTGCCTGATATGTGACCTGTATGTTAAAGGGGATCTCTCACCTAACTACATCTAATGCTCATTAGTTAGAGCATTTCTCGAAACCACTGAAAATAGCGTTCATTATATGTAAAAAGCAGTTACATTGGCAAGAATTAAACTTTAAAAAGTGTTCGGCAACCTACTTCCGGTTTGCCGAACTTTGCCGACCAGAGACAGCTCCGTCCCGCTACCCATCATCCTCCCATGACGGAGGCTGTCTGTCACTAAAGTGGAGCGTTCGCATTGGCAGAGATCGATATCTAGCCAATGCGATCGCTCCACTTTAGTGACAGACAGCCTCTGTCATGGGAGGATGATGGGTAGCGGGACGGAGCTGTCTCTGGTCGGCAAAGTTCGGCAAGCCGGAAGTAGGCTGTCGAAGAATGGAGAATGTGATGCTACGGGGGGAGAAGGTGGGGAGGAAAGAATGTGGTGTTACGGGAGGGGAGAAGGTGGTGAGGAAAGAATGTGGTGTTACAGGAGGGGAGAACATGAAGACAAAATGTGCTGCGGGAGGAAGGTAAAGGTAGTGAGAGGAGATGGTGCTATGGGGATGGAGATGTTATGGAGGGATGAGGCGAGAATATGGTACTATGGTGGATTTATGCAACCCTTGGCTATGGTCATTTTTTTAATATTTTGTCACGGCCTTTGGTCAAAAAGGTTGGACAGCCCTTCTTTATGACCAGAGGGGAAGTGCAACCCCATAAAAGATTAATTAAATAGTAATAATTTATTTTGACTTTATATATTTTGCTAGTACATATTCTAGTTTGTATTATTTTTGCATCTGTATTTTATTTACACTATTTGATGTCATTATCAGTAAGATGACCGAATTTCTGTTTCTGGAGTTTTCTGGTAAATAGACCATAGAAAATGGATTTAATACAATGTAGAACCCTCCGTGCAGCACTAAGTATTCTGTGTACTTTTTTTTTTTATATACACCATCACACACACACAATGTATTACCACGTAGTCTTTTTCTTTATTGAAAAATACTCCACCCTTTTTTTTTTATTAATGGGCCGTTAGCCAGTTCTGCCCTATCAGCAATTTTACCGGGCACAATTAAATCGAGGCCTTAAAACCTGGACAGAGGATGCAGAGGTAGCAGTTCAAAACACCCCATTACATAGTTCAGTTATTACAGAATCAGTAAGTCCCAACTAAATACAAAATAGGTGGTTAAAACAATAGGGAAAGAGATATAGGGCTTTGTATCTAAATAAAGACACTCCGTCTTTGTATGTAACCTCTTGGCAGGTCCATAAGGCTGTCATAATTAGATTGTTAATAAAACTCAGCTTTCAGTCATAAAAAAAAAAAAAGAGAGGAAATATAGAGTTGTATAAGCAATTGGGTAGATAAGTAGAATTTACTAACAAACTGCTAGATTTAAGGGGTCAAATTGAGAAAATCTTGAATAAAAAATGGCTAAGGATCTGAAATGTCAAAATAATTGTACTATGAAAATCTAAAAAAAAAAAAAATTGTAGGTTGAGGAAGGCTCTTGAGAACACCATTACAAAAAGGTGATCAATTTGTACAACGATCTAAGATAGCAAACATATTCAAAGATTATGATGTTAACTATATAACCAACCCCCAGAGCTTGATGAAAAATGCTTGGAAAACACGGATATATCCCAGATTAAAAAAATTAGAAGTGATTTGTTTTTCGATCAACCTGTAATAGCAATAAAACAATTTAGGGATACAATACCCCTGGGCCTGATAGTTTCTGTAACAACTACCATGAGACTTTTGCTAAAGGGTCAGTTTCCCAATTTCCTAATCTATTGAATTTCTAAATGCCAAATCCCCAGATAAAGAAATGCTGACGGTCCGAGGGATAGTGATTCAAAATGTAGATGGGAAAAGCTCATCCACCAAACATTGTATACCCAGCTCCATTTTAAACTCAGATATAAAAATCTATAATAATCTACCCAGACCAAACTGGTAAGAAATGCTTATAAAGTCTCTGAATGGGGAAAAGTCATTCAACAGGATACAATGGAGGCTCACATGTCAATGTTGGAATATATAGGACTGGGACTTAAACTTATAGTAGGTATCAAAACATATATACTTTCTCCATAGCATCCATTCATATACCTGGCACTACCCCTGAGTTCTCTGAAATTATAAAAGTACCAGTCAGGGATGCCCACTGTCCTCTCCTATTTCCCTCTCTTTGGAACCTCTCCTGCCAAAGTAAGAAAAAATCCAAAAAACCTCAGGATTTAAAAATTAATAAATAAATATTTATTTAAATAATCTGTGACTGTGTTATATACAGATGACATTATCACCACACTTGCCAAACCCCTTGCATCACTTTCACATTTAATGAAAGAGACTAGGACATACTCTGAACTGTCTGGTTTTGCAACAGAAGTGCTGGCCATTCATCTTCTCTTACGTTAAATAAATCTAATTAAAGTGGGCTATGAATTTATCGTCCCGCATATGGAATAAAATATCTTGATATATAAATCTTCTCCATACTTGACATACTATATATCCTTAATTATATATAACTACTTAAGACACTGGACCAATAAATAATCTTGGAAGAAGTATGCAGTCTCATGACTGAGCGAGATTAGCTTCAGAAAAATGAATTTTCTGCACAAGATAGCATATTTATTTAAAACCTTCCATTTACAGAGGAACATAAAATATTTGGACTGGTTACAAGCTAAGATCCACCTCTTTATTCGAAACAATAGAAGGCCGAGAGTAGTCAGGCAAACTTTGTAAGTACCCAAGAGGTTGGTAGGACTAGGTCTCCCCATCTATTAAAACACTATTATGCCTTTCAATTAAAATAAATACACACCTGGCAAAAGAATTTGGTAGATTTGGAAAATGACCAAGCCATCCCTAACTTGCTAGATTATTATATCTGGATTCTAAATAAAGACAGATTACCCCTTCAAATGTATCATACATGAGATTAAACTTTGAGATAAATTATACTACACTGCCCACACATGCCTCTCCGATAACTTCATATCATTATGATAAGAATTTTACCCTGGATCTGTACCCAAGGAGTAATGTGAAATGGGATAAAGGGGATATCTCAAAGTGTATAGATGTGTTTAAATGTCATAATATTGGCTATAAAGATTACAGAGACATTGCAGTTATACACTAAAGTCCTACTGAGGTTCCTACAACTCAACAGTTTTCACTCTGCTACAAAGATTACAAAAATCTCCCACTAGTAAGCTTGCTCCATTTGAGAAAGGTTGCCTTGTGAGGTACCCTTCTAAAAGGCCTACCCTTACAAATGTATCTGCTGTCCTCAGCAGAGGACTCTTTTATATTTGGATGTCAAAAGGTTTGGGATCAAGACCAGGAAGTGGAAACTGAGCCAGAGGACTGGTGGGATTATATAGCTAGCCTGTCAACATATCTTTATACCACCGAACAAGGCAATATTATACCCTAGATTAGTTCTGTAAAATGGGAAATAAACCAGGTTTCTGTTATAAGGGTTGTGGAGATAAATTGTTATACTTACATGTTTCATGGATATGTCCAACAATCAAGATAATCTGGGAAGAATTACACAGATTGAAAGCAGAAATTATAGCCAAAATCTATGTGCTAGACACATGGACATATATCTCCCCTCATTAAACCAAACAGGCTGACCAAGCAGCACATGCAAAACTGTGTGGACCCTAATGGTAGAAATTTCCTTGCATTTCAGCAAGGAGGCTATCATCATTAGAGAATTTATCTGCTGAGGTTAGGGATATCTAAATAAAAAGGATTATGGAAAACTGGACACTATGGATTATTTACAGAATGATGGCAAATATTAAAGGGATAGTAATACCTAAAATGTAAAAAAAATATGTTGTAGGGTTTATCCCCCTGAGTAAAACAAGAGTACTCCCACTGCTGAAAGGTGTTTCATTCAAAAGTTATTAATTTTCAAAGTTGAATTTTTTAGGTGCAATATCACAGTGGCCTGAAATTTTACAGTGGCGCTGTTGCTACACCATCCTATGGAGATTTATGGTCCTGAGACCAGAGCTGTCCATAGGATCGTGTAGCAACAGAGCCACTGTACAATTTCAGGCCACTGTGATATTGCACCTAAAAAATTCAACTTTGAAAATTAATAACTTTTGAATGAAACAACTTTCAGCAGTGGGAGTACTCTTGTTTTACTCAGGGGGATAAACCCTACAACATATTTTTTTTTACAGTTTAGGTATTACTATCCCTTTAAATTGCATATGAATGGGACATAAGCTCTCTTAACTTTGAGGAATAATTATTGGCTAGTTAGTTGTGCTAAGGAAAAATGATGTGCTCAAATTGCCACACTTAGGCATGTCATGTATGAAGATTGGCCCTCCTTAACCCCATCTTCATACATGGCATGCATAAGTATGGCACTCTGAGCACATCATTTCTCCTTAGCTCAACTAACTAACCTATAATTATTCCTCAAAGTTAAGAGAGCTTATGTCCCATTCATATGCCAATTTAACATTTGCCATCATTCTGTATATCATCCATAGTGTCCAGATTTTCATAATTTTTTTTATTTCGTTATCCCTAACCTCAGCTGATAAATTCTCTAACGATAATATTTCCTTTTTTTCAGTATCCTAATACTTTATAGGAGAAAACTCAATAAAATAAAGTTTCACTAAAATAAATACTATGAAGACACTTCACATGCTAGCAGCACAGAGGACAGGGGATTACAGGTAGGTCATGCTGACACGCACAAGCACATGCACACCCACAGACACAAAAATTCAACACAAACACAACTCGCACACAAGCTTGCATTCTTTAAGGTCCTGCGGCATAGTTTGCTTTTAGGCAAAACAAGAGAGCAGACTGCAAGGAGGAGTGAAGACATTTAACCCTCTGTGTGCCAGAAATGTATTCAATGCATTGTGTTGCAATGCATTGGATATCTCTCTGGTAATCAAAGGGTCAATTTACCCAGGACGGGCGCCACCTATAGGAGAGGTAGGCGCTGGCCTAGGGCGCACATGTACTGGGGGCGCGGGCATGCAGCAGAGAAGAGCTGCAACCACACGCACCATGCCGGGAACCGCAACACAGTCAGGTCCATGTCGCTACTGCGCTCCATCGTCGCCATCTGCTCTTTAGTAATGCAGAGTGTGCTGGGAGTCATGATCTCCCAGCGCGCTCTGCATTACTGAAGAGAAGACTGTGCGGGAGCTAAAGCAGCTACAGGTATGTGATGGGGGGCAGACTGGCCCAGTGGGCAGAGAGAGGATAATTATGAAAAGAGGTGGGGTATAAGTAGGTGGGGTATAAAGGGGTGGGACACAAGGGGTGGAGCCAAATGGGCGGCAGAATTAGGTTTTGCCTAGGGTGGCAAAAATCCTTGCACCAGCCCAGAATTTGCCACATACACTTCAATTTCTTTGAAAGACTCCATCAACTTTAAAAACCCTGCAGTGTGTTTAAGGTCATGCAGATTACTCTTTAGCCCTTTGAGTGCCAGAGGGGTACTGTACCCCTCTGGTACTCAAAAGGTTAGAGCAGTCACTCGTTTTTCCAAACTTCTATAATGAGCAAAATGTAGGATATACAGTAGCACTTTAGGGCAGAAGGCAACTTTTTATTAGATTGTTGTTAGGGAAGAGAGAGAGAGACGAACTAAAAGAGGTTAAGAGCTTACTAATGGCAAATAGCACAATACCTCACACAGGGCACAGAACCTATTCAGTTTGGTATGGTTCAAATATTGACTGAAATTTTGAATACAAAAATAATGTATACAAGTCCTGTGAGTCCTGTATTTTGTAACTATGCTGTACACCTTCCAGCAGAATAAGCCCAAACATAACTTTCATCTCCAAATCCATAAGGACCTTAACCTTGCCCTGCAAGTAATACAAATGTGTTTCATTAAAAAAAAATCATTATAGCTGAAACCAGAGCACAAAATGTATTTTTCTTTTGCGGTCTTTGGACTCCCACTGTAGTTCTTTATATAAAAAGTAAAACAATGACAACCGTAGTCCCTTTTCATAAACTGAAATTTAATAAATAAAAAAAACTAACACGTTTGAGCTATTATGAATTTTTAATTAAAAATCTCCCAGACTATATTATGTAGTAGATTGATGCATCACATCTGTATTTACAACATTGCTTAGTATGCTTTTTCTTTTATTCTTAATAAACTTAAAAAAAAAAAATATATATATATATATATATATATATATATATTTTTTAAAATAAATAGAGTTATTAACCCTTTCAGTGCCAGAGGCACTGGCACTGAAAGGGTTAAAGCTAAGAGACGGCTGATGTACTAAGACGAAGTGATGCACTAGTGGTTCAAACCATCCATATCATATGGCATGAATGAGTCCCCAAATTCCCATTCCTTTAAATGAGACTGATAACCCCTTGAACCAGCAATTCTGGATGAAGCTGGGATGGGGAGGCCGACAAATGTCTTGATTGCTAGATACTGTGGCTACTTCATCATGGCAAACCCTAGTTTCAGGACCATGGCTCCATACTTACAGTTTAACTAAAGCAGAAGTTGTCACCAGATTTTTCACTTATCATTATTTCATTGCAAGTAGAAACCCAAATGCAAAACCTGTAATTAAAGTGTTTTTATTATTTGTGGAAATCCAGCCTCAAACTCCAGTTTAATGAAATAGGAAATGCCAGAACAGATGTGACTTCATTAGTATTATTAGAGCAAATCCATCATCCAGCCAATCAGCATCTAGCTGGAGGGGTCATGAATGCAAGTATCTTCACTCCTCCAGCTAGCCAATCATTGAATAGTGTGAGGGATGATGATGCAGCTATATGCAGATTGGCTGGGAAAAGGGTTACTCGAGGGCACGTTCCATGCCATGTGCACCCCCACATCCCAGACAGTGGGGGGCATGGGAACTAACTTGAACAGGTACTAGCCACATAAAAGACAAGCTCTTAATTTCTTGCTCGGGCATTGAGCAGTACTAAATGGGGAGGGAGGAGGAGGTTTAATTAGAGGTGGTAGCAGCTGGGAACGTTTTTAAAATTTTAATGTTTATTATATTTAGAGAGAAGATGCAGGAGGACTAGGCAAAGAACGCACCGCTGGACGACCTCCAACACCAAGGTAAGTGTGGTACTTGTTAAACGTGTGTGTGTGGGGGGTGTCATAGGTTAGTATTAGGAATGGTGGGTATTGTATTGGTAATGTTAGGTGTATTGGGGAAGGGGGGATGCTTTTAGGTTTAGTATTTGGGAGGGTGACTGTGAAAGTAGCTCAGGGTAAATGTTTGACACTATTTTAAACATCGAGTTCCTTTGATGTTCCTAGTTTACACTCTTTTTAGAGTCAACTGTGGGAACAAAAATCCACTGTGGTTGTTTGGCTGCAACATGAATTTTTGTGACTAATACTCATGAAGGATTCTGGCCAAGGAATAGAATTCTTAATTAAAGTCTTATACTCTTTATGTGTATGGTGTCAGGGCTTAATGAAATTATAAAACTTAACCTTTATTGGAAAAAAAAATAAAATCAGAAACTACCGGGACTGATCCTGCTTGCCACTAATAAAATAAAGAACCCTCTAAATGGTCATGTGTGTTGATGGTGCACCATTCAAAACACATGAGGGAAAAAGGAGATGGTATCTCACCATATCCCAGGGAAGAAAAATAATGTGCAGCAGAGAAAGATATGTGTGAGCCCTAAAAAATTATAACTTCTGTTTAAATAACATCCAAAACAGAAAAGTAAGAGGAAACTGATGCTACTATTACTCAGGATTGGAGAGTATGTTAGGACTTATCCAGATTGTCTCTGTATAGATAGTACTCCAGATATGTACAAAGACTGTCTGAGTTGGTAGAAACAGAGACAACTAATACCACTGATACATTTTTATGTTTCCATTGTAGCACCTTTTGTGAGTTTCTACTCTCAAATTGTGTACCCTTGTGTCCATTTGGGGATTTGTGCTGTGCGTGCATTCCTTGTGCATACAAAAATAGAATTAAAATGGTACAAAGATGTCTGTACTCGCCGGGAACTCTTTGGCACTGATGCAGGTTTTACCAGCCCAATGGAATCAAGCCAAAACAGGAGTGAATTGCTCTATCACTGTGTGAAATGAAAGGACTATATGTTTGGTATATGTAACTATAGCTCTGACACATGTTTTGTGAAGGTGTGAAAAAGGAATAAGGTGGAAAGGGCTCATCACTATTTTCTACCAAATGGATCTGGATCAAATTTACAGCAAATTTCGGCATTATACTATATAATAATTCGCTAAAACGTGTGTAACGACGGAGTCATGGGCAGTAGAAACTGCTGCGCGTGCTTCGGAGCGTCCAGCTCTGTATTAGCCGCAGAGCAGGCAGTCTCTACTGCGCATGCCTGCTCCGCGACCGGCTGGTAGTGGCACTGTGGCCTGTGTAACGGGCTCTTCAACTAGTTCACCATATTATATAAGAGTTATAAGCATATGCAAATTAGCATTTAACAAACAACCCTAGAACTGTAACTGTTCTATCAAGCAGCATAAAATTAAAAATATGCTCTCTTTTGCCCAATATGGAGCACAGGAACCATGGGGTTGAGTTCCTCCTCCAGGAGGGCAGGGTACATCACAAAAGACATGATTTTTGAGGTGGACACTCCCTCCTCTTCCTCCAGTTCAAACCCTGGCTCATCAACTTCCAGATTAATGTGTCCTGAGAGGTAGAAAGGAGTTCAGTGTTGAGAAGTTCATCAAAGTGGTATTGGAGGCCCTTCAGGTCTCTGAGGCTGTGGATGGGGGATATCTGCCTCTCCGGACATTTTCTAGAGGTTCAAGAAAGACTCTCCTGTTTTTCCTCACAATAACACTGTTGATCAGATACTAAGGGATGAATGGAGAACTCCAGACAAGAGACTTTTCCTTAATTTACACTTCCCTTTTACAGCCAAGGCACTGGCGCAGAGGTCTTCTCAACAAACTGTTGACCCCCCCCATCTCACGTCTGGTGAAGAACACTGACCTTCCCTTTGCAGATGCCGCAGGGATGAAGGACCAGGCTGATAAGTGGCTTGATCCATATTCAAGTCAATGTTTGCAGCCACAGGGGCAGCGCTGAGGCCTTTTTCATCTCTGCCTGGGGCAATAGGGCTATTGCCATGAGGAAAGAACATCTATCTGAAACTATGCATTTGGATGTCAGTAGGGAGGACATGCTGATTCTGGCTGCTAACATGATGTAAGCCAATGCTTATATTACTGAAGCTTTTTTTTGTTTTGGCCAGGTTTTCTGGCAACTTCTCAGCCTTTTCTGGCTCAAGATTTGGTCTGCATGCCAATTTTCTAAGAAGTCACCAGTGTCCTTGCCATAACCTGTTTGAGCCTGATCTGAAACAGATCATTAGTGATGCTGCTGGTTGAAAGATCACCTTGTTGCCCTAGATCTCCACCAAGTGGTTATTTCTGGCATGGAAAATGTGTGGATTTCATCCATCACACCAATCTAGGGCACAAATCAGTTAAGTTTCCCAAACCTGCTCTACCACAAAGCCCAGACAGACTTGGCAGCACAAGCACTTGCCTGCAAAGTCTGACAAACCTCCACATGACTTGAGGAATCCTGCTCAGTTGTTGCTTGTAGGGGGCAGTCTCCACCTTTTTTGTGACTCCTAGGCATCCTCTGTGATGGTCTAGTGGGTTTTGCTGGTAGTTTCAGAAGGGTACCACATAGATTTCAAATCTCGTTCTCCATTACACTTCTTTTTGTCAGTGGTTCCTCAAAAACCCATAAAAGGCATGGCTGTTCCACAAAGCAGGTTCGGGCACCCTTACCAGTCCAAGAGTGATTTTCAGCTTTCCAATCTTTTTGTGGTTCCCAAGAACGATGGTGGCTGCCATCCCATTTTGGACATGAAATTACTCAACTGGTACATGGTTGCTATGTGGTTCAAGATGGAATTTTGCATTCTGTCATTGCAGTGTTGTGCCTGTGGGAGGTTCTAACCTCCCTGGATCTCCAGGATGCATATCTGCATGTCCCGGTCCATCTGGAAAACCAACACTCCTTGCATTTTGCTTTCACTTGCAATCACTACCAGTTCACAGCTCTGCCATGAGGCCTGGCTTCAGCTCCCAGAATCTTCACCAAGATCATAGCAGCCCTGACCACGTACATTAATGCCCAAGACATTTCTCTGACACCATATTTGGATGATCTTCTGTTCAAGGCACCTCCAGAAGAACTCTTGGCTGTCCATATCCAAGAGTGCGCCCACATTCTTGTGCATCACTGTTAGATTCTTAACCTCAAGAAGTCTTCTCCTATTCTATCCAAGGTATTGGTGTTTCTGGGCATGAGAGTCAACACCCTCCAGGGGAAGGTGTTTCTCACAAAGGAGAAGATTCTGCTCAGGTGTGAAGATGTCTCACAGTCTTTGGAGTGGCCCTTGGCCATGATCAGGGACTATATGCGAGTCTAGGGTCATCTGGTGTCTGTGAGGGAGGCAGTCCCCTACACCCAGGTCCACAAGAGAGAACTTCAAGGGAAGATGCACAGGATGTGGTGCAGGAGACCAGAGCATCTCACCCATAAGATGATTCTATCTACCTAGCTACTTTCTAGAGGGCGCTGTTAACCTATTATAATTTTAAGGGATCACCGTAAGCTTGAATGTCTTGGAAACAGCAAAAGATGAAATGCCCATCAAGATTGTTGGGCTTTGTTCTTTAGCCAGTTCAACTTACCTACTTCATACATACCAAGTTCCAAGAATTCTAAGGCTGACACTCTCTCCCGGTAATTTGAGGGAACCTCAGATGTCTTGCGTTTAGTTGAACCGGTCATACCTTCCTCCTAAATAATTGCCTCACTATTTTCTTCCCTCCTTCAAAAGCTCTCAGATGCTCAGCAAAGTATTCCTACTAGGACTGAAGTTCCCCCAGGAAATATGTTTGTGACTACTTCCCTACAACCAAAAATCCTGCTCTGGGATCACCATGCTCTAGTGGCTAGGCATCTCAGAGACAAATGTACCTTTCACCTTCTTACTCACACCTCTTGGTGGCCTAAGCTTAAAACTAACATTGTAGACTTTGTCCTGTTTTTGCCCAAACCAAGATACCTCAAGCTAAACCAGTGGGCCTTCTTCAGCCACTTCCTGTGTCAGCTCTACCCTGGTCCCAACTAACTATGGATTTCATCGTAGACCTCCCTCCTTCCAAAGGTATGACAGCTTTCTGGGTCATACTGGACTGTTTTTCTAATCTGGGTCCAAAGTGCCTCTTCCTAAGTAGCCTACTTACAAAAAAAAAACTGTCTGACCTGTTTGTGAAAGAAATCTATTGTCTCCATAGAATACCCAAGCAAATAGTTTATGATAGAGGCTCTCAGTTTTTGTTACAATTCTGGAGGGCCTTTTGTAAAAGACTTGTAATTGATCTGCACTTTTCTACTGCCTACCACTCTCAGTCTAATGGTCAGACACAGATTAAACCAGAATCTCAAACAGTTTCTTCTGTGCATTGTAATGAAAAACAGCCTATTCTGCCTCCCTTGTAGATCTATGGCAGGGTATTTGAGCCACCCTTCTAGGAGACCAGACTTGCCAGAGTAAGGCCTTTGAGAGATACAACTCTGTAGCACCTGACTATGCTCCTGGAGAAATGGTGTGGCTTTCAGTGAAAAACATCAAACTCTGACAGCCTTCTGATGAGCTTAGCCCTTGCTACATGGGACCTTTCAAGATACCCCAATGCATCAACCTTTCAAGATACCCCAATGCATCACATAGGTGTCCTACAAACTGAAGATTCTTCTAAATCTTAATATCCTACCTTCCATGGGTGTCCGTGGTGGTGTGTGTGTGTGTGTGTGTCTGTTTGTGGGGGTGGGGTAGTGCCCAGTGCTTTCTGTGTGTTACCTTGTCCTGCTAAGGAGACAAATGAAAAGAATAGATAGCAGCCACTCTGATCTGAGGTCTGAACAAGTAAGATAGCATGCAGTTATTATAGACGTTAGTATTTCCATATATGTTACAAGTAAAAGTTTCTCACGCAAGATAAACATGGATACACAATGAAAAAAGCAATTCAATAAATAAGTTAGAAAACTAAGAGAAAATACATACATGTGGGACAATCAACAGTACACAGTGCACATTTCAGTGGTATGATCCAATTGTTCTTTACTCACTACAACCTTAAAGGGAAGCTGTTTTAGAATGTCTTCCCCATGTATTGCAACTGCTTTCTCTCTTGACTCCTCAGACTAGTGCAATATATCAGCTTCACAGCTTCCGTTCCTCTGCTCTTCGCTCTATTCCAAGGACTGTTCCCTGAATTCAGCCTTCATTATAAATATGCCTGAAGCAGAGACCTAAGATTTCTTGAGAGATTTCATTCACTTTTACTCAACCAATTTCTTGTTACCGCTTAAACCAGCAGTACATCCATGTGTGCAGTACTTCCATGGACTGAAATATTAGGGTGGTGGCTATCAGTGATAAGTCATCCATATAAAGCAACATGGTAAAATGGCAGGATATATGAAGATATACAAGTACTGCAACCAAAATGTAAGTTTGGGTTGTATCAATTCTTGACTGAAGCCTCTTCCAGCAGGTGATGGACTCTTGATTTGTTCAGCAAGATAAATATTACAATATTTTCAATGTATTACCAAGCAATGCACTGGAGACTTCTCTATCATCTGAAGGGTTAAATACTGGGCACATTTCAGAACTTTCATACTGTGATCATGACAAAATGAAATCCATCCCGCAAGTCTTTCATCTGATGGTAGTGCCTGATGCTGTGTTTTTAGATTTGCCAGATGCATGCTGTGAGAGGCCCTTCCGGTTAATCTCTCTGTCAACACGTTTCGCTCCAGGCACATCATATAACTGCATGGTGCAAGAACTTGCAGTCTTCACCCAGTCCCTGCAGGTCATAAGGTTACAAATTAATAAGAGAGCAGAGTTCAGCTGGGTTTAATGTGCCCGACCCTTCTTAAAATAATTGCATTGATCTTGGGGGCCATTGACAAAGCGAGCGCTGGGGATTTGAGCTTGGGAAGATATTGATTTTTGGTTGGAGATCATTTGTATTGAGTCACTAGGCTGAAGGCTGTGAGCAGAGCTGTGGAAATCAAAGCTTTGGGGCATGTGACAGCTGCCTAACAAGCCTGTTACATACAGCATGAGAGGGACAAACAGTGTTATTAGAATTACTGCTTACTTATTGTGCGGCTGCCAGGGGAGTTGCTGGGTTCCCATAAGACCTGGGTAGCAGGCCAGTCTAATGTATTATAGTGCATTGTGCAGTCCAATTGCACCACTGCTAGACGGCAGATTGGCACCCTTATCTACCCCAAGCTGGCAATGTGTTGGAGAACTCTCTAGCATTTAAGAGCTTAAAAGAGAAATATAAATTAACCCGTTGAGCTCCAGAGGAGTACGCAATGCACTGCAAAGCAATGCGTTGCGTACCCCCCTGGCATTCAAAGGTTTAAAGGGATAGTAATACTTAAAATGTAAAAAAAAAATGTTGTAGGGTTTATCCCCCTGAGTAAAACAAGAGTACTCCCACTGCTGAAAGGTGTTTCATTCAAAAGTTATTACTTTTCAAAGTTGAATTTTTTAGGTTCAATATCACAGTGGCCTGAAATTGTACAGTGGCGCTGTTGCTACACGATCCTATGGACAGCTCTGGTCCCGGGACCATAAATCTCCATAGGATGGTGTAGCAACAGCGCCACTGTAAAATTTCAGGCCACTGTGATATTGCACCTAAAAAATTGAACTTTGAAAATTCATAACTTTTGAATAAAACACCTTTCAGCAGTGGGAGTACTCTTGTTTTACTCAGGGGGATAAACCCTACAACATATTTTTTTCACATTTTAAGTAAAAGCCTTAATCTGAGCAAGAGAGCCTAATGGTCACTATGGATCAATTCTGTGTGGATTGTTTGCCCAGAATGAATCTTTAACCCCTTAAGAACCCATGTCTCTCAGGACCGTCACATTAATCTGCCACGTAAGAACTGGTGATGGTCCTGGCACATGACAGGCATGCAGCAAAAAAAAAAAAAAAATGTGGTGGTCCTTAACGACCGCCCTGTGCCAGACTGGAGGGTCGCCAAGGGGTTAATTAATGTTGGATTCATGTCCACGGATGCAGACATGAGTCTTTACTACAGGACTTTAAGACTCCAAACTCCTCCCACTGAATGTTTCCTAAGAAGGGGAAGGAGATGTGGCCAGAGTCTTACAATATAAATCATGACTGCTGCTATGAGAGCATGATATTCAGTACGAATGAAAGATTAATCTTAAGAGAGAAAACCCCCCCACATAACTGATTCATAGTGGCCATAAGAATTGTATGCCCAAATTAATGTAGCTAGCGGTTTATTTTCAGGAAGGGTTAGTATTCCTTTAAGAACTCTAGAGTTCTAGTTAGTGCAGAAGTGGGGACTCCCACACAACCAGTAAAGGGGCAGAGGGGCTCATATAAGGGAGGTCTGACTGTCCTGAATGTAGAACCAGATAAGAGCTAGAAAAACAGGAGACAATTATAGTCAAGTTGATACCTTTATTGGCTAACTAAGCAGATTTAGGATGCAAGCTTTCAAGACCTCTCAGGTCTCTTCCTCAGGCATGTTAACAACACATCTCAATGCCCACCTGTCTGGCACGCAAGGTTTAATTTATAGAAAAAGTGCACCTATATAAGCTTAACTAACTAAAATGTAGGCTGTGTACCACTGACTGCCAATAACCAGCTCTGGTAGCTCAGGGGTTAATATTTACCTTGTCTCATGGCAGATCCTGAGATGCTTCTTCTTGACTAGGGATCCCATGGGATTTCAGGTATGGATAAGCCTGCTGACTCTATGGGGGGACTTGAAATGTCAGTTCTATCTCCCATAGCTCCTATTGCCTTCACCCTAGTCTTAAGGGAGCACTGTGGGATTGGTCATGCACTAGAAGAGCTCCATTGTAACAAAACAACTTCAAACATCATATTTTGTGAAACCAGGGGCGAGATGCACTATGGGATGATAAAGAGGAGATAAAGGGATAGTAATGTTTCACAAAACAGCAGCTCCAATTAATCTTCATAGTATTTGAACCATAGAGAGTGTCATTTCAATACTGTCAGAGTTGTAGTTCAAGAGTAATTGAATGATAAAGAATCCCCCTCCCGTCCCTTTTACTGATGTAACACTGCTCACCTCAGAGTAGCAAGACTGTCAACTGTCCGGATGGATCCCAGCAGAGGTGTAATTAGAAGCCTCTGGGCCCTGGTACAAAAAGTGCCATGGCCCCCCCCCCACCACATTGGCCCCCCTGACCACATTGACCCTCTCCACAATGCCCCCATCTCCCACCTGGAGCTCCCGCGCGGTCCTCTTAGTAATGCAAAGGGCTGGGAGATGATGTCATCTGGTGTCCAGAGCTCTCTTATAACCAACCAGAAAGTAAGAGGGTGGAGTTTCAAGTGTCCTAAGCAATAAAACTCACACCTGCATAATATTATTATTTCGCGCAGAGAACCAAGAGATGCGTCAAAACTCGCACCCACGCCCTCGTCACCAGAATCCTCCGTGCCGCTTTGGGAAAGGACACGGAATACCACTGAAGGCACCAGACGCGGCCAGACTGCAAGCCTGGAGAGACTTCAGCACTGACGCTGGAGCGTCGCTCCCGAATCCAGGCACACAGCATTGAAGTGGGAACTGAGGTAAGGCACAATGTGACACCGGGACCGGCCAGCAATCTAAAAACAAATACTTCACTGAAACGGTCTTGCAAACCAGGCACACTTTGTAGTTTGTTACAATGAAGCATTTCTTTTTAGATTGGGGTTTCTCGGCTCTGTTGAAAAGCCACTTCGAGTCTCACAACTCAAATCTCCTTCTGTCAGCTTTACCGTTGACATCAGTGCGGGGGGGGGGGGGCTTTAAAGCGTTATATCTCTCTAACTATAAAGGTTTGATAGATGGGACTTGGAACATTTAGTTTATTTCTATAATATAATATTTTGTTCTGTTATATAAAGACATTACTAACTCTTTAAAGGCATATAAGCCCTTGGATTTTGACATTAAAATATTAACCCTTTCAGTGTCAGGGTGGTTTTCAATGCATTTCAACACACTCAAGGGGCGAAAAGCATGTCTCAGTAAGTACACTAGAGCAAGATTACATGGAGTTACGCAAAAATAAATATAACAAACTGAGCTTTACTCTTCCATAGTCACAATTTTCCTTCCAGAAGGGTGGCGTCACGTTGTTTTGGTGCTCATGGGATATCTCCATAAAGCCAATTGTAATCCTGTGTCTGTGACACTCGGCTTTTTCACAAGCTGCAACTGCACCACTTGGCTACTAGCAACTTATCGGGAAAATGTCAAGTTATATTTTAACCCCTTAAGGACTACATGACGTACTATGACCGTCACAGTCCTTAAATGACGGTCATAATACGGCACGTCACATACTTTTTACTTACAGCGCTCTGCCGGGAGAGCTGTAAGTAAAAATGGGGCCTAAAATTGACCGATCCAAGACTAGAGCGATCTCTTTTAGGCCCCAAAGCGACGTGGTGATACACGCAACAGGTCATGTGTACCGGCACGTCGGCAAAAATCAAAGCGGTCCTTATGGGACGGAAACATCCCAGGACCACTGGTCGTTAAGGGGTTAAAGGAGAACCATCACTGCTATAAAAGTTTGCCTCATTGGCAAGAGACCGCTCCAGCTCACATGGAGAAATCCTTCATCATCGCTGGAGGTTGGAACAAGGCGCTACTTGGGGAGGGGAAGAGACGAAGATTGAAAGGTTGCGGGCAGAGATGACCCACAGCATGTCCTGAAGTGATGTCACGGGCTAATTGTTTAAAATGGTATATTTCCTCATAGCCTGCATTAAATTAAAAAAACAAACAAACAAACAAAAAAAGAAAAAACCACACAGATACATGTTTACGCTATAGGAAGATTACATACTTTTATAAAGGGGATCGTTCCCCTTTAATAACTTTTGAAACATACAGGTTCAGTGTTTGGGAGAACCCTAGTTTTACTCTATGGCAGCGATTCATAACATAAGAGCACGGCACACACCAACAGGGGGCGCGTCTTCACAACATGCCAGCTTGTTCACAGGTGCGTAAGCAGTAGCTCAGTCATTTTGACAGCATTAAGTCATTTTGACAGCATTAACCCCTTAAGGACCAGCCGCACAGGTACGCGGCCGGCACTTAAGGGCCAACACAGCATTTTTTAATTTATTTTTTTTATAACTGGAATCAGAGGTCCTGAATTCCAGGACGTACTTGTACGTCATTGGTCCTTTACACACGTTCTCCCCATAACTTACATGTCCTTAAGGGGTTAACCGTGGTTAATGAACCCTTTGAGTGACAGAGAGGTACCAAACGCCTTGCAACACAATGAGTTGGATACATCTCTGGCACTCAAAGGGTTAAGGATATTCTTAAAATCTGACCTGTTGGTGTGAGTCCTGAGGACTGGTGTTGGTAATCACAGCTCTGTAATAAAATCCCTATGACATATTTCATCATAATTATGGCATCTGCCCCTTTAATTCCCAACTCCCAGGCAGCCAGTATTGACCATGTTTGCAGCCCACTACACATACAGTCTGTTTTCTTGCAAGGTCTGGCTTTATTATGGTGTGCTGACTTTACACAGTGCAATTCAGGACAAAGAAACAGGTCTGATACACCGAGGCTGATCTAACAAGCAGTGCCATTCCTGACCAAAACCATCTGCACCATCTGGTTGAAATGGGCTTTTAAACCCTCGAATGCCAAAGAGGTTGCCAACTCATTGCTTTGTGCGGTATTCCCATTGAAATCAATGGGAATGTTTCAAATTTCTCTTTGTAATCTTATGTGCTGTTGGTTTGCTCCAGATCTGCTCTCTTTTTTTTTTTTTTTTTTTTTTTTTTTAAAGTGGAACTACCACCCGACACAATCTTTAGCTTCACTAAGTCCCCATCTGGCGACTAGCTGCTTAGTAGCGCTAGTCGCCAGAATAATTACCTTATTTAATAGATTTCTGCTCTCTTCCATGGGTGACAGGCAGGACGGAGTGAGGACATCTTCCCATTGTGACGTCCATGCGCCTGTGCTGTCAGTCCCAGCCGGGTCTAGGAGGCGTTGCTAGGAGCCATTTGGCTCCTGTTGGGACTGACAACGCAGGTACACGGACGTCACAATGGCAAGATGTTCTCGCTCCGTCCTGCCTGTCACCCATGGAAGAGAGCAGAAAGCTATTAAATAAGGTAATTATTCTGGTGACTAGCGCTACTAAGCAGCTAGTCGCCAGATGGGGACTTAGTGAAGCTAAAGATTGTGTTGAGTGGTAGTTCCGCTTTAAGTAAATCAGCCCCAAAACCTGCAATGCAAGTTCAAAGAAGTCGTCTGTTTATTACAGAAATAAATCATACACGGAACTCAAATATATGAATATATTTACTCCATCAAATGCAGTAAATGTGCTAAGAATAGATCAGTGGTAGACACCAAGCGGCTCTCCAGCTATTGGGGATTGCAATTAAATCAGTGGTTGGGGATGATGGATTTTGTAGCCCCCAACAGCTGGAGAGCCGAGAGTTGCCTATCACTGTGCTCGAGGATAAATGCTCAACCCTTTGCAATGCGTCAAGTACCCCTCGGGCACTGGAAGGGTTAAAGAGATAGTAATGTCTGCATACGATCTTAACTTCATATGCAGACATTACTATATCTTTAAATTATATTCTAACCATATGTTTAACCCTTTGAGTGCCAGAAGTTTGAAGTGCATTGTAAAGCAATGCTCTGCACACCACTCTGAAACTTAAATGGTTATTGGACCGTGGTTCTAGAACACAAATAAAAAGAGCCCTGCAAGGGATTCTGGGATTGGATTTCGGATTGCAGAGGTCTTGTCATGAATGGCGTCAACATCTTAAAGTAAAGTTGCCTGGTAACATCCCAGATGGTTTTACAATATTGGATAGAATTCCATTGTCTTCTCAATGGATACTTTCCAGGTATTGTAAATCAACTAGAAGTAGAAGATAAAAGAAGTACAACGGAGGGGACTCTGTTCCCTTTTCTGCAAAATGAAATTAGGTCTATTAGATGCCTCCGCGACAAAGATTCCTGAATACAGTGCTTAACCCTTTGCGTGCCAGGTATCCAATAAACCACAGCACAATGTGATGGCTCCCTCTCTGGAACTCAAAGGGTTAAGGATTCCCCACCAAGAGTGGACGGGTCATTTAACCCTTTGAGTGCCAGAGGGGTACGCAACGCATTGCGTATGAGGGGTTGCATACCCCTCCCGCATTCAAAGGGTTAATTCGATAAGAATTTTTATTTGTCCCCTATAGTAGAGTTCATTTGTTTATAAGTCACAGCAAGTGCTCTAAGTGGCTGTGTGGGTGAATCCAATGAGCTGAACAGGACGATAGTTATTGTCCATCACCGGCTGGAGAGCCACAGGAAGCCACACACACAGCCCGGAAATGGCTGACAACCATAATTATATGTCAAAATAATTGCAAAAAAAAAAAAAAAAAAAAAAAGGATCTATATAAATCTTGAATGCCTAATGATATAGAGGTATATCTATCAGCTGGCCTTCCAGCTGTTGGAGACTATAATTGCCATCATTCCCAACCAGTTGGGGTCCCCAAGAGCTGGAAGTCCAAAAACTGACTATCCTTGGCCTAATACGCAAGTTCACATGCAAACACAGATCTAAATACTAGCTTTCATGGGGTTAAATACCCTTTCAACTGGAATATAAGGAATCTCACTTTGTCCCCTAGTACAGTGCTGTCCAAGTTCAGTCATCAAGTGCCACCACCAGGCCAGGAGGTAAGGATTTCCCTCATTAAGCACAGGGGTGTTAATCAGTGGATCATTCACTGTGACTGACTCACCTGTGCTTAAAGGGATAGTATTGTCTCGTTTTCATAAAATTGAATATTGTAGCTATTAAAAACCTAAACTAAACGCTCCCAGTCCTATCTCTCAAACCTTTATGGTTTGAGAGATATTAGCCACTAAAGTTTCCCCCTCCCTCCCCTTTCCCTGACATCAGAGCTCTAGTTGACGGCAGGGGAATCCGGTCCCGGGACCGTCGGAGACTCTACAGCAGAGCCGAGATCGAGACACATAAAAAGAGTTACTTCACTTGCACACCAGGCACACTTTGTAGACCGTTCCAGTGAAGTAAATCTTTTTATGTCTCTCGATCTCGGCTCTGCTAAAGAGCCTCCGACGGTCCCAGGACCGGATTCCCCTGCAGTCAGCTAGAGCTGACGTCAGGGAAAGGGGAGCGAGGGGGGAACTTTAGTGACTAATATCTCTCAAACCATAAAGGTTTGAGAGATATGACTGGGAGCGGTTAGTTTAGGTTTTTAATAGCTACAATATTCAATTTTATGAAAACGAGACAATACTATCCCTTTAAGCAGGGATATCCTTACATCCTGGCCTGTTGGTGCCCCTTGAGGACTGAACTTGGACAGCCCTGGCCCTAGTTAAGGGATAGCTTTCCTTTGCCTCTCCAGCTGTTTGTAACTACAGCTCCCATCATCCTCAACCAGACAGTGATTGATAGGGGATGATGGGAGTTGTAGTCCTCAATAGATGGAGAGAGAAAAGTTGGCTATCCCTGGTGTAGTTGGTTTGCTCAAGAATTGTTCTAATTTCCTTTTGAACACAAAGGGTTAAATTATATAACCACCAATTAACCCGTTAAGTGCCGGAGTGGTATCCAATGCATTGCATACCTCTCTGGTACTCAGAGGGTGAAACACAGATGTAGTAACAAGTTTGTGGCAAATCTTTATATAACAAAAAACAAAACAAAAAAAAACAACAGAATGAGGATAAAAATGATATGGTGAGTCCTCCTCTTCCTTCTCTGGTTCCCTGGAGCGGTGAATTATCCGTGATTAAACAGCAGGTTCTGTAAGAGACAAGACAGAGCGAAAAAACTGACTCTTCGGGAATAGTTACATTTTACAATAACACAAGACTAACTCCTGTACGGAAATCATTCCCTGCAACTTGCCAATAAAAATAGCTGTCCTACCTCATACGTTATGACCTGTCAGGAGTCAAGCCAATTCTGAAAATAGCCTGCATGATCAGCCGTTTCTAATTAGGAAAACTGCCTAGGGCACCAAGTTTTGAGAGGCACTTCAGTTGATCTGGCCACACCAACCACACAGAATGTGGCCTATGCTGAATCTGAAGAAGTAGTTCGGTAACTATGAAACGTTGTTTAGCTAGCCTTTATTTTTATTCTTTTGAGAAAAGTTTTTTAAGACATAATTTTATATTTTGTCTAAACTTTTAAGTATTAAAATAACAAATATTTTTGAAGACAAGCAGCATCTTGTGGATTGTATTCTCCAATTTGGTGTCACCTGAGACAGGTTAAAGGAGCAGTAAACTTTTTTTTTATGAAAAAATATATATTGTAGGGATTTTCCTATGGAGTAAATTAAGGGTACTCCCACTGCCAAGAGATTTACATTTCCAGAGTTATTACAGTTTAAACCCATGTTTTTTTACATTAACAGTGCCCTCTAGTGGTCAAATTCTAATTAGTTTTCCTGTTAGATTCTAATGGAGAGGAAAGTCAGAAAAGTCAGAGACATACAGTTCTACATAGAATGTGACAGAAACTGCCTGTCACTTCCTGTCAGTTAGAACTATCAGGAAGTAAACACAGTAAATTCACTTCCTGTCAGAACAATCAGGAAGTAAACACAGTAAATTCACTTCCTGATTATTTAAACTGTTATAATTTTTGAATAAAACATCTGACAGTGATGGGAGTGACCTTGTTTTATTCAGTAGGAAAAGCTCTGTAAAATATGTGTTTTCATAAAAAAAAGTTTACTGCTCCTTTAAATTCTCTGTAAGCTGGGTTTGTTTTGTTTGGGCATAAGCCTTCCCACAAACATCACACTTGTGAGTATAGTTTGAAGATTGTGTCTTAAAGGGATAGTAATACTTAAGTATTACTAATCCCAATAGCAAAGTACTACTTAAAAAAAACATATTGCCCCCAGTGTCATCTCTTAAACCTTTATGGTCTGAGAGATGATCGCTTCTAAAGTTGCCCTCTCCCTCCCCCTTCCCCGTAGTCAGCATTCTAGCTGACTCAAGGAAATCCGGTCAGAGATCATCAGGCGGCTCTGCAGCAGAGCCGCAATCGTGTTAACTAAAAAAAATTTTTTTCACTAAAACGGTCTTCTACGTGTGCTTGTAAGCCAAGCACACATAGAAGACCATTTCAGTGAAAGTTTTCGTTTTTAGTAACGCGATCCGGCTGTGCTGGAGAGCCACCTGAAAGTCGGACGACTCTCTTCCTTTCAGTCAGCTAGAATGCTGACTACGGGGAAGGGGGAGGGCAACTTTAGAAGCATTCATCTCTCAAACCAAAAAGGTTTGAGAGATGACACTGGGGGCAATATGTTTTTTTTAAGTAGTACTTTGCTAGAGGGATTAGTAATACTTAAGTATTACTATCCCTTTAAAGATAACAGGCACTATTGGGCGCCCTCTCTGTGTTTCTTTGTATGTTCTATACTTCCTGAGAGGAGTTGTGAGGAGCGACTGGTCAAATCTATCCATCCACGCTGTTGGGGGACAGTGCTAAATATACCCCACAAGCGATATATTCAACAGTCACATATGTGTCAAGCTGAACACATGAATTTGTGAGTACGTTTCTTACATCGGTGGTGGGGTGGTGAAACATCAAATTACTGACGATATTACACCAAGAGCGCCTTCCTACTTTTTTTTGTCTTTCAGAATGTGTACCAGAACCAGTCCAATGCACATGGTTTATGGTTAGGGTGACCACATTTCAATTCTGCCATTCAGGGACACTGCAGAGAGAAGAGCGCACCACACAGTTCTAAACACTAGAGGGAGAACTGCCCATTGACTGCTGTGACAAAAAACTGTGCCTGTGGTAGGCTACAAGAAAATGTACATCGATCCCAAAGCCTTAGACTAGCATTACACTACAACAAAATTGCACTGCAGCTCCTGATTATGTCAGTTATCAAGGGTCAGTTCTCTTACTAGTGTTTAGAGTTCTGTCCGGAAGCCATTTTTCTGTAGCCCAGGAGAGACATCACTATGTGACAGTAGTCTAGGGGATGTTCTTCTTATAATGTTTAGACATCTGACTTCAGGAATCTTCATTCAGGGACATTGTACTGTCCCAGAAGGGGGATGCCTGGGACAAGGGACATACATTTAAAATCCGGGACTGTCCTGGGCAATCTGGGACACGTGGTCACCCTATTTATGGTGTCTTCTTTATTTACCAGTTTACAGGTAGGCTATCAATATGTTGGAGACCTCTTTAGACCACAAGGGATTAAAAGCTTTTTTATGAACAGTGGGTAGGGCCTATGGGGGTGAAATCTTATGACCACACATGGGGACTCTCATGGTTTGACCCAAATCTCAGGATGAAGGGCCAGATTCTCAGGGTGAGAGAGTCCAGTGATATTATACTATATATTAGTAGATTAGTCTTTAAAGGAAAAGTTATGTTTCATAATAAAAGCTGCTCTAATTAATCATCATAGTATTTGGGCCTTGGAGAGCGTTATTTCAATACTGTCAGAGTTGTAGTTTCAGAGTAATTCAATGACAAAGTATCCCCCTCCTGCCCCTTTTACTGATGTAACACTGCTCAGCCAGAGCAGAAGGGAGTGTCCAGGTAGACTGCAGAGAGGGACAATCTTCAATTAAGATAAGGGAAAAAGCTGAAAAACTTGTCAAGGGGGGCATGGTTTTGCTTATGACCACAGTAAGAAGACTGTCCCTTGCTGTGATCTGTCCGGTCAAGAGGCCAGATTCCACATCTGAGGGGAGGTAACTTACACTAGGTAAAAGGGGCGGGAGGGGAAACTTTATCATTCAATTATTCTTGAATTACAACTCTGACAGTATTGAAATAACACTCTCCATGGCCCAAATACTATGAAGATTAATTAGAGCTGCTGTTTTTGTGAAACATTACTAGCCCTTTAAATAGGTGTCACTTGTACCAGGAAGGCAGAGGGAGAGGCCCTGATGGTCTTGTGTGTGTGTTCATGCAGTGATCTCTAAGTTGTTGTATGATAATGGCTCCTTGAGGACTGATTGAAGCTCCTCTCCATTAAAGAGATCGGGGACATATCAAAGACAATCTATATAATGGAAACTTAAGGGTTGATATGAACAAGATCTAAGGGTGAGCTTGTTTTGAAAATTCCCAGGTATGCTTATGGGGAGTGGTGGTGTGGTCATGGTTGGAGCTAAGGGCCCCTTGTTTGATTTTGCCTAGGGGAGCCTCGTATGTAAATTTGGCCCTGAATAGAACAATAGTTGAATCTAATCAGTGGCAGAGAATCACAATTAAGTCCCGCCCCCTTTTGACATAATTGTGCCATTTATCTTTCCCAGCGGCAGCATAGGACTCCCCTATATGTTCCCAGGTACGTGTATGGCTATAGAAGTGGCAAGGAGATGTCTACAGGGGTGGCACAGTGTATATGTGTATGAATATAAAATTGTCACAGTGCAGAGGTGCGTGTGTACACAGACATTTCTATAGAGGTGGCACAGAGGGTGATGTCTTAGAGGAGACCTGGGGTTTATGAATGTAGTTGGGTTTATATAGAGGATGCACAGAGGGTGATGTCTTAGAGGAGACCTGGGGTTTATGAATGTAGTTGGGTTTATATAGAGGATGCACAGAGGGTGATGTCTTAGAGGAGACCTGGGGTTTATGAATGTAGTCGGGTTTATATAGAGGATGCACAGAGGGTGATGTCTTAGAGGAGACCTGGGGTTTATGAATGTAGTCGGGTTTATATAGAGGTGGCACAGAGGGTGATGTCTTAGAGGAGACCTGGGGTTTATGAATGTAGTCGGGTTTATATAGAGGATGCACAGAGGGTGATGTCTTAGAGGAGACCTGGGGTTTATGAGTGTAGTCGTGGCACTGAAGGGTGTTTATATAGAAATGGCAGAATATGTATTTAAGTAGTAAAGTGTAGACACATAAATGCAAAAATGACCGTAGAAACCTGTGTATAAGATAATGATACAAACGGGTGTGTGGCATTGATAGATATGTATGAATAAAGGTGGTACAGAACAGTATGTATTTATCACCTGTGGAACAGGAGTATGTATGAATGTATGCAGAGGTGGTATTAAAGACTATGCACACATTATTTATATGTTTTTAAACAGATGTATATGTATATATTATACATAACTAGCATAGAGAGGTATCTATGTTTGTATACAGAGTTGGCACAGTACAGAGAGATTATGTATGAGGTGACAAAACCCATTATTTAGTGCAAAACAGGACTGTATATATAATGTATATTGTATATATATATATATATATATATATATATATATATATATATATATAGTATATGTATATTAATCTACACACTGTACACACGGGAGTATAATTATTAATGTACACACAGTGTGTACATTAATATACATAATATATACAGTAATGTATGTACAGTGTGTGTGTGTGTGTGTAATAAGCATTATATATACAGTCCTGTGTTACTGAGGCTCATATTAAAGAGATAGTAAACCCCCGAACAACGTGACGCCAAAAGAGAGCAATCATGCAAACATAATGAACTCCCTTATTCTAATCTCTCAAACCTTTATGGTCTGAGAGATGGAAGACAAGACAGACCTCCGCTCCCTCCCTCTTCTGCCTGACGAGCTGTAAAGCTGTCACAGGCAGAATCCGGTCGGCTGACTTTCGGCGGTTCTGCAGGAGCTCTGACATCTAGATATCTCTGTGTAATTATTTCATAGGAATGGTCTACAATGTGTGCTTGCAAGCCAGGCACATTTTAGACCATACCGATGAAGTAATAATACGGAGATATCTAGATGACAGCGCTCCTGCAGAGCCGCCGTCTGGTGCTGGAAGCAGGATCTCATGTCGTCCGCTATACAGCGGACGTATGAGAAGGGGGAGGGAGCGGAGGTCTTTCTTGCCTTACATCTCTCAAACCACACAGGTTTTAGAGATGGGAATAAGGGAGTTCAGTATGTTTGCACGATTGTTCGGGGGGGTTACTATCCCTTTAACCCTTTGAGAGCCAGAGGGGTATGCAATGCAATGTGTTGCGTACCCCTCTGCCACTCAAAGGGTTAAGCATTTCTTAAGAAACAAACAGGCGAGCAACGCCGTCCCACACTGCTTCTAGGTTATAATTTGAAAAGCTAACTATTACAATGTCTGACGCTTTAAGACCGCAATATCAGAATCTCACCCTTTTGATGTAAGCGAGATTCTGATATCACCCTTTTCACTGGGGCAACATGTTTAATGTGCAGTTTTATTTGTCGCCCAATTGTGCCTGACGTTTTCATAGTGAACTGTCGGCTTTTACCCTGAGCCTCTAAACAGGCAGCAGTGAGCGTGCAGAGTGCATTGGTCCGTGACATGAGACAAAAACATGATGCAATTGGGTAAAACAGTAGCATATAGGTAACCCTTGGAGTGTCAGAGGGGAGCATGTTGGGCATGCATCTGACACTCAAAGGGTTAACTCTTTCAGGTAAACTGAATGAACTCGCAGGAAGTGAGCTCTACAGATGCAGATGTGCAGTGTGCGCGCTGTCATATTCACATATCCGATAAGTAGAGGTGCCGTCTGGTCCAGAGACGACTTTCTAAAAAGGCGACATTCTGAAGTCGCCCTTTTGATGAGGGCAACATTTCTTCCCTTTTGAGGGTCACCATTAAGGCAAAGCAAATCTGATAGGATACCAATTAAAGGAACAGCTGGACAAGAGGGCATGCCCTAAAACTGGAGGGTGAAAATATAAGAGCAAAAGTTTAAAAAAAAAAAATACAGCTAGAGTGATAAATACATGAAATGGCCTCCCAAGAGAAGTGGTGAGGTTAAAGCTGTAAATTAATTTAAGAACCGTTTGGATAGATAGCTATGTGATTATTCTAGGAATACAATAAGCTATGTAGGTAGGACAAATGGATGCATATCTGCCACCAAATACTGTTTTTATGGTTTGCTGTGTTGTAACGAGTCAGAGACTTCGCTGGCACCCTAAGGGTTAAACCTTGACAGACACACTTTCTAGCTTCTCCATGACAACCAGCAATGCAGATCTGTATCACTAACCTACAATACTGCTATCAGTACAGCTTTCTCCATTGGATGAACGTAGCGGGAAGAGATTAATATACTCCGCTTTCTGAAAGGTGACTTCCCCCCAGCATATTCACAGAAATGCAGCTGTGGGGACTTTTATGTTAACCCTTCTTTGAGAGATTGTAGGAAAGTTTGCATCTCTCAAACTTTTTTGCTGTTATGGAACCCATTTGCTTATTTTGTAGACCTCTGTAGCACCAAAAGAGTTAACAGTCTCAAACCTGAACGCAAGTTGGTGCTGCTAATTTAAAGGAGCAGCAAACTTTTTTTTAATGAAAAAATATATATTGTAGGGGTTTTCCTACTGAGTAAAATAAGGGTACTCCCACTGCCAAGAGATTCATAATTTCCAGAGTTATTACAGTTTAAACTCATGTTTTTACATTAGCAGTGCCCTCTAGTGGTCAAATTCTAATTAGTTTTTCCTGTTACATTCTAATGGAGAGGAAAGTCAAGAAAGTCAGTGACATACAGTTCTCCATAGAATGTGATAGAAACCACTGAGTCACTTCCTGTCAGGAAGTAAACACAGTAAATTCACTTCATGATTATTTGAACTGCTGTAAATTTCAAATAAAACATCTGACAGCAGTGGTCGTGACCTTGTTTTATTCAGCAGGAAAAGATCTATAAAATGTGTTTTCATAAAAAAAATGTTTACTGCTCCTTTAACACTATGAATGTCAGAGTATTTCCTGAGTAACTCCACCCACTTCTAATCCTTCCCAACCTGTTTCGCCCACTTCCAGAACAACACCTATTAGGAACCGCCCACATGATTAAGTCCCACCCACTTTATGATAAGCTTGGGATCAGCTCATGAGCCCTCCCTAGGTGCTTCACAATAGGTAGGATTGCGGCATGATGGACACCCAACTAGGTAATTGCTTTAGATAAATAAAAGTCACCTTTTTCATTAGGTTTCCCCTTTAAAGGGATAGTAATACTTCGTTTTATCTTTATTTTATTTTGTAGGCATTAAAAAAAACATGAAGAACGATATAAGTCTTATCTCTCAAACCTTTATGGTTTGAGAGATAGTCACAAGTAAAGTTTCCTCTCCCGCCCCTTTTACCTAGTGTAAGCCATCTCTTCTCAGATGTGGAATGCAGTCCATAGACCAGACAGATAACAGCAGGGGATAATCTTCCTCCTATGAGAACAATGAAAGCCCTGCCCCCCTTGACAAGTTATTCAGGTTTTCCCCGTATCTTAATTGAAGATTGTCCCTCTCTGCAGTCTACCTGGGCACCTCCCTTCTGATCTGGCTTATGGCAGGGAAAGGGTTAAACGAACACTAACAACTTCTAATAATAACCCACCACTTACTCTACTAGGGTCAGAAAATCCTAATGGCCCCTTTGACTTATGCACTTGTGCCTCGGCTGAAGAGAGAACCTCTTCAATTAGTCCTGGATATTCCGCCCATGGAGGCGGACATGACAGTTTTATTTTTACATTGAGATTTCTCTCATTTTCACGTATGTTCTGGAATTCACTTACGATACACCTTTACACGAAAAGAAACAAAGATTAAAAAAAAATTCTTGAAGTTTTTTCCTAACTGAAGCAGTCAGAGCCCATCAGCCGGCTTAAACCTTTTAGGAGAAAAGGGGTGCACAACATACTCTCAACAAATGTACCCTGCCCCCGATCCTTTGAGGGATAAGATTACCATGGGTAGTAGGTAGAGATGCACCGATACCACTTTTTTAAGACTGAGTACGAGTACAGATACTTTTTTCAAGTACTCACCGATACCAATTACCAATACTTTTTTTTTGCAGTCATTTGCCAGTTTTCCAGGTACTTAAAGCGCATATATATATATATATATATATATATATATATATATATATATATATATATATATATATGCTTTAGGTACTTGGAAAACTGGCAAATGACCGCAAAAAAAAGTATTGGTGAGTACTCGAAATACATACACACACACACACACACACACATATACACACACCACCTCTTGATTGTCCCCTTTTGCCTCTTTCTCCCCCTCTTGATTCTCCCCTTTTACTTCATTCTCCCCCTCTTGAGCCCCCTCATTTTGCCTTGGCTTTTTCTCTCCCTCTTGATCCCCCTTTGTCCCCCTCCTTGACTCTTGATCCCAACCTTTTGCCTCTCTCTCTCCTGATCCCCCCCTCCATTTTTCTTCTTCTTGTTCCCCCTCCTTTTGTCTCCTGATCTTTCCTCCTTTTGCCTTTTTTCTTTTTCTCAGTTCCTTTTGCCTCTTTCTCCCTCTTGGCCCCCCTCTCTGCCTCTTTCACCACCCGCTCAATGTCCCATCTTGCCTCCCTTACCCTCCTCTGCCGGTTGCTCACTGTTCTCTCGCGAGCCCCGGCAGAAGTCAGCGTCGGAGCGTTGCCATGGTAACCCGCGGCAACGCTCCAACGATACAGAAGGGAGAGAGGCAACCGGGGAGCATTGTGAGGCTCCCTCACTGCAGCACCGACCCTGACACAGGGTATCGGTGCTGGCATCGGCCGCATTTGCGCGAGTACAACTACTCACGCAAATGCTGGTATCGGCACCGATACCGATACCAGTATCGGTATCGGTGCAACCCTAGTAGTGGGCAGAGTTTGTGTCCCAGAGCAATGCTAGCAAATGTTTTGATAAGAAGTATCAGGATAGACTAAAGGATCTGAACATGTATAGCTTGGAAGAGAGAGAGGGGATATGATAGAAACATTCAAATACATGAAGGGATTCAACAAAGTGCAGGAGGGAAGTATATTTCAAAGGAGTAAAAATGTTAGGACAAGAGGCCATAGTCTAAAACTAGAGGGACATAGGTTTAGATGTAATATAAGTTTTACTACACTGAGGTTAGTAGATAAATGGAATAGCCTACCAGCAGAAGTGGTAGATAAGTAGAATAACCTACCTGCAGAAGTGGCAGATAAATGGAATAGCCTATTAGCAGAAGTGGTAGAGGTTAATAGAGTGAGGGGATGTAAACATGCATGGGATAGGCATCAGGCTGTCCTAACATAAGACAAGACCAAGAACTGAATAAGGTTTGAGGTTTTCACAGTAGGAAACATGAGCAGACTAGATGGGCCAAATGGTTCTTATCTGCCGTCAAACGCTATGTTTCTATGTCATGTCTACAACCTACACACCTGACCGAAGATCTTCTCTCTCTTGAACCAAGATAAGAGGGCAAAATTCATGGGGACAAGTGAACCATCAAGGTTTACCTGCCATAGTAAAGTGAGGAGGGTAGTTCTTTTGCTAAAGAATGGGTTGCATACCCCCTCTGGCACTCAAAGGGTTAACGTATGCTGCAAATGTCATGTCATTTCTTTTGTAGGAAAGAGCAGGTGAAATCAATCTCACTTTTCTATTGAATGATCTGTAGTGAGCAGGGGAAGTTTCCCCATCACCCAGAACTTGCAGCTATGCAACTACTATTACAGGAGTGTGCACATCCTGTGACTGTGTGAGGGTGACTTTTCAGATACACCCTCACATAGTGAGCACTCCAGATCAGAGAACTGTCTGCCAGTACTTAGTGCCAGTGCTGCTCCTAGCCCTTCTGTGTTGCCATGCGCAGTGTCTCTATTGGCTCAATACCGGTAAGTGAACCACTCACTACTAGTAATCTTAGACTTTTGCTACTGCTACCTCAGCCCAATCCAAGGTTTTGTGAAGTCCGTGGAAGTATAAATATGCAGAGGCTTCCAGTGCTTTAAATTATTGCCTTATTTATAGACAAGTGACTTGGATTTTATTGCTCCCACCTCCAGGACCTAGAGGGTTAAATCCAGTGGATATATCAAAATGTCCTCTATTTCTGAATCAGAAACAGAAATCCTAACTAATGAACATTTATCAACTGCAAAGTAGAAATCTTCTGAGGATATCAGGCTGTCAGGAGTGGATGTCCTCTTAGCTTCAGCCTCAGTATCTCATCCTGCAGAGGATGTAGAGGTCGTATATCAACATCTCATGGCTGCTAGACTACTCTATCTCATATACAAAACAAAGAAATCCCCTGTGTCCCTTCAGGAGACCGAGAGGGTAATTTATCAAGCAGTGGAGATAACAGTGCATGGGATACACAACTGCTGTTCACTACGATCGATTAAAAAAGCCAGTCTGATATTTATCATTGATTGAACAGGTTTAGTGTACGCAACTAGGCTGTGAAATACGCTCTGTAATCAACATAAAGAGAAATTAGAGAACCTCTCAAGAAAGATATGCTGAAGCTGACATACTAAGAGGAACTGAGGTGGGATGCACTAAGGTTCAATGCTGTGGCGATGTGTGTCTGGTAATGTGTGGAAAGAACATAGCCTTGGGGATGGAGACACATCGCCATATGCAATAAGAATTAGGGATATAAGGGGAGGGGAGCAGAAGTTCCTCATTAGTATGCAGGGGTGTTGAACTGTTGGCAATGTGTAAGGGATGTGAGCAGATCCAGATCATGGGCAATGCACCCTAGGAGCATTCCTAGGACCCAATCAAGTTGGGGGGCCCGCAAAGCTGAACCGACGCCGCAATGACAAGCCTGGCCAGTGGGAAGATCAGACTAATCTCCCCACCGGCAAGCTGAGGTCTGTGCCTCCTTTGGCACAGACCTTTACAGCATCTCCCTTGAGGACATCATATCACGGCACTCTGCATTATAGGAGAGAGGACCACATAGCGCGCATGAGCTGCTAATAGAGGTCTGTGTTGAAGAAGGCAAAGACTTCAACTTTCACCCCAGGAGCCTCTGGACCACCAGAGATGAGCCTGCCAGAAAGGCAGGCAAATAGGAAGCGGCTGCAGGAAGATAAAACTGGGGGAGATTGACTAGGGGGATAGAGAAACAGGGAAACTGACTGTGACGGAACTGTGGCGACCATGGGAGATATTGGTGTGTTAGGGATATGGGATCTCATGTCTTCAGACTATTTCTACCCAAAAGACAACCATAGACTGAGCTGAGCCATAGTTGCTTTCAATACATTGCTGGAATGCAGAGATAGTGGGGGGTTGGGCTTGGCTTCCACTATACTACAGTTCTGTGCTAAGGAATGTTAATTGATTCCTGCTGTGCTTCCTTGACCAATCAGAGGAGGTTATTGATGAGCCAGTTAAGAATGTATGATTTCAAGTCTTAATCTGCATTCTTATCCTGATAAGGATGCTGGTGACTGATTGGTCAAGCATAGAAACACTGTCCCAAGTATTCGTTTGCATGCTGATCTAGATAAGAGTCTCTGTAGTGTATATAAGCTGTGTGTTTGAGACAATAAAAGAGAGTTCTTCCCTTCATCAAGTCTCGGCTTATGTTTGGGAACAGGAGATTCGTTATACTATTGGAGTGTTATTCTGAGGGAGATGGGAACTATAAAAGAGGTATCCAGCTTACTATACAAGGCGTCACGTTACACTGACTATGTGGGCAAAGAAACAGAGGGGCAAGCTAGCAGGGGGGTCCAAATTTGGGATCCTACCTAAGGCCCTGTTGAGGCTTAATTCAGCTCTGGATGTGAGCAGATGAGAGCAGATGCTTCACCATGCTGCCCCATGTCTGGCCATGTGAGTGGATGCCTGAGTGGCAGCTTGGCGAAGCATCCACTCTCATCCACACAGCTTGTGCTCAGAAAACTTTGGATCCATGACAACACGCCTGAGACGTAGTACTGAATTCTAGAGGTATCTGCAGAATCCACGGCTTAAACCTTAAGTATCAAATTATCTTTGAGCAATATTCATGTGAAACTCTAATTACATAATTTTTGGTGAGTAGAACATCTACTTTTACATTTGTGCCATCAGTAATTGCAAAATTTGATTAATCTCTTGAGGACCAGAGGAGCGTGCAAAGCAACACCTCAGGACCTCAATGGGTTAAATCACAGCTCAACTTATTTTTACCCCTTTCAGTGCCATAGGGATGTGTAATGCACATCCCTAAGGCACTGAAAGGGTTAAGGGAAGGCAGCTGCTGTTTCTGCTCTTTAGCAGAGAAAAACTGTCCCTTGGCACTACAGGGCTACAGGGAGATGTCAACATCTCCAGCCTCTGGTAGGCCATGTTGGGAGTGTGAAGTCAACAGCAGAGGGTGCCATCTGAGGTTAGGGCATGTGGTGATGCTCCACATCCTATATAATAATTTGTGTAATCGTGTGTAACGCCGCGACATGCTCAGTAGACACTGCTGCGCGTGCTGCAGTCATGCGCAGTAAAGACTGCCCGCGCCGCGGCTGATACAGAGCTGGGCGCTCCGAAGGAGCGTCCAGCTCTGTATCAGCTGTGGCATGGCCAGTCTCTACTGCACTTGACTGCCCCACGACTGGGTGGCAGTGGCACTGTGGCCCGTGTAACGGGCTGTTCAACTAGTTAACATATAAACACATCCACATGAATAGGACAATATAGTACATTAGGGTGAAAAAAGAAGCAAGTCCATCAAGTTCAACCTTTGCCTCACACCCCAGAGACATGAGAATTATATAGCTTTCCTGCTGCCAACTAAGCTAGTCTTTATCAGACCTTCCTGTTTTGCCTACTAGTATAACCCTGTATGTTCCCTTTTGAAAGAAATGTATCTAATCTACTCTTAAATGTATCCATTGTATCTGCCATAACCACCTCCTTGGGCAAGGAATTCCACAATTTAACAGACTTTACTGTAAAAAGCCCCTTCTTCTGCTAAAGTCTAAACCTCCTTTCCTCTAATCTCAAGGGGTGTCCCCTGGTCAACTGATCAGGCCTTGGAATGAATAACTCACCACAGAGATCCTTGTATTGACCTCTCATATACTTGTACATTGTGATAAGGTTTCCTCATAGTTGTCTTTTCTCTAGAGTAAATAAACCAAGTTTGTCTAGTCGTTACTCATACGTAAAGTCTTCCATTTGCTGTACTCTTCAGTTTTAGAATATCCTTTTTCAGAACTGGTGCCCAAAACTGCACTGCATACTCGAGGTGAGATCTTACCGATTTGTGCAGTGGCAAAATTATGTTACCCACTTTTGTTTCAATGCACTTTTTTTATGCAAGACAGCACTTTGCTTTTGCTGCTTCTCATTAACCTTTATTTGTATATGGAAATGAGCCATTGTCGATGTAGTTAGTGCAAAAACATAAACCTGTTGAAGGTATGGAGGATTCATGGTGATGTCTGCAGTTTGTGGTGGACTCACAGGGATATGACTGCGCTCTGTTCATATGTCATCACCACCATATCGCTGCCACCCTGGTCCTTATCGCCCCTTATTGCATCTCCCCCAAGGAGTACTTCTGGGACAAACCAACTCAACCATAGAGTGAGAAATAACCATTTCTCAAAGTACACTTGATTCAAATGGGGTATTTAACCCGCAGAATGCTAGCAGGATCTCCACTGAATTGCAAAACAATGCTCACCAGCATTCAAGAGGGTTAATAGCCATTTAAATCAATTTTATTTGCCCACTGATGATTTGGTCTAGAATTACTCTAGTTCTTTGTAGATCAGTCTCACACTGCATGTTAGTGGTTGTTCCCTCAATAGCTTCAAACAGGACTGGTCAGCCACGACTGGCATAAGGAAATAGTGGGGCTGATACAGAAGAACTGGAGAAATTATTGGGGAAGAATGCAAATTCCTCAAATCCTCACTGATTTCAATGAGATTTTAACCCTTTGACTTCTAGTGAGGTCCAGTTCATAGCACATCAGCTTGTAGTTACAGAGGCTGATGTTCACTGGATTTGTCCCGGAGACTCCTTTTTTTACAGTGAATTACCAGATCTAAGGGGACAGACAAGGATTCTCCAGTGGTGGGAAGTTTCTCATGAAACAATACCCTCTTCTCCTCCTTACCACCCTATTCCTCCCACTTCCCACGTACTTCTCCTCCTTCCCCACCCAGTTCCTGTGCACATCTCCTCCTTTCCACTCTGTTCCTCCTTCCCACCCTGTTCCTCCTATTTCCCACCCACTTCTCCTCCTTCCCACCCTGTTCCTCCTATTTCCCACCCACTTCTCCTCCTTCCCACCCTGTTCCTCCCACTTATCCTCCTTCCCACCCTGTTCCTCCTATTTCCCACCCACTTCTCCTCCTTCCCACCCTGTTCCTTCCTCTTTCCATCCATTTCTCCTCCTTCCTACCCTGTTCAATCCACTTCTCTTCCTTCCCACCCTGTTCCTCCCATTTCCCACCCACTTATCCTCCTTCCCACCGTGTTGCTACCACTTCCCCCCCACTTCTCCTCCTTCCCCACCCAGTTCCTGAGCACATCTCCTCCTTACCACCCTGTTCCTCCCACTTTTCTTCCTTCCGACCCTGTTCCTCCCACTTCTCCTCCTTCCGACCCTGTTCCTCCCACTTCTCCTCCTTCCGACCCTGTTCCTCCTATTTCCCACCCGCTTCTCCTCCTTCCCACCATGTTCCTCCCACTTCTCCTCCTTCCTACCCTGTTCCTCCCACTTCTCCTCCTTCCTACCCTGTTCCTCCCACTTCTCCTCCTTCCCACCCTGCTCCTCCCATTTTCCATCCACTTCTCCTCCTTCCTACCCTGTTCAACCCACTTCTCCTCCTTCCCACCCTGTTCCTCCCATTTCCCACCCACTTATCCTCCTTCCCACCCTGTTCCTACCAATTCCCTCCCACTTCTCCTCCTTCTCACCCTATTCCTCCCACTTCTGACACATATTTAAGCCCTGCTCCCTCACAAGTAAGCCCCACCCCTTTTTAATGCAAATCACATTATTTATAATCCGCAGCGGGACCACAGCAGGTCCGCTCTGGGTACTCCAGAAGACAAAGTTCTCAGGTATGCTGATATTCTAAGAAGAAATGGAGCAATTTAGGGCAAGCAGGGCCGGATTTACATCCCAGGTGCCCCTAGGCAAGGCACTCTATGTGCCATTTCATCTGCCCATGGCCACACCCCTTTTCTCACATGACCCAAACCACTGTCCCATCCTGGAGCAGAAAATACCCTTGGTCTATAAGAAGCAAGAACTAAAAAAAGCTTTAACCCCTTAGTTTCTACAGATATCATCAACACATTGCTCTCTGGCATCCAAGAGCTTAAATAACAGCCTGTAATGGGGCACAAAACTGGTGCAGGGACATTGAGATTGCCGTGGCCACACCCACAATTCAGAAAGTGGGTGTGGCCTGCACAGCTGAGGCACCTTACCTCAACATTTGGAGCTCCAGGCTCTCCTTATTGGGAAAACTGTCATGGGGAAGCCAACTGCAGCACAGGAGATGCAGATTTTGATCTAAAAGTGGCATTTTACCCCCTTTTAATACTAGAGAGGTCTCATTTCTTCACAGTGTTTTGGAGAACCAGGTAGCATTCAAGGAGTTAAGAAACATCAAATTTGATAGCAGATAAGAACCATTTGGCCCATCTAGTCTACCCATGTTCCTTTCTAGTCAATTCAGATTTATTTTATTCTTAAAACAGACAAATATCTATTCCAAAAGTCCACTCATTTCATTTACTGTTTTAGTCTCAACCACTTCTTCTGGGAGACTATTCCATTTATCATCTATCACTAGTCTAGTTTTTTGGCCTTTATTTCCCTTCTTTATCTACCTTCCGATTTTAGGTCATGCCTTCTTGTTCTGAAAAGGAGATTCCGCTTGAGTTTCATTAAAGGGTTAGTAATGTCCGATTATAATTTCATGTTATTTTGTAGATATTTAAAAAATAAATTATCTGGAACAAATCCCGTCTCTCTAACATTTATGTTTTGAGAGATAAACAATGATACATTTCCACCATCCAACCCCTTTCACAGATGTCAGCTGTAAAGCTCACAGAAGGAGACTCGAGTTGTGTGACTCTAAGGCGGCTCTTCAGCAGAGCCAAAATACTTCTATCTAAAAAGAAATACTTCATTGGAACGGTCTACAAAGTGTGCCTGGTTTGCAAGCACACGTCGAATACCGTTTCAATGAAGTATTTCTATTTAGATTGTGGTATTTCAGCTCTGCTGAAGAGCCACAGGCTGGTCCCGGGACCCAGATCTTCTTCTGTCAGCTAGAGAGCTGACGTCAGTACAAGGTGAGGGGGGAAATTTATCACCATATATCTCTCAAACCATAAATGTTTGAGAGACGGACTTGCTCCAGGTATTTTTTTTTTTTTTTTAATATCTACATTATAACATGAAATTATAATCGGACATTACTAACCCTTTAAATCCCTTAAACCCTTGAGTGCCAGAGGGCACTACACAATGCGTTGCATACCCCTCTGGCACTCAAAGAGTTAAGGGATTTAAAGGTGTCAATCATATCACCTTCTCTCTTCGTTTCTCCAGGCTCTACATATTAAGGTCCTTGAGTTTCCCTTATATGTTTTGATTTTTACCCTATACACAACTTTGAATTCTCTATAATTTATTGCTGTCCTATGAAATCCAGAACTATACACTATACTTTAGATGACAAACGAGTGATGTGTAAAGTGGCCTCTTCCTACACCTACTGCTGGCTTTCCCCCATGGATTTTCTGCATTGCTTGCCTACCTTTAAATCTTCATGTATAATCACTCACAAGTCCCTTTCCTCTTCTAGTAGCATTAAATCTATATTCTTCCTCTGGGTTTTTGTGCCCTACATGTTTTATTTTGTATCTGCTGCATTAAATTTTAAATCCTCTACTTCTGTCCATTCCTCATTTTTTTGTAAATAATTTCTCATATGAGTTCCACTCCAGGAATGTCAACCCTGTCACATATCATTGTGTCATATATTTAAAGAGGCACACCTTCCCTTGAAGTCCTTGTATTTTCCCATTTATGAAAAACCTGCCGTTCTATAATATAAGGCTTTTGTTTTAGTGTGATTATATTCCTTTTTTACCTGTATACTAAACCACATTGATTAGTGACCACTGGATTCCATAATTCCTCCACCAACACCTCAGATACTCCACCACCAAGTACTGCTTTCCTTGGGAGTTGGCTCATTAACCAGTAGTCAGAGTGATCAATCTTGCAAGGAACCCAGGACATCCCACCTCCTAGCTGATTTTGTAAAAGAGATCTCCAAGTCTCCATCTGGCATATTGCATTCTAACGGAACTATTGCTGACATTTTAAATATTTCCTCCATAAGTTCTCATCTTGCCTTGAAGGACTATATATTACTCCAGCTTTATCCCCAGTTTCTATGGATAACCAAAATGCTCTTTAACGTATGTTTTATATGTTGTATAAATCTGGCAAAAATCCAGCCATTCCTCTCTCACTCTACAACAGAAACTCTCATGCATTTATTTATTTACAAAATGTTTTACCAGGAAGAATACATTGAGATTTCTCTCGTTTTCAAGTATGTCCTGGATGCACGCTCTTATCCTTTCTCGCCTGGACTACTGCAACTCTTTACTTATTGGTCTGCCTGTTAACCATATTGCTCCACTCCAATCAATTCTTTATTCAACCACCAGAATCCAGAACAGTACTCACCCCACCACTTTGAAAATCACTGTCATGGCTTCCCATAAAGCAGTGTATTACATTCAAAATCCTCCTCATTACATTCAAAGCTCTCCATCACTTGTCCCTGCCTTATATGTAATCTATGATATCCAGCCATATACCTGCATGTCCTCTAAGCACCATGCATGGTGGACGACTCTCTGCTCCTTTAACCATTATTGCTGTTTCACGACTGAAGGCTTTCTCCTTCGCTGCTCCCTACCTCTGGAACGCCCTACCACCCAGTATTCTCCCAACCCTCAACCATCAACAACTTCAAATCCAAGCTAAAAGAGCACTTCTTAAATGTAGCAAAACATTATCTCATATGTCAAAAACTGCAATTCCTCGTCTACCTGCTTGTATCTGTATGTCACCCATCCTATACTTAGATTGTAAGCTCTGTTGTGCAGAGACAATTGATCCTAATGTATACTCCCTTGGTGTACCCATTATGAATGTATATACGAGCACTTAATCACTGCACTTATTGTACCCCTTCTATACTAAATGTAAACTGTAAAGTGCCAAATACACAGGTTGGCGCTATATAAATAAAAATATACATGCATACATTTTGTATTAATTTAGGTTGTTCTTCAAATAAAGAGCACTGTAAAATAGAAGGTGCCCAATGGTGTAGTATGTCACTGTACCTTTGTGTGAATCATTAATATGAAATGATGGGTACTCACAAATGTGGTGGTCAGCCTCAAGAGAGGTGACTTGTGCACATACGGAGAACAACCGTTCTCCATTTGAGTATCACCAGAGTTGTGATACCTGAACGAAGATGGGTTGTTCTCCGTGTATGCACAAGTCAGCTCTCTTGAGGCTGACCACCACATTTGTGAGTACCCATCATTTCATATTAATGATTCACGCAAAGGTACGGTGACATACTACATCATTGGGTGTCTTCTATTCTACAGGGATCTATGTGTACATTTGGAGGGAACATTTTCATGAAGTGCAGCCTGGTGGATGTAAACAATCCTATTGATCAGAAGTTAGCTGTGATTGGGGACAGCTTTGTACGTTCCCCTATTGCCTTTTAGCTGTTTTACACATAAGTGTACATTCAGCATTGTTGCTTGGGAGTATAACTCACTGTGGTGCTTTGGTGGAGGTTGTTGATGTAAAGATTCAACACAGGGGGTGCCTCCTGTTTCTCTCTTGTTTCAATTTTTAAAGGGATAGTAATACTTAAGTATTACTAATCCCTATATTAAAGTCCTATTAAAAATAAATGTATTGCCCCCAGTGTCATCTCTCAAACCTTTATGGTTTGAGAGATAATTGCTCCTAAGGTTGCCCCTCCCTCCCCCTTCCTTGAAGTCCGCGTTCTAGCTGACTGCAGGGAAGCCAGCCATACGACTTTCAGGCGGCTCTGCAGCACAGCTGCGATTGCATTAATAAAAAAGAAAACTTTCACTGAAATGGTCTTGTGTGTGTGACTGGTTTGCAAGCACACGTAGCAGACTGTTTTAGTCAAAAGTTTTTTATTAACGAGATAGCGGCTCTGCTGCAGAGCCGCCTGATGATCTATGACCGGATTTCCCTTCAGTCAGCTAGAACGCTGACTTCGGGGAAGGGGGAGGTAGAGGACAACTTTAGGAGCGATTATCTCTCAAACCATGAAGGTCTGAGAGATGACACTGGGGGCAATACATTTATTTTTAATAGGACTTTACTATAGGGATTAGTAATACTTAAGTATTACTATCCCTTTAAAATAAAGAGCAAATCCATTTCTTTCCTGCTCTGTCTATTCTTAACAGACTGCAACCTGGCATAACTGTGTCCCACTCATTGTTTTGCTTGTACCAAGACTCTTCTATAGCCACCAAGTCTACTTTATGAATAGTCATGACATTAGTTTTAGTAGCTGGTTCCCTACTATGAGCGTTTGTGAGAATGCTATGGAATTTTTACTAAGTGATATTCTAAGATTTTTAATTTTTGTTCATATACTTCTCACTTGTATTCTTACTTCCTCTGGCATACAAATTACAGTCCATCTTCAAAATCTGATTTACCCAGAAACCCCTGTCCAATATCTTTGTCATGATGCGGTGGGCAGGTAGAGCTACCATACCTCAAAAAACTGCACCACTTCACTAGTTTTCTAATAAAGCACCTAAACTACTTGCTTAGTAGCTCAGTTTTCTTGATAGATGTAAGCAGTGTTTCTCAAACTGTACACACTATGTGTAGTTCTTATACCTTGCAGTGAGACACTTTAAAGGGATAGTAAAGTTTCACAATTAAAGTAGCTCTAATTAATCTTCATCATATTTGGACCATGGAGAGTGTTATTTCAATACTGTCAGAGTTGTAGTTCAAGAGTAATTGAATGATAAAGTATCCCCCTCCCACCCCTTTTACTGATGTAACACTGCTCACCTCAGAGCAGCAGGGAGATGTCCAAGTGGATTGCAGAGAGGGACAATCTTTAATTCACATAAGGGAAAAACCTGAAAAAACTGTCAATGGGGGCAGGGCTTTCATTGTCACCAAAGTGGACAACATGTAACTCACATCCATGTACTGCTGCCTCAATAGTCCTTGCAGTACACTTTCTATCCAGTAAGTCTTCGAAATAGGGAATTCTGGGAAGTGTAGTTACTGGTTGCATATGCCCAGCAAATGGTGGCTCTCCAGCCATGCAAATATTGCAAATTTAAGTGGTCTGAGTAATTTCTCCAAGCTGATCATGCGATAGAGCAGGTCCAGCAATTCATTTTGAGCCCACTCTGACCCTTGGAAGTGAAACGGGTGCAGAGATATGTACCTGTAAAGATTCTCCATGCTGTACTATGAAACAAAGATGGTCGTCCCTTGAGCACCCGTTCTTAAAGGGGCCACATTCGATAAAACCAAAATGTAAAGAAAATAACATGAAACATACATACGTATAATGGAAAATTAACTTAACTATAAATGGAATAAGACTAGCTGCTCTAAAAGAAGGAGAAATATCAGGTACAACAAAATACAGCTCAAATGCAGAAAAGGGTTAAAAACCTCATAATAACTAAACAGCATCCTTTAGAAATATAGAATGCAAGGAAAATGAAAGGGACTGAATGCAAAATATGCACCACACCACACAGAAAAGCAGGGACATAAGATATAGGATCATAGCACTCAAATGGTTAACTTACAAGATGTCACACTCCCATTTTTAAATATAGAACCACAAAGGAATTCAATGGTTATTCATAGACGTATAATAAAGTCAACATCCACAGGAAAATGGTCCTGATAAACACCTGTGAACTGGTTACTGCAACTGCAGGGAAGCTGGTTACTGGGAGCCAGCATAATGGGGTGATTATACAGACCTATATCTAAGCGTAAAAAATAAGTCTAAAAACGAAGATAATGTCAATTTGTCCTTTCCTAAGGCAAAATTGAGGGGCTGGGGGTAAAGCTGGAGGAAAGATGGGAGTCTTTGCCTCAAAGACCCTGCCCTCTGGAGGAGGGGAACTTTACCCTATGGTTCCTGTGTTCCACATTGGACGTAACAGAAAACTAAAATGGGTATACCATCTTCCCCTCTTTCCTCTCTCTACCCACCTCCATATGAGCCTTCCAGAGGTATCTGGGGGACCCGTCCAGTGGGTGGAATGCTTGTGTTTTACAACCGCATCCTCGGCAGCTGTATCACGTTTGAGACATTGCACTGAAGCTACAGTTGCGTCCTGTCAGGACCTCACAGGGCAATGCAGCAGCCGAGGAAAAGGGCGGCAAACATAAGTATGCTGTCTGCTGCACAGATCACCAGGCTGCCTCTGGAAGGAGGTGGGTAGAGGGAGGGACAGTGTAGAAGGTAGGTGCAGATACTGAGGTATTGAGTTGGGGGAAGGGGGAGAGAGAGCAAGGGGAGCAGAGACCACCATTTTTTTTTTCCTCCTGTGTATAATACGCACCCACACTTCACAATAATTGAAAAAGGGGTAAGGTTTTAATTTTTTTAAAAAAACATTGCTATTTAGCCAAATTTAATCCATTAAATATCGCCCTGGCCCAACTTCTGGACATACTGCGGTTACCTGCTCTGTAACCGCAGTCTGTTGATCTTCCTCTGCTCCCTTCCCTCTATCCAGCCTCCTCCAATGACGGAGGCTTTCTGCCTATAAGCTAGAGCAGTCTCATTGGCCAGAGAGAGCTCCTGCTTACAGACAGAAAGCCTATGTCATTGGAGGAGGCTGGATAGAGGGAGGGGAGCAGAGGAAGAGTGACAGATTGAGGTACAGAGCAGGTAACCGCAGTCTGTCCAAAGGTAGGGCCAGGACAACATTTACTGGATTCAATTCGGCTAAATAGCGATGTTTTTAAAAAAACAAAAACCTTACCCCAGCTAGTCACTGCATACATGAGCTATGTAGCCCAAAATGTGTAGGGGTGATAGATCCCCTTTAAAAAAAAAAAAGGTGTGTAGTATACCTGAGATTTTAGGGTACACACCTCACCCCCAAAGCAAGGCTTTAACACAGGAAAGCCGAATGTCACAGTCTAGTATACGCTAATTAGATAAAGGAAGACTTTAGTACTGATTTCATCTGCTCATTATTAGTACACTAGTTGAACAGCCCGTTACACGGGTCACAGTGCCTCTGGCAGCCGATCGCGGGGCAGTCACGCGCAGTAGAGACTGCCCACGCCACTGCTGATACAGAGCTGGACGCTCCTTCGGAGCGCCCAGCTCTGTATCAGCCGCTGCGCGGGCAGTCTCTACTGCGCATGACTGGCGCATGTGCAGCAGTGTCTACTGCGCATGTCGGGCGTTACACACAACCTAGCGAATTATTATATAGGATGGTGTAAAATACAGCGCAGGGTAGTGGAATGCCATAAAATGCCCATACACTAGAACACTGAATGGCCCTTCAGGAATTCTGCCCAACGTGTCCATTATTTCTGTCAAAAGTGGACACTGGACAGGCACAGCACACAAAACATGTTCCTAACTCCTATATTAGTATATACAGCTCATTCTATTTTCCATGAGTGTCTTCAACACTTCTAGCGTGAGGGAAATGTCCAGCTCATTGCTCTCGAAAGTGATGAGACTGACCTCTTGTACTCAAGAGGTTAACTTCCTAGCATCAGCCCAGAAGCTTCAGGGCTTAAGATATCAGATAAACAACATCTCCAGACTTTCCGTCCCTGACCCTGCGTGCACCGGCAATTGACAAAATCAGGCAGCAGTCATCAGGGGAACGTTCCCAGACCTTACAGGGGAGTCAGAAAAGTGATGCATTTTAGAGTGAGTGAAGTTAGCCCCAGCATTTCCTATCCAGTGGTGCTGTGGGCTGCCTGGTGGGTATCACAAGTGAAAATCTGCTGAAAGTGTTTAACTCTTGAACCACTAGTGGGTTATAATTTACTGTTGGCTCCAATGCAATCAGAGAGGTAAGATTATTCATTTGCAATTGACATCTGATTACGAATCAGGAGGACGTCTCCCACCTACATTGCACTTCATCGTAAGTTACATTTTGGTTTTGGAAATCACACAGCACAGTCCCTGGACAGAATACAACATTTAATTAATAAGGATTTATTTGTAATTACAGCATCGCCAACAGTTTGTGTAACTACAGAAAAAGTTTTGTTACCTGCCATGCACAAGGATATGTCTACTCCGGTCAGCTACATTTTCTTGTTATGTAAGTATCCCATAAAATTAATGGCTAACATTATGGAAATATAAATTTTGTACTTGTTTTGGCTATTCTAGTTATCCTGTAAAGCCAATGGATAACAATGGTAAAATATTTTTTTTTACTGTACCACTGGAAACCATATTGTATGAATGAACAATATTGCTGTAATTAAATGATTGCATGAGTGATGAGGAGGCAGACTTTATCACCCACCCACACATGCCTGGACCTAGGTCTTGTGTGTGTGTGTGGCTTACGGAGGAGTTAGCAGCCTTGGACACATACCCATATACATTTGAGAGCAATTTGAGGAAACAGAGCACTCTTTCCCATGGTAGCATGGCTAATGAACTTCTTCAGTTCTGGGCCAAACAGCTGCTTACCCATAAATGGAAGAGAAATAAGAGACTTTTTAGAAGACTGATCAGCAGACTGAATCTTCAACCAAAGGGTATGAAGTGCAACAACTAGACAGCGCCAAGGACTTGCCTATAAATCTGGCAGTGTCAAAGGCTGCTTTAGTGAGATATGCATTGACCTCAAGAATCTTAGTGATGGAGAGGACAATATTCCCTTCTGGAGTATCTGAATGAACCACATCCAACAACTGCTCACCCAAAACAGCCATGGCTCTAGTCACCCATGCTGTAACAAAGGCTGGGCATAAGGAAGACCCAGAAGACATTAAGTTTGCCTGGTGAATTAAGGTGCTTATCTGCCTAATCCTTGAGAACATCTGCAACTGGTAATACAGAGTGTTTAGAAAGGTGAGAAAGGAGCATCATTCACCCTGACCAATGCGGCTTTGTGCCAGGCAGAGAAGCACGTCATAACTCTTCTACTGCCATTTCCATAGCCTATCTATCTAAATTAAAAGATACACCCTCGATATTCCTATCAACAGATGCAGAGAAGGCGTTCGACTGTGTCAGCTAGTCATACCTTAAAGAAACACTCCTAAACTTTGGGTTAGGTCCAATAATGCTTCAAGGCATCATGGCTCTGTATCTAGACCCATCGGCTAGAATCATGGTAAATGGCATGCTCTCCGATTCCTTCATAATTTGCATTGGCACTAGACAGGGTTGTCCCCTATCCCCTCTTCTATTCATTATCTCTTTGGAACCCCTCTTGTCCTTGGTGAGTCTGCACCCTCTCATCACAGGTATCAATCTTGGCCCCAAACAATTAAAAACATCTGCCTATGCTGATGATACATTGTTCTTTCTATCTAATCCTGTTAAGTCGCTACCTCACCTCATTAACCTCATAGATGAATACTCTGCATTATCTCAGGCCAAAATAAACTACACAAACTCTGAGATCCTGAATATTAATTTAGAGGCCTTCTTGTCTGCTACACTGCAACTTCTTTATCCGCTCAAATAGTCTTTCTCATCCATTCCATACCTTGGAATCTTTTTAATCTGCGGACCCCCTTCTGCTCCCTGAGAAGAATTTTGCCCCTCTCATTGACTCCATCGCTTCAGACATGAACAACTGGCATCCTCTCTATCTCTTGGCTAGGAAGGGCCAATCTCATGAAGATGATGATCATTCCGAAGATATTATATCTATTTAATGTTCTCCCCATTGCTATCCCATCCAGATATTTAGATAAGATACATTCTCTTATAACTTTCTTCATCTGGGCCAACAAATCCCCAAGAATCAGCTATTCTCTACTTTATAGAGACGTCACAAAAGGGGGTCTGACATTTACAGGTATTACAACGCATCAGCCATAGCAAAAACTCGGCTAGATGGACGGAAACCTTAGCTCCAGTCTTTGATCGACTGTCACCGAACCAATTACTTTGCGTCAAAAGCAACTCGATCTCAATCGCATGTCAGGAACACATTATCCTTGGACATATTTTGCACACCTGGTCAACACTTAATAAGTCCCTACATCTAGCTCCATCTCCCTCTCCCCTTCAATCTTTACTAGGGAACCCTGATTTTACTCCTGGCACCTTAGACAACATTTTCCTTACCTGGCAAGAGAAGAATCTTACAACCCTACAATCTCTACCGCAGGGAGACGCCATGGTATCCTTCACATACTTGAGAGATATACTCGGAGCACAGCATACTCCCTGGCGGTCACTACTGCAGGTCCGACACTGGTTTGAACCCGGAAAAGAAAAAAGGTACTTTAGACAGAGAGAAATGAAAATGTACTCTCACACAAACCTGCTAGAGTTCGTCCTCTCTCCTTTTGTTACTCTCTTATTCAAGACCTCTTAGCCTTGTAACGGTTTGTTCAACACTCAAGACACAGTGGTTTAGGATAAAACACAGTTTTATTGAAATCATAAATAATAAGATAACCTTCACAGGCCCTGTAGTACTCATCAAAATAATACAGACACAAGACAGGTTATTTGTGCATTTGCCTATACAGGTCCAGTATAACTAGAAAGTTCAGAGTGGTTTTATACTGACACAGGTCAGGCAGGAAAAGGGTGAATACCCAGATCATCAGTTCAGCATGGGTAAAAGTTCTCCAATAGGTGTAATCAGTCTCTGTGCAGAGAAGTCTGTGGAAAGTTCTCTCTGTAACGCCCAGTATGTAGAATAGCGCACAAAGGAGGCTGCAGTGCAATGATGGAGACCAGAGCAGTAACTGAGACTAAGACACACTGCTGTAGCAGTCACAGAGGCAACACAGATGCTCAGCAAGAGCTTAACGGAGGACTCAGCAAATGTCAAACTGCCTTAGCAGTAACGGAGGCAACACTGAGACTCTGCAAGAGCTTAACGGAAAGTACAGCCAATGGTAAACTGCCGTAGCAGTAACGGAGGCAACACTGAGACTCTGCAAGAGCTTAACAGAAAGTACAGCCAATGGCACACTGCCGTAGCAGTAACGGAGGCAACACTGAAACTCTGCAAGAGCTTAACGGAGGGCTCAGCAAATGGCACACTGCTGTAGCAGTAATGGAGGCAACACGGAGGCTCTGCAAGAGTTAACAGAGGACTCAGCCAATGGCACACTGCCGTAGCAGTAACGGAGGCAACATGGAGGCTCTGCAAGAGTTAACGGAGGACTCAGCCAATGGCACACTGCCGTAACAGTAACAGAGGCAACACGGAGGCTCTGCAAGAGTTAACGGAGGACACAGCAACTGTCTCACTGCTGAAGTAGTAATGGATACAGGCCCCAGGCACAGCGGAAGTCAGAATGTCGCCCAAGCGACGCAGCGAACACTGGAACAGGAAAGCCGGGTCGGATCACGGAGCAGGAACATCAGCCAAGCAGGGTCAGATCACGGAGCAGGAACGTCAGCCAAGCCAGGTCAGATCACGGAGCAGGAATGTCAGCCAGGCCGGGTCGAATCACAGGAGTAGGAGACAAGAAGCAGAGTAGTCAAACAGGCCAAGTCGGTACACTGGAATCCACGAAACTCAAGAAGGCACTGGTACAGGAACACCACGAAAGGGCACCGGATAGGTGCCAGAGCCAAGTATATAAAGGCCATACTGGGCGGGCCAAACGTAGATCAACCAATGGGAGCATAGTATAGCAAAAACTGACAGAAAGCAACACAGGGAGCACGGGCACTGTGATAAGCCTCTACTAAACCTTACTTTCTGACTATGTGGGAGAAGCAACTGTCTCTACCTTTAGACGTGATTCAATGGTCAAATATCTTACGGTATAATATATCCAAGGTGCGTGACATCCCCACACGTTCTCTAAACTACAAACTGATTTCTTGTTGGTATATGATTCCAGCCCGGATTCAACAATTTATTCCTTCATCCTCAGGCCTGTGCTGGAGATGTAGCGCCCACAAAAGGACAATGCTTCATATTTGGTGGTCTTTCCCAGTCATAATTCCCTTTTAGACCGAAGTCCTTCAAAGCATTAAGGAATTGTTAGATATTCAGATTCCGACCATTGCTTTGTCTTTTTTCTTATAAAGAACATTTACAACTGAAGATCTCGTACTGTATATGGTCCGCTATGTGCTCACTTGCCTCCATAGCTAAATCTCTTATTCCAACATATTGGAAACGCACACTCCCCCTCACCAGTGTCCCTTTGGCTGACGAAGATAGATTCTCTATATTCGCTTGAAAGACTTCACACCATTCAGACAAACTCTATGTACAACTACATTTTACGATGGTCCTGGCGGAAAGAACACAATTATACCTCGGCATCCGGCACATTTACAGCTCTGGCCCCCTGAGTGTTCAATTGGTCCAATTCACTTCAATCCTTCCTGTGTCAATGTGCTACGGGAGTGTCCCTTTCTCATCCAGGTAACGCCAGCCTGCATTGTTTTTTTTGTTTGTTTTTATTTCCTCCCTGATCCTCCTTTATCTCTCATCATCTTCTTCTCCACTTTCTACTTCTCTCTACATCTACTCTTGATATGGAGATCCGTGTACTGGTCAGATGGGCAGACAACACCCAAACTATGACAAAGAGTTATGGGACTTTTAACTTACTGTTGTCAACTGACATTACTATTCCCTAAGACATTTTTGATTAGTATTATACTTGGTTGAAAAATTGTACTTTTCTGCTCATTGTATCAGTGTATTGTATCTTCAATAAATGATAAGAAAAAAAAATACAAAAAAAAAAAAAGAAAGGTGAGAAAGGTGGAGGTCTACAGCCGTGTGTGTGTGTGTGTGTGGGGGGGGGGGGAGGTAGCCCACTTCTGCAGCTAGGAGGAGAAAAAGAGTATATCATCTGGGGATAAATAGTTTCCTATCAGGTGAGTTCAACTCCTTGAGTCTTTCAAAAATATCCAGACATGAGGAACTTGAATTAAATGCATCAGAGACCTTAAGAGTCTCCAACACTGTCCAAATAAGGCTCTCCACAGAGGACACTGGGTCTTCCTCAAATGAATCCTAGGAGTAAGGGAGAAATAGTCTTCTTCCGCATCTTTGCCCTCTTCCATAGAGGTATCCCATACTACTGGGAAAAAATCTCTTTCCCCAAAGGGATAAATCCTTCTCTTTTTTTGGGGGGAAGGATGATCTTAGTTGCAACACTCAAGGACCCCCTTAACAGATGTGTGAAAATTAGCCATGATGGACATTAGGGACTTAACCCATGCAGAGGAAGAGGGGCCTGAAGCTGGCTGTGAAGGGACCGCAGAACAAGAGGGCCATAAGGAAAGGAGACCAATTTGTATTGGAACAGAGAACCAAAGTGAGACTCCTGCAGATCTGGTGGTCCATGTCTCCGTTTTGGTCAGACACAGCAAGAAGGGTGAACGAGAATAAAATACTTATCTGCTGTTGTGAGGGCAGAAGAAGGTATCAGGAGGGAGAATCAGCCACCAAGAGCGACATCCTGCAAAGTTAGGTTTCTCTTGGGTGATCCATGAACTGGAAAGGAAGGGCAAAGGCTCCTCCCTTTCCATTCCCTGAGGCCCAGAAAAAAGTAAAATTATGCTCCAAACAGGAAATAGCCCATGACTCATCTGAGGGAAAAGCAGAAACTAAGAAAACATGAGTAAGTAACGCATAAAGGGCCAGAGTGCAAGGAAAAGCTCAAGATACACAATTCTCAGATTGAGTCTGGCAGACAGACAGACAGATTGGACATACTCATAGGACATATCTGTAAAAGGCAGAATCCTTTTCAGTCTTCTAATAATGTAAAGATAAAAGGGAGTGCTGCTAGTAAATTCTTGATAAACATGTCCAAGCAGAGCCTGGAGGAAAGGGAAAAGGAGCTCACCTAATGGGGTAAACGTCTTATGTAAGTTACAAAAATAACAAACTAAGAATCTTGACCCTGCTGTGTCTCCTACACAGAGCACTTTAAAACAGAATCTGCTAGGTGAAGATAAAGAGGAGATAAGAGGGACTCTCCCCTTTGAAAAGACTCCGAATGCAAGAGCCCTGCCTCCTAGAAGAAGCTACTTTACCCTATGGTCCTTGTGTTCCAAAATGGACGAAAGAGAAATGTGGATTTTCATTTGTTTAAGATTAACTTAACTAGGTAGGTCTACTTCATAAAGCAGGTAGGTATATGTATCTACTTATATTTTACATTATGTCTGAAGTTTTTCTTATATAGTAATCTCTTTTGACCCAGAAAAGGGGGTGAGTGCTCATACAGTAAAAGGAATTAAAATGTAAAGAAGCAATATGTACGAAGCACCTGACTGGTCGTGCATAAGGGCCACAAATGTATCCCAGGCATCTATGGATTAAACATTATAAAATAAATACTGCAAGTAAAAATGTTATGTATCTAAGAGGTAAGCAAGAAATATCAAGCATTAAAGGGATAGTTCTACTTAAAATGTAAAAAAAAATTTGTTGTAGGGCTTTTTATCATGGTGACCGTGTATATTGCGACATTTTGACACTAGTAGCCTGATGCTTTCCTATTGGCTAAGTGTTATGGCTCCACCCAGTGGTAGCATTTAAGTACTGTGATCTGTCACTGTGACAGGGCCCTTTCGTGGTGTTCCGTTGCTTAGTGCCTTGCTGCCGTTATTCGTGTGATTTCCTGTATATGACCCGGTTTGCCTGACTCCTCTCTATCAGTTCCTGTTCCTGCTCCGTGTACCGACCCAGCCTGGCTGACGTTCCTGCTTCATGTATTGGCTTGGATTGGCTGACGTTCCTGCTCTGTCTACCGACCCTGCCTGGCTGATGTTCCTGCTCCGTGTATCGACTTGGATTTGCTGACGTTCCTGCTCCATGTTGACCGTTGTGGAGTCCGTTGCTCTCCCGTGACTCCTGTACTACAGGATCCGGTAGAAAGTTGCCTCAGTGCTCTGTCTCGGGTGTACTAGACCAGCCGATTGCTGTATATACTGCACACCATTCTGTACTGAGACCCACTAGTGCCTTGCTGCCTCTTTACTCCATACCCCGGGTTGTTGCTCAGCTTGTTGATCCATATAAGCTTGGCTTGTCCCATTGTCACTGGGGTTGGTCTCACGGGCGCCTCAGTTAGTCTCTGCTCCTGTTCTATCGTTCCACAAGCCAAGCGCCCGTTCAGGGTCTTCCGTTTATACACCTGGGTAGGAGCTTTATTGTAGCACTCTTACACTGGCTTGTCAATCCACCATTAGTAGGTTGGTCTCTAGGCGCCTCTATCGGCTCTGTCGCCTGGCAGTTGCCAACAAGCCGTGCGTATCACGATAATACCCGATACTGTTACCGTGGGTCGCAGTTGGAGTATATTCAGGGCGTTCCGTGATTCCTCCGGTTGCAGTATCACTATAGTCTGTGTTACCTCCTGGGCCTCGAGCAACCCTCCTGGGCTAGTCGCCATTTTCTGAACTTATCAGCATTTGAGTGCTTCCTGGGCCTCGCTATTAGGGCCTCCCAGTCTCCTGGCCTAATAGCATTAACCATTTGTCTCTCACAGAATCACACGAACTGTTCCGACCTGTGTCAGTATATTTACTACGTGTTATATGTACACTGGACCCGTGTGGGTAAATGTAATTTATTAACCTGTCCTGTGTCAGTTCTGTTGTTCCATTACTGGACCCGTGAAGGTTAATTCAGTTTGCTTATTCAATAAAACTGTGTTTTACCAAAATGCCTGCCTCTGAGTGTACTGAAAACCGTTACACTTTTACCCCTGGGTAAAAACAAGGAGGTTTATGATCAACTGACCAGAGAAGTCCACAGAATAGAATTGTAGTGTGTATAGAGTGTAGTGCGTATAGAGATATATTATCGTTCTTGAAGAAAAAAAACAGTAGTAAGGGTATGAAACGCGTTGAGCTAAATACATAACTATTAGTATAAGCTTTGTTATCAGTATATATTAATAATACTTTTATAATAAGCATTTTTTTTATGATAGATTCCACTGGAGTCAGTTTGATCATTTATGGCAATACAGAGGATATTTTTAATTCCTACGCTATACTATTCAAATAATTTCATCGGGGTAACTTTGCCATAATGCCAACGGAGGAATAAGGACCAGACAGACAGAGTGGAGACTGTCTGTGAATTATCACCACGTGCTTTGATCCCAAGAGTGGTGGTCGACCCCTGGGGGCAAACGGGTCTCGTGAGTACAGTTTTATTTCCATATCAGTGACAGTTGATTGAGTGAGGGCAGTTCATATATCCCTCACGAGTGTCTTTAGCTTGTCTGACCGATAGGTCGGTCAAGCAGTGACTATACAAGTGAGTGTCATGTGGAATAAAAGATATATTCTTTGAAAGACCCAGAGAATTACAGACAGAGTTCCCATTGATAATTAATTGGACTTTATTGGCTAAATTAGTGTTGTATGTAACATATCACACTATGTGTTTATTTTTTTGAATGTTGAAGATCAGTCCTTTTAAAATCGACTGATTATTGATTGTTTCGCTTTCATTACTGAGATTTGTGAGTATATTATTGGTGGTATACGCTGTTTTTTAAACGGTCGCTACAAAATAACACATCTTCTCTCTCAAATTTTTGCACTCACCCGTCCCACTTGGGCTGGGCAGGCCCGGATGCTGCTCCCCACAATCGCAGGCACGATTTCAAACAAGAGGACAACTGAAGGGAAGCGCTCATGGGTCCACGTCGACGTTATCAGTCAAATCCACAATTGAAGCAAAACTTAATTTTTATTTGCAAAAATTTAAAAAAAACAAAGAACAACCAGAATAACAGTAGTAATCACATGTGCCTATATTGCTAGACTCAATCGCCTAACGCGTTTCGTGCTTGCAATTTTATCACTTAATCATAGGCTATATTCAGTGAAGACTTTGTGTTATGATGCATTATATGCACAGTGATAGAAAACAATTGTGAATTATATGTTTTATTATAGTACACTGTTACTTAGCACTCCCCTAGGTTAACATTATTGATTTATTTTAAAGGGATAGTAATGTCTCTTTAAAAGTCATTCTCCGAGTCTTCTGTATATTAAGAGTAACAGACTGCACTATGCCTAAGACCCTACTTGTAGTAAAAAGTTATGAAGCAATAAAGATCCCCCGCCCGCCCCTTTCTGGTCCCCTCCCACAAAATCTGAAATCTGGTTGTGGGACCCGATGGCTGCAGCGAGGTACAAACTTCATTGAGTAAAAAAATAAAGTTCTCCGCTCTCTCCTTGACGAGCTGTAAAGTTGTCAGAAGCCGATTCTGGTTCCTGGATCAGACGGCGGCTCTTCTGCAGCACCGAACTAGCGATACCTAAAAATAAATACTTCGTCGGAACGGTCTACAACATGTGCCTGGTTTGCAAGCACACGTTGTAGACCATTCCGATGAAGTATTTATCTTTAGGTATCGTTATATCGGCGCTGCTGAAGAGCCGCGGCTGGTCAAGTGACCAGAATCTGCTTCTGACAGCTTTACAGCTCGTCAAGCAGAAAGGGGAGGGAGTGGAGAATTTTATTTTCCTATATCGCTCAAACCATAACGGTTTGAGAGATACAGTTAAGTGCAAGTACTCTCTTTTAATTGTATCTACCATATAGTTAATACTTCTTTTCTGACATTACTATCCCTTTAATTTAATGGGAATTTTTAAATCTCCCTTATAGTGCAAATAGTTTGCCCCAGAACTCCTGCACTTTAATCTGTCACTTAAAATAGTCTAAATCACTCTGGGCAGAAGTGACATTGTTGGACTAATGATATATCAGACATGCTGCTCTTGATGGGAAATCCTGTCGCCTGCCACAGGGATTCAATAGAATGCTTTGCTTCCACAAGCTACCCCGGAACCCTTGACCCTCGTTCTCAGCAGGGGAGCTCAGAGTGGCAAGACAAATTTCACCCTGTCTGCATGTTACAGGCGTAATGGGCAAATTACTTATTGTTCCTCCACCAAGGGAGAGGGAAGAGAAGAAAAAAAATAACACTTTGTGTGAAAAGATGAAAAGAAAAAAAAAAAATAAGGCCGTCACACAAAAGGTTTGTAAGCATTGCCTATTAACTTTCATTTTCCGCTAGAAAAATGCCCTCGATTTAAAATTGCTCATTTTTTTTTTTTTTTAAATCTGTGCTTTTGGGGTGTTTATTCCGTTATGACAAGATGGACAAACCACTTGGAATGTTTGTCATTTTAAAATAAAACATGAAGGATTGTTAGAATATCAGCACGGGTTCTTTCTTCCTCTTAAAATGCCCCTGTAATTTATTTCTTGTTCTAGAGCGGTGATCTGCAAGAACCCACTTCTACCAAAGTGTCAGATCTTGTAAAAAAAATTATTTAAAAAAAGAAAAAAAAAATGAAATGTATCAGCAATATTGGTTGTTATGGAGAAAACAATACCTTAGAACTTATTTAACCTCTTAAGGCCTTGGAAAATCTGAGGTGGATTTCACTTAAGGACCAGAGCAATTCTGACCTTTTTGACTATGTCTTTGTTCAACAGTGTTTTCCCTCTAAATCCTTTATTTTACCCATGAAAATTACATACTATTTTTTTCAAGCACAGATAGTGCTTTCTTTTGACACCACACTTATATGGATAGCCCACCATTTATTTTAGTAAAATTAAAGAAAACCGTAAAACAAATGTAAAAAAACACCATTTTTATTTTTCTTCTCGGGATCATTTGGGCACAATGGGTTACATTTTTATGGAGACTGCATGAAAGGTATGACTGGTCAGTTATACCTACAAAAATTGGCAGTTTTAAGTGGGCATTGTCCCCCCGGGTGAAAATCCTCATGTCCCTCTTTCCCACCCTATTTTTCCACTTTTTTTTAATGATGAGATTTCGCTGTGTGTGTACTACATTGCTCTACAACAATCAAATTCTCATGATTGTTTGTTGAAACTTTGCTTTTTTTTAACAAATGTGTGTTTGTTTTTTAAATTTAAAACAGAGAAGTGTCTCTTAGCAGGCCAGAAATGGATCCAGCACCAGCAGTGAAGGGGTTAATACCCCCAACTCCTGCATGCTATATATTAAGTATGTGTCTGCTCTCTACTTCTCCCTTCCTTACTTTAACAGTAAGGAAGAGAGAGGCACAGATCAGACACAAAGGCAGTGTGTCAAGCACACTGCCTTATTCATTGAAAATGCCGGGACATGTGATCGCTCCTGGTTCAAAAGATATCCTATATAATAATTCGCCAAGTTGTGTGTAACGCCCGACATGCGCAGTAGACACTGCTGCGCGTGCGGCACTCACAAGCAGTGGAGACTGCCCGCGCCGCGGCTGATACAGAGCTGGGCGCTCTGAAGGAGCGTCCAGCTCTGTATCAGCCGAGGCGCGGGCAGTCTCCACTGCGTGTGACTGCCCCGCGACCGGCTGCCAGAGGCTCTGTATCAGCCGAGGCGCGGGCAGTCTCCACTGCGTGTGACTGCCCTGCGACTGGCTGACTGAGGCACTGTGGCCCGTGTAACGGGCTGTTCAACTAGTTCAATATAAAAGGATTCCCCTCCCTTCTGGCCTCCTCCAATGAGATCTGTAATATGCAAAGTAAAAGGATTCCCCTCCCTCCCCTTCTGGCCTCCTCCAAAGAGATATGTAATCTGGTCATGGGACCGGACAGATACAGCGAGGGACCATCTTCACTCAATAAGTATAAGGAAAACACTGCCCCCCTTGATGAAAGAGGGCAGGATTTTCCTTTTGCTTAGTGAAGATTGTCCCTCACCAGGCTCCATCTACACCACACTTAGATGCAGCGTGACGCTGCCAGAAGGGGCGGGAGGGGGATCCTTTTATATTGAATATCTTTTGAACTACAGATCAGTAAGTTATTAAACATAGTGCAAAGTGTTATACAAACAATAGAGAAGAATCAGAGATAAACTTTATTGTAGACATTACTATCCCTTTAAACCTTAATATTTTGGGACCCTGGATGTCGGACATATTCAGCATTTTGCTATTCAAATTTTTAGGTATTTTAGTTAGTAACTTTCTAGTTATATATGGATAACTACATATTGTTCTTCCTCAGTACAATTCACCTTTTTAGTTCTGCCTCACGCAACAAGCCATGATGCAATAAATACTAAAACAAAATCTAAAAAAAAATTACATATTTTGCAAATATCATATATTATGTATCAAAAATATTTAAGGTAGTCGTGAAAGTTTACATTATTTTTTAAAAGTCCTGAATCCCTTGTGTTCACAAATCTATATATATATATATATAAAAGAGAAAACCTGCAAATCCAGACAGACACCCAGGGGCGGCAGTAAGGAGGAGTTATTCATGTCTCCTCCTTACTGGAAGTTCTGCACACACACAGGGGTGTGGTTCTCACAGGAGTAGGCAGGGCCCTGCTACTCCTGTGAAAATCTCTGCATGGACTTGCCACTCATTCCATTTTCAGCCTCACAACAAGAAAACATGCCATACTAATTTCCCTTATTCTCCAACACACGGCCCACTAATCTCCTTTATTGTTCACCAGTCGCCTACTTTCAATTCACACATCCTACAGTAATAAACATGACTACATAAATGCTTCACATTCTCCACCACTCACCTACTCCGTAATCACACCTACTACATTTACATCTTACTCCAGATTCACACCTTCTGCATAAAACAGAAGACTGCATTGTGTAAAGCCTTAAATTGTAAAGCACTGCATACACTTTTGGTGCTATATAAACATATTCATTCCTTCAAAACACTCTAAAAATGCATGAAAAGCCAAACATTCTCATGTCACCGCATTAAACCCCCATTGAAGGGGACACAGAGTCGCCTGAACACACACATCCATATTAAAAATACACTTTTTCAGCCCTACACTCACCCCTCACCACACTCCATGCTTCTACAAAGAAGCTCACAAGTGTCACACAATCCTGCAGTCTTCTGTCTCCCGTCAATAATTCTCCCAGTCACTGTGCTCTCGCCCCTTGTTTGATGAAGAATATAATTCACGTTTGTCTATTTTATTTTCTAATGTTGCTTAGTGCTGCTTCTGCCTTTCTCGCCCCTTCTCTGCATGCAGAATGATAGGGCGGATCGGAACACGCAGAGAAGGGGAGAGAGAGGCCAGCGCAGCGCTGTGCAACATTCAAAAATAAAACAGATGAACATGGGTTATATTTTTCATCAAAAAAGGAGCGAGGAGCACAGTTACCGGGCTAAGCAGAGAAAGAGACTGGGTCACAAAGAGACACAGACAGAGAGAGAGAGGCACACAAAGCGAGTTATTGATGGGAGACAGAAGACTGCAGGATCGTGCGACACTTGTGAGTTTCTTTGAAGAAGCATGGAGTGTGGTGAGCGTAGGGTTGTAAGTGTTTTTTTTTAATATGGATGTGAGTGTTCAGGCGGGTTCTGTGACCCCTTCAATGGAGGTTTAATGAGACAACATGAGAATGTGTGCACAAATATTTCCATAACCTCAGAAATACTAAAATCTTTGAAAGGCATTTCATTTCTTTAATATATTCAGTGCCTTGTGCCAGCCCCCACCCCAAAAAAATGGTATCCCTCTATGCTAACTGAACTTCCAAGTACGAGTAGGCAGGATCAGGTAAAGTTTTCCTTGTTACCAGTGACATTACCAGTATCACCAGTGATGTGGGAGGCTTACAAACAGAAGAAATATATTGATTACATCATCTTGATCCTGCCCAGATGACAGTCCAGCCATAAAGTGCCACATAATTCCTCTTTGAAGGAGAGATGTAGAGAACCATAAATATAGATTTTGGCCTTCTTCAACCTCGTCAATGAGGTACAGCTGTCCCATCTAGACACTTGTGAGTAAGGGGAACCATGTGTGGATTCCCCTATATCCATTTAGGGGCACAGAGCCCAAGGGTAACTTGCATAGGCAATGTATTTTAGCTCACAAGTGCCGGGGCTAAAGGGAAGTAACACCTTCTAAGAATAACCCCACTTTCTTTACTATGTCCATAAAATCCTAATGAACAAAAAACAAGAAAAAAGAAGAAGATGCCAATAGTGCCTATTATCTAATGACACATAAAAATAAATATTACACTCACATTCAGAATTGGTTGTGGGGAACGTACGTGCTGTCTGCACAACAATCAGGCTCACGGAAATCTAGCCTGTCTCTGCTCGGGTTCATCCGTCCATTGGATTCCGTAATATCCTCCTAGAAGACTGTTCTTCCTCATGACCGACAGACATATGTTTATTTTATAAAAACATAAAGAAAAATGTGCGATTATGCTTCTTTCTCTAGCATAATTCAACATAACAAAAATCCTAATGGCCCTTATTAATTTTTTTCCTTGCTTCTTGATTAAAGAAATAACGTCTTCATCCAGTTCACGATGTCATGTTCGTGAGTCAGACACAACAGTTGCTAGCGGGACCACGGGACACAGACTCTGACCACTGCACATGCTAAGCTAAACCGTTTAAAGAGCAAATGGGTGTGCAAAGCATTGCTTCACAATGCACTGCACACTCCCATGCCAAGGAACACTTTGAATCTGCCCCCAGAGACTCTGGTTTTTGCAGTTAATTACCGGGTCACAGGGGGTGATTCTCCAGTGGTGGGAAGTTTCTTATGACTCTCTGTCCACTTCTCCTCCTTCCCACCCTGTTCCTCCCACTTCTTCTCCTTCCCACCCTGTTCTACCCTCTTCTACTCCTTCTGAGCCTGTTCTTCCCACTTCCCACCCACTTCTCCTCCTTCCCACCCTGTTCTACCCACTTCCTGCCTATTTCACCTCATTGCCACCCTGTTCTACCCAATTCCTGCCTATTTCACCTCATTGCCACCCTGTTCTACCCAATTCCTGCCTATTTCACCTCATTGCCACCCTGTTCTACCCACTTCCTGCCTACTTCACCTCTTTCCCACCCTGTTCTACCCACTTCCTGCCTACTTCCTTCCCACCCTGTTCTGCCCAATTCCCGCCCACTATAACATAAGGCTGCTAAGCCCAGCACTAACCTCTGATTAAGCCACACCCCTTTGTGACATGAATTGCGTCATTTATATCCCCCAGTTGCACCACATGAGCCCTCTCTTATCGCGATTGAGATATTTATACCATAGAGAGGTATATGGTGGGTTGTTATTAACCCTTTGAGTGCAAAAGGGGTACACAATGCACTCAAAGGGTTAAGACACGTTACTTACTCTTTAAGTAAGAATACAGTACAAGTGTAAAGGGAGCTATGGTCTGGGGGTAATAGTAAGAGAATGTGTGCTGCTTTTAAGGGAAAAAATATTGTCTGCGTGATTTGATTGGAGGGAAACGATCTGTTTCTACAGTGGAGCTGTTGCTACAACGTCCTATGGACAGCTCTGGTCAGTTGACCAGAAATCTCCATAGGATGGTGTAGCAACAGCACCGCTGTACAGTTTCAAGCCACTGTGATACTGCACCTAAATAAAAATCATATTAGAACTGTATTAACTTTTGAATAAAACAACTTTCAGCAGTGGAAGTCTTACTCGGTGGGGGGGATACACCCTACAACATATTTTTTTTTTTTATATATATATATTTTAAGTATTACTATCCCTTTAAGCAGGGATACAGCTGTCAAAACCATGTTGTTTTATGCAAACGGTTAAGAAACAGGAAAATGCACCGTGTTATTTAACTCATCGTGAGCCAGAGGGGTGTGCAATACATTTCTCTGCAATTCGTGGAAACTAGCCCTGGCAGTGAAAGGATTAATGGTGTATTTAAATAGGATGATAAAAAATACAATAGTTTCACCTTTAAACACTTGGCTGCTAACGATATCTCCAAAGCAATGCATGGGAGAGTCTTTAGCATCTAAGGGGTTAAACTGGTAAGAATGTGGTGTCTCCGTCCAGTGAAAAACCGATAAAAGTAAATTACAGCAGAAACAGCAATTCAGCTGTAACCAATAGCATTTCAAGTGAGGTTAGGTGATTATAGTACGAGGAGCAATCATAGATAATAGATAGTAATAGAATTAGGGTCAGTTATTTGTGACACCTCTTCTCTCCCAGTAGGATCCCACATGATCCCTGACCCCTATTGTGCTTGCTGAGCAGTCACTGACAAGCTAGTTTTTACCAGTGAGGTCTTCATTGCACATTAGAGGTTGATTCTTAGGCCTCTTTCACACAGGCAACACCAGACCAGAGATGCTGCTGTTTATTTTGCCTGCAGTGAAAGGTAACATGCTGGACTACAGTGTATTTCACATAGATGACTATCGCCCAATGGGAATGCAAAGAAACCCAGCATGCTGCATCTTTACTGCGTTCCCTCAGGAAATAGTGAAGTTGCAGTAAGGAAGGTCTGCATGGCAGCCTATGTCACCTGTAGACCATAAAGGGGAACTAGCCATAAGCTTACCGATGGTACTCTTATCCATAATAATGACTGCATTACTCAGAAATTCTACTTCTGCCGAAACTGACGGCCAGGCAACAGCACTTTAGAGGCATCTGCACTCCTGTGCCGTCAGTCCCTTGTGGTACCTAAAGGTACCATGCAGCGCCTCCTAGAGGAGACCAGGACTGTAAGCGCCAGGAGCACAGACATCTGTAAGCAAAGATGTCTTCACTGTTGCCTGGCAGTCAGTCTCGGCACAAGTAGGATTTCTGAATAACATGGTAATTTTTCTGGATAACAGTACCATTAGCAAGCTTATCGCTAGATGGCTAATTATGGGGGGGGCTTTATTTGGGTGATCGTTCCCATTTAATACACATGAGCTCTGGTATAGTCTGCGCTGCTTCTGGCAAACTCCAATGAAAAAGCCAACTCACATGGTCGGCAGTCACTTAAACGGATAGTAATACTTGAAATTTAAAAATGTGTTGTAGGATTTATCCCCCTGAGTAAAACAAGAGTACTCCCACTGCTGTAAGGTGTTTCATTCAAAAGTTATTAATTTTCAAAGTTGAATTTTTTAGATGCAATATCACAGTGGCCTGAAATTGTACAGTGGCGCTGTTGCTACACGATCCTATGGACAGCTCTGGTCCCGGGACCATAAATCTCCCTAGGATGGTGTAGCAACAGCGCCACTGTACAATTTCAGGCCACTGTGATATTGCACCTAAAAATTCAACTTTGAAAATTAATAACTTTTGAATGAAACACCTTTCAGCAGTGGGAGTACTCTTGTTTTACTCAGGGGGATAAACCGTACAACACATTTTTTTTTTACATTTTAAGTATTACTATCCCTTTAATATTCAGCTAGTGCTCATGTGTGCTGGCCCTCAGACACGCCCCTCCATCATCCCGATTGTCAGTGGAACACACAAGGAGAAGAAAGAAACAACATAGGAGATGAAACTGTATCGGTGGCTGCAATATTTCCACCTGCTGAGTGAAAGCACCCTACCATAAAATGTAGTTAATGAATCAAACACTTCTATTTGTGAACTTCAGTTTGTAAATTGGGGATTTCTTAAGGCTGTGTTGGGCACTGGTAAAAGGCACATACAGGAGAAATCTACCCAAGGAGCCATTAGGCACACACTTGTCACATGACTTCACTCTGCCTCTAACCATTGTCTCCTGGCATAGAACCTACTCAGCTGGTAACAGACGCAAAAAAAAAAAAAAAATGAAACCCTCTCAATCTAATTAAAATTAATGACAGGACTTCCTAACGTTGTTGCTTCCATTTTAATATGGAAGCAAATAGTAAAGAGGTGATAGTCTGACTCTGCCACCATCTTACAAGGTATTAGAACCAGTGACTTAATGCAATAAAGTAGATTAACGGTCTATGCCCAGATGTCATATCATAATCACTTCTTCTGTTATCATTGAGTTCCACGTGGTGGTATAAACCTTCTGTTTTAACTCATGCTTTTTTTCTTTTTCTGCTTAGATGGTTTGCATGATTTCTTAACAAAAGTGAATAGTTTTCAAGATGACATTCTCTTTAAAGGCTGTTTCATACAGGAAAAAGAAATGTACCAGTCTTCCTCAGTAACATTGCCGGGGGGGGGGGGTGGGTGGAATGGACAATGTGTGGAGGAGGAGGACAATGTGGACAGTGTGTGGAAATGGGCAATGGGAGATGGGGGCAATGTGGAGGTTGACAATGGGAGACAATGTGGAGGTGAACAAGGGGGACAATATGTACAGTGGAGATGGACAGCGGGGGACAACGTGGAGGCCAAACTGGTGGTGGTCAATGGGAGACAATGTGAAGGTGGACAATGGGGGACAATATGGAAGTGGACAATGGGGGACAATGTGGAGGTGGACAGTGTGTGTAGAAGTGGACAGTGTGTGGAGGTGGACAAGGTGGACAGTGTGTGCAGGTGGACAAGGTGGACAGTGTGTTGAGGTGGACAATGTGTGGAGGTGGAGAGTATGTGGAGGTGGACAATGTGGACAGTGTGTGTTGGTGGACAATGTGGAGAGTATGTGGAGGTGGACAGTGTGTGGAGGTGGAGAGTATGTGGAGGTGGAGAGTATGTGGAGGTGGACAATGTGGACAGTGTGTGGAGGTGGAGAGTATGTGGGGGTGGACAATGTGGACAGCGTGTGCAGGTGGACAATGTGGACAGTGTGTGCAGGTGGACAATGTGGACAGTGTGTGCAGGTGGACAACGTGTGGAGGTAGGCAATATGTGGAGGTGGACAGTATGTGGAGGTGGACAGTGTGCGGAGGTGGACAGCGTGGACCATGTGGAGGTGAACAGTGTGTGGAGGTGGACAATGTTTTGAGATGGATAATGTGGACAGTGTGTTGAGGTGGACAATGTGTGGAGGTGGAGAGTATGTGGAGGTGGACAGTATGGACAGTGTGTGGGGGTGGACAATGTGTGGAGGTGGAGAGTATGTGGAGGTGGACAGTATGGACAGTGTGTGGGGGTGGACAATGTGTGGAGGTGGAGAGTATGTGGAGGTGGACAGTATGGACAGTGTGTGGAGGTTGACAGTATCTAGACTCTAACATTAATAATTTAAGCCTCATGATGTAAATTAAAAAAAAAAAAAAAAAAAAAACAGCAGAAAGGTAATTAATAACTTCTATTTCAAACAGAGCCGTTTGTGCTCAATGAACTTAGAATTTCATCATTTGTGAAAATCTAAGTTTCATTGAGCACATATTGTTATATTTTAAACATAAGTTACTATTAACCCTTAATGTTGTCAATCAATGCCAAAAGAATGTTTTATGAATTCCTTCCGAGAGCACACGACACAGTCTATTTAGTTAATCTGACAAATCTGTATTTATCAGGTTAACTTCTGTTTAAAACAGAACCATATGTTCTGAGTGAAGAAGACATTCATAAAACATGCTTCTATCATTGACATTAAGGGTAATTCATATTGATTTATGCTTAAAATGTAACCATATGAACTCAGCGTGGCAAAATGAACTTAGACACTCATAAAACATGTTCTTGTCATTGACATAAAGGTTAATTAACTTCACTTTAAAACAGGAACACTTTCTCAGTGAAGAAATTCATAAAAATCATGCTCTTGTCGTTGCACTCCAAGGGTTAATATTTGACGTTGAGTATATTATATATCAACCATATAATCTAAAAGACAGTGATCAAAGCACAATCCTATAACAAAATGATGGCTAAACTATGGGGTGCCCTAGTCCCTAAAATATATGTATATATATATATACCAACTATTGGAGAGAAAAAGACTGGGACTTAGGGGCACTCAGCCTCATAATAAAGTGACTATACGATATTTATTAACACTTTAAATAATTAGAACCACACAAAGGCAGCAGAGAATACCCAACCCCCTTCATACAAATACATCCTGAGCCAGTATATAACAACTCCTATAGTACCGGAGATACATATCCCATAAAAACAAATCTAGCGGCGCAGGAAACTGCTACTGGCGTCAGTAAAAAGGAAGAAAGAACACAGTGTCCGTATAAAATACTATTACTGCAACCTTATAGACAGAGTTAGACAATTGCCTTAGAAATCATATCCATTAGTAGAAACTGTTCATTAGTGAAATGACCATGAAGGCTAGATAAGATGGTGATTAATAATGGTGGATGGCTAGTAAACAATGAAATTAGTATCCTGCATTAAGTAGCAACTAAATCTGGTCGATAGTACTGTCAGAGAAATAGCCACATCACAGTGAATAAGCGGACTATATGGTGCATATCTTACCCATCTTCACCCCTCTGGGTTCAAACTGCATGTAATTCAGGCCTCCTCTTTATCATTGCCACCCACATGTTGCCTCTTTGGCATATATTGTGAATTATAATGTTTTTGAGGGAGCCAGTGAGGCACTGTGGTGGCATTCCGTTCTGTACTGCTCTACTGGTGGCATATAGTGGAGTATTACACTGGTGGTGGCATATAACTGCATTGCTGTGGTGGTGGCATATAGGTATTGCTCTGGTGATGGTATATAACTGTGTTGCTTTGCTTGTTATTGGATGTGCTGATGGCATATAACTTTATTGCTGTAGTGGTGGCATATAGGTGTTGCTCTGATGGTGACATATAACTTTGTATTGCACTGGTGATGGTATATAACTGTGTTGCTTTGATGGTTATTGGATGTGCTGGTGGCATATAACTATTGATGTGCTGGTAGCATATAACTTTATTGCTGTGCTGGTGGCAAAGCTCTGTACTGACTTGCTGGTGACATATAACTGTATTGCTGTGGTGGCATATAACTGTATTGCTGTAGTGGTGGCATATAGGTATTGCTCTGATGGTAACATATAACTTTGTATTGCTCTGGTGATGGTATATAACTGTGTTGCTTTGATCGTTATTGGATGTGCTGATGGCATATAACTGTATTGCTGTGCTGGTGGCAAAGCTCTGTACTGACTTGCTGGTGACATATAACTGTATTGCTGTGGTGGCATATAACTGTATTGCTGTGGTGGTGGCATATAGGTGTTGCTCTGATGGTAACATATAACTTCGTATTGCTCTGGTGATGGTATATAACTGTGTTGCTTTGATGGTTATTAGATGTGCTGGTGGCATATAACTGTATTGATGTGCTGATGGCATATAACTATTGATGTGCCGATAGCAAAACTCTGTACTGACTTGCTGGTGACATATAACTGTATTGCCGTGGTGGCATATGACCCTGTATTGCTCTTGTGGTAGCATATAACTCTGTAGTACCAGTTTTAATTGACTATATTGATCTTAATGAACTATAGATCAATAGTAAGGGCTTTCACTAGTACACTATTTTTCAAATTGTAATTATTTGCCTTGTGAAATAGCTTTTAATCTTTGTAAGATTCACATCTTATTCATTCTGTTTACGACTCCCTCATGGTTCTTTTGGAGCAACACCATCTAGAGGCAAGAAATATGTATTCATACAGGCAAGCTGGATTCGTTTATTTATATCTTTTTCTAAAACTCTAATGGTAAATTGAGGAAAGCATGTACCTGTCACAAGCGTAGCACATATTCTAGTATTTCGGATAAGTTAATATTGTAAGCTATGGCTCTATCATGTAGTTGTCAGTGACATATCTGAAGTGGATTAAGACAGGGATTCTAATGGACCAGTGATGAGATGCATTGTGATAGAGGTTTAACACTTACTAGGAAAACAAATCAGTATTTTACCAGTCTTCCAGTGTTTTCCACTGATATAATGTGTGTACACACATACCCACTGGTGTGAATGTCATTATTTTAGGTGTAGGACATTGACATTGATCATTAAAAGTGCCCCGCCATTTTTTCCTGTGGCCCTATGTGTGCCCCCCTAAATCTAATTCCTAGAGTCACCACTACCTCTCACTCCTTACATATGGCAGTGAAATATGGAAAATGAATGCCAAAGACATACAAAAACTAAAGGTTACACAGAAAAGTATGGAGGGGTAAATTCTAAACATAACAGAAAGACCGAAAAAAGTGTGTGTGGATTCATCAGCAAGGTCTATGACATCACTGAAAGAGTAAGTGTGTGTGTGTGTGTGTGTGTGTGTGTGTGTGTGTATATAAAGACAAGGAAGGGTTGGTTGGAAGCACTTGCCCTTTTCAGCTCAATATAAGTAATAAGAATATTGAGAGGCAGCACCAGTGGCACTTTTGAAAAAGCTTTATTAGGCAAAAATAGACCAGATCTTTGCTATTTTTGCCTAATAAAGCTTTTCAAAAAGTCCCACTGGTGCTGCCTCTCATTCTTATTGTGCATTTTATATATATATATACACAGAATTGGCGGAAACATTGATAATTAAACCTTAATTTTTTTCACCATTAACAAATCCTGTATGCTGCTGCTATTTTTCTTCATGTCTTTGGTTGGCCGTACTGTCTGCACCTCGGTACTTATATCTTTGATTGAGAGTGCTTCCTACCCAACTTGCTATATACATTACATTATATTTAGATAGCGCAGTTGGTAATGCACCAGCTGCGGAATCTGCTCATACCTCAACGCCACAGGTTCTAGTGCCAGGTAGGGTCAAACATCTGCCAACCTGCACTGGAACAGCATGGCGGATTACTGTACATACCCTCAGCTTGCTGAAGAGACTTTCATCCTGCAGTGGACTGACAATGGCTGCAGCTTTATTATATATATATATATATATGGCTCAAAACTGAAATTGGAAATTGAAGCCCTGTATGAAAATGGCCCCTTTTCCTGCAATCCTGCTCCACCTACTGCCGGGTCCCTCTTTGTAGCGTGGCAGCAGGGACCGCAGTAGAGGATCTTCTTTATTCTCTACCCGTCTGACAGGAATGAGAAGGGTTAATCGGCACATCTCAGCGCTCTCTCTGTGAAGTGATTGGACATACACCGGGAAGCAGCTCATTTCCTCTTATCCTTACTACGGGCCTTTATACAAGTTGCACCCCTTTTTTTTTTTTTTTCTTCTTTATCCTTTACCCAGTCTGACAGGAAGCTGCTGAAGAGGGAAGTTAAGAGACTGACCTACAGGCACTCACTATATGAGGGGAGTGAGAGTGTCAGAAACTGACCTACAGGGACTAGTTATGTGAGGAAAGAGGTAGTGACTAATAGCTGGACTTGCTTTGCGAGGGGAGGGTAGTGTCAGATACTGACCTACAGGGACATGTTTGAAAGCTTATTCTCCATCTGCAGAACTCTAAACCAACAGTTTGTAAACTATGGAGAGTCTATGTCTGTGAATGATGCACATAAAAATGTGTGTGTGTTAGTCTGTGTTTTTCTGTATATGTGTGACTGTATGTGATTATAAGGAGTGAGAGTATAGGTACGTGAATAATGCATGCACATATTATTAAATACTAGCTTAACTACCTGTGTACACAGGCCACAGTGTCAGGGAGCAACGGCCGCGGTGCAGTTATGCACAGTAGAGACTGCCGCGGCAGATAACGGAGCGGGGCGCTACAAATTCAGACCGTTGTCCTCTCTGCACACCGAACGCCCTGCTCCATTATCATCTGCAGCGTGGGCAGTCTGTACTAGGCACGACAGCTTCTGACAAACATACATTAGCAAATTATTATATTGAATTACCCAGTGCACGCTTCTAACCTCAAAAGATTCCCTTCGTTGTGATTATGTGTTTCTCAAAGAGATGTGTGCAAGGTAGAATTTATTAACTCACTGAGTGTCAGAGAGGTCTCCAACGCTTTGCTTTGCAATGCATTGGATACTGCTCCGTCACTCAAAGGGTTAAAAAAACAGGATAAGACAGACATCCCTGCAGTAATATCACTAAGCCCAAGAGAAACCTCAGCCACTACTGAAAGAGTGAAAAATGAAAAACAACTTATTAGAAAATCGTAGTAAAACTGGATGAAAAATGATTTAAAAATAAAGGGCATAAGGTCGGTATCCAATTACCAGGGCATAATTCAGTTTATTTTAACCTAATTAGCATATGTTATAATTTGTTTAAAATTACATTTAAAGGCGGGATATGGGTGGAGTTAAAGGCGGCGGGGATATGGGTGGGGTTAAAGGTGGCAGGGATATGGGTGGGGCTAGGTGTGGAAACTGGTGGCGAGTAACTCTTCATGCCTGGCTAGTAGCCCAGGACTTGAAATTTTGAGCCTTGATTTTATATATATACATATATATATATATATATATATATATATATACATACATACATATATATGTATAGAGAGAGAGAGAGAGAGAGAAAGAGAAGATGGGCACTCCAAAACTATAATGAAAAAAATTAATTTAATGTGTCAACTTTTGGCCTACCTTCCTCAAGAAAAACAGAAAAGCAGTGTAAGTGACCTTAAATACACACTGGTATAGGGCAAAAAAGGAGCCAAGCATTCAAATGTGTGACGTCACTAGATGCTACTGTATGAGAAACCCATTAATTCTCTCAGTGCTGAAGTCACTAATGCGGACATCCCTGCTCGCCATACTCATTCCCTCACCAGACCACGGAAGGAAAATTTTCTGAGCAGATGTAGACCAAGACATCCAAACACCAGGCAAACAGGAGGGTGGGAGGGATGTGGAGGCAAAGAAGCGAAAGGGAGGGTGAGAGGGACGTGGAGGGAAAGAGGCGAAAGGGAGGGTTGGAGGGATGTAGAGGCAAAGAGGCGAAAGGGAAGGTAGGAGGGGGAATGGGGAGGTGAAAGGGAGGGTGGGAGGGATGTGGAGGCAAAGAAGCGAAAGGGAGGGTGAGAGGGACGTGGAGGGAAAGAGGCGAAAGAGAGGGTTGGAGGGATGTTGAGGCAAAAGGGAAGGTAGGAGGGATGGGGAGGCGAAAGTGAAGGTGGGAGGGATGGGGAGGTGAAAAGGGAGGGTGGGAGGTTCGGTGGGGTCTGGGGAGGCGAAAGGAAGGGATGGGGAGACGGGGAGGCAAAGAGGCAGAGGGGAGGGTAGGAAGGTTAGGGAGGTGAAAGGAAGGGTGAGAGGGATAGGGAGTCGAAAGGGAGGGTGAGAGGGATAGGGAGGCGAAGAGATGAATGGGAAGATCTGTGGTATGGGGAGGCAACGAGGCAAAAGGGAGGATGGGAGGGATGGGGAGGCAAAGAGGTGGGAGGGAAGTTGGGTTGGATGGGGAGGAAAAGAGGCTAAAGGGAGGGAAGGTGTTAAGGGGTGGCAAAGAGACAAAAGGGAGGGTGGGTGAGATGGGGAGGCAAAGAGGCTAAAGGGAGGGTGGGTGGTATGGGGAGGCAAAGAGGCTAAAGGGAGGGTGGGAGGGATGGGGAGGCAAAGAGGCTAAAGGGAGGGTGTGAGGGAATGGGAAGCAAAGAGCTGAAAGAGAGGGTGGGAGGAATGGGAGGCAATGAGGCGAAAGGGAGGGCGGGAGGAATGGGAGGCAAAGAGGCAAAAGGGAGGGAGGGAATGGGAGGCAAAGAGGCGAAAGGGAGGGTGGGAGGGAAAGGGAGGCAAAGAGGTGAAAATGAGGGTGGCAGGGAATGGGAGGCAAAGAAGCGAGAGAAAGGGTGGGAGGGATGGGAAGGCAAAGAGGCAATAGGGAGGGTGAGAGGGATGGGGAGGCAAAGAGGCAATAGGGAGGGTGGAAAGGATGAGGAAGCAAAGATTTGAAAGGGAAGGTGGGTTGGATGGGGAGGAAAAGAGGCTAAAGGGAGGGTAGGTCATAAGGGGTGGCAAAGAGACAAAAGGGAGGGAGGGAATGGGAGGCAAAGAGGCGAAAGGGAGAGTGGGACGGAAAGAGAGGTAAAGAGGTGAAAATGAGGGTGGCAGGGAATGGGAGGCAAAGAGGCAAGAGAAAGGGTGGGAGGGATGGGGAGGCAATGGGGAGGAAAGAGGCAATAGGGAGGGTGGGAGGGATGGGGAGGCCAGGAGGCAATAGGGAGGGTGGGAGGGATGGGGAGCAAAGAGGCAATAGGGAGGGTGAGAGGGAAGGGGAGGTAAAGAGGAGATAGGGAGGGTGGGTGGTACGGGGAGGCAAAGAGGAGATAGGGAGGGTGGGTGGTACGGGGAGGCAAAGAGGTGATAAGGAGGATGGGTGGGACAGGGAAGCAAAAGGGAAGGTGGGTGGGTGGGACAGGGAGGCAAAAGGGAGGGTGGGACGGAAAGAGAGGTAAAGAGGTGAAAATGAGGGTGGCAGGGAATGGGAGGCAAAGAGGCAAGAGAAAGGGTGGGAGGGATGGGGAGGCAATGGGGAGGAAAGAGGCAATAGGGAGGGTGGGAGGGATGGGGAGGCCAGGAGGCAATAGGGAGGGTGGGAGGGATGGGGAGCAAAGAGGCAATAGGGAGGGTGAGAGGGAAGGGGAGGTAAAGAGGAGATAGGGAGGGTGGGTGGTACGGGGAGGCAAAGAGGAGATAGGGAGGGTGGGTGGTACGGGGAGGCAAAGAGGTGATAAGGAGGATGGGTGGGACAGGGAAGCAAAAGGGAAGGTGGGTGGGTGGGACAGGGAGGCAAAAGGGAGGGTGGGTAGGTGGGACAGGGAGGCAAAGAGGTGAAAGGAAGGGTGGGAGGGAATGGGAGGCAAAGAAGCAAAAGGGAGAGTGGGAGGGAATGGGAGGCAAAGAGGCAAAAGGGAGAGTAGGAGGGAATGGGAGGCAAAGAAGCAAGATGGAGGGTAGGAGATATGGAGAGGTAAAGAGGCTAATGGGAGAGTAGAAGGGATGGGGAGGCAAAGAGGCAGAAGAAAGGGGTGGGGGGATGGGGAGGCAAAAGAGAGGGTGGGAGGTAAAGTGGCAAAAGGGAGTGAGGGGTCATGAAGAGGCAAAGAGGCTAAAGGGAGGGGGATGCAAGTGGTGAAAGGAGGATCAGAGGGGAAATGAGGAGGCAAAATGGTAAAAGGGAGAGGGGAGGTGAAGTGGCAAAGGGAGTCTGGGTGGGAAATAGGGAGCCATAACGGTGGATGAGAGTGGGAAATGGGGAGGCATAACAATGGGCGGGAGTGGGACATGGGGAGGCAAAGTGATAAAAAGGGGGGTGGGAGTAACTCATCCCTACTACCACCCTGTGGTGTGGAAACAGCAACCCAGGACCAGTGTAGGCAAACTGGCTAGATTTTCATCCTACATTACACTCATCATAAATGGTCAATAAAACGTTGCCTTGAAATTTCCATATTGAGGTGCACCGAGCAAGAAAATACCGATAACCCCTGGAATAATTGGGGTGAGTTTCTATAGTGACTCCCCTGGTAGCGTTTTCAGCTTGATGTATTTACTTTTTATGCAGAAAATACTGTAAAGCTGTCTGCTTACAAACTTAAAGGACAATTATCATATTTTATAAAGTCTATTCCTATAGAAACACATTTAGTAAAAGGCCCAGGCTGTAATCTGCAGATCCAAAATGGCACCTGCAGTTCAGGTGTCAGAAAAATACCTCCTTGGCTAGAACGCAACCAAAAAATATATGTCCCAGCAAAAACTCTTGGATTGAGTGCGCAGTTCTAATACACCCAATGCGTCAGGCTTTGAAACTAGACACAGAGTCAATACGGACCCTCATAGCACAGGACAAGAAACTGTCCAGCGAGATACAGCATTAAAGTGATAGTAATGGCTTACCTAAATAAAGAGTAGTAATGTAGAAAATCAAAAGAGAAATCAATTGATGCAACTCCTATCTCTCAAACCTTTATGGTTTGAGAGATATAATGCTCTAAAGCCCCACCCACCCTTTTCCCTGATGTCAGCTGTAAAGCTGACAGCTGGAGATTCGAGTCAGCCGACTCAAGGTGGCTCTTCAGCAGAACTGAAATAGTGCAATTTAAAAAAATACTTCATTGGAACGATCTAGAAAGTGTGCTTTGTTTGAAGGCACACTTTGTAAACCATTCCAATTAAGTATTTCTTTTTAAATTGTGCTATATTGGCTCTGCTGAAGAGCCACCTGCCAGGCCCAGGCCCAGGATCTCCTGCTGTTAGCTAGATGCTGACGTCAGGGAAAGGGGAGGGAGTGAGGAACTTTAAAGTGTTATATCTCTCAAACCATAAAGGTTTGAGAGATAGGAGTTGAATCGATCAATTTCTTTTTTGATTCTCCACATTACTACTATTTTTCAGACCCCAGTTCTGCTTCCCCATTGGTCCTTCAGGGTTCAAAATATGGCCCCTGATTCACTGGAAGGTCTTCTACACTGGGAGCAGTTCTGGTGTTCAGGAACTATCTGGGTGATCTCTGCCCTTTAAAGAGATAGTAATGTGTGCATATAGCGTTAAGTTCGATTATACATTACTAGCAGTTTGAGTCTGCATTGCCCGTCGTTTATTTTATTGTTTGTATTTAGTAATGTAAAGTGTAGCAGTAAAATACCTGGTGTTCACATACACAGATACACACATTCATACATATATACAGATGCGCATATACAGACATTAATACATACATACCCACATACATGCATACACACACAGATATTATTAAAGATAGACATGCACACACACATATAAATAGATACATACATAGTGAGACACACACACACACACACACATAGGCACCTAGCTGTGCCACTGGAAAGTGAAGGTGGGAGGAAAGGGGATCCTAATGGCTTTCACCCACTGAGTGGCAGAGGGGTCGGCAAAGCAGGATGGCAGTGAGGAGTGGGTAAAGCAGCCGGCAGATAGAGCCCTAAGTTACCTCAGTGGTATTAACAGCTAGTGTTGAGGTGGCTAGTGGCAGTAATCTGTTTATTGGCACAGAAAAAAACAGCTTCTGCTTTCATTTTAGTGGCTGCAGCATCCAGTTTGGTTAAATAGAAGGCTACTTAATGTGGGTGCCAGGAGGGCTGAACTGTGTGTGTGTGTGTGTGTGTGTGTATGTATGTGTATATGTGTGTGTGTGTGTGTGTGTGTGTGTGTGTGTGTGTGTGTGTGTGTGTGTGTGTGTGTGTGTGTGTGTGTGTGTGTGTGTGTGTGTGTGTGTGTGTGGGAATAGAAATACAGGGATATTAAATAGTACAAATCAAATGTGAAGAACAGAAGGGTTAGAGGGCCCCCTGCTGGTGAGAGTTTACAGTCTAGAGGAAGGTAGACTGGACACAGAAGGAGTAAGTGCTATTGGGTGTAAGTGTCTCCTGCCACATGAACTGCCGGTCAGTGGGTGGGAGAGAGAAGTGCTGTTGAGTGCAGTGGTCCAGGGAAGGGGTGGTTCTGGGTGATAGTATTTGTGGAGGTAGTTGACATGCTTCCCTGAAGAGGTGAGCGCTGAGTACAACTCCCATGCTCCCAAGCCTGGTGCAGCACTCAGATATTACTATAACCTTATTCATGCTGTCATTGCTTGGTTAAACTGTATTTCAATAGCTACTTGCAAATACATGAAGTTCACCTCCTCAACTCACAACATCGTTTGCTGCGGCTAAACCTCCATCCCGCAGTGTGTCAATCAATTTCTTTTCACCTCACCGTCAACTGTCTAATGTCCTCCTCCTTCAAAGACGGAGGATTATTGCATCTGACCTGTCGCGCTCTCGTACTGTCATCGGAGGACATGACGGGGAGGTGAAAAGAAATTGATTGACATTTAACCAAGGGATGAATGCATGAATAAGGTTATAGTAAAATAGAATGTGCATTTATTTGAAGTTCAGACATCCCCCTTAATCAGCGATATAACACTTGCCTTAGCATCATCGCAATCTTGGTAATCTCTGTTCTGGGCCTGTGTGTCCCTTTGTGCTCGTGGTCCGCTACACAACAGGAATCCAAGGGGAGAGAGAGACAGGGGTGGGCAGGCTGGATAGAGGGGGCGGGTCAACTCCCTGCATGATTTTCACAGGAGTAGCAGTGGCCATTGCAACTCCTGTGAAAATCATGCCTCCATTGAATCACCCAATGGGAGCAGTAACTCCTCCTTACTGCTGCCCCTGGGTGTGTTTTGCCAGACACAAAGTCTTCTTTTATATATAGATACTTTTTATAACGTAACACACCTTTCTAAGTGTCCAGAACATTGTCTTCTTCATGTTATTTAAATGTCCCCCACCACTCCTTTTCCTTACGTCACGCCGACTTCCCTCATATCTGAAAGGCGGTTGACCAGACAGATCACAACAAGGGACAAAACTCTGTCCATCAGTATAAGAAAAACCCTGCCCCCCCTTGACGAAGGAGGGCAGGTTTTACCTTAGGCTGACACAAGATTGTGCCTTGTCATGATCCATCTTGACCGAATTTCTGCTCCGAAGGAAGTGTGGCGTTGCCTACCCCTCTAGCACTCAAAGGGTTATATAAAAGCAAGATTCAACAACAATCTGGTGTACAGAAATGCAGACAAAAGCATCAAAGTGACAGCAATTCATAAGGATTTTGTATGGCGTATAAAATAGTAAATTTAATTTTGCAGGCAATTTTTTTTAAGGAAAGAAATATAAAGGAACTTTTCACAGAATTGCAAACCTGCTCTGATTTTAGCAAGGGACAAAAAAAAAGCTTTAACATTGTAGCAAGTGGTTCTCCTGGTGACATTTAATAAAGGAAGCTTTGTTCTTCAGGACGTGAGTACCGTACACTTAGTTTCTGCTCTACAGGCCGTGATGTGTCACTCTGTGTGTAACAAGACGTTTTTGAAGTCAGAAAACAAAAAATAAGAGCCGGACTCTATTGTATGAGAGCGTCATGCCATGGTTTTCAGGAGGGGCTGGACTGCTGAGTTTTACAAAGCGCTGGGAAATGATTCAAAGAAAGAGCCCGTTCTCAGCTATTCTGAGCAATGATTTAAGTGTTGTTACTCTTAATTGCTTGGCCTGGAGCGGAGGAAAATGGACTCCGGAGACCCTGTTAATTCTTGTTAAAGAGAAAAGTACTAGCATGGCAGCAGGGGGGATATTAGAAGCAGTGCTGAAGAAACATGTAACTTTATGAACAGTCAAGATGGAAGCCAAGTTTTCAATGGGATGTATCGAGCCATTTTCTCTATTCAGTGAAATGCTTCAACCTGTTATTAACCCCTTTAGAAGTCTCAAAACACTGTAAATATAGAGTAGGATCAGCCTTCTTTAGAACATATCTTTAAATGGAAATTATACCACAGAAATACACTACTTCTATACATACCTGGGAACTTTCATTTGTGCTCTGATGCCGCTGGGGAGTATAATTGCTGCAGATTGCAGCAAAAAAGGGGCAGGGTTTACCCGTGGGGGGCGGAGCTTTCTGGGGCATCACACAAGTAGGCAGGAAGTGGGAGGAACTGGGTAGTGAAAGAGGAAAAGTGGGCAGAGTTTTAAAGAAAACTCCCCACATCCGTAGAATTAGCATCTGCCCTAAAGACCTGGTAATGTGCTCTCAACAAACCGGAGTCTCGGGCAAATCCGGGGAGTTCCCATCTCTATCTATATAATTTGCTAGGATCCATTGCTCCCTGTGTGCGTAACACGCACATGCGCAGTAGAGACTGCCCGAACAACGTAGTCACGCGCACTAGTCATGTGCAGCAGAGACTGCCTGAACGCGCTGGCCCCCAGACCAAGGCACGGCCGTCCAGAGCGGGGAGCCCAGAACAGCCCACCGCCCGTCCCTGCCCCGGGGCAGCAGCCAAGGCCACCGAGCGGCACCTTGGCCCGTGCACACAGGCCTTCAATACTAGCATGCTTATAAAAAGCTGATATCCTGAGAAAAAAGCAATTCTGGGTCAACCAACTGTACCACAGGGGACAAATGGAGTTTAAATAAAATGGGCAATAATTCATGCAGGTGATCTTGACAGCTCATTAAAAAATGTTTTTCGCTGACAGTACCCCTTTAACACTACGGCCTGGTCCCTAACATTTATTCAACCGCATCCTTTCTATCCACTATAGAACGTGACTGTAACAGCTCCATCGCTTTGTGACAATTTGAATGGCTATCTGTGATCAAAGGGAGTACCTAACCCTAGTTTTAACCTTTTGCATGCCAGAGGAATATTCAACGCCTTGCAAAGCAAGGTGTTGGATACCCCCCTTACACGCAAAAGGTTAACCAACATAAAAAGTCCTACAATATTTTTTTTTCATAATAAAAAAACTTTATTGATCCTTTAACTCATCACTTAACGCATTTCTGCTATGAATAACAGTGGCTCAAGACTCAGTCCAGCATGCTACACATAATAAGGTCGGATAGGTCATGTCAGAGAGTTCATACCTCAGTATATGAGAGATGAACCCCTAATGGCGGTCAGACAGACAAGTTATCGGTGATTCGTTTTTACCAGTACCCTGTTAGGTTGGAAGTAGACTTTGATCAAAAGAATAGCAATCAGCGTCTCTGCAGGTACTCATTGCACAGAGTCAATGATTTGTGCAGTTATTTTCTATACACTGACCTGCAATTATATCTAAAAAGGGAAAAATACATTCTTTCTGGATCAAATAACATAGCCGTATTTCTCTGCCTGCATTCTGTCCATAGAACATCCCATTATACTGTTACTTGTGTGAATCTAATCTATACAGAGGACAGAGATCACACATATTGGGTCTTACGCAGAAAGCCAACTATGAGCAATTCTGGAACAAACCATCTTTACCACAGGGGACAAATACAACTTCACGTTGATTTAACCCTTTGAGTGCCAGGGGGTACACAACGCATTGCTTTGCAATGCGTTACGTACTCCTCTGGCACTCAGAGGGTTAAAAGTGGCTTTTAACTAATTCAATGCTAGAGATGTCGTCAATGAATTGCAATGTAGTGTTGACTTCTCTAGCATGCAGTGGGTTAAAAAAAAATTCACTGGATCACATGACCTAGTTGGCCAGTAAGAACAAATCCTCTGCTTACTATTGAGTTCAAGGATAGATGTCTGTTACATACTAGTACTGTCACTGACTTATCAATAAATAAATTCATCTTTTTGATTGGCTGACCGATATGAGTGACCGTATTCTATATAATAATTTGCTAAGATGTTTGTCAGAAGCCTTCATGCTCAGTAGAGACTGCCCACACTGCAGTGATGCACAGTAGAGACTGCCCACGCTGCAGTCATGCGCAGTAGAGACTGTACACTCTGCAGTCATGCGCAGTAGAGACTGTACACTCTGCAGTCATGCGCAGTAGAGACTGTACACTCTGCAGTCATGCGCAGTAGAGACTGTACACTCTGCAGTCATGCGCAGTAGAGACTGTACACTCTGCAGTCATGCGCAGTAGAGACTGTACACTCTGCAGTCATGCGCAGTAGAGACTGTACACTCTGCAGTCATGCGCAGTAGAGACTGTACGCTCTGCAGTCATGCGCAGTAGAGACTGTACACTCTGCAGTCATGCTCAGTAGAGACTGTACACTCTGCAGTCATGCGCAGTAGAGACTGTACACTCTGCAGTCATGCGCAGTAGAGACTGTACACTCTGCAGTCATGCGCAGTAGAGACTGTACACTCTGCAGTCATGCTCAGTAGAGACTGTACGCTCTGCAGTCATGCGCAGTAGAGACTGTACACTCTGCAGTCATGCTCAGTAGAGACTGTACGCTCTGCAGTCATGCGCAGTAGAGACTGTACACTCTGCAGTCATGCGCAGTAGAGACTGTACGCTCTGCAGTCATGCACAGTAGAGACTGCCCGCGCTGCAGTCATGCTCAGTAGAGACTGTACACTCTGCAGTCATGCTCAGTAGAGACTGTACACTCTGCAGTCATGCACAGTAGAGACTGTACACTCTGCAGTCATGCACAGTAGAGACTGTACACTCTGCAGTCATGCACAGTAGAGACTGTACACTCTGCAGTCATGCTCAGTAGAGACTGTACACTCTGCAGTCATGCTGAGTAGAGACTGTACACTCTGCAGTCATGCACAGTAGAGACTGTACACTCTGCAGTCATGCTCAGTAGAGACTGTACACTCTGCAGTCATGCACAGTAGAGACTGTACGCTCTGCAGTCATGCGCAGTAGAGACTGTACGCTCTGCAGTCATGCGCAGTAGAGACTGTACGCTCTGCAGTCATGCGCAGTAGAGACTGTACGCTCTGCAGTCATGCGCAGTAGAGACTGTACGCTCTGCAGTCATGCTCAGTAGAGACTGTACGCTCTGCAGTTGTGCACAGTATAGACTGCCGGAACAAACATACAAAAAAATCAATAATGTCTGGATAGGGGAGTGAGGTGACTGAGCGGCAGGGAGACACTAACCCACCACCTGAAGGGTCTCACAACAACAGGGAGCTCCGCTGAGTCTCAAGTGCCAGAGGAAGTGACGGCAGCGCATTGGTTGCTACTGGGACACCTGACCAGTCGCCCCGCAGTCCGGACAGTGTTTTGACAAGAGCAGTGAGGAGGGTGACGGGCCACTAGGGTTAGAGGCACTGTGAAGAAGCAGCGCTCTATGTTTGTCCGGGCAGGGTTACCCGAAAGTGCGTTCTCCCGAGTGCACCCCCAAGGTCCCAGCAGCACAGCAGTCTCTGATGATCCGTGTGTCGCCTTGACGAGTGAGGCCAGCGGGGCAGGAGGAGGTGGAGGATGGGAGGGGGTCCTGGGATCTCTATGACTCCAGAGCGCAGGGGATGGAAGATGGTCCGTGGGTTCGGCTCGATGTTAATGGGACTTTTAACCCCTGCAATGCTAGAGAGGTCTTCAACACATTAAGTCTTTGAGTGCCAGAGGGGTGCTCAACGCATTGCTTTGAATTGTGTTGCATTCCCCCCAGCACTCAAAGGGTTAAGAATAAATGTGCTGGAGACCTCTCTAGGGTTAAGAGTCCCATTTACATTAATGGATATTTTGGAATATGTAATTGCCCCCTATGGTGCAGCTGGGCTTATCTATAATTATTCCATTGTCTGTTATATATAAAGCACGCACATCGTTTCCTGATCTTTAGCAGTGAAGCAGATTGGAATGCTGTGTATGGAAGTGTTTGTAGCACAATGTAAGGTTATTCTCCTAGCTATGGACCGTGTACATGAGCCTTCGTGGGCTTTCATTCTGGGTCTTATTTATCATGTGAAAGTGGTGCAATTCTGGGGCAAGCCAATTGCACCATCTGGGGAGATGGAACCACCCACTGATTTAAATGTTGCTTTTATCCAATTCAATACTAAATGGGACTTTGACCCATTGCTTTGCAATGCTTTGGAGACCTTTTTTTAGTATTCATTGGGTTAAACATCCCGTTTAAATCAACAGGGATTTGTGGGATTTTTTATTCACCATCACCATCATCATATCATATCATCATATCATATCATATAATAACATAAAAGTGCAGTATAGAAGGCCTGAACACACAGAATGCTGGGAGGTGTACTTCTACCAGGGGAGGGCTGGCAATTTGAGGCCTGGAGGGCAGCTACAATCAAGTGGCCCGATTTTACTATCGTTCCCGCCCTCTGTCCCAGCCCACCCTCTTTTGTTAATTTTAAAATTGCCATTAACCCTTTCAGTGCCAGAGGGGTATACCCCTCTGGCACTCAAAGGGTTAGTGTTGTGAAGTAAGGCAAGCAATACCACAGAGATTACAGTTGAAATGGGGTTACACTGGTGCAACTACAGAGCTTACAATGTAAGTAAAGTTACACTAGTGATACTATAGAGCTTACAAGAGAAATGTTACTAATGTAGCTTCACTTAGATTGTAGCTCCATTTCAATTGTAAGCTCTGTGGTATCACAACTGTAGCTACATTTGCAGCAAAAAGAGGCAGTGGCCCACCAGCCCAGACATATGACTGGCCCAGGGGGCAATTGCCCCCCTGCCCCCCAGGCCAGCCCTCCCCTGACTTCTACGGTAGTACACCTGCCCTGTAGTTCTGTGGTAGTACCCCTGCCATTACGCACTTAGGCCCTTGTACACGGGCTTTTACACTAGTTTATCAATAAAAAAAATGCAGCCCTCACACTTATGGCTTTCTGATCATGTAGACCACAAATGGAAAAACTTGGATGCCCCTGCAGTAAGGTGTGATAAAGAGGTGATAAATTGGAGATGACTTCTCCTGTGATATCACTTCTCCAGTTCCTGTGTTATTCTATTGAATCTATGCACTAAGATCTCCAAAGCTGAAGAAACCTTAGTGCATTGGCTCCACAGAATAACATAAGAACTGGAGAAGTGATATCACTGGAGAAGTTATCTCTACTTTATCACCTCTTTACTACAACTTAGTACATCTCCCCAAAGTGTAGCAGTTGTGGGGCAAATACGGTGACCACACGTCCCTGAATGCCTGGGACTGTCCCTAATTGGGGGTCTGTGTCCCGCGTCCCGGGTCACCCTCCACCTGGACAACAAAGAGTCCCAGAATGGAGCAACACGCACCAGTCCAGCTAGCCAATGAAATGTATTTGCTGTATGGTCCTCATTGGCTGGCTGAGCCAGCCAATGAGGGCCAAATAGCAAATACATTTCATTGGCTGGCTGGCTGGACTGGTGCGTGCGATACAGCTGGGATGGCGCAGGTATGCTGGAGATACAAGTGAGACCCAGATTTCCATTCTGCCATTCCGGGACATGTGGTCACCCCAGTTCTGCGGCTGAGGCTCCCGCCGGCGCTGACCTTCTTTCTGAGGCTGACACACAGTAAAAGTTTCCACTGGGAAGCCTCAGAAAGATGGTCCGCTCCGGCGGGAGCCTCAGCCGCAGAACTAGGGTCACCACAAGTACCAGAATGGCAGAATGGAAATGTGGCCCCCCTAGGGGCAAACCAACTGCACCATAGAACTCCCCAAAATTCCAAATGATTGCTAGAATTCAAGGGGTTAACACTAACTTTAAAACAACTGGGATTTTTATTTGTCCCATATGATGAAGCTGGTTTGCCTCCAATTTACTGTGCGTATGTGGCTTTTAACTTGGGGGCATTTGGGAGCAAATCTAAAATGGTGCAATGCGTCAGCGTTACCAAGTTGCAATAACATCACAGCCAGTGATCTGTGACTGATACACTGTGATCATCATGGAGCCAGAATATGAATGAGACAATCCTAAAGGTGACTAAGAGATAGGAATGGAAAGATCCACGCGCAGCACATTTAGCTCACAAATGAGAAAGCCTCTTACGTTGGCAGGCAGCTTTATTCAATCTTACAAGCAAATGAGATTTACTGTTCCTGGGACAATAACAACCACCGAGGTGCCGTGTAAACATTAATTTAACAGCTCAGTCTGCACATAGTCCTCTAAGATCTACAGTCTGTTTTATCTCCAGCCAACAAACGTGGTCTGAGCACTCAGCCTCTTGTCTTAGTCCATATCATCCTAGCAAATAGGATTTTTCTAATAACAAGATGGTTTCCTGTTCACTACCAGAAGGGCCTGTAATTCACTGCTTAGCAATGCTTTGTAATACTCTATGGTAGACAGGGGTTTAAATAAGAAGTAACACCCCCTAATAATACCTTACTATGGCCAGAATTTCCTAATGGCCCTTCTGCCTTAGTTCAAGAGTTATTGTCTTCAATCAGTCTGGAATGTCATGTTCCTGGAGGCAGATATGACAGTTCCTACCAGGAACGCAGGACATAGGGTTAACCCTTTGAGAGCCAGAGGGGTACACAACACACCGCTTTACGTTAAAGGGGAGACATCCCTATTTGTTACGATGATAAAAATCCTGATCAGGGGTGGGCGACCTGCACCCATCCGGCTGTTGTTGGACTACAATTCCCATTTAAAAAGAAAAACATAATTTGCATCAAACCAAACTTTGAACTACAGAACTTATGAAGGTGAAAATGGTAGCGAGCTAGATAGGGAATAAAATGTACACTTTACTGAATAATAAATAAAATAATTACAATTTTTAAAAAATGGTGACAATAAAAACCAATAAAAATAACTGACTTCTATTCATCGGTATAAGATACAAACTGTTGGTGTCATTTTTTTTTTAATTTTTTTTTTACATTAACAGTGCCCTCTAGTGGTCAGATGGCAATTATTCTGTAGCATTCTGTCAGAGATGAAACTTGCCCCTGAAAATGATGAATGAACTATAAACCGGTAAAACCCCTCAGTCGCTGTTCCTCACCTCAGGATACAATACCCCTATATATGGTAAGTGGTAACAGTAAATATTTACCACTCACACTGGTGAGATAGCTCGGTGGTAAAATCCCTGACTGTGGAGCCTGTTCACAGCCCTAGGTTGCAGGTTCAAATCCTGAAATGGTCAACTCAGCCCTTCATCCTTCTGAGGTCGATAAATGAGTACCATTGATTGGGTAATAATAACATCTATTATTTCAGCTGCCGATTTGGTTAATTCCAAGAGCATGCGCTGAAATCGCTTTGAGTCCCACTGGGAGAAAGGTGTTATATAAATACTAGCTGTTATTTACAATATGTGTGTGTGTGTGTGTGTGTATATATATATATATATATATATACATATATATACACACACACACATACACACACAATACTGTGCAAAAGTCTTAGGCAAGTGTGAAAAAATGCTGTACAGTATATGAATGCTTTCAAAAATAGACATGTAAATAGTTTATTTTTATCAATAATAGCGAGTGAACATAATTAAAATCTAAATCAAATCACTATTTGCCTTCAAAACAGCATCAATATTTCAAGGTACACTTGCACAGTTTGTTAACCCCTTAAGGACCATTGCCATACCAGGACCACCACAGTAGTCCCGCACTTAAGGACCACTGATGGTCCTGGTACGCCGCTCCGGAAGCCCTGAACCGGAATCGCAAAAAAAAAAAAAAAAAAAAAAAAAATCCCTGTGGTCCTCAAGTGCCGGCCGCCATTAAGGGGTTAAGGAACTCAACCGGTAGTTTGTTCCACACATATTGGATAACTAACCACAGTTCTTCTGTGGATTTAGGCAGCCTCAGGTGCTTCTCTTTCCTCATGTAATCCCAGACAGACTCAATGATGTTGGCATCAGGGCTCTGTGGGGGCCATCCCATCACTTCCAGGACTCTGCTTTACGCTAAAGATAGTTCTTAGTGACTTTGGAAGTATGTTTGGGTTCATTGTCATGCTGCAGAATACATCTGGGGCCAATCAGATGCCTCCCTGATGGTACTGCATGATGGTTAAGCATCTGCCTGTACTTACCAGCATTGAGGGGACCACTAATTCTGATCAAATCCTTAACTCCATTTGCAGAAATCTCCACCATGCTGCACTGGTGCCTGCAGACACTTATGCATGTACTGCTGTCCAGCCCGTCGGCAAACAAACTGCCTTCTGCTACAGCCAAATATTTAAAATTTTGACTCATCAATCCAGAGCACCTGCTGCCATTTTTCTGCACCCCAGTTTCTATATTTTCGTGCATAGTTGAGTCGCTTGGCCTTGTTTCCAATTTGGAGGTATGGCTTTTTGGCCGCAAGTCTCCAATGAAGACCACTTCTGGCCAGACTTCTCCGGACAAAAGATGGGTACACCAGGACCTCCATGTTCTCTGTCAATTCTGAGCTGACGGCACTGTTGGACATCTTCAGATTGCGAAGGTAAGTAAGCATGATGTGTCTTTCATCTGCTGCACTAAGTTTCCTTGGCCTACCACTGCATCTACGGACATCAGCGTTGCCCGATAATTTGTGCTTCTTCAAAAGAGCTTGGACAGCACATCTGGAAACTCATGTCTGCCTTGAAATTTCTGCCTGGGGAAGACCTTGCTGATGCAATATAACTTCCTTGTGCCTTGTTGCTGTGCTCAGTCTTGCCATGGTGTCTGACTTTTGACATTAAACTGTCTTCAGCAACATCACCTTGTAAGCTGAGTTTGTCTGTTCCTCACTCTTCCTACACAGCTGTTTCTGTTTCAGTTAATGATTGTGATTCAACCTACATATTAAATTGATGATCATTAGCACCTGTTTGGTATAATTGTTTAATCACACTCGTGACTATATGTCTACAAAATCCCCGACTTTGTGCAAGTGTACTTACAACGGATGCTGTTTTGAAGGCAAAGGGTGGTCACACCAAATATTGATTTGATTTACATTTTTCCTTCTGTTCACACACTCTCATTTTAATAATTGATAAAAATAAACAACATGTCTATTTTTTTTAAAGCATTCTTACTGTACAACATTTTTACACACCTGCCTAAGACTTTTGTACAGTACTGTATAATGACTTGGAGAGGATCTGCAAAGAGGAGTGGGACAAAATGAAGTATTACTATCCTTTTAAAGCGAGATCGCAAGATATAAAAATAACTATTTCATTGGAAGGGTCTAAAAAGACTATTCAAATGAAGTGGTTCTTCTTATCTCTCTCGATCTGGGCACTGCTGTAGAGCCACGGCCGGTAAACGGACCGGATTACAAATCTGACAGCTAGATGGCAAATTTGACCATTTTGGTCAGTGAGGTGAAATTTTGCTTGGGAATATCTCTCCAACCATAAAGGTTTGAGAGATAAGACTTATATCGTTCTTCGTGTTTTTTTTAATGCCTACAAAATAAAATAAAGATAAAATGAAGTATTACTATCCCTTTAAGAGAGTGATCCTAATCTCAGCTTGTTACCTGTATAAAAGACACCTGGAAGCCAGAAATCTTGCTGATTGATAGGGGGTCAAATAATTATTTCACTCAGTAAAATGCAAATCAATTTATAACTTTTTTGAAATGCGTTTTTCTGGATTTTTTTGTTGTTATTCTGTCTCTGACTGTTCAAATAAACCTACCATTAAAATTATAGACTGATCATTTCTTTGTCAGTGGGCAAACGTACAAAATCAGCAGGGGATCAAATAATTTTTTCCCTCACTGTATATATATATATATGCACCTACAATAGTGAACACAAACACATATACAAAGACACACACACAATACCTCCAAGAGAAAGGCAAAGGGAAAGTACAATTCCGCAAATGGCAAATAATTTGGCTCTTCATATAAGAAATATAATCCACAAAGTAGATAGTAGAAATCTCATATAATCCAGTATCATCAGATCGACGATACTCGCTCTCCATGGGCTGGGTCCCCACACAAATGCAAACTTGACAAAAAAAGAAACAAAGTGGCACAGAAGATCTCTCTCTGTGTAGTACATTACACACGAACAGTCCTTTACCAACACCAAATAATAGGAAATCTACTCACAGTCTTCAGAGGCTGTATCCTGCCTCTCGGTATACACTCCTTCCCTTGCTTTCACCCCGGTATGGTGTCCTTATTCTACCAGCCAGATAGATCTTAGCTCCTTACAAGGGAATATAAGGAATCAGCCAACCAAATAGTGGGTTACACCACACCCAGCACTGATCATGGCTAAAACTTTTTTCTATATCTGTATTAATAAAAAGAGAAGGCTGGCAAGGTGCCAGATTCTCCATGTCCAGCCACACTCCATACTGCCTCACTAGGGTGACCACATTTCCATTCTGCCATTCCGGGACATGTGGTCACCCTAGTCCCACGGCTGAGGCTCCCGCAGGCGCTGACCAACTTTTTGAGGCTTCCCAGTGGACACTCTTACTCTGTGTCAGCCTCAGAAAGATGGTCAGCACCGGCGGGAGCCTCAGCTGCGAGTCTCACTTGCAGTGTCAGCATACCTGCTTCATCCCAGCTGTCTCGTATGCACCAGTCCAGCCAGCCAATGAAATGTATTTTCTAAATGGTCTTCATTGGTTGGCTTAGCTAGCCAATGAGGACCATATAGCAAACACATTTCACTGGCTGGCTGGACTGGCGCGTGCTGTGTTGCTCAATTCCGGGACTCTTTGTTGTCCTAGTGGGGGATGACACGGGACACAGACCCCCAATAAGGGACAGTCCCAGGCATTCTGGGATGTGTGCTTACCCTATGCCTCACCAGGACATACACAGGGGCGTGATTTTGTCCCACCCTCAACTTTCCACTGAAGACAAAAAAAACATGGCTGACACACTGCAGTGACGATTAACAACTCATTCCCAGTAACACCTAATTACAATCTCATTGTCCTCCCCTGTATTCCCTTTACACTGAGTTGCTCTGGCTCCATGAACACACAGTGCAATTAAAAATCTCTTGCCATTCTGATCTGCCTGTTGCTGAATGGAGTTATGCATCCAGTCAGCGTCATATATATCACAAAATATGTATACACAAATACATAGAAGGTGAGGATTGCATTTTATTTAACCCCTGGAGTGCAGTAAACTTACACCCTTTGACTGCCAGGGAGACGTGCAAAGCATTGCACACCAATGTCTTGCACACTCATCTGGAAGTGAAAGCATTACATTTACCACCCCCTTTCAGTTAACCCTTTCAATCTCAGAGCAGCCAGCAATATAACTACATCAATTCCTCATTCAGTTAACCACTGAGTTCCAGTAGATGTGCAGAGAACCACACAGCACATCCACCTTACACTCAAATGGTTAACTTTCCCCCCTTTTACAACATACACACAGCAGGTTACTGTACGTAACACCTTGGATCCCAGAACAGCCAGTAATGCCAATTTATAATTTTGATGTTAAATATGTAACAGTTAAAAAGTGCCATATTACCATACCTGTCAATTTCATGTTCTTTTAGGGTGACCAGACCTCACCTTTAACTGGACACACGTATGAAAAATGCAAACTGCAGGGCTGCTTTGATTTCATAGCAGTCCTGAAATATGACTATTTCCTATGTCCCTGGTTAAAGGGAAGTTCTGGTCAGTCTGACCCACCCTGGAGGGGACTCATGTGGTGTCGGTCGGAAGGTAAAAATACAGTGAGTTGCTTGCAAAGGGGCGGGGCTTAATGTTGTGTGTAATGAAGTGCTCAGATCTGGATACCTCCAAGATATGAATATTACTTTTTCTACGCATTGCAAAATTGGCACTCAAAGGGTTAAGAGGCTGGTCCTGCTCTGCGTCCTGTCGCTGATGCAGTCATGCACTGTAGAGACTGGCCGAAAGCACAGAATGCTCCCAGCACAGAATTCCCAGCATTCCTACACCTCCCAGAATTCCGTGCTCCCAACATTCTGTGCTCCCAGCATTCAGTGCGTTCGGGCAGTCTCTACTGAGCATGACGGCTTTTGACAAACACCCTAGCGATTTATTATATAGGATTCTTATTATGCAGACTATGATGATAACAATGGATTTGCCACCCACTCTCCCAATTCTGTGCCTGTGGATGGTGCATGTACACAGATGTTGTGCTATTTGTGCAATTCAGGTACAAGACAGAGAGGGCCATTGGTACATGATCCTATAAACAGAGCTATTTGGGTGCTAATAAAGGTGTGTGTGTGTGTGTGTTTGCCTGCTCTCTGCATTACACTGAAAGGACCAGACCAAGAACCCTTCGAGTGACAGAGGGGTATCCAGCGCTGCAAAGAAACGCATCAGATAATCCTATGGCACTCAATATTAATGTCATAGCAATGGTACCACACTAAGTTTCTCTGGGGATTAAAGGCTGGACATGGTAGACGCTAAAAAACCTTCAACCCTTTAAGGACTACAGGAGTATGAAATGCATTGCTTTTCCAATATGCTGCATATCCCCCTGTTCCCCAAAGCATTAAACAAGTACCACTTTCTGACACAGACATATATTTTAGCATTAACTCTGTCTGTCTCTCTCAGAGAGGGGCACCAATTTATTGAGCGAGGCACTGGACAATCCTCTGGCACTGAAGTGGTTAATATATATGTGTGTAGATACTAGCAAAAGGGGCACGGCATTGCCTGTGATGATTAAGTCCTTTGAGGGCTTGACTGTTACTCAATGCAGAGGTGTAACTAGAAGTCACCGAGCCATAGTGCAAAAATTGCCATGGGCCCCCCCCGACCACATTTCCCCCCAATGTCCACCTCTCCACATTGCCCCTAATGTCCTCCTCTCCACATTGCCCCCCAACTCCCCACATTGCCCCCAATGTCCTCCTCTCCACATTGCCCCCAATGTCCTCCTCTCCACATTGCCCCCAACTCTCCACATTACCCCCAACATCCTCTTCACATTACCCCCAACTCTCCACATTGCCCCCAATGACCTCCTCTCCACATTGCCCCCAACTCTCCACATTGCCCCCAATGTCCTCCACTTCACATTGCCCCAACTCTCCACATTGCCCCCAATGTCCTCCTCTCCACATTGCCCCCAATGACCTCCTCTCCACATTGCCCCCAACTCTCCACATTGCCCCCAATGTCCTCCACTTCACATTGCCCCAACTCTCCACATTGCCCCCCAATGTCCTCCTCTCCACATTTCCCCCAATGTCCTCCTCTCCACATTGCCCCCAATGTCCTCCTCTCCACATTGTGCCCAGTGTTCCCCTCTCCATATTGCCCCCCAACTCTCCACATTGCCCCCATTGACCATCCCCTACCTCCCTGGTGGTCCAGCGGCATGGCAGGAGAGGTCTGTCCCTCCTTCGGTCCGCTCTTCAGTAATGCAGAGTGCTGGGAGATGCCTACAAGGGAGAGCTCTTCTGCTAGAGGTCTGTAGTGCCAGGCGGGGGAGTCGCAGTGGCCGGCTGGGCCCCTGGAGTGACAGGCCTGGTTGCAGGTGCGACCCCCTGTGACTCCTATTGTTACGCCACTGAGTCAGTGCACTAAAGGACAGTGATTTGGGTACATCTGCCACAGTGAAATTGTTATGTGTTTGAGAGCCAAAGAGATATCCATGCAGTGTAATATGATGGGTACCTGATTGTTACTGAAAGGGTTTAAAGAAACCAAAGACAATATGCAATGTGTTGCCTTCCTTCAGGGCCAAAGAGGTACCCAACACATTTCACTGCACGGATAAGTATTTGCCTCTCAAACACTTAAATCTATCAATGCAGCAAACATATCCAAACCATTGTCAATCAATGTGTCCAATACCCCTGAAGTATTCAAAGGACTTAATACCCACGGGCAATGCCGTACCCCCGTACATAAATGTGCATTAATGTTTGTGTATATGTGTATGAATGTAAATGCATTCCACTAATGTCGGAGACAATTCTGACAGCTTCCAGCATTGTATGGCTTAACCTGTCTAAGAATAAAAAAATATAAATGAATTCCACCAGAATCAGAGGGGTGTATAACACATTAAGGCATTAGGACCTAAGACAGGGAGAATACTGCAATGACTATAGGACATGTTGATTGAATGTGGAATAAAAAGAAACAGATATACTGCTACTTTAATTAGACTGGAGCATGATCTCTGTATTTAGTAAATTGGATTTATGTTTTCTGTAATCTGAGAATCTTGAAGAAACCTGCATCTCTGACACACACCCAGGGGTGGCAGTAAGGAGGAGATATTCAAATCCCCTCTATACTGCCTGTTTAAGAGATACAGGAGGACATGATTTTAACAGGAGTGGCCACTCCTGTCAAAATCTCTGCAGGGACAGTCCCTCTTTTGGACCAAAATCCCTCTTTCCCATCCTGATGTCCATCTTTTTAGGAGATCAGACTGTGTGGTGTGTATATAAGTGTATCATATTGATCTACAGCAATAAAACGCACATTAATGTTTGTTTAAACATCAGTATATGTGTTTATAAACTAGTGTGTGTGTAAATAAAATACTTTGGTCTTGGTATAATTCATCTATTAGGTTACACAAGGAGGTGTCAGTAGGTCATGAAATAGCCTAAAAATTATCGGTAGTGCCCCGCCCACCAGCCACTCGCCCAGCAACACCCCCTAATACACAAGTGTCCCTTTTTCTCAATTTAAAATGTTGGGAGGTATGCAGGAGACTAATAAAGACCACAAAATTACCATTCCCATACATATGCAAATCTGAATATATACATCCTTCTATTTTAACACACAGGAGTTTAAGTAGTGGACGGGAAAAGCTTTGTTTACACAAGAGCTCAGTGTGTTATCACTTTTAATTCCCCATCTGTGCTGTATGACACAATATGGTGGTGTCAAGTCAGACAGACTCACAGTGTTATGGACAGTGTGATATTACAGTTCTGCTAAATAACTGAACTGCATAAGAGAAAATATACATAATCCCACTTGTTAAGTAAATAGGCAAGGCGGTTGAAAAGCCCTGGTGGTCACTACACATTACTGCAATTGGGCACAAAATCAATACTAACAGTTTACTTCCTTAGGAAAAGAGGAGGGGATGCATTAAGGTGTGATAGAGGTGCTAAAGAGGTGATGAAGCGGAGATGACTTCTCCAGTGATATCACTTCTCCAATTCCTGTGTTATTTTATGAAGCCAATGCACTAACATTTTAACAGCTTTGAAAATCGTATTGCATGGGCTCCATAGAATAACATAAGAATTGGAGAAGTGATATCACTGGAGAAGTCATCTCCACTTTATCACGCCTTAGTGCATAACCTCTGAGGTCTTAGTCTAAAACTAGAGAGAGACAGAGGTTCAGATGTAAAGTAAGAAAGTTTTAGTTCACTGAGAGGGTAGTGGATAAGTGGAATAGCCTACCAGCAGAAGTGGTAGAGGTTAATACAGTGAAGGAATTTAAACATGCATGGGATAGGCATGAGGATAGCCTTAACATAAGCTTGGATACCTCTCTGGCACTCAAAGTTTTATATCCCATGTACCCATTCCTCTCATCATTACTGACCTAACTAGTTTGAACACCTTTAGCTATGGGTGATGCTTCAAATTTGTATATCTAGTGTTCAATTCCCTTCATCCTCAGCAGGTAGTATCCAGCTGAGGATGATGGGAATTATAGTTTAACAGATGAGGCGCTTGCAGCTTGTTAACAACTAATCTAAAAGGTTACAAGATTGTTGAAGAGATGTAAACATATTATTTGTGATATTTCTGCCCAACATGTGCTGCAACTGCTCCTAAATCCAGAACTACAGAACCAAATGATTTTCCTGAGATTCCGGTGTAAATCCTCCTGTACATTATGCCTTCTGCCCACCCTGTTCCGCCCACTTTCCTGCCCAGTCCCAGTTAAGCCCCACCCCATTCAGGTAATTTATGCATGTTCAGGAGCAGCCCGTGAGCCTTCTCTGGGGCTCAGTGGTAGTAAATTCCCATCTATGGAATTTTGTTTGTTTCCTGTGGCCCAGTTGGTTTGCTCCAGAAAGCACCACTGTATCTTTACCCGTGGCCTAGTCAGGCGGATGTACTAAGACAGTCATCTTAAACGCAAATACAGTTGAGGACAGAATACTCAATATTTCTCCCCAAGTAGAGCCACAACATTGGCCACTAGGTCCTGCTTACATGTGAGTGTGTTTTTATTATGTATATATGTGCACAGTCTATAATGTTTGGAGCTATGGTACACTGACTGACACCCCAGAATTGCTCAGCTTTTAGTCACAGACCCCCGTACATCCTGTCTGATACCTCAGCCTTGTTTAACTTTCCACTACTAGTTTCATAGCCACCCATATACTCTCTGGCACTCCAGCCTTGTTTCATTGTCAGACACAGAACCCCACATACACTGCCTGACAGCCCAGCCTTGTTCTACTGGTTATCACACAAACACAAATACACTGTGTGACACACCATCCTTCATCCACTGGTAGTCACAGAACACACATACACTGTCTGATACCACATACCTTCCAAGTGTCCCTCTTTAGGAGGGACAGTCCCTCTTTTTAGACCCAAATCCCTCTGTCCCTCTTTCTCACCCTGGTGTCCCTCTTTTTAGGAGATCAGACTGTGTAGTGTGTATAGAAGTGTATCACATTGCTCTACAGCAATAAAACTCACAATAACGTACGTATAAACGTCAGTATATGTGTTTATACATTAGTCTGTGTAAATAAAATGCTTTGATCTTCTTATAAGTCATTTATTAGATTACACAAGGAGGTGGCAACAAGTCATGAAATAGCCTAAAACTTCTCGCTAATGTCCCGCCCACCAGCCACACCCCCCCCAGCAACACCCCTTGACCCTCTTTGACAATTTGAAATGTTGGGAGGTATGATACCACAATCTTGTTTAACTGATTATTACAGAACCATACAGACATGGTGTGACACCCCAGCTCACTAGTAGTCACAGACCCTCACATAGACTCTCTAACATCCCAGCCTGGTTGCACTATTCACTGGAAGGCAGAAAACTATACACTGTCTGACACACCAGTCTTGTTCCACTGAAGGTAACTGGAATTGTATCCCAACAACAACTGGAGAGCCACAGGTTGTTCTTCCTCTAAGTCAGGCATCCATCCTCCCTAACGCATCCTATTTAATCCCTTGACTGCATTGCAAAGCAACATGTTGGAGACTTCTTTGGCGTGCAGGGGTTTAATGTAGAGTCCATCCCTATTTGACAACTATGATGGAAGCAGAGACGTGGGACATTGATGCTGTGTATGCTGCTGCGCTACTCTGTATGTGCTGTCAGCAAAAGGATCAGGCATGCTCCATTACAACTGTAATTGAAAGTGGCAGTTTTGATTATAGTTGTCTGAGACCATGCTAGTACCTTGCGCTGACAGCAGGTACAGTATTAAGCACCAGCATACAACTCTCTGATGTCCCTCCTCTCTGCCCTCGTTATTACTGACAAGAGATCTACAGAGAATGGTGTATGTGTGTGTGTGTGTGGGGAAGGGGTAATGTGGGATGGTATCCTATTGAAATGTCACCATGTCTTGGGTGTGCGCCACCCGCAGCACTACAATAACTAAATGTTATGGACTTTATATTCTTGTCCCAGAACAAGATTAGTTACACGCTGAGGAGGGGCATGCACACACCCAGTGAAGGGTTAATAATTTCAAGACTGCCATTGCTGCTAGACTGTGCTGTTTTGGTATCTTATTACACGCTGCAGGTGAGGTCAGTGGAGGATGTGAGGCACGTAGGGGCAGATGGACGGTGTGCTGGGGAATGAGGTACAAGCCCCAGAGCAGAAGGATATGACAAAACAGACTTATAGGGATAGTAATACTTACAAATTACTAATCACCACATTGTAGGCATGCTAAAAAGAAATGTATTGCCCCCAGTGTCATCTCTCAAACCCTTATGGTTTGAGAGATAATAGCTCTCCCCTCCTTCCACCTTCCCTGAAGTCAGTGTTCTAGCTGACTCAGGGGAAGCCTGTTGTAGGACAGTCAGGTGGCTCTGCAGCAGAGCTGAGATCGCATTAATAAAAAAGAATTATTTCACTGAAACGGTCTTCTACTTGTGCCTGGTTTGCAAGCACATGTAGAAGACCGTTTCAGTGAAAGATTTCTTTTTTATTAATGCGATCTTGGCTCTGCTGCAGAGCCACCTGATGCACGTAAGATCGGATATCCCTGCAGTCAGCTAGAAAGCTGACTTCAGGGAAGCGGGAGGGAGGGGGGAACTTTGCGAGCTATTATCTCTCAAACCATAAGGGTCTGAGAGATGACACTAGGGGCAATACATTTCTTTTTAGCATGCCTACAATATAGGGATTAGTAATTTGTAAGTATTACTATCCCTTTAATGCGACCTTTAATCGGGCAACATGAGAATGTCGCTTTTTTGATTGGGGCAACATTCTCATATTGCCAGTTTGATTCAGGCGTCATTTTTAAAGCGCCATTTTCACTGTTGTCCAACACATGGCAACATTTCTATAGTGAACCATGTGGGATAAGTGGAGTTGAGAGAGAGTGATAGCGGACATGGAGGTGATAAGGTAAGAGAGAGTGATGGCATGGGAGTGGTAGGAAGCATATGGAGGAGCGCTGCAGTGAGCATAAACCAGAAAGTGGCGAGGGGAGAAGTCTGACAGGACAGAGAGTTCATCTGCAATGGGCTTTCAAAATAGGAAGTGATAAGGCCAGCAGGAGGGATAAGGAGAGAGTGGCAAATGGAAAAACAACAGGGTGGGATAAGGGGGGAGACATTACAGAAAGGCAAGAGTGACACATAAGGAAGCAAGGACACTGAGCACACAGTATAATTCGCTGGCACCCTCACCCAACGCTCCCCGTATCACAAAGTCGCCACTCAAACTCTAGGCATGACTGAATCAGGGAAGATAGGGCAGCAATTAGCAATAATTTTCTGTGGGCACTAAGATTTAAAGATCCACTCCTCTCCTATCATAATGTATAGAGCACAGTTGCACAGAAAGTTACTGTTTCAGAATGAGGGGAGTCTCCCACGTCTGTAACAAGTTCTGATGCTGCCATTAACCCTATGAATGCCAGAGGGGCACTTAAAGGGGTAATGTATTTTGCGGCCGGAATGCCCTCTAGTAAAAGGACTGGCCCAGAGGCTCCTCTCCTGAACCAGACACCTAAAACGAGATGTTGTTTTCCTAACCCTTTTAGAGTGCTAGTGCTGCTTGGCAATGCATTAGACACCCCGCTGAAACTCATATGGTTAAAGTATATCCGTGTTATTTCAGCTTGAAGTGCAGGGCCGCACAACGTTTTTTTTTTCTTTTTTTGAAAGTATTTTACCAGGAAGAATGCATTGAGACTGCCTCTCATTTCACCATGTCGCCTGGATTCAGATGCGGACATGAGAATCTCACACTGCATGACAGCGCAAGATTCTCATGTCCGGGAAGTGAAAAGTCACATAAGTCATTCTGACAGAATTTATAAACAACCTCTCTGGTAATGGAAGGGTTAAAATACAAGTCATAACATATGCCATTGTACATTTATAATATTCGTTCTACAATAAAGATGATGCTTTTATTGAGGTCTGGATCTCACTGTGCACGTGCATTTTGTGGCATTGTATATGTGAATATGCACGCTGGGACCAGGTTGGCATCTGATGGACTGGGGAAGCATATTAATATAAAGTATCATAGGTTGCACGTGCACAGTGATCACCAAGTAAGATCCAGACCTCAATAAAAGCATCATCTTTATTGTAAGACGAATATTATAAATGTTGACTCGTATTCATCCCTTTTGTTACCAGAGCAATTGTTTATAAATTCTATCAGACTGACTTATGCGACCTTGCACTTCCCGACATGTGAATCTCTCGCTGTCATGTGGTGCGAGATTCTCATGTCGGCATTTTAACCTCTTCACGACAATTGACTTACCAGGTACGTCCCGCAAAAATACTGTCACTTAGTGACAGAGGACATACCGGGTAAGTCCTGGAAGTCCGGGTCTCCGTGCGGCTGCACGCCGTTCGGGGACTCCGGAATTGTTTTGTAAAATAAAAAAAAATGTACCACGGGCGTTAAGATGACAGCCGCAGACACACACGGCTGTCACTAAGGGGTTAATCCAGGCGATGTGGTGACAGTGTTATGTGGTCACACGCTCATGCAACCTTTTAATAGGATACCATTTTCACATATGTCCTGGACTCATTTACCTACCTCAGAAGGATGAAAGGCTGATCTGAGGTGACCTTGTTGGGACTAGAACCTGTGACCTTGCCATTTGAACAGAGTCTTCAGCTGGTGTATTAACCAACTGAGCAGGGGGCTGTATGTTTGACCTACTTGTGGTAAGAGGACCTAGACTAATTCTGGAGCATTCCAGCAGCGACACAGGAGACACATAAAACATCCCATTGATTCACATGGGGATTTTAAACCCTTTGAAGGATATAGAAATCTCCAACACATTGCTTCACCCACTTTAAATCAAGGGGATTTTGCTCATGTTCTCAGTACATGCCCCACTGATTCTTTTTATGAACTACAACTTGGTTAGTGCTGATAAAGACGCATCTGCGCTGATTTCTCTCTACTGCCCAACGCTCTGTGGTGCTGTCATGTATATGACTGCACCTTCGGGAGCATTTGTCATAAAACTGACAACTCTGACGCGACTGGCACTCAGATAACTGTAGATTTATGCCAGGAATTGGAGAATACACCATCCTTCTGCGGACGACGGGTACATTTTTCAGCAGGGCGTCCCTAATTAAAGAAGGAAGACGGCAACATCCTCAGATTGATAGGTTTTGTGAAATGGCGTTTCATGCTCAATTTAAGGGAATATAAATTGTTCCACGAGAAGTAGGAAAGAAACAAAGTGATTTGGAATGCTCTAATAAGGAGACGGGTGCCTCAAATAAACCACTTTTAAACTGTTGCCACTGTCAGATTTGCTGTGTGAAACAACAATGGATCCTACCCAGATCACAGAGTGAGTGTCAGTGGGAGCCATTCCTCCCGCAGATAAAGGGAGATGCACAATTCCAAACTATTCTGTAAAGAACTAAAAGCAGAAAGAAGACAGAAAGAATAGAAAGAGGAGACACAATTTTACCATCAAAAACATTTCAACAAAAAGTAAGCTGTTGTCAAAGTCTTTTTCCCTAACCTATAAAAAGTATATCCAAGTTTCTCCAAGCCAGTTACATAGTAACTTTATGAAAAAGCCTTAAAGAAGAAGTAAAATATAATTTTTATGAAAATGTACATGTTATAGAGCTTTTCCTGCTGAGTAAAACAAGGTCACTCCCACTGGTCTCAGTTTTATTCAGAAGTTACAAAAGTTCAAATAATCAGGAAGTGAATTTACTGTGTTTACTTCCTGATAGTTCTAACTGACAGGAAGTGAATTTACTGTGTTTACTTCCTGATAGTTCTAACTGACAGGAAGCGACTCAGCAGTTTCTATCACATTCTGTGGAGAACTGTAAGTCACTGACTTTCTGCTCCATTAGAATGTAAAAGTAGAACTTATTGGAATTTGACCACTAGAGGGTACTGCTATTGTAAATAAACACGGGTTTAAACTGTAATAACTCTGGAAATATGCATCTGTCAACAGTGGGAGCACCCTTATGTTACTCAACTCGAAATACCTTACAATATATGTTTTTTTCATGAAAAAAGTTTACTGCTCCTTTAAAGTGATAGTAATGTCAAACAAAAAAATCAGCATCAATTAATCTTCATAGTATTTGGTCCATGAAGAGTGATATTTCAGTACTGTCAGAGTTGTAGTTCAAGAGTAATTGAATAATAAAGCAGCCCCCTCCCACCCCTTTTACTTAGGGTAAGCCACCTCCCCTCAGATGTGGAATCTGTTCTTGAGACCACACAGCTCACAGCAATGGACAACTGCACGATGAGGAGTTCCCCACCCACCCCTTCATGCGTATTCTTGTTACCTCTCAGTAATAATAAAATGCTGAGGCCTTTTCAACCCATCCAAGGTGTGGGACTGTCTTTATGGAAGGGAAAGGGTAGAGTTGAGTTGATGGGTACTGGAAGACGTGACGTTACTCATGTCGTGCATACATAAAACTTTATACTATATGCTTTGTAATGCATACTCAAAGTGCTAATTGATCTAAATGGGGCTTTTAACCCCTTGATGTTGGGCTGCAGGACACAAAAAATCTCCTTAAGGTAGGCATCACACTGTCCTGTGGCCTGTGGGCAGAATGTGGCCTGTGGGCCAACAGTGTGAGGCCCTCCATAGAGAGAACGTTTTTAAATGGATAGTAATGTTTCATAATAAAAGCAGCTCCAAATAATCTTCATATTTGGTCCATGGAGAGTGAAATTTCAGTACATTCAGAGTTGTAGTACAAGAGAAATTGAATGATACATTATCCCCCTCCCGCCCTATTTACATAGTGTAAGCCTCCTCCCCTCAGATGTAGAATCTGGTCTCTTGACCGGACAGATCACAGCAAGGGACAATTTGAACATAAGGAAAACTCTGCCCCCTTGACAGTTTTTTTCAGGTTTTTCCTTATGGTCACTGAAGACTGTCCCTCTCTGTGATCCATCCGGACAGTCTTGATGCTCTGAGGTGATCAGTGTTACATAAGTAAAAGGGGTGGGAGGGGGATACTTTATCATTCAATTACTCTTGAATTACAACTCTGACAGTATTGAAATAACACTCTCCATGGCCCAAATACTATGAAGATTAACTGGAGCTGATTTTATTGTGAAAAATTACTATCCCTTTAATGCAGCAAACATACCAACACCTTGATGTTGTATAGCACATGCTATCAAATTAACAGAACAGTTAGCCAAACTCAGGAATATTAACCTCTTAACCACTGCACACTCCAGTCCATGGGTGGCCATTAAGGACCAAAAGATTTTTTTTTCCCTCTCATTGAATTCTTGGATGGTAGAGTGGTGTGTGCAGCAGCACTGCCATCCCAGAATTCCATGGCATGTTCCCAGTGTTTATGCAGAGGTAAAAGTATACTTTTCTTCAGTGCATACTCATTTTTAAGCATGCCAATATGTTGCTGGCTTTTGCAGCTAACTGACATTGTGCACTGCTGCAAAAGTCTATTTTGAACAAGTAGTCCTAATTCCTTGCTCATCGAGATTACACTTAATCCTATATTAAAATTCACTAAATAGGTTTGTCAGAAGCCGTCATGCACAGTAGAGACGGCTGCACATGCTGCAGTCATGCTCAGTAGAGACTGCCTGAGCCGAGGTTGATACTGAGCGGGGTGCTCTGAATTCAGACCCAAGTCCTCTCTGTGCACCTTCCTGGGACCCAGGAAGGTGCACAGAGAGGACCACGGTCTGAATTTGGAGTGCCTCACTGCATATCAGCTGCAGTGTGTTCGGGTAGTCAGTATTGCACATGAATGCAGCGCCACCAGTGTTGGCCCGTCCTTAGATTTGAACAGGTCAAACAGAGGCCTTTTATATATCATTATGCCCATTGGAAATCCATCAAACAAGGGAGATGGCTGCTGATCTGGGATTCATTGGTGCTGCAGTGCAGGGCTCCATCTGGGGCATAAAGCCCCCAGAACATGTTAAGCAGCTCCAGGATACTTCTATACTTGTATTAAAGGAGCAGTAAACTTTTTTTATGAAAACACATATTTTATAGAGCATTTCCTGGTGAATAAAACAAGGGCACTCCCATCGCTGTCAGATGTTTTATTCAAAATTTATAGCAGTTTAAATAACCAGGAAGTGAATTTACTGTGTTTACTTCCTGATAGTTCTAACTGACAGGAAGTGACTTTACTGTGTTTACTTCCTGATAGTTCTAACTGACAGGAAGTGAATTTACTGTGTATATTTACTTCCTGATAGTTCTAACTGACAGGAAGTGACTCAGCAGTTTCTATCACATTCTATGGAGAACTGCATGTCACGAACTTTCTTTTCCATTAGAAGCTAACAGAAAAACAGATTAGAATTTAACCACTAGAGGGCACTGCTAATGTAAAAAAAACATGGGTTTAAACTGTAATAACTCTGGAAATATAAATCTCTCGGCAGTGGGAGTACCCTTATTTTACTCAATAGGAAAATCCCTATAATATGTATTTTTTCATAAAAAAAGTTTACTGCTCCTTTAAAGTAATAGGGAAACCTTTGTGCATAGGTGTTAAAACAGAGATAATTACCTTGAATTACAACCTTTATTTTAGTTCAGAGAGATTGTTAGGGATAAATGCAAGAAAGTAGATAATTCCCTATTTACAGTACACGCAATGAAAACATTATTAATGGTAAAATGTTATTGAACTACCCAAGATTTTTGTGTTAAAAAACATTTATTCTTTTCTAAAAAACATGTGTTTTCAGTTGGAGTTTTCACCTTAATTCAAGTTTGCATATTTGAAAACTGCATTAAAAACTGCTTATACGTAATATTAACTAAAATTACAGAAGATGTACTGTTTAGGAGACATTCACACTGGGCAAAGTGAAAGTGAACATTTCCTGGTACTGTACAAAGATTCATTAGCATATGAAAGTAATTGAAACCTTTATTGGTATATGAAACATAACTGAAAAGTCTTAATTAGCATAGGGAACATCATTGATTAGATACGTAGCATAGGAAAACATCACTGGTACCACGTGGTTAACACAATTAGCATACATTAGCATACGGAATTAAGTCTGAATATCTCCTTAACTGTATATCTGCTGGTCTTTTGGTTAACATGAACCGTAAGCAGTTTTTAAAGCCGTTTTCAAATATGCCAACTTGAATTACGGTGAATTTTCCACTTTAAAAAGAATGCATGAATAAAATTCTGCTGTTTTCTGAAAGTATTAATGATTGCACAAAACTCAGCAAAGCAATTAGCTCTCATTATAATGTGTCTGGCTAACTGTGCTTTAATTTAGGAGCACGAGCTATTAGTTGGTTATCAAAATGTGAACAAACACAAATAGCGGGTAAATGTACGCCCTTGGGCGTAATTCAAGCTAAATCTGAAGCAAACATACTACATCAGTGGGAGATAGAGACAGAGATGGCATTCAGGGGGGAGGGTTAACCCTTTGAGTGCCAGAGGGGTACGCAACGCATTGCTCTGCAATGCGTTGTGTACCCCTCTGGCACTCAAAGGGTTAAAACCAAATTGAAATTGACTGGATTTGTTAGATTTTTCATTTCCTGGGCGGAGCGGGGTAAGGAGGAGGAGAATTGGGCTAGAATTAGGCGGAACAGGGTGAGAAGGAGGAGACGTGGGCGGAGTTACTCAGGAAACTCGCCACCACCGGAGAACCAGCCTTTGTCCCCAGAGACCCGGTGATTAATGGTAAAAACCAGTCTCCTGGGAAGATCTGGAGAGTTCTCAGCTGCAATGCGTTGGATACCACGCTGGCACTCAAAGGGTTAAACCGCGATAAATACATTTAAATTTCATTTTGCAAATAGGAAAACATTTAAGGCAAAACCTAATTCCCAGATAATTAATTAGATAAAGACTGTTAATAGTTTATAGCAGCTGATCGAAGCTCACAGATGGCTAAGCATTTGGCTGAAGCAAACGAGCTGGATCGTTCAGACATTCTTAGACAGCAAAATAGGAGAAGTGTAACGTGTGATGAATGTCTCTGACTCACCACTAGCACTCTACTACAGGGCTTCTTAGGACCATTCAGAGCTGCTGCTTGGTGCTGGGCAGAGTACAATGCAACCCCCCCTCCTTAAAGGAGCAGTAAACTTTTTTATGAAAAAATATATATTGTAGGGATTTTCCTATTGAGTAAAATAAGGGTATTCCCACTTCCGAGAGATTTATATTAGCAGAGTTATTCCAGTTTAAACCCGTTTTTTACATTAGCAGTGCCCTCTAGTGGTCAAATTCTAATTAGATTTCCTGTTAGATTCTAATGGAGAAGAAAGTCAGAAAAGTCAGTGATATACAGTTCTCCATAGAATGTGATAGAAACTGCTGAGTCACTTCCTGTCAGTTAGAACTATCAGGAAGTAAACACAGTAAATTCACATCCTGTCAGTTAGAACTATCAGGAAGTAAAGCACAGTAAATTGACTTCCTGGTTATTTAAACTGCTATAAATTTTGAATAAAACATCTGACAGGAAATGCTCTATAAAATATGTGTTTTCATAAAAAAGTTTACTGCTCCTTTAAAGGAAAAGGAACCTCTCCATTAAAAATCACCAGAAAATCATAATGGTCGTATGAATTTTGACGTTTTGCCTTTATTCAATAGAATAAATCTTCAATAAATCTTGGACATCATGTCCATGGAGACAGACACGACAGCTGTCTTTGTCCCATTGTTAACCCTTTGAGTGCAAGAGGGGTATGGAACGCATTGCTTTGCAATGCGTTCCATACCCCTCTGGCACGCAAAGGGTTATAAAAGGCGCTGATAATTGCCATCTTATTTTATACTAGTTGAAGAGCCCGTGTACACGGGCCACAGTGCCACCCAGCAACGGCCGCGCTGCAGTCATGCACAGTAGAAACTGCCCGCACCGCGGCTAATACGGAGCAGGGCGCTCAGAATTCAGACGGCAGTCGAGGATTACGGTCTGAATTCGGAGCCCCACTCCGTTATCAGCCATGGCGCGGGCAGTCTATAGTGCGCATGATGGCTTCTGACAAACAATTTAGCAAATTATTATATAGGATACCAGAGTGAAACATCTTTTTCCACTTGAGACATTTAACAATTCAGATTTTGCCCAAAAGAGAAAAAAAAAAATGTGTTCCAGTTTCCAAAACACCAATTAAATGTCTCCCTGGATCAATATTCTACTGGAGTTGAAACTGTCATAGTTACTTGTATTGTTCTGAGCCTAAACATATCCAGTATTTTTGAAAGATATTCGCTGCATCTACCAACACAGCCCTCCTGGTCCGTGCCCCATCCTTACTGAAAAAAAAAAATCCTTTCCTTTGCCTCTCCAGCTGCTGGAGACTAATTCCCATGATTCCCACCCTGCTAGTGGGAGGTTATGGATTATGAGAGATGCATTTCCTGACAGTTGGAGAGCCATTTGTTGCCTTCTCCTGAGCTAACTGAAATATCTGTTCCTTTAACCCTTTGAGTGCCAGGGGGTGTGCAACGCTTAATCCTAAAGGATGTCCAAATTCTTACTCCTTTTTAACCCTGAAGTTCCTACAGCAGTGTCCGCCACATTGCAAAACAATGCGCTGGAGACTTTTCTAGCATCTGAGGGGTTAAAAATGTATGTGGTTTACTCCCTTTAGACCAGTGGCTCCCAAGCTTTATAAAGTTGTCATGCATCGTATGTAACCCCCTTGATGCGTCAGATAAAGTGACCACAAATCCCATATCATCAGGAATTCTTGTGCAGTCCTACAAAACGGTATTGTCATATGCCTCCCTTGTTTAAGCATTTGAGTGCCAGCGAGTTATCCAATGCACTGCAATACAATACCTTAGCTTGAAAGGTACCCAAACACATTACTTTCTAATGCATCCAAGTGGTTAAATCAGGAGAAAACTTTGTAAACTTTTAATGTCTGGTATGTTTGCAGAAAAATGAAAAAAAATAAGCCGTATACACAAACACGGTGCAATTCTGGTGCAAATTAACAGAAATGTTGAGGACAGATAACATTTTAAGGGGATTTTAACCCCTTGAACCCTGGAGGGGTCTTCCATGCATTCATTGAGTTAACAGCCCTATTTAAAAATATGGGGATTTTTGTCCCTATGTTGTAGTCGGTTGTCCATTGAATCGCTCCCTTTTATCTTTGTGCATACAGTCCAACAAATGCTTTTTGCCGCATATCGCCTATTAGGAACCAACGCTATAGATAATTTATAAATTGTGAAGATACCTGGAGACTTCAAAATGTGCCAACTCAGAGAGCTTCAAAATATTAGCCATTAACCCTTTGCATGCCATAGGGGTACACAACAATGCTTTGCAATTCGATGCGTACCCTTCTTGCACTCAAAGGGTTAAAAAGTTCTCCAGAATGTAGATTTCAGGTAATATATGCCTGCTTGACCTAACCAGGGAAGTGTTACCATTGGACCTCAAGGATCCCCTAGCCCCTTAAGGACCGGCGTGCTTGCGGCCGGCACTTAAGGATGACGGAGCTTTTTTTTGGGGGGGGGGGACACGATACGAATTAGGGGAGTCCTGAAATCCATAACGGTCCTGGGACGTCACGGGTCCTTATTGCACACCAACCGGTGACGTGCCAGGATCGTCATGGGTCCTTATGGGGTTAACATGCTGTAACAGTTTCCTTTGGCCAAATATACATAAGAGAAGTATGATGTTGCCATATGTACTGCTCTTAGAAATGGCTGCCATTAGGGACTGAAGCAGTTAATTGGTGAGAATGAGATGGTAGGTAATACTGGACTCTCTCTCACCCTGAAAAATCTGTCCTTTCACCCTGAGACAATAACATTTAGATCAAAACTCTAAGTATCAGGGTCAAACCCTGAGAGTTCCTTGTATGATTATTAACCCTTTGAGTGCCAAAAAGGTAGTTGGATAATAATAATATATAACAACATAGTTGATGGGGATGAAAAAACAAACGCGTCCATGAAGTCCAGCCTATGCCAAATCAGTTCTATTGATCCAGAGGAAGGCAAAAAAAAAAAATAAAAAAAAAACAGTTGAAGCCATTTCCAATTTAGCCCCAAGAGGGTAAAAAAACTCCTTCCTGACTCCAAATGGCAGTCAGATATTTCCCTGGATCAACAACCTATCTGCTTTGAAGCCATCTGTCATAATTCTCAATATTGTTCTGCGCTAGATAGGTATCCATTGCTTTGTTTTTAAGCTGTTACAGTATCTGCAAGCACAAGAAACCGAGGCAATGAATTCCATAGCTTTACAGCCTTTACTGTAAAAAATCCTTTCCTCTTGTCTTAATGGATGACCTCTCGTTATATACTTGATTAAACTCCAACACTCATCTGTCTCGCTGTAAGTAGGGTTACCACCCAGCCAGTATTTTACCGGCAGGCCGGTAAAAAATTGGCTTCTGTCCAATGTTAAGTCTATGGAGAGAATGCCATGGCCGGTATTTTTTGTAAGAAAAGGTGGCAACCCTAGCTGTAAGAAATGGAATTATAAACAGGTAGAATTGACCAGCGATATCTTTTGTATCAGGTGACTAAGGCTAGGTTCAGTAGTAGTTTCATCCAGTGGAATCATTGTACTATATTTTATATCCAATAGTGTAATATGGCTTTTTTCCCTCCCAGAATTCCTCTCAATAAAAAAAACAGAGGCTAGGTCAGAGATGGGCAACGTGAGACCACACAGCTGCTGCCGGACTACAACTCCCATCATTCCCTACTAGCTGTTGACTGGTGGGGAATGATGGGAATTGTAGGCTGGCTGCTGTAGGATCACCAGTGATCACCACTGTGTTAGTTGCAATTTAAGAAGCTACAGACGTGCAGTGCTAGAGCAAACCAAAGGCACAATAAGAGAGAAATGAAAATTCCCATCAGTTTAAATGGGGCTTTAACCCCATGAATGCTAGAGAGCTTCGCAATGTGTTGGAGACCTCTCTGGCATTCCAGGGGTTAACCCCTTTGAGTGCCATAGGGGTATGGAACGCATTTCAAAGCAATGCGTTCTGTACCCCTCTGGTACTCAAAGGGTTAAAAGCTCTATTTGAATGACCGGGACATTTTATTTTATCCCTATGGTGCAATTGCTTTGCACCAGAACTGCACCGTGTTCACTTACTTAACCCTTTAAGTGCCAGAAAAGGTATCCAGTGCTTTGCAAAGCAATGTATTGGACACATCTCTGGCACTCAAACATTTAATTGCACCTAAAATTTATCAGATTACATGGATTGCAAGGTGCTCTAGGTGCACTTAGCTCCACCCATGGCCACACCCCCAATCACATGTCCCCACCCCTGTCCAATCACTAGTTCCTGGCAAAAAATACTCTTGGCCCATAACAAGAAATACAAAAAGCTTTAACCCCATGGTTCCCTGAGAGAGCTCTCTAGCATCCAAATAATATTATATAATAGCTTGTAAAGGGGTACAAAACTGGTGCAGGAACACGGAGATTGCTCTGGTCACACCCACAATCTAGAATGTGGGTGTGGCCAGCACAGCTGAGGCACCTCCGCTCAAAACTTGTAAGTAGTTGCCTGCTCTACCTATTGGGAAATCCAGCTCAGGATTCCATGACACCAATTTGCAGTGCATTATTAACATGCTGTTCTGAGTAAGTTGTGGTGGGTAGGGGGTTAGGGACATGATTGGTGCAAGTCACCTATGAGAAGAACCTCATAAAAAAAAAAAGCATGTTAGGCACGTTTTTGTAAGTTCATTAGGTATCACAGTCAGGATAATGTGCCTGTGTGAATTAGCCTTAAAGGGATAGTAATGCTTGATTTAATAAAGTTTAATATTGTACATTATAAAAATATAAATGAAATGATTTAAGTCCCGTCTCTCAATCATGTATAGTTTAAAAGTCATAAGCTTCTAAAGATCCCCCCTCCTGCCCCCTGGTATGCAAGCACACTGTGTAGACAGTTCTAATGAAAGGGATAGTAATACTTCGCTTTAACTTTATTTTATTTTGTAGGCATTAAAAAACCATGAAGAACGATATAAGTCTTATCTCTCAAACCTTTATGGTTTAAGAGATATTCACAAACAAAGTATCCCCCCCCGTTCAGCCAGAGCAGAAGGGAGGTGCCCAGGTAGACTGCAGAGAGGGACAATCTTCAATTAAGATAAAGGAAAAAGCTGAAAAACTTGTCAAGGGGGGCAGGGCTTTCATTGTTCTCATAGGAAGAAGATTGTCCCCTGCTGTTATCTGTCTGGTCTTACAACCTGATCCACATCTGAGAAGAGATGGCTTACACTAGGTAAAAGGGGTGGGAGGGGAAACTTTGCTTGTGAATATCTCTCAAACCATAAAGGTTTGAGAGATAAGATTTATATCATTCTTCATGTGTTTTTAATGCCTACAAAATTAAATAAAGTTAAAACGAAGTATTACTATCCCTTGAAGTATTTCTTTGTACACTATGCTGTTTCAGCTCTGCAGGCGAGCCGTCCGGTCCCGGAACCAGAATCTCAGTCTGTCAGCTAGAGCTCTGACGTGTGTAAAAGGGATGGGAGGGGTGAACTTTAAAAGATTATAACTCAAACTATACAAGTTTAAGAGATGGGACTTAGATAATTTCATTTATATTTTTAATATGTACAATATTAAACTTTATTAAAATCAAACATTACTATGTCTTTCAGATGTGTTAACATTATTGCAAGTATTTAAAGAAACTGAGCAGATTGAAATGTAGAATTAAAATCTGGGCTTCAAAAAAAATCTTCACTTTAATAAAATGCTGATATCTTTTTTTTTACTTTACATGTTCCACAAATGCATAATATTTGTCAATCACTCCTAATTTTTCCTCTCCTAGTCTTCACCTACTATTTTACATTTCTGTGTTGCCAAGAAGAAAGCATGTGAATCTGTATCCAGGGAGGTTTCTGTTAGGGTTTGTACAAGCAGGAATAGTCTAAAAATGCAAAAAAGATACAATGTTTAAAAGATATTGTAACAATGTAGAAAAGTCTGCCTCTACAGCATTCAGAGCACTCAGCTACAGGGATAGTGTAACACTGCATCACTGCTTTCATAGTTCCTAACAGAAAGCTGTCTATAAATAGAGATTCAGTTCAGTATCAGAGACAGAAAACTGTAAAAATAGGCCAAGATGGAACAAACTGTATTTTACAAAAGAGTTTACTGTATCTGCATGTGTATTATGTGCAGAAGGTTTAAAGTCACACAGGAAGTTGACTGTCCCTATTGTTGGTTAACTAAAATATATATCAAACTACAACAGATGGTGAGAAACGTGTGCATCTCCAGCTACTGTCGGGATACAACTTCCATCATCTTTTGTTAGCTGACAGTCATCTGAGGATGATGGGTGTTGTATTCCAACACTGAAAGGACTATGGGTAGCCCATCTCTGAACTACATGTAACACAATTTTCTCCAGGAGCAATCCTATATAATAATTGGCTAAATGTTTGTAACAATGCAGTCATGCACAGTAGAGACTGCTGTGCGTAGTGCAGTCATACTCAGTAGAGACTGCTGTGCGTGGTGCAGTCATGCTCAGTAGAGACTGCTGGGCGTGGTGCAGTCATGCACAGTAGAGACTGCTGGGCGTGGTGCAGTCATGCTCAGTAGAGACTGCTGGGCGTGGTGCAGTCATGCACAGTAGAGACTGCTGGGCGTGGTGCAGTCATGCACAGTAGAGACTGCTGGGCGTGGTGCAGTCATGCACAGTAGAGACTGCTGGGCGTGGTGCAGTCATGCACAGTAGAGACTACTGCGCGTGGTGCAGTCATGCACAGTAGAGATTGCCCGTGATGCGGCTGATACTTCGGAGCGCCCCGCAGCTGTCTGGCACTGTATCAGCCGCGGCATGGGCAGTCTCTACTGTACACGACTGCCACGCGACCGGCTGGCACTGAATCAGCCACAGCGCAGGCAGTCTCTACTGTGCACGACTGCCCAGCGACCAGCTGGCACTGTGGCCTGTGTACACGGGCTCTTCAACTAGTATGGCAATATTACAATAACTGTAATGAAACTGATATTAGTAATACCTTATCTATATGAATCCCAGACAGCAGTAGTTCTGTTTCATTGTGATCCAAATAGTTGTGTTACCTTCGGGAGGCAAAAAGATTAGCCCTTTGAGGGCCAGAGGGGGTATGCAACGTATTGCAGAGCAATGCGTTGAGTACACCTCTGGCATTCAAAAGGTTAAACTGCATGAATTTGTACTGTACAGTTTTCTATACCTTTTTCTTTTATTTTTAAACACAATATCATTCCATGAAGAGTCTTCCTTGCATGTAATAGGACTTACTTTCCATAATTTGTTTAATTGCCAACATCATGTTGTGATGCACAGATACTGTCAAATTCTTCTTTATGATAATAATAAAGTAACAAGCCTATTGAAGTCGTGTTAGAAGTAATCCAATATCATTTTCTTGGCAAACAGCTATTTTATTTTCCTATGGGCATTGTGTTCAAAAGAAATGCGGAATAATTATGTTTCAAACCATCTGCACCAAAGGGAGATAAATAAAAAGAGTATCCTTTTAAAATGTCGTCCAGTATTAGGCGACAAAGCAAATGCAGCATTAAACATGTCGCAAGAATGAAAAGGCGATATCAGAATCTTTCCCACATCAAAAGGGCAAGATTCTGATATTGCGGTCTTAAACGTCACACATTTTAACAGTTAACCTTGAAAATGAAATGATCCAATACCTTGGAAACAGTGGGCCTTTCAGTAGACTTGTGCACGGCAAAATTTTTGGTAAAATTCAATTTCAGACTAATTTTTTTTTTTTTTTTTTTAAATTCAGAGGATCCGAATTTCGGACTGGACCTGTTCAACTTGGATGAAATTCGTCAATAGTCCGAATTATTCGGCCGAATTAAAAAAAAAAAAAAATAATTAAAAAATATTCAATAAGAAATTAAAATTAAACAAATAAAAAAAAAAAAAATACATTAAACTAAATTAATAATAAAATTAAATCTCTAATGAGACAGGAAGGCATATTTTATAAACCCCTACATGCTTATATATGTATATGTCACATCAAATTAAAGCCCTTTCTGCCCTTTAAAAAATAGTATATAGTATGTCTTTGTGCAATAAATGAGAAAGACAGGAATTATGGTTGAACACACACATAGCAAAAATGCCAAAATTGTTTGTGTCCTTATGTGGTTAATATCTGCACTTTGCATGAACTGTAAAGCACCTGTTTTACCACATCTATTTTTAGCAGCATGTAGCAACATTGTAATAGTTTCAGGCGGGAAAGTACCGTCCGAATTTCGAAATTTACACTGAAATTTCAGACTAGGTCCGTTTCGGATTCTGAATTTTTGTGGGCGCACATTGGCTATCGGAAGGTCCAAATGATGCCAAATACGCCTTATTCCTCTGAATTCCGAAATCAGCCAAACTGAATCTCACAAGTCTACTTTTCAGGTCCGTGCATTTAAAGCAGAACTATCACATGCAACCTAAAGTGGAGCGATCACATTGGCTAGATATCGATCTCTGCTAATGCGATCGCTCCACTTTAGTGACAGACAGCCTCCGTCACCGGAGGATGATGGGTAGTGGGACGGAGCTGTCTCTGGTCGGCAAAGTTCGGCAAGCCGGAAGTAGGCTGCTGGACACTTTTTAAAGTTTAATTCTTGCGAATGTAACTGCTTTTTAAATATAATGAACACTATTTTCAGTGTTTTAGAGAAATGCTCTAACTAATGAGCATTACATGTAGTTAGGTGAGAGATCCCCTTTAAATCGTTTGTTATTTTTGTTTAAAAAAGCTTGCTGTGACGAAATCTACATCGTCAAAAACAAGCCTGTGCCTTACTTCCAGACAGACTGTGCGGGTATATCTCTGCACCGCAGTCTGTCAATCTTCTTCTGTTCCCTCCCCAAGTATGGTCGCGTTCCAAGCAGCTTACATGGAGAAATCCTCCGTCATCGTCGGAGGGTGGAACGTGACCATGCTTGGAGAGGGAACAGGAGAAGACTGACAGACTGCGGTGCAGAGTCTGGAAGTAAGGCACAGGCTCATTCTTAACAATGTAGATTTCATCACAGCATGTTTTTCTAAACAAAAATAACAAACGATTTAAAGGGATAGTAATACTTCATTTTAACTTTATTTTATTTTGTAGGCATTAAAAAAACATGAAGAATGGTATAAGTCTTATCTCTCAAACCTTTATGGTTTATGAGATATTCACAAGCAAAGTTTCCCCCTCCCGCCCCTTTTACCTAGTGTAAGCCATCTCTTCTCAGATGTGAGTCTGGTTGTATGACAGTACAGATAACAGAAGGGGACAATTTTCTTTGTATGAAAACAATGAAAGCCCTTCCCCCCTTGACAAGTTTTTCAGCTTTTTCCATTATCTTAATTGAAGATTGTCCCTCTCTGCAGTCTACCTGGGCACCTCCCTTCTGATCTGGCTGAACAGGGGGGGATACTTTGTTTGTGAATATCTCTTAAACCATAAAGGTTTGAGAGATAAGACTTACATCATTCTTCATGTTTTTTTAATGCCTACAAAATAAAATAAAGTTAAAACGAAGTATTACTATCCCTTTAAGCTTATCGCTAGATACGGATTAAAATAAGATAAAGTTGTATAGGGGTGATAGTTCTCCTTTAATTTTGCAAGTCTTATGCACAAAGCGTGTAGGAATCACACATACAACCACTGCTAGTACTTACATCCAAATATGTTAAACCTTTGACCGCAAGAGCGCTCACCTCAGAACAGAAAGGTGGTGTCCAGATGGCTTGCAGAGAGGGACAATCTTCAGTTAGCATAAGGGAAAAACCTGTCAAGGGGGGCAGAGCTTTCATTGTTCTCACAGTAAAAAGATTGTCCCTTGCTGTGAGCTGGCAGGTCTTAAGACCAGATTCCACATCTGAGGTGAGCAGTGTTACATCAGTAAAAGGGGCGGGAGGGGGATACTTTATCATTCAATTACTCTTGAACTACAACTCTGACAGTATTGAAATAGCACTCTCCATGGCCCAAATACTATGAAAATTAATTGGTGCTGATTTTATTGTGATACATTACTATCCTTTTAAGTCCTTTTGATGCGGCCGAGATTCTGATATCGCCCTTTTCGTGCCAGCGACACGTTTAATTCGCCGTTTTCTGTGTCACCCAATAGTGGGCGAAGTTTTGATAGTGAACCAATAAAATCACCGTTTGATTTAACCATTTGAGTGCCAGATGCATTGCAATGAGTTGGATACCTTTCACGTATGGTGCTTTTAACCCCTTGAATGCTAGAATGGTCTCTAAAGTATTAAGAACTTTCGATTAATACATTTTTTTGTTTTGTTTTTAATCCAAATTTCCCATCCTTATCAGAGATCTTTAATTTGCCGCTGGTTTTAGTGTTACTGATTGGAAAACCTTTAGACACAGTGGGGGACATTGTTTTATGCTGTGAATTCAGTCCAGTTGGCAATGGAGACCCAGCATGAAAGTGTTACATAACGCCCATGTAATGTACCTATTCGTGCACCTTGCAGTTCACTATTCTCCAAATGAAACGTTGCTGGACTGCAACAAATAAGACAAAAAGAAAGAAAAACTGGCCTAGATTATGTACATACTCCCACTGAAAAGAGTTTAACTCCTTGAAGACCAAAGTAGTGTGCAACGCATTAAAAAGAAATATATTGAACGCCCTCTCTGGTCCTAAATGAGTTAAATTAAAAAAACATTCCTGCAAACAAATAAAAAAAAAAAAAAAAAAATCAGAACAAGAAATTATGCTCTATGAGACATTCTGACCAGAGATCATTGCCTGTTTTCATATTTTTAACCCTTTGAGTGCCCAAAAGGTACGCACTCAAAGGGTTAATGTAGCTCAAGAAATTTTAACATTCTCTCTTGTATGTCAGTAAATGTGAAAAACAATGTTAGCCTTTTGGAAATGTTTGTTTTGGATCATAAGGGATTATCACAAGTAAAAGACAACATGAGCCTAAGAGAGCCCTTGGCTGGTGGGCAACTTGTTGCTAATTCCTGGTTTGATATCTCTGTCTTCAGTTTCTTCTTTTCTGATCATGTTCGTTTTCTCTGAACTGATCATGTTACAATGCACTGTCATTGAGAGGAGAGTGGTAAATCTGCAACAGTGATAAAAGTAGGAGGACTGCTTTTAAAGTACGGCACGAATTTCCAAAATAAAACTGGGGACCATTTGTGGACCTTGGCATAGCCAATCCAGCCCATCATGCAAAAATGTGATTTACTACTAAACATAATAATCCTCACCTGGTCTTTAACAAACAGGCAGAAATGTCATGCTTAGAATGGACATTTGTGTAACAAAATGTATGGTAGCTTTTCATCTCCCTTTTTAGACAGACTTGTCTTTAGTACCAATACATCGGTTAACCCTTTGAGTGCCAGAGGGGTACGCAATGCGTTGCATACCGCTCTTGCATGCAAAAGATTAATAGCAGATTCACTGTTTTCTCATTCTGGGCCTTGAAGAAAAATTATTAGAATCCCCTATGTAAGGGATGTTTTTTTTGGTGATCTCCTCAGGGTTAGTTGGGGGTTAATGCTCTGCAGTTTTGGCTGGCAACAGCAGAGGGGCAGGCAATGCCAGCTTACATTGTGTTTATGAGAGACAGGTAGTATCATCTCCAATATTCAGTGTTATAGAACCAAGCACATACGCATGCGTAGTGTTAGACATCCCTTGTATACCTGGAAGGGGGTAGTCTGCATTTTTACCCTTTACTCAACACAACAGAGCTTAGAGCCATTTTGTAAACTTAGGGAGTGTGTACCTGGGTCTCAAGTATGAGAGGTAGAGATTGTACCTCATTCAAACCTGTGTGTTGCTGTTTAGAGCCATTTGGGATGTCAGGTCCGTCTGGCTGTTCACCTGTGTAACGATACTACGGAGTTTAGTGTAGATGGCTCTCCCACACCGATGTGCAGCTCCCCGTAGCTAAGTATCTTTTAAGTTCTCTTTTAAGTTCTCTTTTTATATCCCAGAGTTGGTATGTCTTTCATACTCCTGTGAACTCTGGCAGGATGTTTATCTCATCACCTGTTTAATTATTGCATGTTTAATAAACTGTAGTTCTAGTTTCACTGCAGTGTGTCTTCATCTTTATTCTGAAATTCCAGACCTCTAATTGTAACACCCTACTAGTGGGTGCCAGGTTATGTGGGGCAACGTGCTGATAATTAGAATAGAAATATAAATTTATATATTGGGGACTGAAAAAGTAAGGTAGATCACCATCACTGGGGTAAGACAGGCCTTTCAGCAGTATATAAAAATAGTTTCATGCTTTGAAGCTTTGAACCAACGTTCTCTTTCACTTTCTCGGAGCCTTCATTCTAGTTTATTCCAATCTACGTTTCTTTTCCATTTTACCAAAAGCTAAAGAGGCAAATGGGACCAGCATTCTAATAACAAGTAAACTGAGCTCAGAGGTTACATTTCATGGAATGTAATGTTTCATTTTAGGTTTTATTTGAGTAGTATATATTAATTATAACGGAGGATTGTCAGGATTCAAAATGTAATTTGCTCACATGGGAGATGGCAGTTCTGCTAATTGAGGTATCTTGGATGCTATTGGCGTATTCTGACCTCCAGTCCTGGGATATCCTGCAGTCTAGCGTCACTTAGAACCTTCTGACTCCACTCAGAATTAATCTATAATCCACTCCTATACACAACATTTTTGCCATATTTTTTTAACCTTACAACAGTAATCTTGTGCTTATGGTGCCCTCCTGACTGTCTTCTGTGTCCTAAAGTACTTGGTTTGATGTTGACAATGACTGTACCCTGCTCTCTGATAATACGTCCTCTACTCCAGTTCAATAAACATTTGCTTAGACTGACTATGTCTAATCCTTGCTCCCTGGTAATAAGACCTCTGCTACTTTTGACTATGCCTGGTTCCTGCCTCCTGATTATACAAGTTTCCATAGGCTTTCTGACCTTGGGGATCAACCCTTGGTGGCGATCAGGTCTGTGGGTGAACATCTGTGTTTCTGGCACCTGTATTAATTTTTTTTTTTAAGCACAGCCCATGACACTTGCTTTCCTTTTCATTAATTTAGTGTACTTACGTACACTATTTTATTCTTGTTTTCATTTTGTGACTCAGCTGTGTATGAACTCTGTGTGCATCTGCCTTGCTAACTGCATGCACTGGTTGTACAGGTGAGTTAGGAACAGTGAATGAATGGAGGGCAAGACCTGCATAGAAAGAATTCTTATGATTCTTATCAGACACTATTCAGTCACTGATTCTTTACAGACTGAACAGTGGGGTGTTATCTCTGGTAGGAAAAGATTAATTGAAATAGCAGATTCAAGATAAGCATGTGTAATTAAATAAATGGACTGGTGGTATGTAAAGTAGTTTAATATATACAATTCAAAAGGACAAAAGGAGAGAAAAACGGGAGTTGCCTCTTAGTGATATACATTAATCCACACAGACCACCACCAAAATCACCTAATAGGTGGGTACTCACAAGGAGGATGGCTGTGAATCCACTTATGTAGAACATAGCTAAAAATGTTTATTGGGAGGAGCAGGGCTGCACCTCATCAAACATGCTCTCTCAAAAGGTAAGATAATAAAATGACATGGAAAACAAAAACCAGATAGGGCGCCCAATAGTGCAATATTGTCAAATACGCAAAAATGAACACATTTAATATTGCTCACAAAAGGAGATGGTCAGAGCGAAATCTGACTATAACAGCAGGTGGAGATTTTCACCCGTCTCCACTTGGGCAAACTGGCACTGCAATGTATTGGATGATATCCCAAATATTCTCGACTCCCCTTACACCGAAAACAGCTGCATCAAATATTCCTCTTGAGATTTGGTATCAGAAGTGGTAAATATTATATATATATGAAAACAAAGGCTCCAAAAATACAACATTTTTATTATAATAATCCTATAATATAATTTGCTAAGATGCATCGCTCCCTGTGTGCATAACATGCTCATGTGCACTAGAGACTGGCCGAACGATGCAGTCATGCACAGTAGAGACTGCCGGAATGAGGCAGCCATGCTATCACGGTGCCTGTGTTATCGCTGGCAACATTGTGATTCAGTGCTACTTCCTGATTCCATTTATTGGCTATTGTGGTTTTGCTCCGCCCAGTGCTAGCCCTTAAATACTGAGCCCTGTCACTTCTGCAATGACCTTTCGTGGTGTTCCAGTTGCCAGCGCTTGTTCCTGACTTCTGTGTGAATCCTGTGTATGACACGGACTGCCTGACTACTCTGCCTGATTACGTTCCTGCTCTGTGTATTGACCCGGCCTGGCTGACATTCCTGCTCTGTGTACCGACCTGGACTGGCTGACGTTCCTGCTCTGTGTACCAACCCGGCCTGGCTGACGTTCCCGCTCTGTGTACCGACCCGGACTGGCTGACGTTCCTGCTCTGTGTACCGACCCGGCCTGACTATGTTCCTGCTCTCTGTACCGATTTGGCCTGGTTTCCTACTCCATTCGGTGATCCGGTCGGAGTACGTGCCTCCAGTGCTCGCACTGTCTACTGACAGTTCTTGGTTGCCTCGTATACTCTGCTCCGGCAGTCCTGCTCGCTGTGACCCAGTCTCCGGTTATTGTGCCTCGTGATCCTTCCACCCCGGTGGTTGAGATCAATCAGGTTGCACCACTGTACGCTTGATCTGTTCATAGCAATTACCTGAGGTTGGTTGTTCCCTGGGTGCCTCGGTTGTTCCTGTGGCCTTGCAGCTAATTCACGTCTGACCGTTCGTTTAACCCCTTGGGGGTTGCTGAAGTTGCACTTTGGGTCACACTGTCTGCAGGTTACATTGGCGTTACTACGTGCTATACAGTATCAGTCACCCTCGACTGTGCTGGCAGTCTGTCACTTCCAGGGCCTTCATTTACCTCCATGTGGCCTCTGTCGCTTTGTGTCACTCTCTGCGTAGAGTGTGTCCCGTGGGCCTCAGTCCTATTAGGGCCTGTCCATACCTCCTGGCCTAACAGCACCCGTCTCTCCACAGTCTCTTCTAGGATTCACACGAACTGTAACCTGACCTGTGGCAGTGTTGTACCTTTGTATTTCACTGGACCGGTGTGGGTTACTAAATCTAATAGTAACCTGACCTGTGTCAGTATTATTTCTGTCTGTATATACTGGACCCGTGTGGGTTACTCTAATTTCTGTGGTTTCAATAAAACTGTGTTTTTACCCAAACCATCTGTGTCTGAGTGTCTTAAAAAACCATTACACATGCACAGTAGAGACTGCCCGAACGATGCAGTCCTGCACCGTAGAGACTGCCCGAACGATGCAGTCCTGCACAGTAGAGACTGCCTGAACGATGCCGTCATGTGCAGTAGAGACTGGCCGGAACAATGCAGTCATACGCAGTAGAGTCTGCCCGAACGATGCAGTCATGCACAGTAGAGATTGCCAGAACAATGACGTCATGCACAGTAGAGTCTGCCCGAACGATGCAGTCATGCACAGTAGAGACTGCCAGAACAATGCCGTCATGCACAGTAGAATCTGCCCGAACGATGCAGTCATGCACAGTAGAGTCTGCATGAACGATGCCGACATGCGCAGTAGAGTCTGCATGAACGATGCAGTCATGCGCAGTAGAGACTGCCCGAACGATGCAGTCATGCACAGTAGAGTCTGCATGAACGATGCAGTCATGTGCAGTAGAGTCTGCACGAACGATGCAGTCATGCGCAGTAGAGACTGCCCGAACGATGCAGTCATGCGCAGTAGAGACTGCTGGAATGATGCAGTCATGCGCATTAGAGACTGCCCGAACGATGCAGTCATGCACAGTAGAGACTGGCCGAACTATGCAGTCATGCACAGTAGAGACTGCCGTAACGATGCAGTCATGCATAGTAAAGACTGCCCGAACGATGCAGTCATGCACAGTAGAGTCTGCACGAACGATGCAGTCATGCACAATAGAGACTGCTGGAATGATGCAGTCATGCGCATTAGAGACTGCCCGAACGATGCAGTCATGCGCAGTAGAGTCTGTCCGAACGATGCAGTCATGCACAGTAGAGTCTGTCCGAACGATGCAGTCATGCACAGTAGAGATTAGCCGAACAATGCAGTCATGCACAGTAGAGATTAGCCGAACAATGCAGTCATGCACAATAGAGACTGGCCGAACAATGCAGTCATGCGCAGTAGAGACTGGCCGAACGATGCAGTCATGCGCAGTAGAGACTGGCCGAACGATGCAGTCATGCGCAGTAGAGACTGCCCGAACGATGCAGTCATGCACAATAGAGACTGCCCGAACGATGCAGTCATGCGCAGTAGAGACTGGCCGAACGATGCAGTCATGCGCAGTAGAGACTGCCCGAACGATGCAGTCATGCACAGTAGAGACTGCCCGAACGATGCAGTCCTGCGCAGTAGAGACTGCCCGAACGATGCAGTCATGCGCAGTAGAGTCTGTCCGAACTATGCAGTCATGCGCAGTAGAGACTGGCCGAACGATGCAGTCATGCGCAGTAGAGACTGGCCGAACGCACCGGCCTCCAGTCAGAGTAGCAGCACAACTGATCTGGAGTGGGACTCTCCGAACGGCCCACCGCCGGTCTCCAAACCCGGCTACAGGGCAGCAGCCGAGACCGCTGGATGGCACTTTGGAAAAAGTAGGAGGCAGCACCAGTGGGACTTTTTCAAGAGTTTATTAATGAGGAAATATATACAAATGCCATGGGTGAAAATCACTCACTCATACATCAAATCTTCATGCCCAGGTGCACATTCCCATAGGTAGATACAGAATGAAGAACAGAACAGGGCAGCACCCGTGGGTCCGGCACCAGGCCGGACAAGGGGATAAAACACAAGGTAACTATGTTGTAGCATCTTGAGAAAGGTCCCTGTGTGGCCCGAAATGTTGACGATTTGTTTGTGCCAATAAATTTTGTGAAGATTATTAATAAGACCCAAGTTTGCTGCCCTCTTCTGTTCTTCATTATATATATATATATAATTTATTAATTTTTAACACTTCCAATACCATATCTCAAGAGGAATATTTGATGCAGCCGTTTTCTGTGTAAAGGGAGTCCAGATTGTTTGGGACATCATCCAATACATTGCAGTGCTGGTTTGCCCGAGTGCAGACGGACGAACATCTCCACCTGCTGTTATAGTCAGATTTCGCTCTCACCTTCTCCTTTTGTGAGCAATATTACATTTGTTCATTTATTGTGTATTTGACAATATTGCACTATTGGGTGCCCTATCTGTTTTTTTGTTTTCCATGTCGTTTTATTAATATATACTACAATAAAAAAAGTTACAACAAAAATTACTTTTCCTTTAACCCTTTTAGGACCAGAATGGGTGTTCATTATATATGAAGTTTAACTTACAATATTATACATCTGCAGATGCATAACACTAAATTCAAAATAAAGGGTTACTATGCCTTTAAAATCTATGCAGGTTACACATCCAGCCAAACATTTTAAATACTTGTCTTATTTTCTTGACATGATACAGCGACAACTACAACAGACAGTTTTCTGATGTTCAAAACAGCTGCTAGAAGCCATAGTTCAGCCCATACTAATCTCTACTTACATTCCCATAAGAGTCACTTTGGTTAAGAACAGGGACAGCCAATCCTGGTGTTCAAGAACGACTCAATCAGTGACTCAAGCACTTGAATTAACCCACTTGTGATCCGATAGGTAATCCTGAAAATCTGCATCTGAGGTCCACGCAAGGTCCATTTTCAAATTAGACAGTGTAGGCAACTGCCTAGGATGCCAAATTTTAATGAGTGTCTCTGCAATGCTGGCTACACTCACCATGCCAAGTTGTGGATGTTCACTGTATAATCCAATTTTATTTAAGCAGGTACTATAAGGTCAATATAAGACCCTTTCAACCAACCATTACTTCACTCTGAGTTATGAGAACCCATAGCTCATAACTCACCTGTTCCCTGCTAGATCATGGATACCTATACAGCTGGATGACATAAGTGTCTTACTCAGCACTCATGGGTATTTTTAACTGTGTCCATAGAAGCCCCGTGTTGGTGAATCAGATGTCAGTGGGCTTCTATGGAGAGGAAAATGCTACCATTAGCACCGAGTAGGCTGCTAATGTCACCCAGTTGTGCAGATATCAGTGATCTATACAGCAAACCATCACAGAGCAGGTAAGTAATAAGCTATGGGACCCTGTTCTCACAGCTTTGAAGGCACTAAAATTGTATTAAAGGAGTCTTGAATTGACCCTATACTGCCCTTTTTTGGTTTCATTCTGTGCTAGTTTTGTCATAAGACAAGGATATTTTCTTGTGCCAGAACACTGTGGAAGGATCTGGTGGGTGATGTGATGTAATGACGGAGGCTGAAGCCATAGGAAAAGCATGGACAACATGAAGCCCTCTATCTGCTGCAAGACTACAACTCTCATCATTCCTGGCCAGCTAATGGCTGGTGGGGAATGATGGGAGTTGTACTTCAGCAGCAGCTGGATGGCCTCATGTTGCTCATCACTTCCATAGGCAGGTCAGGCCATGCACATAGCAAGATGGCTTGGAGTGTGTGAGGTGTAAATCCAGCCCTCCAGGGACTGATGCAGCTGGCTTAAAATGACAGCTCCACAAAAAAAGACTTTGGCGGAAAGGAAAACCCCCACCCCACATCTATATAATGTCAAATTCTTTTTTATTTTTTTGTAACATTGTATCAATTGATTAGGTTGAAAAAAAAGACATGTCCCTTGAAGTTCAACCTATACCACCTCAACGATCGTGATTCAGAGGAAGGCAAAAAATAAAATAAAGGCAAAACAAAACCAGACTGATGTCATGTTCATTTAACCCCTTAAGGACCCATGACGCGCCAGGACAATCATGGGTAAATTTGTGTTAAGGACCCATGATGGTCCTGGCACATCATAGAATTCAGCTCTGCAGCCCTTAACTGACATCCATACAGCCGGTTGTTAAGGCTTAAGCCCCAAGTGGGAAAAAACTCCTTGTGGACTCCAAATGGCAGTCAGATAGTTCCCTGCATCAGCATTCTATCAGCTGTGAAACAAACTGTCATAATTCTCAATATTGTTCTGAGCTAGAAAGGTATCCATTACTTTTTTCAAAGCAACTATGGTATCTGCAAGTACAACATCCCAAGGTAAAGAATTCCATAACTTTACTGCCCTTACTGTAAAAAAAACAAACCTGCCTTTGTTTTAGTCGAAAGAGCCTTTCCTCTAAACATAATGGATGACCCCTCATTCTTAACTCAGGTCTTTGAGTAAATAATTCATGGGAGAGTTCTTTGCATTGACCTTGAAAGTATGTGAAAATTATAATCATATCACCTATTAGACATCTGGTCTCTAATGTAAACAAACCCAGTTTTGCTCTCTCTCTCTTTATAACTCAGATCCTCCAATCCCTTTATCAGTTTTGTTGCACGTCTCTGCACTTTTCAGCTCAATAATGTCTCTTTCAAGAACTGGTGCCCAAAATTGTACTCCATATTCCAGATGAGGCCTAACCAAGGATTTATATAAAGGTAGATCTATATTTGCATCCTGTGCATGTTTTTATACAGGATAGTACCCTATTGGCTCTTGCAGCAGCTAGGTGACTCTGCACACTGTTGTGAAGTTTGTTGTCGACCAGTATTCCTAAATCCTTTTTTAATTAGGGTTCCTCAAGTAGGTTCCTGTTTAGTGTATATGTAGCATATTTCTTTCTGCAGCCCAAATGCATAACCATACATATAGATACCCTATGCATAATATAGTGAGATGTCTACTTTCTGGAAATATATTGTTTTATGTAGTTAGTTGTTTAAGACAATTTTACCATTTAACCACTAGAAAACGTATTTTAGTTCATAAAGTTGAAAATACAGTTTTGCACTCCTGGCAATGCATGTTGTTAAAACTATACACATTTGTTATTTTTTTACTTGGGGGATTCAAGCCTTTTTCAAATATTTGAAAGCGGAACTAACACCGCTAAGAAACTTTGTTTGTAATAATTCCCTATCTGGTGACTAGCTGCTTAGTAGCGCTAGTCACCAGAATTATTACCTCTTTATGGAGAAATATGCATTCATCCTCGGCTGACAGGCAGGTCGGAGCGTGGACATCTTGCCCTAGTGACATCCGCAAGCCAGCGCTGTCAATCCCAGCCGGCTGTAGGAGGAGTTGCTAGGGGCCATTCGGCTCCAGAAGGGACTGACAGCGCACGCGCGCGGCAAGATGTCCGCGCTCCGTCCTGCCTGTCAGCTGAGGATGACTGCATATTTCTCCATAAAAAGGTAATAATTCTGGCGACTAATGCTACTAAGCAGCTAGTCGCCAGATAGGGAATTATTACAAACAAAGTTTCTTAGCGGTGTTAGTTCCGCTTTCAAATATTTGAAAAAGGCTTGAATCCCCCAAGTAAAAAAATAACAAATGTGTATAGTTTTACCAACATGCATTGCCAGGAGTGCAAAATTGTATTTTCAACTTTATGAACTAAAATACGTTTTCTAGTGGTTAAATGGTAAAAATGCCTAAAACAACTATATCTTTTTATTATGTACTAGCTGAAATGCCCATGTACACGGGCCACAGTGCCACCCAGCAACCTCGGCTGGTGGCCGGATCCTGTTGGCTGCGCTGCAGTCATGTGCAGTAGTGACTGGCCGAACGTGCTGCGGCTCTTAACGGAGATGGGCGCTCCGAATTCAGACCGTAGTCCTCTCTGTGCACCTTCTTGGGACCCCCAGTCTCTATAGCGCATGACTGCAGCGTGCACAGCCTTCTCTACTGCGCATAATGGCTTCTGACAAACATACTTAGCAAATGATTATATAGGATACCCCCAGTGTGTATATCAACCCAGAGGACCTCTACATTCTCACTGGATGTTTCACTAATATCGTCCCTTATACTAGGTGTTAAGGCATTCTTTACCTATAAGAATAGCCGCCACCTCTTTTATAACCCTATCTCTCCTAAAAAGGGAAGAACCCTCCAGTCATGTCCCATGTAAGCAGCAGTACCAACGAAGACAAAGGAGATACAATTCTGGGGAAAACAAACTGTACTTTAGAGAATAGATAAAAACTCAGGTTTTTAATCATGTTTTCCATCTCTTGAATTATATGGAGATTGCATTTGTTTCCTGTAGTGATGTTTGCTTGTACCAGAATTGATCCTGTTTTGCCTTGAAATATGCACTGTATAGGTTCTACTATATCCAGCAAAACAGCCTCTGTTTTGAGCCATCCACAACCGCTTAACTCTTTAACCCTTTGAGTGCCAGGGGGTACGCAATGCATTGCAGAGCAATACGTTGCGTACCCCTCTGGCACTCAACCAGTTAAGGACGAGACAGGTGTGCAACTCACCACTTCACAATACACTGCACGTCTATCTGACCTTAAAGGGATATGTTTAATTCTAAGTTTATTTATAATAAGTTTATTTAATATTGTAGGCATTAAAAAAAAATTACATTGCTGTCTTATCTCTCAAACCTTTATGGTTTGAGAGATATAACCGACTACATTTCCCCCCTCCTGGCTGTTTCAGACAAGTCTGCCCTCTAGCTGACAGCAGGAGATTCCTGTCCCGGGACCAGCCGGCGGCTCTTCAGCAGAGATGAAATCGTACTATTTAGAAAAAATACGTCACTGGAACAGTCTACAAAGTGTGCCTGGTTTGCAAGCACACTTTGAAGACCGTTCCAATTAAGTATTTATTTCTAAATAGAGAGATTTCGGCTCTGCTGAAGAGCCGCCATCCGGTCTAATGACAGAATCTGCGGCTGTCAGCTAGAGTGCTGACTTGACTGAAACAGCCTGGAAGGGGGAAATTTAGTCGGTTATATCTCTCAAACCATAAAGGTTTGAGAGATAAGACTTACATGGATTTAATTATTTCTTTTGAATGCCTACAATATTAAACAAACGTCAAATTAAACATTACTATCCCTTTAAATGGTTAAAAACAGTTTCCTCACATTTGTCCCTGTGCAGGAAAAGCCACTCTATTCTGCTGATCCATGCAGCAATAAAAAGATTGCAGGGCACAAGAGGCCTGAACAGTGCTAATATTTTATTAGGACAATGTCTTGGCAGGTTAAAATGACTTCATCGTTAGACCAGGGATAAATTATATGAGTCATCGTGTTTTTCCATGAGCCTGTGGCTCCCTAGTTTAGAGCATGATGAATCTTTGATGAATCATTAATGCAGGTTTGGGAACCAACCATTGTCCTAGTACAGCTCCCATCATCCTCTCAGAAATTATAGTTAAACATCTTGTCTCTTGTTACCTGCCTAGTGTTAATTTAAGTCAATACTTAGAAGCAGTAAACTTTTTTTTAATAATAACCTATATGTTGTAGAGCTTTTCCTGCTGAGTAAAACAAGGTCACTCTCACCACTGTCAGTTTGGTTTATTCAAATTATATAAAAGTTCAAATAATCAGGAAGTGAATTTACTGTGTTTACTTCCTGATAGTTCTGACAGGAAGTGACTCAGCAGTTTCTATCACATTCTGTGGAGAACTGTATGTCACTGACTTTCCTCTCCATTAGAATGTAACAGGAAAAAGAATTGTAATTTGACCACTAGCGGGCACTGCTAATGTAAAAATAAATAAATAAATAAAACATGGGTTTAAACTGTAAGAACTCTGGTAATATGCATCTCTCAGCAGTGGGGTTACTCTTATTTTACTCAAAAAGAAATACACTACAATATATTTGTTTTCATAAAGTTTACTGCTTCTTTAATGCCTTTGGGAACAGCAGTGCAGCAAGTGAAGTTCTTGGCTTAAAGGGGCAGGAGGGGGACACTTTGCTTGTGAATATCTCTTAAACCATAAAGGTTTGAGAGATAAGACTTATATCATTCTTCATGTTTTTTTAATGCCTACAAAATAAAATAAAGTTAAAACGAAGTATTACTATCCCTTTAAAGGGTTAAGGCAGGGCTTATAATTTTAAGTCCTTTGCTACTAGCCAGACCTGAAAAGTTTCTCACCACTGCAAGCCATAATATACCCACCAGGGCTGAATTTCTACTCGCCAGGGCTAAATTTTCACTCGCCATTAGCTAGTGGCGAGTAGAAATTTTGAGCCCTGGTTAAGGGATTTAATATAATGCATGAAGGAAGCAATTTTTCAGGCATACAGGCGATATTGTCCTGTCTCTGTGGCTTGAAGGTATAAGGTCCAGAAAATGCTGCTTCTTTGTCTCAAGATCTTTTATTGTGCATGTCACAATATTAAAAAAATATAAAATATCTATAAAAAAAAATTATTACAAGAACAAAGGCTTGCTAAACTCTAATGTTTCGTAGTTCCCTGACTACTTCATCAGATTTAGCATCAACCAGATCTTTCTTTTCTTTTCTGGCTGATGCTGAATCTGATGAAGTAGTCAGGGAACTACTATACTTTATAATTTAGCAAGCCTTTGTTCTTTTACGAATTTTTTAAAAGATATTTTATATTTTTTTATATTGTGACATACAAAAGAAAAGATTTTGAGACAAATAAGCAGCATTTTGTGGACCTTATATCTTTAACCACGGTTATGTGAACAGAGACAGGATAATTAGAGACCAGATAATAACTCTGTATGGGTTTTAAATTGTGAAAATATTGGGACCTACAAAGTAGCACGTATGGTATATTTAAAGGTCCCACTGTGCGTTTCTATAGGGTACTCCTTCCTTTCTCAAGATACAAAAGATTTTTTTAATGTTAGATAGATGTTTTTAATTGCATACACACTGGGATCCATCAGTTCAATATACATTTCATCTTAAAGGGATAGTAATGTTTCATAATAAAAGCAGCTCCAATTAATCTTCATAGTATTTGGACTTTGGAGAGTGTTATTTCAATTCTGTCAGAGTTGTAGTTTAAGAGTAATTCAATGATAAAGTATCCCCCTCCCGCCCCTTTTACTGATGTAACACTGCTCAGCCAGAGCAGACGGGAGGTGACCAGGTACACTGCATAGACAGACAATCTTCAATTAAGATAAGGGAAAAACCAGAAAAACTTATCAAGGGGACAGGGCTTTCATTGTTCTCATAGGAAGAAGATTGCCCCCTTCTGTTATCTGTCTGGTCTATGGACTGCATTCCACATCTGAGAAGAGATGGCTTACACTAGGTAAAAGGGGCGGGAGGGGAAACTTTGCTTGTGAATATATCTCAAATCATAAAGGTTTGAGAGATAATGCCTACAAAATAAAATAAAGATAAAACGAAGTATTACTATCCCTTTAAAGGGGTCTTGCTCCAATCAACATGTTTCCAAACTTTCTCAAGTTATTGTTTTTATTTTAGACAGACTTGTATGGGCATGTTAGAGTAGGTACTTGCCAAATTATGAGGTACCCTGACTTTGGTGGCAAGCTTATTCCACTTTGGCCAAAATGGGAACAAAAGCCTCATGTTTATTTTCAGATTTAGCAATGATTATTATATATGCCTAAGCTAGGGCACACATTCACATATTGATATAGAGCGCAGGATTGATCTTTTTCTTTGCACTAATACCTCTGTATGATTGGTCTGTTCCAGTTGGGTATATACCCTTCCACAACCATCACACTTGTGAGTATTTCCTTTGTTAAAAAGATAACAGGCACTACTGGGCGCCCTCTTTTGTTTTTTCTGCCCAACTGCAAAAAGAGATCCATACTGTTGAGGGTACAGTGACAACACCCCTAAAGTGAGAATATCAGGTGACACATAGGTGTTTAGTTGATCATAATATGTTTCCTTAGTTGGTGTGAAAAGAATCTCTATTAAGACGTTATTACACCAGAAGCTCCTTTTATTTTTGTTTTACAGAAAAGGTGATACTCTCACGGAACAGCCTCCCAGCAGAGGTGATTGGATACTGTTAGGGAATTAACACTGCATGGGATAGACTTAAACTTATTCTTAGGAGTATGCAAGACTGTGTATGTTATTAGACAGGGAAACTGGCAGACTGGATGGACCTAATGGTTCTTTTCTGCCATCAAAATCTACCTTGATGTTTCTGTGTAAAATATGGGTGCTCCCACTGCTGGAGAATGTGTCATTTGAAAGTTATTACTGTTTATAGTGTAAGGTAACAGTGCCCTCTGGTGTCCAGAAAAGTTCACAAAGTCACCTGGGGGGAGATGCACTAATTGTCGATGCTGCGGTGATGTGTTTCTGTTTATGTCAGGTGAGCACATGGCCTTGGCAACAGAGAAGCACTTCACTATATACACTAAGGGCAAGATGTTCAAAAAGTCGTCAAAATGAAAAAATTGTCGGATCATGAGTTGGTGGTAAAAGAAGGGCAATATTTTCAGAAGTAAATCCGTCACATTTGAAAATCCATCTAAAGAATTAAAAATTATGGTAAGAAGATCTCATTGAACATTGCCGTTAAAAATTTTGATCTTAAAATTTGTCTTTGATTTTGTCTTTGAAACGAAAATTTTGAAAGAAACAAAGACATTTTTTTTTTCTTTAAAACAAAACTTTTCAAAGAAACAAAGACTTTTTTTTGTCTTTGAAACGAAACATTGCTTCTCACTACTTTAATTTTTCTTCTCCAAGTTTAGACGTTTTTTATTATGTCGGGAAAAAAATGTAGTTAATCAGACAAAAAAAAATGACATTCGTACGAATATTTTTTTCTGAAAATACCTTACATAATGACGGAAGATTACACCACACCCACTTTTAAGATGGCTTTTTCCCTTTGACGGAGATGGTGGAATTGGATGAAAAAAATGACGGAAACATGTCTGAGAATCGACGGATCATGGAGTAAGAACTTTCTTATTCTGATTACAGACAATTTCAGTTACTGTCACTTTCTGAACATCTCGCCCTAAAAGTTAGAGAAGCAAGGGGAGGGGGAAAGACTTGATCATTAGCAAATCGTCCTGGCATAAAGGTGTCAAAACATTGATGAGGGCAGGGAGGGAGCAGAGAGGAAAGAGCACCAAGAACGGCAGCAGTCCTCACTCAAACCTTCCAGTACTAGTGGGCTACGCAACACACTGGATCATATGTTACATTTCCTCTTGGGGCAGCAAAGCCTTTAAACATCCCTGGGCAACTAGTAAGACCTAATTGATGCCTGTAAAATAATGACATGGCAATAATCTATTATTGCGTCCAAACCTATGAATTTTCTTTGCTATAATACTTTAAATGTGCTCATTTACATGAATTCTCTTCTCGTTATTTATAGAAGCAGATCCTATATAATAATTTGCTAAAACATGTGTAACGACGCAGTCATGCGCAGTAGAGACTGCTGCGTGTGCTGCAGTCATACGCAGTAGAGGCTGAGCCGCGGCACGGGCAGTCTCTACTGCGCATGACTGCCCCGCAAAACAGACACAGTTAAACAGCAAGAGATGTGAGCGGATATGACTCCACCAAGCAACGCCGCTGACATCCGCTTCGGTGCTGTTTAATTACCATATGAAACATCACTGAAAAGCTTAATTAGCTTATGAAACGCCTCTGAAATGCTTCTTTATCATATGAAACTACTTGAATACCGTCATTAGCATATGGTGCCAAGTATGAATGTCTCCTTTACTGTAAGTTTGCTGGTCTTTTAGTTAACATGACATAAACCATTTTTAATGAAGTTTTCCGATATGCAAACTTGAATTCAGGCGTCAGGTTCACTTTAAACATTATCATATAGGTTATGATTTTGCAATACTAATGAAATTATAAGGTGAATGTTGCTCTTTAATGTGGCCCTGTCACCATATAAGTAATTTAAAGGGTTAGTAATGTTTCCTAACACATGCAGTTCAAATCATCATAGTTCATAATAGTACTGGGGGGAGATTCACTAAGCAGTGATAAAGAGGTGATACAGTGGAGATGACTTCTCCAGTTCCTATGTTATTCTGTGGAGCCAATGCACTAAGATCTCCAAAGTTGAAGAAATCTTAGTGCATAGGCTCCATAGAATAACAGGAACTGGAGAAGTGATAAACTGGAGAAGTCATCACTACTTTACCACCTCTTTATCACCGCATAGTGAATCTCCACCCTGATGTCTGATGCTCGCACTGTTCATAACCTGCTAGTTACGCTGTAATTTTATGATGTTTACCCCTCCCGCCCCTTTTCCCGATTGTAAGCTGCCTCCCCTCAGATTTCAAACACTGTCATCAGACTGGACAGACGACACAAGGGATAAACTTCCCTCTTTCAGTATAAGGAAAACCCTGTCCTCCTTGACAAAGGAGGGCAGGTCTAATATTAACTGAAGATTTTCCCTCTTCAAGATCCGTTGTCAGATCTGAGCGAGAAATGCTGATGTCAAGAAAGGGGCAGAAGGGGTAAATTCATCATATAATTAAAGAGTAACTAGCAAGCATCACTATCACGGTGCCCGTGATTGCCCTCTGATGGCGCTGCTGCGGTGTGTGGGGGCGACATTGTCTATCACTTCCTGAGTGTTGTGCTTATGAGCATTCGCTATTCTTATAGGCCTATGTTATTTGTCAGAGTGAGTCTTCGCCTACTTGCTAGGCCTTATAGGCCTCAGTCTGCCAGTACTCCTTTGCTTTTTTGTGGTGTACCTGTGCGCTAGCTCTTGTGATATTCCTATGCTCTGATCCGTGTATGACCTCTGGCTACGTTTGACTCTGGCTGCATTTGATCCCTGACTTGCTGCCATCTGCTCTGGTCTGACCCTTAGCTCTGTCTATCCATCCTTGGCTCCGTCCGACTATCCGCTCCGGTCTGTCACTTGGCTCCATCTGACTATCCGCTCTGGTCTGACTCTAGGATCCGTCTGACTATCCGTTTCGGTCTGACCCTTGGCTCCGTCTGACTATCTTCTCCGGTCTGACCCTTGGCTCCGTCTGACTACCCGCACTGTGCCGACCCCAGCTCCGGCTGACTATCCGATATGGTAATGATCTTGGCTTGGCAGACTAACTAATCTGTGTTGACTCCGGCTGACTATCCATGTGTTTACGACCCTTGGCCTGACTGCATCCGCTCTCTCGCTAGACCGTGCTCTAGCTGGTACAAGCTGTGCTCAGTATCCTCCCACTGCGCCGGACATTGGCTCTGCCTATCCTATTCTGCTTTTTACCAACGGTTAGTGCCTTTGGGTATTCCCTAGCATTCTGGGGATTTAAGTCACCATTGCCTTTGCTACCCTAGCGTTCTGGGGTATCTCTAGGGATAAAACCAAAAACAAAAAACACACAAAAGGAGCGCCAATGGTGAAGATTGTCTAGGTAAACGATCTATCAATAAATAGAAAATATATGCACTCACAATTGGAAGAGGTCAGGGCTCTGTTGTCAGAGTCTACTGACTATTCAGACACACGGAGAACTTCTCCTGTCTCCGTTCGGGTAACTTCTCTCCCTGTGTTCAGCAACACTTCAAATTCCCAAATAGGATGTAGCAGGCTGGTCACTGCTGATAGATGGGCACCTCTGCCTGTGGGTTTACCCTAGCATTCTAGGGGAGTTACTCTCATTTTGCTTGGGCGTTTCCGCTTCACCTATGCTAGTAGCTACTGCTATCCTTGCTACTATTACACGCTGTAGTCAGATTGGGATCAGCCTTCTTTCAGTCAGTGGATCCTGTGCTGTCTCCATACCTGGCTAGCGAGGGCTGGGGAAGTGCTTGTGCACTGTCTACAAATCTGGTCCTGTGAGGGTTGGGGAAGGGCTTTCTGTATCTTTTCTGTTCTTATTTTAATAAAGATATTGATTTTACTGTATCTGTACTTGTCAGTGTCGTTATTCCATAGTCACTCCGTTACAATCAGACATCAGTACTATTAAAGGGAAACTATCACCCCACATATAGTTTCCCCTCAAGAATTACCCATCTGGAGATTAGCTGATCAATAGTACTATTCGACAGAATAATTACCGCCTTATAGAGAACTCTAAATGCTGCCAAGACGGACAGCCAGGCAACAGCGCAGACATCTTTGCTTAGAGACGTATGTGCACCTGCGCTGTCAGTCCCGGTCTCCTCTAGGAGGCGTTGTGTGGTACCTTAAGGTACCTGAAGGCTCAGGCACGCAGATTCTTCTAAAGCACCGCTGTCTGGCCGTCGGTAACGCAGCAGTAGGATTTCTCTATAAGGCGGTAATTATTCTGGTGAATAGTACTATCGTTCAGCTAGTCGCCAGGGTAATTCTTGGGGGAAACTTTATTTGGGGTGATAGTTCCCTTTTAACTAATTATGAACAATCTGAGCTGCTTGTGTTAGGAAACATTACTATCCCTTTAAGTCTCTGTATCACATGATGACATAATCAGCACAAATACCAACGCTTGTAACTCCTAGATCGGTTTACTCTGTGCCGCATACATGAATATTTATGTCTCTAGGGTGCCATATGATAAAAGGCAAGTTACTGAGGCATTACAAACATGCCGTCCTGGTACAGAGGTTGGAGAAAATGACTGGTAGACTGTTCTTGTTTATCATTTCGTCCTCTGTGTCAAACAGATTAAAATGAAAGTTATTTACAAACCCAACTCCCAGCAGTTTGCCGGTACCCACCGAGCACCGCTGAGAAATTCATTTGGCGAGAGGAGCGGCACAATGAGCCGTTTATGGAGGAGGTATAACCAGAAAAGAAAAAAAAAAGGCTGACTTTTAAGAGAACGATCTGTGATCAAAAAACCTGGGGAGTACAGCTAAGGAAAACTTCTAATCATAACATGATTTCAGTGGTAAATGCAACTCTCCTGAGGAGTTCTAGGAAAATGGAAAAGAAAAAAATAATGGAAATAAGCAGGTGCACTTGCATCTAGGGCAGTTGTCAGAGTCCGTTACAAGTTTCACATAATAATAATAATCATTTTACTTTATGTAACAATGATGATCAGCACAATGGCAACAAAAATGCAACGGAACCATTTACAATCTCATTTCCAGCTGCAAAGGAAGATTGCAGAGGACACTGGCAAGGTCGTGCCCAATGGCAAACTGGCAGCTTTTGATTGGTAGAGGCAAAAGTCTTTTTGCTAACCCAGAAATCACTCCTTCCCCAGGCTGTGAATCCCACTAGCTTAGTCCATGATGGAGACGACATCTGCATCACAATACATCCTGCAGACTCTCTTTACTGAACTGACCTGTGTGATGGGCAAGTGACCTCCCATGTTGGCTATGCCTATTAATCCTTTCAGTGCCAGAGGGGTGTTGAACGTATTGGAAAGAAATGTGTTCGGTACCCCCCTGGCACTCAAAGCATTAAAAGGGAAGTAACACCTCCCAATATCCCACTTCCTTACTATGTCTGAAAATCCTAATGACCCCTATGAATTGCTGATGTCTTGTTCACGGAGGAGGACATGACAGTTGCTGTCAGGTTTTTCAAACTGAAGTAGGCAGAGTGTATGCGCCTAATTAACCTTTTTAGTGCCAATGAGGTATTCAATGCATTGCAACTCAAAGCACTGGATACCTCTATGGCATTCAAAGGGTTAACCGTTTTAGGCCAAAAGGGGGTGCATAATACATTGCAAAGTGAGGGTTGGGCAACATACGGAGAAGCAATGCCTTGCACAGCCCTCTGGTCCTTAAATGGTTAAGACTACCATGTGCAGTGGGCAGAGTTTGTGTGCTATTCACAACTGTCATGTCCGCCTCCGTGGACACAACATTCAGGACTGATTGAAGATCTGATTTCTTGAGTAAAGGCACAACGGCAAAATTCAAAAGGCCGTTAGGATTTTCTGGCCACAGTAAGGTAAGCAAGGGTTAATATTAGGAGATGTTACTTCCCCTTTAACCCCTTAGATGCTAGAGAAGTCTCTAGAATCTATTATCCAAGGAGCTACATGAGCAGTAAACATTTTTAATTAAAGGGTTAATAATGCTTTTTTTTTTATAAAAAATCTTAAATATTGTTGCGATTAAAAAATAAAGTAAATAATCCCAGTCCCATCTCTCAGACCTTTATGGTTGGAGAGATAGGATATTTTAAAGTTTCTCCCCTCCCTCCCCCATCCCTGATGTCAGCTGTAAGCTGACAGCAGGAGATCCTGGTCCGGGGACCAACAAGCAGCTCTTCAGCAGAGCCGAGACACCGAAATCTAAAAAGAAATACTTCATTGGAACAGTCTACAATGTGTGCTTACAAACCAGGCACACTTTGTAGACCATTCCAATGAAGTATTTCTTTTTTTAGATTTCGGTATTTCAGCTCTGATGAAGAGCCATCTCTAGTTGGCCGACACGCATCTCCTGCTGTCAGCTTTACAGCTGATATCAGTGAAGGGGGAACTTTAACAACTTAAGGACCATTGCTGTGCCAGGACCGTCACGGCGGTCCGGCACTTAAGGACCAATGACGGTCCTGGCACGGCATGGAGTTCAGGGCTCCCGGCGCGGCTGCACGTCGCTCCGGAAACCCTGAACCGGAAGCGATAAAAAAAAAAAATGCCCCGTGGTCCGCAAGTGCCGGCCGCACGTGATCGCGCTGGTCCTTAAGGGGTTAAAGAAACAGAAATGTCCAATAAAAATGTTTTGTTGTTTTGTAGAAAAAAAAAAAAATAAATATGTGGAGCAAATGCCATTGCTCAAACCTTTATGGTTTGAGAGATAGTCGCATCTAAAGTTCCCTCCTCCTGATGTCAGCTGTAAGGTTCACAGAAGGAGATCTGTGCCGGCTGACATGAGGCCGCTCTGCAGCAGAACTGAAACAGTGATATTTAAAAAGAACTACTTCATTGGAACGGTCTACAAAGTGTGCTTGCAAACCAAGCGAACTTTATAGACCATTCCAATTACGTAATTCTTTTCAAATATCGCTATTTTGGCTTTGCTGTAGAGCCACCGGCTGGTCACAGGACCGGGATCTCCTGCTGTCAGTAGAGCTCTGACGCCAGGAGAAGGGGAGGGAGGGGGAACTTTAGATGTGAATATCTCTCAAACCGTAAAGGATTAAGAGATCGGATTTGCTCCACATCATTTTTTTTTTTTTTTAAATCTACAAAACAACAGAAAGTTATTACTGGACATTACTGTCCCTTTAAAATGTTCTATTGCTCAAACCATAAAGGTTTGAGAGATGGGACTGGGATCATTTAGTTTATTTTTATATTGAAGACATTACTATTCCTTTACAGTACTATGCCTTTAAAGAAAAACAAGGGTATTCCTGCTGGGAGATTTGTCATTAAAATGTTATTACAATTCAAATTTATCTTTTTTTAAACAACAGCACATACAGGTGTCCAATAGGTATATAATATTAAAAGGATAGTAATGTTAGCAATAAAGTAGATCGCAGAGTCTTCTTTATAGTAAATGTAGCACATTGCGCTGTTTTTATCTACTTAACTTTTCTGTAGTTCAAAAGATATTAAATGTATAAAGATCCTCCTCTTGCGCCTTCTGGCCACCTCCCACTGAATCTGCAGTCTGATCCCGGGACCGGACGGATTCAGTGAGGAACTATCACGGTTCCCGTGATTCCTATGTCACTCTCTGCTGTGGTGCTCTCTCATTGGCGGAGCTTGATTGGCCCGCCCAGGGTGTCCCTTCATATACCGGGTTTGATTGACACGGTTTGGCTGACGTTCCTGCTCCGTGATTGACCCGGCTTGGCTGACGTTCCTGCTCCGTGATTGACCTGGCTTGGCTGACGTTCCTGCTCTGTGATTGACCTGGCTTGGTTGACGTTCCTGCTCTGTGATTGACCCGGCTGTGGCTGACGTTCCTGCTCTGTGATTGACCCGGCTGTGGCTGACGTTCCTGCTCCGTGATTGCTTCCAGTGTTCCTGCGAGATTCTGTACTCTACGCCTGGCAACATTCTGAACTGTGCTTGCAGTGCTGTACAGACTGTTCACTCCCTTTACATCTGCACAGCTTGTTGCCTCCGTTGCTGAGCCTGTCCGAGAACACTTGCTGAGCTTGTTGCCTCCCTTACCGAGTCTGTCCGAGAACACTTGTTCAGCTTGTTGCCTCCGTTACCGAGCCTGACCGAGAACACTTGCTGAGCTTGTTGCCTCCGTTACCGAACCTGTCCGTGCAGGCCCGGACTGGGACAAAAAATAGGCCCGGGCATTTAAAGCTGAGCAGCCCATTTTTATTTTCTGAGCAGCCCATTGGGGGGGGGGGGGGGCGCATTCGCTCTCTTTTTTTTTTTTTTTTTAAACGCCCGGACCGGCCCCAAGGCCGGTACAAGGATTTATGTATACACAGGGCGAAGGTGCATTTTGATGCCCCCACCCCCCTCCGACCCGGACACAATCCCCTGACCCGCCCACATATTCACCCACACACTCTGCCCAGCTCCACACTGCACACCCCATCCTCCTCCCCACCTCCACATTGCCCACACTGTTCACCTCCACAATGCCCTGTTCATCTCCACATTGCCCCTTCCACAATGCCCCCTTCATCTCCACATTGCCCCTTCCATGTTCACAATGCCTTTTCCACGATGCTCCCTTCATATCCACAATGCCGCGTTCAACAATTCCCCTTCATCTTCACAATGCCGCCATCATCTCCACATTGCCCCTTCCATGTTCACAATGCCTTTTCCACGATGCTCCCTTCATGTCCACAATGCCGCGTTCAACAATTCCCCTTCATCTCCACAATGCCCCCTTCATCTCCACATTGCCCCTTCCATGTTCACAATGCCTTTTCCACGATGCTCCCTTCATGTCCACAATGCCGCGTTCAACAATTCCCCTTCATCTCCACAATGCCGCCTTCATCAGTGCCCCATAAAGCCCCTTCATCTACACATTGCCCATTCGTCTCCACAATGCCCCTTGATCCCCTACCACATGGTATGCAGCTAGATTACCAGGAACTTAACAGTGCTCTGTGCCTCCTTCGGCACAGAGCTGAATCTCCCGCGCGCGGGTTGCAGAAATGCAGAGCGCTGGGAGATGATGTCATCTCCCAGCGCTCTGTATTACTACAGAGCCTGGGTCGCTGGACCGGCCCACCGGGAAAACGCCCGGTATGCCCGATGGCCAGTCCGGGCCTGTGTCCGTGTACACTTGCCAAGCTTGTTGCCTCCGATTCTGAGCCCATCATTAACACTTGCTGAGCTTGTTGCCTCCATTACCGAGCCTACCCGTTAACACTTGCAGAGCAATCGTGGCCTCCATTTACGGTGCCTCCACCTTTCACCCTTGCAGCCGTTGCACCGCGTGGTGCTATTGGGCATTCCGTTAGCTCTTGCAGAGTGTAGCTCCGTTTCGGCACCGGAAGGGTGTCTTGGCTCTGGTCTCATTTTGCTCGCAGTGTTGTGCATCATACCGCACGGGTGAGTGAGATTGGCTCACGTTACATTCGCTTGTGCAGTGTCTCTGGCTCCGTTACCGCACCCTAGGGGTGCTATTGGCTCCGGTCCCGTTTGCTCTTGCAGTGTCTCTCTTCTGTTACCGCATCTAAGGGGTGCTATTGGCTCTAGCATTAGTCAGCTCTTGCTATACAATTGGGCATATTACGGAACTTTTGATCTTGTAGTGATTCAGTTCAGTCACACTGCTAAGCGCTCTCTATCTGCACCACTACCTGGACTGTTTTATATCCACCAGGCATTGGCTAATCACCACTACAGAGACTGATTATTTGTATTGGCATTAACCCTGTTACCTCTATTTCTTCCTGTTGCAAGCTATATTGCTATTAGCCATATTGGGCCTGTACTACATTCCTATACTTGTCTGATCCGTGCTATTACCTATTCTAGCCCCAAGGGGGCAGTGTTCCTTGTTTTACCTCAATAAAACTTTGTTTTAATTTAACCTTTGGACTGAGCGTCGGTAAAACCGTTACAGGAACAAACTTCAGTGAGTAAGTATAAGGAAAACCCTGGTCCCCTTGATGAAGGAGGGAAGGATTTTCCTTTTGCTTACTGAAGATTGTCCCTCGCTGCATCCGTCCGACCAGACAGAGAGGCAACGTGACCAGAAGGTGCGGGAGGGGGATCTTTCTACATTTAATAGCTTTTGAACTATAGAACAGTAAGCTGCTAAAATAGTGCATTATGTTACATTTACTATAAAGAAGACTTGGCAATCTACTTTATTGCTAACATTACTATCCTTTTAAATCTGCTATATGTAGAGCTTGGGGAGATGCACTAAGGGGTGATAAAGAGGTGCTAAATAGGAGATGACTTCTCCAGTGATATCACTTGTCTAGTTCCTATGCTATTCTATGGAGTCTATGTGCTAAGATTCCATGGGGGAGATGCACTAAGGTATGATAAAGAGGTTATAAAGTGGAGATAACGTCTCCAGTGATATCAGTTCTCCAATTCCTACGTTATTCTATGGAGCCAATGCACAAAGATTCCATGGGGGAGATGCACTAAGGTGTGACAAATAGGTTATAAAGTGGAGATAACGTCTCCAGTGATATCACTTGTCTAGCTCCTGTTATTCTATGAAGGCTACGCACTAAGATTCCTCGGGGGAGGGAAGGAACAGAGTGGGAAGGGGCACAAGTGGGCAGAGTTTCATCAGAAACTCCCCACATCCACAGAATCAGACTCTGCCCCAGAGACCTAGATATGCAGAGTCAAAACCGGAGAGACATCGGGGCGCAATCTACTTTTTCTCTGGCACACAACACTGGAGGGAGAACTGTCCACTGACTGCTGTCAAAGAAAAGTGATGCCTGTAGTGGGCTACAAGAAAATGCACATCACACCCAAATATTTAGACTAGCATTACACTACAGCAGAATTGCACTGCAGCTCCTGCTTGATGTCAGGTTCAAGACTCAGGTCTGTCTCTAGAGTTTAGAACTCTGTCTGGAGGCCATCTTGTTGTAGTGCAGCAGAGGAATCACTTCCTGTCACAGTAGGCAATTCTCCTCCTAGTGTTTAGATCTCTGGAGTCTTCATTCAGGGACATTGTATTGTCCCAGAAGGAAGCTGCCCCGGGACACATTTAAAATCAGGGACTGTCCTGGCAATCAGGGACACGCGGTCACGCTAGTTTCAAGACAACTGAGGTCTCTTCTTCAGGCATAATAAGAATGAAGGCTGAACACAACGAATGACAGGTTAAACACTCATGCAATTTATTTTAACATTTAAATTACACTGACAGTGAATATTCTTATCATATCTTATTATTGTAGACAATACTTAAGAATACTCACTGACTGTGGGATTTAAATGTTAAAATACATTGCATAAGTGTTTAACCTGCCATGTATTTTGCATTCAGCCTTCATTCTTATTAAGCCTGAAGAAGAGACCTCAGTTGTCTTGAAGACTTGAGTTGTAGAGTCACTCAGTTACCAATAAACGTATCACTTTTTACCCTACCAGTCTCCAATTCAAAATAATACAGAGGATCTCCCTATATAGAGGTAGGGAATACAGACCACTCTCACAGACATCATAAGAGGTGCATACTCAATCCCTTTTATTAAAGGGATAGTACTGGTTCACAATACAATCAGCTCCAATTAACCTTCATAGTATTTGGGCCATGGAGAGTGTTATTTCAGTACTGTCAGAGTTGTAGTTCAAGAGTAATTGAATGATGAAGTACCCCCCTCCCACCCCTTTTACTGATGTAACACTGCTCACCTCAGAGCAGCAAGACTGTCTGGATGGATCACAGAGAGGGACAATCTTCAGTGAGCATAAGGGAAAAACCTTTTTCCTTATACTCACAGTAAGAAGACTGTCCCTTGCTGTGACCTGCCCGGTCAAGTGAACAGATTCCACATCTGAGGGGAGTGGCTTACACTAGGTAAAAGGGGTGGGTGGGGGATACTTTATCATTCAATTACTCTTGAACTACAACTCTGACACTATTGAAATAATCTTAGCTGCTGTTTTTGTGAAACAGTACTATCCCTTTAATGGCTCCATACACAAGATTGTTCCAAAACAGGGTTGACAGGAAAGCATGATATCTATGTGCAAAAACACTTTACGCATTTCATGGCTCCTTATAGTCCTGCCACTAGCCCAGGACTCCTGCGGAAGTGACATGACTAGAAGCAGTCACATAACACAGAGCTCTTGCACGGGATATTGTTTTTTTTTTTCTACCATCAGTCTTGTTTTAGAACAAATTGTTGTATGCGACCTTTAACCCTTTGAGTGCCAGAAGGGTATCCAACGCATTGCAAAGAAATGTGCTGGATACCTCTCTGGCACTCAAAGGGTTAATTCTAAAAGATCAATTGAGAGTAAATACCACATGATCTATGGTAGAGTGTTCTGTATTTCTTACCTCTGTATAAGGAGGCCAGCTGTATCGCACAACGCTCTGGAATGGAAAGGGTTATCATCAGCTTGCATGTCTTCCCGCTGACACACGCCGCACAATACTGCTTTCACACTTCACTTTTCAAAGAATAATGACTGCAGCCGAGTGCCATTTGTTTCACAAAATAAATATGTCATATTTCTTTGCACATTGAGTGTTGAGCAATTGGCACTCAACATCTCTTTTTTTTTTCTACTTTCTCTGTGCAAGATGTGTACACACAGGTCCACATTTCCCAATAGGCCAAATAGGCAACTACCTAGAAGTCCAAATTCTTGAGAGGCACCTCAGCTATGCTGGCCACACCCACATTATAAATGTTCGTGTTCCTGTATCAGTTCTTTAGCACTTTACTTTCTTTTATTTAAAGGAACAGTAATGTCCCAGAAAAAATATTTACCATTTTGTAGTGCTTAAAAAGTTCAACTAAACGCAACAAATCCTCTCTCTCAAAACGCTATGTTTGAGAGCAAAGTTCGCCTCTCTCTCCCCTTTCCCTGACGTCAGCGCTGTGCTGGCTGCAGGGGAATCCTGTCTGGGGACCAACTGGTGGCTCTGCAGGAGAGCCGTAATCGTGTTATTTAAAAAGAATGACTTCATTGGAAAGGTCTACAAAATGTGCCTGGTTTGCAAGCACATTTTGTAGACCATTTCAATGAAGCAATTCGTTTTAAATAACACAATTGTGGCTCTGTTGAAGAGCCTCCTCGTGTCAGCAGACACGGATCTCCTGCTGTCAGCTGTAAATGCAAACTTTAAATGTGAATATTTCTCAAACCATAGTGGTTTGAGAGATAGGATTTGCATTTAGTTGAACTTTTTAAGTATTACAAAACAATAAATATTTTTACTTTGACATTACTAACACTTTAACCCCTTGAGATCTGTCTAGCAACTAAGGGGTTAATTTTTTTATGTCCCTGCTTGTTAAAGGCCAGTGGAATTTTCTGTGCAAAGAAACAGTGGATGGGACTGGGTGGGGTCACGTGAGGTGTGACGTGTGGCCATTGGCAGAGCTAAGGACACAGAGTGCTGTGCGTGGGATGTAAATCCGGCCCTGTGAACACCCCACATGACAACTGTACGAACTGGACTCATTCTGGAGTAAACCAGCTGCATCATAGACAAGAACTAAACATTCCAAAAAGGCTAAATGTTTTCAATACGGCTTTTAACCCATGCTAGAGAGATCTGCAATGCATTAGTATTCAAAGAGTTAATTCTTTATTTCTCCCCTATAGTGCAGTTACTTTGTCCCAGAATGAGGAGAATGTACGAATATGATTCTGTGCAAACACAGACGCTAGAGTCAATTTTCCAGCCCTCCACCCGCTTATTCCATTGAGTGACAGTGAGGTATTCAATGCACTGCAACACAATGTGTTGAACACCTCTCTGAGGTAGCCTTTTAAAATGTTTCCCACTAGTGGGCGACCAACTAAACAGCATATTAACCATGTTGCCAGGATGAAGAGGGAGACATGAGAATCTCGCCTGCATCAAAAGGACGAGATTCTCATGTTGCGGGCTTAAGTGCTGTGCATTTGAGCACCCGCATCACCTGCCCCATAGCATGGTCAGGAAGATGACGCACAATAATGCTATTTCCTCTGTGTCTATTTAAAGGGATAGTAATACTTAAGTATTACGAATCTCTATAGCAAAGTACTACTTAAAAAAATGTATTGCCCCCAGTGTCATCTCTCAAACCTTTATGGTTTGAGAGATGATCGCTCCTAAAGTTGCCCTCCCCCTTCCCCGTAGTCAGCATTCTAGCTGACTCAGGGAAATCTGGTCAGAGATCATCAGGCAGCTCTGCAGGAGAGCCGCGATCGCGTTAACTAAAAAAAAAAATTTCACTAAAACGGTCTTCTACGTGTGCTTGCAAGCCAATCACACATAGAAGACCATTTCAGTGAAAGTTTTCTTTTTTAGTAACGCGATCAGGCTGTGCTGGAGAGCCACCTGAAAGTCGTATGACTCTCTTCCTTTCAGTCAGCTAGAATGCTGACTACGGGGAAGGGAGAGGGAGAGGGCAACTTTAGAAGTGATCATCTCTCAAACCATAAAGATTTGAGAGATGACACTGGGGGCAATACTTTTTTTTAAGTAGTACTTTGCTATAGGGATTAGTAATACTTAAGTATTACTATCCCTTTAATGCAGAGTGTTAAACAAAAGAGCAGTGAAAAGAGCATCCTGAAATATCCATAGACTGTGCGGTTGGGGCATGCACTGTTAAGGGGAGAATTTTTGGAATAGGTAGCTTAGTAAATTGCATTTAAAAAAACGTTTGCATGCCAGAGAGGAGTTCACTATCAAAATGTCGCCCACTATTGGGTGACCAACAAAACGGCACATTAACCATGTCGCCGGGATGAAAAGAGCGCTTGCATCAAAAGGACGAGATTCTCATGTTGCGGGCTTAAACGTCGCTCATTTGAGCACCCATATCAGAAGGCTGGGATTGTCAAACTGATATGTGTGTCTTCATAGGAGGACTATAGAAATGTCACCATCAATACAGAACAGATCTGTGTGCACTCCCGCTCTTCTCCCCTCAGTGTCCGCGGTTCATAATGATAAAAAAAAGAAATCATATCACCATCTGCAAAGACACAGGTGAGCAATTCACCCCTACAGTATGTGCACGTATTGAAGCAATATATTTCACAAAAATACTGAAGCAGAAGTTAAATATAGCGCAAGTGTCTGTGCAGATGGCGATATGATTTTTTCTTATTATGAGCCGCAGACACTGAGGGAAAGGAGAGCGGGAGTACACACGGAACTGTTCTACCTTGATGGCGACGTATCTATAGTCCCCCCCTATGTATACACATTTCAGAAAGGTATGTTTTATGACAATCCCGGCTTTGCGATGTGGGCGCTCAAATGAGAGACACTTAAGCCCGCGACATGAGAATCTTGTCCTTTTGAGACGGGCGAGATTCTCATGTCGCTCTTTTCATCCCGGTGACATGGATAATGTGCCCTTTAGTTAGTTGCCCAATAGTGGGTGACATTTTGATAGTGAACCTCTCTCTGGCACGCAAAAGTTTTTTAAATGCGATTTACTAAGCTACTTATTACAAAAATTCTCCACTTAACACTATATGCTCCAAAGGGAGGGCAACATCACAGTCTATGGACATTTCAGGATGTTCTTTCTACTACTCTTTTGCTCAACACTCTGCATTAGATACAGAGGAAACAGTTTTATTTTGCGTCATCTTCCTGACCATGAAGTCTTAACAATGGTGGAGTATGTGCCAGCATGTACTAAAGAGATCATATGATTTATTGCATGCCCTAAATTCCAGCCATCAGCGTTGGCGGCTAATGCCAGATTCATCCATCTACCCCAAAGTCTCCAGGCTGGAGATGCACTAAAGGTCGATGGAATGGTGAGCGGTATCAGATGATATGTGGCGATCACTTTGACATGGAGAATACGACACTTCACCATATGCGATAAGAATTCTGTATGCAAAGTGAGGGAGAGACAATTTGATCCTTGGCATATGATTATAGTGTGAAACTGGCAATGTGCTGGGGGAAAGCAAGTGGAGGAGAGGATGTGATCACCCTCAGACTGCAGCACCAAGTACAGCACCAGCTGACTCTTAAAGGGTATCTATCACCCCTATACATGTTCACCTAAAATGTTAGTTTATATAGCGATTACATTGAAACCTGTTTTAATTTTTTTCTTAAAAATCGTTATTTTGCCCAAATTAGGCGTCTAAAGATTACCCCGCGACTTCCTTCCGGACAGACTGTGGTTACCAGCTCTATACCGCAGTCTGTCACTCTTCCGCTGCTCCCCTCCCTCTATCCAGCCTCCTCCAATGACGGAGGATTTTTGCATGTAAACTGGAGTGGTGTCTGGCCAATGGGAGAGCTCCAGCTTACATGCAGAAAGCCTCTGTCATTGGAGGAGGCTGGATAGAGGGAGGGGAGCAGCAGAAGAGTGACAGACTGCGGTATAGAGCTGGTAACTGCAGTCTGTACGGAAGGAAGTCGCAGGGTAATCTTTAGACGCACAATTTGGGCAAAATAATGATTAAAAAAATTAAAATATGATCGCTATATAAGCTAACGTTTTAGACAAACATGTATAGGGGTGATAGATACCCTTTAATCCTTTAACTGCCAGTGAGAAGTGCAATGGTCTTATGTTTACCTATAACAGCTAATGCAAACCTGGCACTCAAGAACCACCACTGTGTGATGGGACTGTGTTTGTTTTAACCCTTTGAGTGCCAGAGAGGTATCAGATGCATTAAAACACAATGCATTGGATACCTTTCTGGGACTCGAAGGATTAAGTGAGGCCTGTTCCTGTGTCTGCTCTCCGCTTTCATTAACACTTTGAGTGCCAAAGGGGCACGGAATGCATTGCTCTGCACTGCATTCCGCACCCCTCTGGCACTCAAAGGGTTAAGCTAAATCTAAATATGTAAATAAGTCATTGGCGAAGGAGATAATCTCAACATTGTAACCCTGGACAAAGCATGCTGATGTAGGTGTATATGTGGTATAATCACAGGGATGAGATGGCAAACACAACTTAGTGCACACAACGAGATAGATTCAAGTCCAGTTTGTCACCCTATCAACAGACTGGACCCATCCTGAGCCTTACAGCATCTCCCCAAAGTTCCTACAACATCAGCAATAAGAAGGTGCTGAGAAAAATAAAAATTGGAACAATGTGAAACCAACCCCAGGGTCTGTCATCTGTTCAACTGCATGTTGTAATACCTAAAATAATATTTTCCGTCCGTCACAGAGTAATGATTTGAGTTTTTTTTACACCCCTCTGGGCTCTTAATGTATGCTGCTAGTTCTCACCTCCAAACATCTGTTATGGTTTTACAGTAAATTAAACACTCGTTCTATGGCCATCGGACTGATGTTTGAATTTCTATGAGAGGCTTTCCCGAAGTCCTTCCATCTCCAGGGGTTTTTTTTTAACCCCTGAAAGACCAGTTGGGTGTGCAACGCATTGCTTTGTAATGCATTGTATCCACCTCTAATCTTCATGGGGTTAAAGGGATAGTAATGTTTGTTATAAAGTAGATCGGTAAGTCTTCTTTATAGTAAATGTAACACATTGTGCTATGTTGATCTACTTACGTTTGTGTAGTTCAAAAGGTATTAAAGGGATAGTATAGTCCCATAAAAAGTATGTCCTAAATCGTAGATGCACTAAAAAAACATTCAATGTGCTTAATCCTTTCTCTCAAGCCCTTATGGATTGAGAGATGTAAGAAAATAAAGACCTCCGCTCCCTCCCCCTTCTCATGCGTCCGCTGTATTGCGGACCTCATGAAATCCTGCTTCTGGGACCAGATGGCGGCTCTTCAGGAGTGCTGTCATCTAGATGTCTAAGTATAATTACTTCATCGGAATGGTCCACAACGTGTGCTTGCAAGCCAGGCACACACAGACCATAACGATGAAGTAATTATAGTTAGATATCTAGATGACAGCGCTCCTGAAGAGCCGCCTACAGTCAGGTGACCAGATTCTGCCTCTGACAGCTTTACAGCTCGTCAGGCAGAAAGGGGAGCGAGCGGAGGACTTTATTTTCTTATTTCTCTCAAACCATAATGGTTTGAGAAAAAGGATTAACCCCTTAAGGACTGGCACGCGCACGTGCGGCCGGCACTTGCGGACAACGGGGCATTTTTATTTTTTATTATTGCTTCCAGTTCAGAGCTTCCGGAGCGGCGTGCAGCCACGCCGGGAGCCCTGAACTCCATGCCGTGCCAGGACCGTCATTGGTCCTTAAGTGCCGGGCCACCATGACGGTCCTGGCACGGCAATGGTCCTTAAGGGGTTAAGCACATCGATTTTTTTTTTTTTAGTGCAGCTACGATTTAGGACGTACTTTTTATGGGACTATACTATCCCTTTAAGTGTAGAAAGATCCCCCTCCCGCTCCTTCAGGCCACGTCACTCTGAATCTGAAGTCTGGTCCGGACGGATGCAGCGAGGAACAAACTTCAGTATGCAAAGGAATATCCTGCCCCTCTTCATCAAGGGTTTTCCTTATACTTACTCACTTAAGTTTGTCCCTCGCTGCATCTCTCCAGTCCCAGGACCAGATTTCAGATCCAGTGGGAGGTGGGAAGGGGTGGGCAAGGGGATCTTTCTACAATGCGTTGCATACCCCTCTGGCACGTAAAGGGGTAATATCTTTTGAACTAAATAAAAGTAAGTAGATAAACATAGCGCAATCTGTTATATTTTCTATAAAGAAGGACTAGGAGATCTACTTTATAACAAACATTGCTAGCCCTTTAAAGGGAATTAAATGAGGCCAGTGGCATCTCTCCAACCTTTATGGTTTGATAGATATCCACTTTCAAAGTTTTGATTTTTTCCCTCTCCCCTGACATCAGCGTTCTAGCTGACAGCAGGGGAATCCGGTCCCGGGACCAGTGGAAGTTCTTCAGCAGAGCCGAGATCACGTTATGGAAGAAGAAATCCTTCACTGAAATGGTCTTCTACGTGTGCTTGCAAACCAAGCACACGTAGAATACCATTTCAGCGAAGGATTTTGTCTTCCATAACACAAACTCAGCTCTGCTGCAGAGCCTCCGTTTGCTCAGGGACCTGATTCCCCTGCAGTCAACTACAACGCTGACGTCAGGGGAGAGGGAACTTTGAAAGCGGATATCTCTCAAACCATGAAGGTTTGAGAGATGCCACTGTGGTCATTTAATTCAGTTTTTTAAGGGCTACAAGAAGGGGGGTAGTAAAATGTAAGTATTACTATCCCTTTAAAGCCCATCTTTGGTGATCGTGAAAGAGCTTTCATAATCAACTTTATTTTGTATTATCCATTTTGTAATTTAGAGAACTAGTTTTTAAATTATTTTAAATGTATAGATTGTGCTAATTAATGCAAGCCACGCAGGCACTTCCTGTTTAGCTTTGCATTACCTCCCGCATTCACTGACACTGCTCAGCAATGCATTGCCCCAAACCCCTAGCACTAGAAAGGGTTAAGTGTTAATGCATGATGTAGGTAATAAAGGAAGAGGAAAGGAAGCGGCCGCATGGCATGCTTTAATTGGCATAATACATAAATCTAAATACCGTAACATTAAAACTAGTTTCCTAAATTAACAATGGTCAAAGCAACATAAAGGTAATTGTGAAAGCTCTTTCAGAATCACTGAAGTTGTGTTAGGTCATAGGGTCACTTTAAGCGTTACTGAAATAGTGCCGTTTACATGCTAATAGAAATGCTAATGGTTTGCTGAGTCTGCAGACTTAAAGGGATAGTAATGTTTCACAAAAACAGCAGCTCCAATTAATCTTTATAGTATTTGGGCAATGGAGAGTGTTATTTCATTACTGTCAGAGTTGTAGTTCAAGAGTAATTGAATGATAAAGTATCCCCCTCCCAACCCTTTTACCTAGTGTAACACTGCTCACCTCAGATATGGAATCTGGTGTCTTGACCGGACAGGTCACAGCAAGGGACAGTCTTCTTACTGTGAACATAAAGAAAGCCCTGCCTCCCTTGATGGGTTTTTTAGTTTTTCCTTATGCTCACTGAAGATTGTCCCTCTCTGTGATCCATCCGGACAGTCTTGCTGCTCTGAAGTGAGCAGTGTTACTTCAGTAAAAGGGCCGGGAAGGGGATACTTTATCATTCAATTCCTCTTGAACTACAACTCTTACAGTATTGAAATAACACTCCCCATGGCCCAAATACTATGAAGATTAATTGGAGTTTCTTTTATTGTGAAACATTACTATCCCTTAAATATCACCCACAAAACAGAATCTGCAAATCATTTGAGAATCAGATAACTGATCCCTTTGGCTGGAACACAAGTCGGACGCCTGTGGCTCACAGAAACAAACTTTGTGGGTTGTGCCGGCAGCCTCCATATATCCTTCGATTTGGTAACTTTTCAGCAGGGTCTATAAGGGCGGTGTACATAGCCCAATGACACTAAATAGCAAGACGCTTTTTAGACCCCAGTTCATCTCTCACACTGATCCATTTGGGCTCACTATACAGACCTGGATTTATCTGCAGATCTGCTCCCCTGGAAGTTGATAGATACCCTTTAACCCTTTGGGAAGCCAGGCTCGTAAAATTCACAAGTGGGCTTGAAAGACCAACCTCATGAATTTTAATACTAGAAGCTACTCCCTGCACGTCTGGTGTAGGAAGAAGATTCAGACTGACCCTGCATGCAGAGAAGAGCTTTCTCTAGACTGCAAGACCAGATTTAAGAAGTTGAAGTACACATAACAAATAGAAGGCGCCCAATAGTGTAATATGTTTAAAGCAAAAAAATGCTGTGTATATACATATATTTATATAGATGGATACTCACAAGTATAGTGGTCAGCTAGAAGATAGTGCTGACATAAGCGCATTTGGAGAGTTTAATCAGTCTCTGCTGGGGTAACAGAAGATCACTGTAACTTGACGCCTTGCATCATAAGCTGGATACCTCTTTTATAGCTCCTTTCTCCCTCAGAATAACACTCCAATAGTAAACTGACCCTCCTGTTCCCAAACATCAGCCGAGACTTGATGAAGGGAAGAACTCTCTTTTATTCACTCAAACACACAGCTTATATACACTACAGAGACTCTTATCTAGATCTGCATGCAAACGAATACTTGGGACAGTGTTTCTATGCTTGACCAATCAATCACCAGCACCCTTATCAGGATAAGAATGCAGATTAAGACTTGAAATCATACATTCTTAACTGGCTCATCAATAACCTCTTCTGATTGGTCAAGGAAGCACAGCAGGAATCAACTAACATTCCTTAGCACAGACCTGGAGTAGAGTGAAAGCAAAGCCCAACCCCCACCATCTCTGCCCTCCAGCAATGTACTGGAAGCAACTATGGCTAAGCTCAGTCTATGGGTGTTTGTCTTTTGGGTAGAAATAGTCTGAAGACATGAGATCCCATATCTCTAACACACCATTATCTCCCATGGTCGCCACAGTTCCGTCACATATCTCCCCTTGTCCACCTCCGACAGCCACAGCATGATCCACACGGGTCAGCTCGCTGCTGTCCGGAGTGGACACATAATCTGGTAGTGCCATGCCCACAACAGTACTTGTCCCAAAAGTCTTGTCCCCAGCCAGCCCCTACAGTCCTGGGGTCTGGAAAGAATAAACGAGCCCCTTGTCCGGGGCCAGGAGTAAAGCTGGGGTCCTTGGTCCTGGGCGAGGGAAACGTGTACCTCTTGGTCCTGGCTATCACCAAGTTGGGAGGCCTCTCCTGGACCAGGCTCCAGGCAGAGCTGGGATCAGACCCTTCTGGGTCTGGGTCCAGTGGCTCAGGGTCCATAGCCAGTCTATAAGGTGGTCCTCCTTTTGGCAACAGTGTCTCTGGGTTCCCTATGGCCTGGGCGTCACCTTGGTGGACGCTGGGGACATCTCCCCCTTTTGGTTGGGCAAGTACCCCACGGGAACAGGACAGGATGCTGCTCCCACTCTCCTGGGCTGAGGCAACATCCAAAGGGCTACTGGAAACACTGGGGACTCTTTTGCTCAGGGTAGGGGCATCCAGAGGACCGGTAAGGAGCGCACTCCCACTCACCAATCCAGGACAAACAGACTGTGGGCTGCTGACTGGGGCAACTCCCAACTTCCTTAGGGAGCACAGTGGTCCCCCTCCCTCAGGCTGGATCAACAGTTGGCCTGGTGGGGAATGACTTCCCACCCACCAGGCTGGGGTCAAAAAATCCAGGGGCAACAAGGGCATCCCGGGTGAGGACCATGGTCCCACTCACCAAGGCTGGGGTATCAGGAAAAGGGGCAACAGGCTTTGGACTGCTGATGAGGACAGTTGTCCCACTCATCACAGCCAATGTTTCACAGGGCCTGGTGGGCTCACTCCCATTCACCAGGCCAGGGGTCACATAGGGGCTGGTGGGCTCGCTCCCACCCACCGGTTCACAGTCCACAGGGACAGCACAAGGGGCAGAAGCACTGCATTGTGGCAGTCTGCTGTGTTCCTCTTCTTCCAGGCCATCAATTTCCTGGTTTCTTTTCTTTTTGCGAGGGAACACCTGACCAATCTTCCTGGCGATCTTGTCCCGGCACCTGGAGAACACATTTTCCTCCTTCTCCAGGGCAATAGCAATAAGGGACGGACAAGGACTGCTGGTGGGGAACTGCATCTCATCCACCGCAGCAGGGGTTACATAGGGGCTGGTGGGCTTGCTCCCACCCACCAGTTCACAGTCCACATGAACAGCAAGAGGGTCAGCAGCACTGTTCTCCTTCAGTCTGCTGGGGTCCTCTTCTTCCAGGCAACAAACTCCAAGGCCATTCTCTGCCTTGAGGAAGACCGCAGTCCCATTCCTCAGTTCCATAACATCCGCGCCCCTGGACAGCACACATTTCTCTTTCTCCAGGGCAGTATCCAATAATAAAGGGGAAGGACAGGGGCTGCTGGTGGGGACCTGCGTCTCATCCACAGCAACAGGGGTTTCCCAGGCCATGGGGAGCTCGCTTCTACTCACCAGGCCAGGGTTCACAGGGGGGCTGGTGGGGAACGCATTCCCACCCACCAGTTCACAGTCCATAGGGTCAACAAGAGGGTCAGCAGCACTGTTCTCCTTCAGTCTGCTGGGGTCCTCTTCTTTCAGGCCACAAACTCCAAGGCCATTCTCTGCCTTGAGGAAGACCACAGTCCCATTCCTCAGGACCATAACATCCGCACCCCTGGAGAGCACACATTTCTCTTTCTCCAGGGCAGTATCCAATAACAAAGGGGAAGGACAGGGGCTGCTGGTGGGGACCTGCGTCTCATCCACAGCAACAGGGGTTTCCCAGGCCCTGGGGAGCTCGCTCCTACTCACCAGGCCAGGGTTCACAGGGGGGCGGGTGGGGAACGCATTCCCACCCAACAGTTCACAGTCCATAGGTGCAACAAGAGGGCTAGCAGCACTGTTCTCCTTCAGTCTGCTGGGGTCCTCTTCTTTCAGGCCACAAACCGCAGGGCCATTCTCTGCCTTGAGGAAGACCACAGTCCCATTCCTCAGGGCCGTATCATCCGTGCCCCTGGAGAGCACACATCGCTCCTTCTCCAGGGCAGTATCCAATAACAAAGGGAGCATCTTCTTGGGGCTGCTGGTGAGCTCTCTCTCACTCACAACAGTAGGAAAAACAGGGGAAGGGGCCAAAGGTCCACTAGGGGGGACGGTTGTCCCACCCCCTGGTACAGGGGCATTCTTGGGGCTGAGGAGCAGCGAATTCCCACTCCTCAGGTCCGGGGTAACAAAGGAGCTGGTGCGTATCACTGTCTCACTACCCCAGCATGGGGCAACCCAGGGGCTCTGGATGTCTTGAAAGTACTGTTGCTCGACCGACAGTTTAAGTTGGGCAACCGTCTCTTCCGACGGATTGGGTCCTAGGTGGGGCAGTAGATTCCTCATTCTCCACCCCACCGGGTCGCAGGACTCAAAGGACTGTCCGATTCCAAGGTCGGAGCCTCCATCCCAGGGTGGGTTGGCCAGTCAGGCCACGTCTTCCTGTGGAATAGTATATGATGGGGCCGCCCGTGGTCCCTCCCCCGTATGCCTCGCAACTTTCCGTATAAGGCCTTGGTAAGCTCGCTCCAGATGCCACTCTTGCTCCACCAGGTCCTCCAGCTCCTCTGCTAGCTCAGGGATATTCTGGAAGCCCATCATCTCCTCCCGGGCATCCCTGATTTCCCAAAACCTACTCTCCTCCTTGCTGCCAAAGTTGGGGTCGACACAGATGGCCTCCCATCCTACTCCTGGGCCATTGTATCCATTGCCCGCAGCAGAACAACAGGGGCGGATCATGCTGTAATACTTCTGCTCCGCTTTCTGGTACAGGGCGATATACTGATCCTGTAGCTTACTTTCCACCTTCACAAAGCAGTCCATGCTGTCCTGCCAATACAGCAGAGGACTGTCTCCCAGAAGTGGCCATCGCAATGCCACCAGCTTCTCAATCCGTCTCCAGTTGGGCTTAACAGCTCCCATTGGTCCTAGATTTGCCATGTTCCACAGGCAGGATCCCAGGTACCTCCTAATGCACTGGATACTAGTACTCCAAGTTCCAGGATATCCAAGTTGCTTTGGCCATCCACAGGTTGGGGCCCCCTTGCACTCTGGACTCCAGCAGATCCTCCAGGGCTTCACTAAGCCCGCCGCAATACTACTTCCTCCGGTTCAGGTGAACCAAAGCTCTATCCACTGGTCACTGCGTTCCTGAGACCGGGGTCAAGCCAGTGGCTATATCTCCCCCTGGATTCTGGTCTCAGTTTCACTGTTGCTCCATCCACTGCTCGCTGCGTTGCTGAGACCGGGGTCAAGTCAGCGGCTATATCTCCCCCTGGATGCTGGTCTCAGTTTCGCTGTTGCTCCATCCACTGCTCTCTGCGTTGCTGAGACCAGGGTCAAGCCAGCGGCTATATCTCCCCCTGGATGCTGTCTCAGTTTCAGTTCCTTGGGATAAGCCGAATCCTGCCGCTTGCCACCAGTTGTAACGTGACGCCTTGCATCATAAGCTGGATACCTCCGTTATAGTTTCTTTCTCCCTCAGAATAACACTCCAATAGTAAACTGACCCTCCTGTTCCCAAACATCAGCCGAGACTTGATGAAGGGAAGAACTCTCTTTTATTCACTCAAACACACAGCTTATATACACTACAGAGACTCTTATCTAGATCAGCATGCAAACGAATACTTGGGACAGTGTTTCTATGCTTGACCAATCAGTCACCAGCATCCTTATCAGGATAAGAATGCAGATTAAGACTTGAAATCATACATTCTTAACTGGCTCATCAATAACCTCCTCTGATTGGTCAAGGAAGCACAGCAGGAATCAATTAACATTCCTTAGCACAGACCTGGAGTAGAGTGAAAGCAAAGCCCAACCCCCACCATCTCTGCCCTCCAGCAATGTACGAAGCAACTATGGCTAAGCTCAGTCTATGGGTGTTTGTCTTTTGGGTAGAAATAGTCTGAAGACATGAGATCCCATATCTCTAACACACCAATATCTCCCATGGTCGCCACAGTTCCATCACAATCACCAACAGCAGTCAAATGAAAATACAAAAAATGGCTTCTAAATATAAAGATTAAAAAATTATTCTAAAAAAGGGAGGTAATGTAAAAGCAAATAATTGCTAAAAAAAACATGGATAAGTCTATCCTCTTACGCATTTCGCAGCTGCAACCTGACGTTTTATCATAGACAATGATAGAGTTGTGAGCAATCAAACCATGTTTGCTCCGATGGCCACTGCAGTGAAATTAAACATAGTGTGGAATCTAGGGATGCACCGGTGCCGATACCATGCATTGAGCGAGTACTTGTACACGCTCAAATGCAACCGATCCTAAAACCGATACCGTTGATGTGCAAATATTCTTCAGCGCATTGTCAATTAGCCAATCGGCGCTGGGTGTGGGCGGGGGTCTAAAACGTAATCCGCCAATGTCAGAGGCTGGGTATGTGGTTTACGGGACTGGAGCCGAAATGAGTCTCCTCAGATCACTGGGCGTTGTTTGGTCTGAGGTCCTGCCCTTCCCTCGTGGTGCTGAAAGCCACAATCGGAGGTCAAACTGTACTTCAATAGGCTGTTACTGTGACATCTGTTCACGGTGTCTTGTCCTGAGAGTGACACGGTAGGCAATGCATCCAAACTTTAACTTGCAGACGATTAATGTCCCTTGCCCCCCAGGCTCTGAGCGGCCCCATCTTTCTGTGAGAAACATTTTTCAAACTTTTTTCAAGCCAGAACTAAGGGTCTGAGAGGGAATTGGCTCTGCACAATTATACTGAGCATATATCAACAAATTCCCATTATCATAATAATCATTGTCCTCACTGTCCTCAACTTACAACTAATAATGCATTATTAAAAATAAAGTGGTTTCATTTTTGTCAGCTTATTTTAGCCTGCTCTTATTCCCTTATTTTTGCCCAATTTTCCTTTATATTTCAATTTTAATTTATTATTTATTAAAATAAAAAAAATGTGCAAAAAAGTATTGGTAATTGGTATCGGTGAGTACTTGAAAAAAGTATCGGTACTCCTACTTGGTCCTAAAAAATTGGTATCGGTGCATCCCTAGTGGAATCTATATGCTATGAGTAGCAGTAAAAATACAAACAAAATAAAAATAGACCTTGTTGGTGGTCTTTTGCATCTTACTGCCTGCCCTCAGGATTGATCACCTATCTGATCAAATAGGCAATTAATACTGCTACCTGGAAGGCACTCACAGCCTTTCCTTACCTACCTCCTCAATCTGGCATTCTCAGAACTTTCAGGTTGACTTTGAGGACCTTGAACTCCACTCATATCATGAGAGGGCCATCAAGGACCACAAAGGTGCTCAAACTTAACTTGGGAGTTCAGAGAATGCCCAATTGAGGGGGGAAGTAAGGAAAGGCAGTAAGTGCCTTCTAGTTTGCAGTACTGGTGACCTATCTAGCTGAATAGGTGATCAACACCACAGAGGGCAACAAATGATGTCTGAAAAAATATGACGTATGCCAGAGAGGTGTAGAACACGTTGCAAAGTAATGTGATGGACACCTCTACGGCACATACACATCAGACTTTTTCCACTGTTCAGTGGTAGTCACAGAAGTACACAATCAGCTTGCGACACTCAATTCTCTCTCTAATGCCCAATAGTAGTCAGAGAACTACACATGTCCTGTCAGCTTCACCAGCCTTTTTGTACTGGTAGCCATGCTCCTGGCACCCCCCTGTGGTATGTCATTCCATACCAATGATGTACCATTTCTCTCAGGCTAGCACTAGGTACTTAATACAGTAGGAAATTATGTGATGCTAAAAGATTTTAGCATTTTATAAGGGACTCAAATGTAAAAAGTTTTTTTTTTTTTCTTTTTTTAATAGCACCCGATTCTGCAAATAATACTGCAAACTAGCCAAGGGGTGAAAAGGCAAGTGCCCTCATGTGACGGAGGGGAATGTCTGCTTTCCAAATTGTTGTGCCTTGTGACCTTTTCTTCTTATCTGTAATGGTTAGGACCATTTTAGTTCATAAAAGTAACTTTAAAAAAATGGAAAATGGCAGGTGTAGTTTGTGTTCCTGGCACGCGCTATTTTTTTGGCACTAGGTACTTAATACAGTATGCCATTCCTTGGTGATGAAAATTTTTAGTAACTTTGAAGTGATTTAAGCGTAAAAAGCATGTTTTCCAATAGCAGCATGTTCTGGAAATAGTTATAAATTTCTACTCCTAGACTAGTATGCACATTACCTTATTTCATGAGGCTGGTTGTTTCATTTCCAGAATGGCTGCCTTTTCTGCATTTTCATAGTTGTTACAACCATATTAATACAGGCAAGAAAAGTGTAAGAAAAATTAGAGACCATAGGTGGAGTATATTATATATATATATTAACCCAAAATGTGGTGTCATTTTTCTCGGAAGATCAGTATCTAACAAATACAGTAACAAATTCCATAGTTGTAAATATTTTAGTCCCTTTGAAGAGGTGGAAAAATTAAAAAAAAAAAAAAAAAAAACTTTTTTCCTTTAGCACCATCTTCTGGAAACATTTGTGCACAACAGACTAGGGGGAGGAAGGTAAGTAACCCTTCATTTGATGCAGTGGGGTGTATACGTTCAGGAAATGTATACTTTTTAGGCTGTTATTTTGATGTTCTGAAGCAAATATGCCTTGAAACTATGTTTAGTAAATTTTGGTGATTTCCATAAAAATGTCAGTCTATATTCTATTATGTGCTGTTACCAACTTGGGGCCCCTGGAAGGGCACACATTTGTTCCCCTAAACATATTGGGTATCAGTGTACTCAAAATATGAGGCATTCTCATTTCATACGCTTTTGTTTGTTTCACTAAGCTTGCTTGAGATGTTGTACAGTAAATTGTGACTTAAGTGTACATTTCTGAAACCTTTCTTAAACACCCTATACTTAACAAAAGAATGTGCATTTTAGTTCATAAAGTTACAAATATCCTTTTTTGTGCCTGTAAATTAGAGGCCTGTGTCGGCCATGCATGTAGTTAAAATTATACATATTTGGTATTCGTGTACTCGGGGGATTTAGGACTAAAAATAGCTGAAACTTTCACAACCAGCCTAAATGTATTTAATACTGAGTGCATATTAGAAACAGGACTCATTTTATTATTTTTTTTTGTATTTATGATATCATTGCTTGTCACACAACACAAAATTTACTTCACCATGAAAAAGCTCAATTTGTATTGTCTTTGTAATGTATTTGACTCCCCGCTGGTACACACAAAAGCATTAATTGACTGATTCCTCTTCCTTGTTCCACTATCCGTTGGAAGTCACGGTGAAAATATAGTCAAGTTTATACCTTTATTGGCTAACTAAGCAGATTTAGCATGCAAGCTTTCAAGACCTCTAAGGTCTCTTCGTCAGACATGTTATACAGATAAATATGAAAACATCTCTCTTAAAGGGATAGTACACCTTGAAAATAAGTTTATTTTATATTGTAGCCCTTAAAAAAACATGAAAAATTATGTAAGTCTTATCTCCCAAACCTTTATGGTTTGGGAGATATTCAGAGGTAAAATAAAGTTCCCTTTTCCTGGCTGTTTCAGCCAAGTCTGCCATCTAGTGGACAGATTTGGAATTCGGTCCACAGACAACCGGCAGCTCTTTAGCAGTGCCGAGATCACGATCTTTAAAAAGAACTACTTAATTGGAACTGTCTATAAAGTGTGCCTGGCTTGCAAGCACACTTTGTAGACCATTCCAATTAAGAAATTATTTTTAAAGATCGTGATCTTGGCACTTCTGGAGAGCCGCAGCCGCTCCTGGGACTGGATTCTAAATCTGAGAGCTAGAACGGTGACGTCACTCAGGGGGAAACTTTGCTTCTAAATATCTCCTAAACCATAAAGGTTTGGGAGGTAAGACATAACATTTTTCATGTTTTTTTAAGGGCTACAATATAAAATAAACTTATTTTCAAGGTTTACTATCCCTTTAAATACAAGTACACATTGCACTGTTTAGAATGAAAAGCAGATAAGATCAGCTCAGGGATATAAAGGGGAACTATCACCTCTTAAAAACTTTTTAGCATAGGTTTAGTTTTAGGAAATGTGTTGGGTTTTTTTCCACTTACTTTTAAAGATATTTAATCTTTAAAGGGATAGTAATGCTTCGTTTTATCTTTATTTTATTTTGTAGGCATTAAAAAAACATGAAGAACAATATAAGTCTTATCTCTCAAACCTTTATGGTTTAAGAGATATTCACAAGCAAAGTATCCCCCCCGTTCAGCCAGAGCAGAAGGGAGGTGCCCAGGTAGACTGCAGAGAGGGACAATCTTCAATTAAGATAAGGGAAAAACTGAAAAACTTGTCAAGGGGGGCAGGGCCTTCATTGTTCTCATAGGAAGAAGATTGTCCCCTGCTGTTATCTGTCTGGTCTATGGACTGCATTCCACATCTGAGAAGAGATGGCTTACACTAGGTAAAAGGGACGGGAGGGGAAACTTTGCTTGTGAATATCTCTTAAACCATAAAGGTTTGAGAGATAAGACATATCGTTCTTCATGTTTTTTTAATGCCTAAAAAATAAAATAAAGATAAAACGAAGTATTACTATCCCTTTAAGCTGTGCAGTACACTGACTCTCCGGCACAGCTCTTCTTCACGTCCTGATTCTCCTCCCTCCCAGCTGCCCCAGGGAGCGCATTCACGCTTTCCTTCAGTGTGGTGTGAATGACTTCTATTGTTATATCAAGCTCCGGTTAGCATTACACTGCAGTTGCAACCGGAGCTTGATGTAACAATAAAAGCCATTCACACCACACCAAAGGGAAGCGTGAATGTGCTCCCTGGGGCAGCTGTGAGGGAGGAGAAGAGCTGTGCCGAAGATTCTGGAAGTGTGGAAGTGTACAGCACAGGAGATTCAAGGGATAGTAATACTTTGTTTTAACTTTATTTTATTTTGTAGGCATTAAAAAAACATGAAGAATGATATAAGTCTTATCTCTCAAACCTTTATGGTTTAAGAGATATTCACAAGCAAAGTTTCCCCTCCCGCCCCTTTTTCCTAGTGTAAGCTATCTCTTCTCAGATGTGAATCTGGTTGTAAGACCAGACAGATAATAGAAGGGGACAATCTTCTTCCTATGAGAACAATGAAATCCCTGCCCCCCTTGACAAGTTTTTCAGCTTTTCCCTTATCTTAATTGAAGATTGTCCCTCTCTGCAGTCTACCTGGGCACCTCCCTTCTGATCTGGCTGAACGGGGGGGGGATACTTTGCTTGTGAATATCTCTTAAACCATAAAGGTTTGAGAGATAAGACATATCATTCTTCATGTTTTTTTAATGCCTACAAAATAAAATAAAGATAAAACGAAGTATTACTATCCCTTTAAATATTATATTAAACCACACAGAATGATCTTCATTCTGTGTGGTTTAATATGAAGATAGAGACTGAGTTGCACCACACAAAAACAAAGGTTGTAGACTTTAGAAAGGCTGATTTTTCTAAAATGGAAACATTTTTATGTCAGTCTTTAACAACCTGGAGATCTTTAGATGGAGTCCAGGAGAAATGGAATTATCTGAAATGTGTTTTACTAAACGCAACAGAACATTGCATTAGACATGTCAGAAAGGGTAAAAGAAACAGAAAACCACTGTGCAGAAGAGGCAAAATATAGTAAAAGAGAAAAAAGAAGCATTTAGGAAATATAAGCAGACGCAGAAGGAAGAAGATAGGTATCAGTACAAAACTAGGCTGAAGGAGGCCAAATGTATTATTAGATGTGCCAAAGCACACACACACACAGAGGAAAAAATTGCCCAGTCAATAAAAAAGGGGGATAAAACATTTTTTTAGATATACAAGTGAAAGGAGGAAAACAAAACAAGGAATAGTTAGACTGAAAACAAAAGATGGAAACTGTGTAAATGAGAATAAAGGGCTAGCTGACTGTCTCAATGAATATTTCTGTTCAGTTTTTACAGAGGAAGAGGAAGGGAAGGGACCTCTGTTAGGAAAAAGAAATGGCAAGACACGGGAAACATGCATGTTTACAGAGGAAAAAGTTCTAATTCAACTTTCTAAGGTAAAAACAGATAAATCAGTGGGTCCAGATGGGATACACCCAAAGTTATTAAAATAACTTAAGTGTGTTCTGGCAAAACCTTTAACAGAATTATTCAATCAGTCACTAGTGACAGGAATAGTTCCAGAAGATTGGAAGGTAGCAAATGTAGTACCGCTTCACAAAAAAGGTAGCAGGGAAGAGTCTGGTAACTACAGACCAGTAAGTCTTACATCAGTAGTGGGAAAATTAATGGAGACTATGTTATAGCAAAGAACTGTTGAAAATCTGAATATGAATGGCTTGCAAGATACCAAACAGCATGGGTTTACATTAGGGAGATCTTGTCAAACTAACCTCAGATATTTTAGACTGGGTAACTAAAATAATAGATCAAGAGGGAGCAGTAGATATAGCTTATCTAGATTTCAGTAAAGCATTTGACATTGTCCCTCATAGAAGACTCATAAATAAATTGCAGTGTTTGGGTCTAGATGTAAAAATAGTGAAACGGATAAGGCAATGGCTGAGTGACAGGAGACAGAAGGGGGTAGTCAATGGAGAATATTCGGAAGAAAGGAGTGTTACTAGTGGAGTACCTCAGGGATCTGTACTGGGGCCCATTCTTTTTAATATTTTTACTAGTTATATTGCAAAAGGTCTTCAAGGAAAGGTATGCCTTTTTGCAGATGATACAAAGATCTGCAATAGGGTAGACATTCCAGGGGGAATAAGCCAAATGGCGAATGATTTTGGTAAATTAGAAGAATGGTCAAGAGTGTGGCAGATGCAGTTTAACGTTGATAAATGTAAAATAATGCACTTGGGACATAAAAATCCAAAGGAAAAATATACTATTAAGGGTATTATGCTGTCAGAGACAACAGAGGAAAGGGATTTGGAAGTAATTATTTCTAATGACTTAAAGGTAAGCAGGCAATGTAATAAAGAAGTGGGGAATGCAAGCAGGGCGCTGGGTTGTATAGCTAGGGGCATTAGTAGCAGAAAAAGAGAAGTGGTCATGCCACTCTACAGATCTCTAGTTAGACCTCACCTAGAGTATTGTGTACAGTACTGGAGACCCCATCTCCAGAAGTATATAGATACTCTAGAGAAAATTCAAAGAAGGGCTACTAAAATGGTGACTGATCTACAGGAAAAGAAATATCAGGATAGACTAAAGGATCTGAATATGTATAGCTTGGAGGAGAGAAGAGAGAGAGGGGATATGATAGACACATTCATATACATGAAGGGATTCAACAAAGTGCAGGATGGAAGTATATTTCAAAGGAGTAAAAATGTTAGGACAAGAGGCCATAGTCTAAAACTAGAGGGACACAGGTTTAGACATAATGTAAGAAAGTTTTACTTCACTGAGAGGGTAGTAGATAAGTGCAATAGCCTACCAGCAGAAGTGGTAGAAGTTAATACAGTGATAGAATTTAATCATGCATGGGATAGGCATAAGGCGGACCGTTCCAAGGAAGTATTTCTTTTTACATTGCGCTATTTCGACTCTGCTGAAGAGCCGCCTGCTTGTCCCAGGACCAGGATCTCCTGCCATCAGTAAAAGTGGAGGGAGGGGGGAACTATAGCCTCCTATATCTCTCAAACAATAAAGGTTTAAGAGATGGGAGTGGGATTATTTAGTTTATTATTATTTCTAATAGCTGCAATATGATTTTTTTTTATATAACAACATTACTAACCCTTTAAAGCAGGTATATCAAACATGCTACCCATAGGCCTAATCCATGAGACTCGCAGACAGGCCTTTCATAAAGAGAAATGTTTTAAGTGCCCTGTAGCCCAGCATCAAGGGGTTAAAAGCTCCATTTAGATCAAAGGAGTTTTTTTCTCAGTCACTTTAACCCTCTGAATGACAGAGATGTGCCCAATACTTTGCTTTGCAATGCATTGGATACTTCTCTGACACTCAAGGGTTTTTAATTGATCTACCTGTATGCCCCAGTAGGAGATTGAGAGCAGACAATCTGTGGGTGGTCCTATGGTTACCAATGGACCAAGGATGGGGTGCGCAATAGTGTACCATCCTTCAACATTCACAGATTATATATAACTAATGTAAAAGTCCGTGTACATGGGCCAAAGTACCAATGGCTATGTCTACTGTGCATGACTGCATCTCTGGCTTGTGTTCACTGCGGCCAGGCAGTCTCTACTGCACATGACTGCATCAGACAAACATACAACTGGCGGATTATTATATAGGACTAATGTAAAAGCTTGTGTACATGGACCAAGGTCTGGGTAATGGTAACCCTTTGAATGTCAGAGGGGTACGCAACACATTGCTTTGCAATGCGTTGCATACCCCTCTGGCACTCAAGGGTTACCATTACCCAGACCTTGGTCCATGTACACGGGCTTTTACATTAGTCCTATATAATAATCCACCAGTTGTATGTTTGTCCGATGCAGTCGCTACCTCCGATGCAGGACGCTACCTCACTGCTCCACGCGATGCAGTCTTGCGTAGCCTCAGTGTGTAAACATACACAGATTCTAGCAACCTTCCTTGGAACATATTTCCCTCCACTGTAATTGAGTTTGACATGCGTGGCTTAAAGAGTTAAATGACATACAGAGAAAATAGGAGCATTCTTTGTGCATGTGGCTCTGCAAGTTAAAATGACATAGAGAACAAGGCCCCACTGAGCATGCAATGGTCAGACACGAGATTTATTTACATCCAAGTGTTAAGTAGGGCATCTGAAGATGTTTTCCAAGTAAATAGAAAGCTTTACAAAGTTGGACACGTGCTGAGATGTTGAATACGAACTGACAGAACAGACTGAACTTTAAACTTTTTAAAATGGCAAATCTCTACATTAGGACAAGATCTTAAGATCAAGAGATTCATAAACAGCTGTTATTAGTATGTCGTTCAGAAATGCACCAGTGACAGAGCAGCATTATTTATTGCGAAAGATTTTCTGTATGCAAAATTTATTAACCCTATGAGTGTCACTGGCACTCAAAGAGTTAACATAAGTCTACTTGCAGATGACATATACCAAACTGGTCTACTCAATGATCACGCAGAGCAGCACTTGATACAAGTCCCCTATTACCATTCGTATAAATACAGCAAATAAAATAACACGAGAGTTAATCCAACAAAGAAGACAGAAAGATGAGCGTTTCGGCACGCACGCGCGCGCACACACACACACACACACACGTACATTCATAGGAAAACGTCATGTTAATCTCTTATGCTCCGACAGATAATATGCTATTATAGGAGTTGCCCTACATGCAGATCACCAGAACCAATCAGGATTTCCTCAGTCGTACCACCAGTGGATGCCACTGTCAACATACGTAGTAACATAGTAATTTAGGTTGAAAAAAGACTTGCGTCCATCTACTTCAACCCTTTTCCTATTCCTGTTTACCATCGTTGATCCAAAAGAAGGCAAAAAAACACCCTCAATACAGCAATTTCAAATTCTGCCCCGAATGGGGGGGGGGATTCCCTCCTGATTCCAATTGGCAATCCGATTTCTCCCTGGATCAACAAGCCCTAAGTAAAATATTAATCCTAATACTAACGTATATAGCCCTCTATGTTATGCTCTTTTAAATAAGTATCCAGGCCCTTTTTAAAGGCGTGTAATGTATTCGCTAGCACCACCTCCTCAGGCAGTGAATTCCATACCTTTATTGTCCTTACAGTAAAGAAACCCTTCCGCTGTTGTAGATTAAATCTCCTTTCCTCAACATAGTTATTCAGCTGCACAAATGAACCCTTTGTGTGCAAGAGGGGTACGCAACGTATTGCTTCACAATGTGTTGCATACCCCTCTGGCACTCCAAGGGTTAAAAGGATAGTAATGTTTCACAAAAACAGGAGCTCCAATTAATCTTCATAGTATCTGGACCATAGAGAGTGCTATTTCAATACTGTCAGAGTTGTAGTTCAAGAGTAATTGAATGATAAAGTATCCCCCTCCCACCCCTTTTACCTAGTGTAACACTGCTCAGCCACAGATGTGGGATCTGGTCTCTTGATCAGACAGATCACAACAAGGCACAATCTTCTTACTGTGATCATAAGGAAAACCCTGCCCCCTTTGACAGGTTTTCCCTTATGCTCACTGAAGATTGCCCCTCTCTGTGATCCATCCGGACAGTCTTGATGCTTTGAGGTGAGCAGTGTTACATCAGTAAAAGGGGTGGGAGTGGGATAATTTATCATTCAATTACTCTTGAACTACAACTCTGACAGTAGTGAAATAACACTCTCCACGGCCCAAATACTATGAAGAGTAATTGAAGCTGCTTTTATTGTGAAACATTACTATCCCTTTAAAAGAACAGTAAAGCTTAAAACTAAACTGAGTGGTCATGTGTCCCTGACTACAGCTATTCTGAGGCGAATATTTACCTAGTTGCTTACCAGTTCCTGCAGGATTGGTAGAAGACTTCCCCTGGCTTGACTAGGGAGTGGTAATACGGGGTATGAGAAGGACAAACTTCCTGACTTCTCAAACACCATGTTACTGCTGAAAAAGATCAAAGCCAATATCCTTGCTCTGCATAACTACAGTAGTAAAGCGAAGTTGGAGAAATCAGGAAGTTTGTCTTTTACAGACCCCATATTACCAGATGCCTATTATCAAGCCAGGAGAAGAGGAAGCCTTCACCCGATCCTGCAGGAAGTGGCGCAGGATCAGGTTATCGATTAAGTAGTATCAGTGACTGAGATACCAGACTAGAATAGTTAGGGAGACATAGTAACACTTTGTAATTCGTGTAGATTTAGAATTTACTGTTCCTTTAATTATTTTCAGACCTAATAAGGGTGACAAATTAATACTGAGGCAGTTGTAGGAGAAATCTCATACAGCTCATGGGTTTGGCTAAACCCGTGCATGGCAAGTGATTGTATTATTCCACTGTACATTTAATATAATTTCTTTTCTTTTATTCAGACCTCCTTTGGGGGCCATATAAGGACCTTCTTGATGCCCCCCACACCTACACACACACACACACACACACACACACACACACACCACACACACCTTGTACTGATCACATACACTGCCTTCCTTCACTCCCTTCCCAGCCTGGCGTTCCCTGAATGTCTGGGTTCTATTGGAGGACCAGGAAGGCCCACTCCCATCATAGTGTTGAGCATGTTTCCAGTCCTACTGGGAATACTGGCCTGCCTGTAGGAGAGGGAAGGAAGGCAGTTAAGACCTTCTGGTCACCACTATTAATTACTTACATGAGCTGAATATTAAAAATAATAATAGGAGTGGGTAAGCTCAGCCCTAGTAGTGTTGGAGGTGCCGGGGATGGTGGTGGCTCCCTTGGGGAGCGAGAGACTCCCCCTTTTTTTTTTTTTCCTTTCTTTTGGGGGTAAGTTTGTGTTTTATATATAAAAAAATCTTGAGATGCTAGATCTATATCCTTTTGGCCTTGTACATTTCTCTTTTGGTAAATTGTACCCTTGTTGGCACTGATACCATGTTACTTTTTGTTACATCTGCATCTGACTTGCATTCCGAGGTCGTCCTTAATAAAAATATTAACAAGAAAAAATAATAATAGTAACATAATCCTGTGTGTGCCGCAGCACCTTTCTTTACAATGCATTGAACACAGAGAAACAAAGAATTTGGTGGCAGATAACAAACATTCGGCCAGGGGAGGGCTGGCCTGAGGGGCAGAGGGGCAATTGCCCCCTGGGCCGGTCATAGGTCTGGGCTGCTGGGCCACTGCCTCACTCAATCTCCTTCTTGCTGCTGTAAATGGAGCTACACTAGTGATACCACAGAGCTTACAATTCAAATGGAGCTACATTAGTGATACCACAGAGCTTACAGCTGAAATAGAGCTACACTAGTGATACCACAGAGCTTACAGCTGAAATAGAGCTACACTAGTGATACCACAGAGCTTACAGCTGAAATAGAGCTGCACTAGTGATATCACAAAGCTTACAACTTAAACGGAGCTGCACTACTGATTCCACGGAGCTAGTGGTACCTCTAGTAGCATAACCCATTGCCATTGTAAGCTCTATGGTATCACTAGTGTAGCTTTACTTTTTTAAGTTCTGTGGTATCACTAGTCTAGCTTCCATTCAGTTGTAAGCTCTATGTTATCTCTAGTTTAACTCCATTTGAACTGTAAGCTCTGTATTATCACTAATGTGACCCCATTCCAGCTGTAAGCTCTGTGGTATCATTTGTCTTACTTTACAGCATTAATAACAAGTTTAAAATGAACAAAAGGGGATGGGCTGGGACAGTGGGCTGGAACGACAGTTGAAATGGACCCCTTGATTGTATTTGCCCCCCAGGCCACAAGTTGCCAGCCCTCCCCTGCATTCGGCCGATTTAGTCTTCCCATTTTCCTACTGTAAAAACCTCAAACCTTGTTTAGTACTTGGTCTTGTCTTATGTTCAGGACAACCTTGTGCCTATCCCATAATAGATATAGATAGATATATATATGGATGGATGGACGGACGGACGGACAGATAGATAGATATGAGATAGATAAATATGAGAGATAGATAGATAGATTGATATAGATAGACAGACAGACAGACAGACAGATAGATAGATAGATAGATATGAGATAGATAAATATGAGAGATAGATCGATAGATAGATAGATAGATAGATAGATAGATAGATAGATATGAGAGATAGATAGATAGATAGATAGATAGATAGATAGATAGATAGACAGATAGATATGAGATAGATAGATAGATAGATAGATAGATAGATAGATAGATAGATAGATATGAGATAGATAGATAGATAGATAGATAGATAGATAGATAGATAGATAGATAGATATGAGATAGACAGATAGATAGATAGATAGATAGATAGATAGATAGATAGATAGATAGATATAAAATAAACAAAATAAGTATCTTGTAATACCTTTTTTATTGGACTAACAGAATTTTGGATTGACAAGCTTTCGGGAGAACCTCCCTTTCTCAAGTCTAAAGCATTTCTGAGTAAAAGGACACAGAATTCACAGTGATACATACAATTCAAAGTTGAGCTGTGTGTAGGGTTAAGAAAACATAACTACAGATAAGACAAGAGAATCTACACTTTTCTTGTAGAGGGTCGTAAATACCTTTTGTAAGGATTGGGTGCCCCGTGTTTTCTATGAAGACTTTCACAAAAATGTGAATTATGAGTTTTAAATGTTTATTTGTGGAAATTGTTCTTCACAAAATGTTTATTTTTCTTAGCAAAGTGTGAGACCTAATAATAACAGTATATTTATCTATCATACCCTTCATTATGCCCTTGATAAATGACATTACATGTGCTAGGGGTGCCCTGAAAGTCCAGATTGCATGTTAGTAGGAGGCATTGCTCCTTTAAACCCTGAAAAAAATCACAGTCCTAGGAAGAGCAACCAAAGCTAGGTAAGTCCATGTAACCATGTGACAGTTGATACGCAGGTAGGCACTAACCATTTGAGTCCCAGAGGGGTGCATAATGCATTACATACCCCTCTGGCACTCTAAGAGTTAAAACAAGTTTCAGTAATCAATGAGGATGCTGTACTAACATGAACTGGAGTCATTCATGTTAGAACAAATACACAGTTCCATCAATTTAAGGGGGTATTTTAACCCCTTGTTTGCTAAAGAGGGCTGCAGGGTATTGTGATGCAATTCACTGGAGACCTCTCTAGCATTCAAGGAGTCAATAGAAATTCTGGGGAATTTGTATTTTTTTCCCAATATAGTGCAGCTGGTTTGCTCCAAAATGGTGCAGTTCCTCTTAGTAGAGCGGTCTCAGTGTATCTAGTGTTGGAGTGACCGGGCGCCCTGGGGTAGAGCAGGGACACTGAACTTTTGATGCCCTTTTTAATCCTGGCAGACGATAACACAGGCTGATAGCACTGCCAGCCAGATGGGGAGAGGTAATGGGAAGCAACAGGAGGCCACTGGGCAGGGACCATGAAGGACACAAACTGCAGCATTTTACCTAATGGGAAAAGAGGGGGGGCAGCCCAGCAGCGACATCCCTGTGAATGTCCATTATATATGTGTGTGTGTGTGATATATACATGTGTATGCATGGATGTATTTGTGTGTGTTATATAAATATAGGAGTGTTATACATTTATGCAGATATGTGTGATATATATATATATGTATCTATATATAAATATATATATGTGGGTGTTATTTAAATGTAGGAGTGGTATACATTTATGCAGGTATGCGTGTGTGCGATATATATGTGTTCTATACATGCAGGAGTGGTATACATTTATGCGTATGCAGGTATGTGTGTGAGAATGATATATACATTTTTGTGTATGCAGGTATGTGTGTAATATATATATATATATATATATATATATATATATATATATATATATATATATATATGTGTGTGTGTGTGTGTGTTATATACATGTAGAAATGGTATACATGTATACATATGCAGGTATGTGTGTGTGTGATATATATATATGTGTTCTATACATGTAGGGGTGGTATACATTTATGTGTCTGTGTTTGTGCATGTGTCTGTGTGTGTGTATATATGTGTGTGTGTGTGTGTGTGTGTATATATGTGTGTCTGTGTGTGTATATATGTGTGTGTGTGTGTGTGTGTGTGTATATATATGTGTGTGTGTGTGTGTGTATGTGTGTATATATGTGTGTGTGTGTGTGTGTGTGTGTGTGTATGTGTGTGTGTGTGTGTGTATGTGTGTCGGGGGACTGGAGAAGTTCGCACTGTGATACAAAGATGATCACTTTCTCCTAACCCTTTGAGTGCCGGGGAGGGGGATTAAAGGGATAGTATTGTTATATTTTTCGAAAACAAATTCTTGAAGCTAACAAAAACCTAAACTAAATGACCCAAGTCCTATCTCTCCTCCCTCCTCTTTCCCTGACGTCAGCGCTCTAGCTGACAGCGGGGGAATCCGGTCCCCGGGACTGTTGGAGGCTCTTCAGCAGAGCCAAGATCGAGAGACTTAAACAGAGTTACATCACTGGAAAGGTATACAACGTGTGCCTGGTTTGCAAGCACACTTTGTATACCATTCCAGTAAAGTAACTTTAGGAGAGACAGTCCCTCTTTTAGACCCAAATCCCTCTGTCCCTCTTTCCCACCCTGTTGTCCCTCTTTTCATTAGATCAGACTGTATGATGTGCATATAAGTAGGGCTTATAATTTGAAGTCCTTTGCTACTAGTCAGACCTGAAAAGTTACTCGCCACTGCAAGTCATAACATACCCACCAGGGCTGAATTTCTACTCCCCAGGGCTAAATTTTCACTCGCCATTGGCTAGTGGAGAGTGAAAATTTTGAGCCCTGATATAAGTATATCATACTGCTCTACAGCAATAAAACTCACATTAATGTTTGTTTAACCCTTTCAGTGCCAGAGGGGTATGCAACTCACTGCAAAGCAATGTGTTGTGTACCCCTCTGGCACTGAAAGGGTTAAACTTCAGTGTATGTGTTTATAAATTACTTTGGTCTTGTTATAAGTCATTCATTAGGTTACACAAAGAGGTGTCAACAGGTCATGATATAGCCTAAAAACTCTCGGTAATGCCCCGCCCACCAGCCACGCCCACAGCACCACCACCTGAAACACAAGTGTCCCTCTTTGGCAATCTGAAATGTTGGGAGGTATGTATAATTAACCCTTTAGTAATGTGTGCTACCTAAGCTTCCTTCAGAGTAGTGAGTTCATATTCGAGGACAGAGAGAAGAGCGGATTAATTGAACATTTAATCTGAAAAAAGGCTTCACAGTGCTGGTTACAAAAATACAGAAGTAAAGGACATACACAAAGAAAGATTACACATAAGCAAAACAGTCCATAAAATAAAATGGGAGAAACACAAGAAATCCTTAAATACAATTACCGATATTTTAAGAGTCCTTGTGGGAACTTCGATGGTATATCCCCCTTCAGCTGTTACAAAGAAATTCACAGTTTTTATCCAAAAACCCACATTAAATAGGAGTCCACAGTTGCTTCTAAGAGGCCAGACCCCCTGGGTGTTACCTGGGAGGATCAGGGGTCTGGCCTGACCATTTACAGCCCACTCAGTCAGACCTGTCAGGGATGTTACTGCAGAGGTCTACCTGAAAAGTCATAAGGCTTCCCAAAACATGCAACCCACAGCACACCTCTATAATGTTATAATAATCATATTCCTCATATCTGTATGAATATCGGGACACCAAACATGCTGGGTCTAACTGGTTGCAAAGTGGCTATTTTTGTAACTCATTGCAGGAACACCTCCCCCTGGCGTGTTTGGTACCCATCAAAAGGATAAAACCTGGGCATTTTAAATATACAGTTTTACTGAACCATTTTACACGATATATGCATGTTCTCCCTATTTCAGGTTATTTGGGTGTCCCCTGGATAATACTCCCCCCCAGAGCAGATGGTCCAATACCTTTTATGACCCGTACATCCTGCTCTGGTGATGTTATCTACTCAGAAATTTTATGGCCTAGGACTGGTGCTTGTTTGCTGACCTGTATGTTATTCAAACAAATTATACAACCCAGAGGGCCAACTGATGCCTTGGCATGACACGCCTGTTCTGTAAACAAGATAAGAGTCAACCTTTGGTTATATGCAAAATATAAAAACTAGGAAGGTTATGATAAATCCACCAGCTATACCACAATCTCGGACCTTCCAATTGGAGCCCTTGTCTCATAAATCGAAACGCCAGGTACCATAATCTACTTCCATAGATGGCCAGATTGATGCGGAAGCAGTATCGAAAGGGTTATTAACCCATCCATTGCACGTAAGATAGATATTACGTGATGCTGTCACTGAAAGCGCCCAGGATACATATATGAATTGCTTTTTGGGGATTTTTCAGTGTATCTTTTTAGCAATAGAGCTATATTTTATTTGTTTCATTTCTACATACTGTATGTATGGTCCCTGGCATTCCCGATTTATGAGACGAGGGCGCCAATTGGAAGGTCTGGGATCGTGGTATAACAGGGGGATTTATCATAACCTTCCTATTTTTTGTATTGATAAAGAAGTTTTTAAAGGGATAGTAATACTTAAAATGTAAAAAAAAAAAAAAAAAATGTTGTAGGGTTTATCCCACTGAGTAAAACAAGGGTACTCCCACTGCTGAATGGTGTTTTATTCAAAAGCTATTACAGCTCAAACTTGAATTTTTTAGGTGCAATATCACAGTGGCCTGAAATTGTACAGTGGCTCTGTTGCTACACCATCCTATGGAGATTTATGGTCCCGGGACCAGAGCAGTCCATAGGATGGTGTAGCAACACCTCCACTGTACAATTTCAGGCCACTGAGATATTGCACCTAAAAAAATTCAACTTTGAGCTGTAATAAGTTTTGAATAAAACCCCTTTCAGCAGTGGAGTACCCTTGTTTTACTCAGGGGGATAAACCCTACAACATATATTTTTTTTTTTACATTTTAAGTATTACTATCCCTTTAATAAAATATATTTGGCTATAAGCCAAGGTTGACTCTATCTTGTTTACAGAACAGCCACTTCAAAATGTTTTTCTATATACAATTAATGGTTAATTCACTTGCAAAATGCAGTTTCATTAACCCTTTGCAATGTGTTACGTACCCCTCTGACACTCAAAGGGTTATACCTGGCTTCTATTGCAGATGTACCATGGACTATCATACAATTCTGGACCTTATTTATCAAGCTAATGAAGTGCAGCAATCTAAATACACTACATGGCTTAAATGAAAATCCAGCAAATTCCTGTTGATTTAAATTCAGCTTTTAAACCCGAGAATGCTAGAGACGCTCTTTCAATGCATTGGTTATGTTAAACCCCCCTCCAAAGATGCTTTTGATTTGCTTCAAAATTGCACATCTTTAGTTTGATGAATAAAGCCCTGCAGGGACACATTTCCCAGTAGACAGAGTAGGCAACTGTCTGACACTCGTCATCTGTATTGGCCACACCCACATTCTGAGTTGGGGGTGTGGCCAGAGCAATCTCCTTATCCCTGCAGCAGTTTATATACCTTTTCAATGTCTGTCATTTAAAGGGATAGTAATATGTCAAATTTAAATATCTGCATCTTGTAGGCAAGCACGTCAGCACTCTAGCTGACTGCAAGGCAATCCGGTCCCGGGACTGGCGGAGATTGCGTTATTGGATAAGAAATCCTTCTCTGGAACGGTCCACAGTGTGTGCTTGGTTTGCAAGCACACATAGAAGACCGTTCCAGTGAAGGATTTCTTTCAATAATGAAATATTTAAATTTGAAGTATTACTATCCCTTTAACCCTTTGGTGCTAGACAATTTTCCAAAGCATTCTGAAACAAATGTGTTGGAGATATCTCTGGCAACCAAGGGGTTGAACGATTTCTTTTTTTGTGCTTGTATGTTAAAAGCTAAGGCTATTTTCTGTGATTTTTTTATCATCCTCATATGGATGAGGGTTGTAGTCCAACAACGGCTGGAGTGCCGAAGCAGGCCACCATTATTTTTAGATTATTTCAGACTACCAAGCGCTTTATTTCAGCTTCTCAATATTCCAGTAAGTAGAACCAAGATAACTGCATTATACAGAAACAATTGAACTAAAGCATAGGATAAACTTGATTAATATTACATGATTATTCATAATTAATGCTTACAAATCATTGTATTGATCGGAGTCATGAGCATTACTAGAATCATCCAGTAGAATTGTATCCACATACTTGTCTGAGAATAGCTCAGCTGACAACACCTCAAAGCTGATTTCACCATTTAATTTCGGCGGAGTGTGCCGGTGATTAGTCAGTTTTGACATGGCTTGGTCTCCCCAGGGCTGCCTGCCTGTGTGAATGGGATGGAAATTAAATTTGCCTGACATATGCAGAGACATCGCGAGTGAGTTATGTACAATACACTTCTGAGCTCCCCTACACGGGCAGACTGGAAGAAAGATGAGCAAGCAGCACTAGCAGTAAATATGTGAGTGGCAGATACTGCAAACAATGTGACCCCTTTCTACAGCAAAGCGTAGGAAATAAAAGGCAAGACCATGGCATAAGCACAGTAAGATTATGGCAAAAGAACAGTGAGATAAATGCAAGTGTGTAGCAAGACTATGGCACAATCACAGTGTAAGGCTATGGCACAATCACAGTGTAAGGCTATGGCACAATCACAGTGTAAGGCTATGGCACAATCACAGTGTAAGGCTATGGCACAATCACAGTGTAAGGCTATGGCACAAGCAGAGCAAGACCACTGAAGGGCACGGAAAGACTAACACAGGCACAGCAAAACCAGCGGAAGAGCACGGCAGACTGATCAGGGGTGTCCGTAGAATTTTTTTTTCCCGGGGGGGGGGGGGAAGCAAAGCCATCCAGCCCCTTTGTTTATATGGAGGGGGTAATTGTAGGGGGGGCACTGGATGCTCATGAGACTGATATATATGAAGGAATTAACCCACCACCCCCTAGCCATAGTCTAATGCCACCAAACCACCACTAGCCATTGTATAATCCCTCCCACTACCACCTAGCCACCGTCTAATTCTCCCCACCTATTGTCTAACCCCCCCACCACTATGACACCATTGTCTAATCTCCCATCACCACCACTGCCTAGCCATTGTTTAATTCCCCGCCACTACCACCACCGAGTCATTGTCTAATCCCCCTACTATTCACGTCATTGCCTATTCCCCACACCACCATCATCAACACCTCTACCTAGCTATTGTCTACTCCATGCTACCACCACTGCCTAGTCATTGTCTAATTCCCTGCCACCATTACTCCTTAGCCATTGTCTAATTCCATGCCACCACTGCTACCTAGCCATTGTCTAATTCCCTGCCACCGCTACTGCCTAGCCATTGTCTAATCCCCTGCCACCACTGATACAAAGCCACTGTCTAATCCCCTGCCACCACTACTGCCTAGCCATTGTCTAATCCCCTGCCACCACTACTATCTAGCCATTGTCTAATCCCCCACCACCATCACCACACAGCCATTGTCTAATCCCCTGCCATCACTGATACAAAGCCACTGTCTAATCTCCTATCACCACAACTACCTAGTCATTGTCTAATCCCCTGCCACCACAACTACCTAGCCATTGTCTAATTCCCCACCACTATCATCACATAGCCATTATCTAATCCGCACAACCATCACCACATAGCAATTGTCTAATCCCCCACCACCATCACCACATAGCCATTGTCTAATCCCTCACCACCATCACCACACAGCCATTGTCTTATCCCCTCACCACCATCACCACATAGCCATTATCTAATCCCCCACCATCAGCACATAGCCATTGTCTAAGCAGCTCTGTGCAGATGCTGTAAAATCTAATGGCTGTTCAAGTAAGGGTGGCACTGGAACACTGATAATAGTATAAGTGTCCATAGGATCTTATCAAGGATTACTGCGTAGTTTACCAGAAAATGACACATTCTACACTGGTCTTTGCAGCAGTACAAAGGGGAATGGAGGAGAAATATATACAGATAAAAAAGAGATAGGAATTAGTGGCAAAACTGGTAATTTGACTAGGTCAATTACTGATATTGTACAGTGTTGTATTAGAGTTCAGTACAACATTAGTTTCTTAATGAAGCTAATAATGAAGTTAACTATTCTCCATGGCTAGGAAACGCAGCCACTGCCTACAGCTGCTATATGCAGGTCTTTTCTTGATCACAATGAAATAACTTCTCTTTATTAAATACAATGCACACTAGCAGATTTCAGTTGTGTCACTCCAGATGATATTTGACGATTTATGAGAGAAAAAGGTCAATCTGGAGTCTGGCTTTGTTTCATTCATTATCTTGTCATCCATAAGATAAACAATCCTTTCTTCAGCTACATATTCCTCTGCTTTTCAGCAAAACAGGAGCAGGTATTTATTGGCCTTTCTTAAAGGAGCAGTAAACTTTTTTTTATGAAAACCTGCATGTTATAAGACTTTTCCTGCTGAGTAAAATAAGGTCATTCTCACCGCTGTCAGTTGTATTATTCAGACGCTAGTGTAAAAGCCCGTGCGCACGGGCCGTGGAGAAGTGAGGTAACAGCAGTATGCAGAGTAGGACTGGCCTCTTAACCCATTGAGTGCCAAAGGTGTACGCAACGCATTGCAAAGCAATGCGTTCCGTACCCTTTTTGGCACTCAAAGGGTTAACATTACCCAGACCTGCTCCGCTTACTGCTGTTACCTCACGCTCCAGGCGATTGCGCCACCTCACTCACGAGATGCAATCATGCGCAGTACAGACTGGCCGAACGCGGGCAGTCTCTACTGAGCATGACTGCATCGTGACAAACTTTCTGGCCTTTTATTATATAGGAGTATAACAGTTCAAATAATCAGGAAGTGAATTAACTGTGTTTATTTCCTGATTGTTCTGACAGGAGTGTCTCAGCAGTTTCTATCACATTCTATGGAGATCTGTAAGTCACTGACTTTCCTCTCCATTAGAATGTAGCAGAAAAACTAATTAGAATTTGACCACTAGAGGGCACTGCTAATGTAAAAAAAAAAACAGGTTTAAACAGTAATAACTCTGGAAATATGCATCTCTCAGCAGTAGGATTGCCCTTATTTTAATCAACATGAAACACCATACAATATATATTTTTACATAAAAAAAAGTTTACTGCTCCTTTAACAAAAGAAATAAAGGGGCATTTGCATAAATACAAAAGTGAGGCACTTCTAAGCAAACCAACTGAACTCAATATTGACCTAATGAATACGAGAGAGGTATCTAGCACAATGACTTAACCATAGTGTATATTTGTCAGGCAGCCTTTTAAATGGGATGTTTACCCCCTTCACAACTTTGACTAAATTGTTTCCTTATAAATGCTAAATAATGGAAAGTGTATCCTTTTTAAAAAAAAAAAAAACAAAAAAAAAAAAACGCTTGTTTGGAGAAATTAAAAGGTTAAATGTAGCTCTGTACCTACTTCCGGCAGACCGTGTTGACTGGATCTTTACCACAGTCTCAGATTCTATCCAGCCTCCTCCGATGATGAAGGCTGTCTGTCTCTAAGCTGGAGTGATCTCATTGGCAGAGATCGATTTCTGGCCAATGAGAGTGTTCCAACTTACAGACAGACAGCCTCGTTCATTGGTGGAGGCTGGTTGAAGCTCAGACTGCGGTACAGGTCCAGTCAACATGGTTGGGAATAAATGGAACCGAAGAGAACACTTACACCACGTGAAAAGCTATGGGATGGCCATAGCTTCTATTAGAAGGGCTAGAGAATCCCAGAACCCAGCACAAAATTGAGGATCCTTGCAGTTCAGCCAAGAGGCCATTAGGTCTACCATCGGGAGACCCCACAGTCGAAGTGAGGTATGGAATACACTCTGATTGAGCTGCCAATTGCAGGGATCTAGATGCCGGCTACTAAGAAAGTCTTCCACCCCACTAATGAGAAGAAAAAAAGAAAAAAAAAGGAAATACAAATAATGGCACCAATACCACCTCCCCACGCTTAGTCGGACAAAACAAGCTAAGGATAAGGGAAGAGCAAAACAAACTAAAAATTAAAAATTAACTTTTATTATATACATTAAAAGATATATATATATCAAAACTCTAAAAAAAACTATGCAAATTTGTAGAGTATATAGCCAGATTCTTTCTGAGAATTCAAAGGTAAAAATAATATTACTGGAGAGCAGTCCCAGCGAAATCTTACAAAAGACTGAATACTATGTTGCCACACTCCAAATGCTCCAAAATATCGTATAAACAAATTAAAGGGCAAATAGGAATGTATAACATTAACTATCCCTCGTAAATATGCTGTGTAGTTACAAAATATAGTCACAGGTTCTCAATAACACTATCGGCAGATCATTCGCAACATAAAATCTGATCCTAGCTGTATCTCACCAGAATCATTAACAGCATACAGCTGAGTTGTAGTAATCAATGTAGTCTACAAAGCTGATAAACCTGTGAATAAAAATACAAATATCAAGTGGTAACACAACTAATGTATAATAATAAAGCAGAGTATGTATCTGTGGATGGATAGCTTCATAGATACCCTCCCTGGTGTCAATAGTAACCTAGTTGCCCTATGAATTCAACTTATAAATAAACATGGGTGGAAAACTTACTAAAAGGAGACACGGCGGTTAGGAGGCACTGAGCTGTCATTAGGTTACTAGAATTACCAGAATTAAACATGTTGTGGTGGCTCTCCAGCTCTCACTAAACACTAAATAAATAACTAATGCATTGGGAGCATATCAGTGACATTAAGTGCCTTCATAAACTTTAAAATCATACAGTTACTTTTTGACATTTTCACACTTCACTTAATCTCCTCCTCCTCTTGCCTGTTCTTCTTTTATACCAGTGGCGTAACTATAGGGGTCGCACCTGCGACCGGGCCCGTGTACTCCAGGGGCCCAGCCTCCCCCTGTGGCCCCTCCACCTGGTGCCTGCAATCTCCCGACGGCGCTCTAGTAATGCAGAGCGCTGTGAGATGACATCTTCTCCCAGCGCTTTGCATTAATAAGAGGAACGCACGGGAGCTCCAGGTAGGAGATGGGGGCATTGTGGAGGAGGTCAATGTGGTAAGGGGGATCAATGTGGGAGGGGCCCATGGTACTTCTTGTACCAGGGCCCGGAGGCTTCTAGTTATGCCTCTGTTTTAAAGGAGCAGTAAAAAAAAATTTATGAAAAAATATATATTGTAGGGATTTTCCTATTGAGTAAAATAAGAGTACTCCGACTGCAGAGAGATTTATATTTCTAGAGTTATTAAGGTTTAAACCCATGTTTTTTTACATTAGCAGTGCCCTCTAGTGGTCAAATTCTAATTAGATTTCCTGTTAGATTCTAATGAACAGGAAAGTCAGAGACATACAATTCTCCATAGAATGTGACAGAAACCGCCTGTCACTTCCTGTCAGTTAGAACTATCAGGAAGTAAACACAGTAAATTCACTTCCTGTCAGTTAGAACTATCAGGAAGTAAACACAATAAATGCACTTCCTGATTATTTAAACTGCTATAAATTTTGAATAAAACATCTGACAGCAATGGGAGTGACCTGCTTTTATTCAGCAGAAAATGCTCTGTAAAATGTGTTTTCATAAAAAAAAGTTTACTGCTCCTTTAAACCTTCCAGTGATAATCACCTACAGTCTAACTAAAGGAAATATAAAGGAGAGCCATGAGCTGAGACGGCCTGGTGACATTTCCATGGTTGATATCTCCAGAGTAAGAGAAATACTCTTTTGCCACTGCAATGAAATAAGCTTTAATAAACTGTTTTATCATATTGCTATGTGAATAAAAAAGTTAAAGCAAAAAATGAAAAACCAGACCAGTTTCATTTTCTTCCCCTAAAAGTCGTTATAGCACTTATCTCAATTTGTCCTAGGAAGCAATGCCCTTTAACGCCTGAGATTATTTATCAATGGTAGAATTTTAATTAGGATTTTCAAATGCCAAAATGGAAACAGAGACAAAAGCTAAAAATAATTAATCATCGTTGTGACTATCAAAAGTCTTGATATGTTCCATCCCTTCTGTTTCACCAGGGCTTCAGTCAGTATTCGCTGGCAGTGGGACAGACTTATCACCGAATTCCCTGTCCACTGCATTTCAAGCAGAAGCCAAGACAAAGTATACGTTGGATTGGCATGCAGAGTCTTAGCATTCCCTTTGGCTTGCGGTGCCGCAGTCACAATGGCCAAGAGACATTATCATCTGACAGCTTTTCAGTGTTCTGCACGAAACTAGCTGGCACTTAGAGTCCATTCTCTAATACATAGGTGTCTTAGTCACGTACAGAGAGTGAAAAAAAAATATATATAATAAAGAGAAGCGTTTGCTATTGTAAGGGGCAGCCAACCTAATTGGCAGTCTCAGCAGAGTGAGCTGGGAGACTGCATTACCCTTTGTCACCTAGCAAGCTTGGGCTGCCAGCTCTCTGTGAGCCCCTTGCTTTGTGGGTAAGAGAAGCACTTGAGTCTTCAGCTAACGGCTGGCAGGTACCATACAAAGGCTGTGATTATGGGAAATGAGACACAGAGGGATTGCAGGAAACAAAGGGCAGCAGAGAAGGATATTTCATAACAGCAATACCCTGATTTACATGGCACCTTTCTTTGCTATCCTTAGACAGTACAAAGTGGTTAAAGTAGGAATACTGAAGCAGTTGCACTGTGAAGCGCAGCAATTCTGGGAATCCATCAACCACAGGGTACAAATTCCAAGTGATTTAACCCTTTGTGTACCAGAGAGGTAGCAATGCATATTCCTCTGGCACTTAAAGGATTAAATTATGTTTTTAACCCTTTGAGTGCCAGAAGGGTACGCAACGCATTGTTTTGCAATGCGTTGCGTACCCCTCTGGCACTCAGAGGGTTAACCCCTTGAATGATCTAGTATTAAATAGGGTTAAAAGTCCTATTTAAATCAATATTATTTCTGTTTGTCCTCTGTGCTCCACAATCACTCCACTTTTTTTCATAGATGAGCTGCACTGTTATGATATGATAATTTTGCCATTTACAAATACTGTATATTCAAGGTAAATACCAGGAACTCTAAAGAACAAGAGTTCATTCATTAAGACTAGAGGAAATGTGCTTCTGACTCAGACAAAGGCAGGGATTTTTTTGCAGTAAGAGCAGTATGGAATTATTTGTTTGGGGATTCTTAGTTTGCAGATACTGTAGTTGTTTTAAAGTGGAACTTCCACCTTTAAAACACTGTGTCTCATATGATTAAGCTGGTAAAAATGGTATCTGGATTGGCTTTTTTTTTTTCTTTTCTACTTTAGTAGATATTCGCTCTAAAATGTAGACTTGATGTGGGCACTTCCGCATTCTGCGGCACAGGATAACGTTGGCACAGAGGTAAAGGACTTCCCAGTCCGCAAATTCTCCTCCTGCCTACCCGGAAGAGCACGTTCACGCATCTCTTTGTATTGATGTGCATCACGTATATTGTAACGGCAAGCTCTGTTTGTCATTATACTGATACTTTTGTAGCTCAGAACAAGACTGAGGAATTATGACAGTTGGTTTCACAGCAGATGTTGGATGTTGATGAAGAGAAATATCCAACTGCCTTTTGAAGTCAGGAAGGAATTTTTTTGCCTACTTGGGGCTAAACTGGAAATTAACTCAAGAGGGGTAATATGTCATGGGCTGAATCTGAGGGAAGCAAGTCCTTTTTCAGCCTCATCAACTATGTTAGTATAGTACTATATTGAACAGAGACTAGGGTCAAAATGCCTTGATTCCACTGCAGTTAATATCTTTGGCAAGTGTGTAATGCAAAAATGTATATAGACTTCTTATCCTATATAATAATTCGCTATCAGAAGCTGTCATGCGCAGTACAGCCAGTCGAGCATGCTGCAGGCAGCCGCATTGCAGACTGACTGCGCCGCGGCTGATAACGGAGCGGGGTGCTCCAAATTCAGACCGTAGGCTTGGGAGCGCAGAGAGGACTATGTTCTGAATTTGGAGCTGCCCGCTCCGTTATCAGGTGTGGCGTGGCCAGACTCTATTGTGCATGACTGCACTGCGGCCATTGCTGCCTGGCACTGTGGCCCGTGTACACGGGCTGTTCAACTAGTATGTTCATAAATGGGCAAGTACCATGTAAATCATCCATCCACCAGGCACAGGCTGGTGCAACACATATAAACCTATGAGGCAGTCATGTGCATACACATAAGCATTTATATGCGCATTTGCTTTGGTTATGGCAGTAATAACCACCATTTCACTGTCTTGAATGCACAAGGAATGGAAATAATATTGATTGCTGATAAATACCAAAAGGTAAATGTCACTGATACCAAGAAACAAATATCACAAATTCCAGAATGGCAGGAAGGAGCCACTTGTACCAACCACTTTGATGCATGCCAAAAGAACTAGAGGGGTTCAGCCCAATTACATCCCAACAATCATCCACACTCATGGTCTCAAAAACCATTATAGAGGAAAAGATGAGGAACAAAACCCCTTCAAAATGAGTCACTTAAATTGAGCTTTCAAAGATCACAACACAGCTCACAGTTGGGCTAGGAAACAGGAGTAGCCCGAATAGAAGGAAGTAGAAAGGAAAGGTAGATGAACATGTAAAACAAATTACACTTCCATTACATGGAGGTAACATAATTGTGTACTTTTAGAGATCTGCTGAGAATCATCTTAACATTGAGGCAAGTAAAGCAAAAGAGAGAACGATCAATACAAAACGCAATGTTAGAAAACATATGATTAAAGAAAAATAAACTCTATGCAGCAAATCCTCTCTCTCAATCCTTTATGGTTTGAGAGATATTCGCCGCTAAATTTCTCTCTCCTGACGTCAGCTGTAAAGCTGACAGCAGGAGATCCGTGTCGGCCGACCCGAGGAGGCTCTTCAGCAGAGACGCAATAGCAAGATTTTAAAAGAAATACTTCTTTGGAACGGTCTAAAAAGTGGGCGTGCAAACCAGACACTCTTTGTAGACCGTTCAATGAAGTATTTCTTTTAAAATTGCACTATTGTGGCTCTGCTGGAGATCCGCCTGCTAGTCCCCAGACCGGGAACTCCTGCTGTCAGCTTAAAGCTGATGACTGGAGAAAGGGAGGGAGGGGGGAACTTTAGGACCTAATATCTCTCAAACCGATAAGGTTTGAGAGATGGGATTTGTTGCACAGATTTTATTTTTTTTACACTACAAAACAAAAGAAAATGTTATGGGACATTAGTGTCCCTTTAAGTGTATGGAACAGTCAAGAAATGTGGTCATTCATTGTAGCCACAATGGCCAAAAGGCTCTTTGTCTAATTTTATCACCAGTCTACCAACCATTTGTTCCATATGCTGATTGTTTGATAAAATTGCAATTTTTTTTTTATTTTTTTTTTTTTGGGGGGGGGGGACTTTTCCAGAGTCTCATTATGGCTAAGCTTGGTAATCAGATAAGAGATTTTGCAACACTAATACGAGAGTCGGGTATTTATTATTATTATTAATCTTTATTTATATAACAGGAGAGATCCTCCTCCATGCTGGTCTGACTGTAAGCTGGAGCACTCTCATTGACTAGATATCGATCTCTGCCAATGAGAGTGCTCCAGCTTACAGACATACTAGTGTGGAGGAGGATCTCTCCTGTATACTCTATGACACGCGTTTTGCCGATCAGAGTGAGGAGAACACGTCAGAGGGGGAAAGTTGGAAAATTGGATTTCTATAGCGAATTAAAAAAAAAAAAAAAAAAAGGCACAGCATTGTTGATGTAACTTAGACTAACAGATTAAAGCAAACTTTCAATAAGGTGATACATCCCCTTAATTTTGTAGGCATTAAAAAACACGAAGAATGATATAAGTTTTATCTCTCAAACCTTTATGGTTTGAGAGATATTCACAAGTAAAGTTTCCCCTCCCGCCCCTTTTACCTAGTGTAAGCCATCTCTTCTCAGATGTGGAATGCAGTCCATAGACCAGACAGATAACAGCAGGGGACAATCTTCTTCCTATGAGAACAATGAAAGCCCTGCCCCCCTTGACAAGCTTTTCAGGTTTTTCCCTTATCTTAATTCAAGATTGTTCCTCTCTGCAGTCTACCTGGGCACCTCCCTTCTGCTCTGGCTGAACAGTGTTACATCAGTAAAAGGGGCGGGAGGGGGATACTTTATCATTCAATTACTCTTGAACTACAACTCTGACAGAACTGAAATAACACTCTCCAAAGTCCAAATACTATGATGATTAATTAGAGCTGCTTTTATTATGAACCATTACTATCCCTTTAATGCCAAGAAATTTAATCAATGTAGTCTTCCATTCATAGGAAAAGTATTTTATTTATTTAGAAAATGTTTTACCAGGAAGAATACATTGAGATTCCTCTCGTTTTCAAGTATGTCCTGGAGTTTTTACAGAAAAGAGTTGCATATTTGTACAGAGACATAATATATATATATATTTATCCCTTTGAGTGCCAGAGGGGTACACAACGCAAAGCAATGCATTGTGTACCCCCCTGGCAATCAAAGGGATGGATATATATATCACACACTAGCAATGTTGAACGGCGTTGCCCATCATGTTATGACACACTGATAAGCACAGACATATGCATCACACACAGACAGCGGACATGCACACATGTAGACACAAATGTAACAGATGGACACACACACAGGCAACAGACATACACAAACACAGATGGGACACTGGCACAGTGATAGCCCCCCATGTGTAGAGGTTCAGGCTCTTGTTGGATCTGTAGGTTATGTGTGTAGAAGTGTGGGCTGTGGCCACCCTGGGATTAGTAGGAGCTTTACATTGCTGTGTAGGTAACAATTTTGTATTGAAGTGAATATCTGAAGTGTTCAGAGAATTAGAAGCCAAATATAACCCCCTAAGGATCAGTTACGTGACCAGAAGGGGTGGAAGCAGGATCCTTCCCACTTCAATTGCTTTTGAACTACAAATATGTAAGTAAATATACATAGCGCAGTATGCTAAAAAAAACTTGTACTTAATTCTTGGAGCTAGAGTTTAAATCATATATTACTCTCGCTTTAAAGGGATAGTAATACTTAAAATGTAAAAAAAAAAATATGTTGTAGGGTTTATCCCCCTGAGTAAAACAAGGTCACTCCCACCACTGAAAGGTGTTTCATTCAAAAGTTATTAATTTTCAAAGTTGAATTTTTTAGGTGCAATATCACAGTGGCCTGAAATTGTACAGTGGCTCTGTTGCTACACCATCCTATGGAGATTTATGGTCCTGGGACCAGAGCTGTCCATAGGATGGTGTAGCAACAGCGCCACTGTACAATTTCAGGGCACTGTGATATTGCACCTAAAAAATTCAACTTTGAAAATTAATAACTTTTGAATGAAACACCTTTCAGCAGTGGGAGTACTCTTGTTTTACTCAGAGGGATAAACCCTACAACATATTTTTTTTTACATTTTAAGTATTACTATCCCTTTAATACATCTCCCCCAAACCAGCTTTAACTTGTTGAATGTTACAGCTGTCTCCAATGCAATGCTTCACTATACACTGGAGTTGTCTGTAATGGGGTAGGATGATTGTCAAGTAGCTTATCATGCATTGTGTGGAATTCCCCATTGATCAGCATTATTTTTGCTTCTGCCCAAGCAGGGCCCAGCAAAATAACATTCTTGAAATGGATATCTGTTTACCATCCAAAGAGTTAATGGGATAGTAACTTTTCACAAAAACAGCAGCTCCAATTAATCATCATAGTATTGGGGCCATAGAGAGTGTTATTTCAATACTGTCAGAGTTGTAGTACAAGAGTAATTGAATGATAAAGTATCCCCCTCCCTCCCCTTTTACTGATGTAACACTGCTCACCTCAGATCAGCAAAACTGTCCGGATGGATCGCAGAGAGGGACAATCTTCAATGATCATAAGGAAAAACCTGAAAAACCTGTAAAGTGGGGTCAGGGTTTTCCTTATGATCACAGTAAGAAGATTGTCCCTTGCTGTCAAGTGACCAGATTCTGCATCTGAGGGGAGGCATCTTACACTAGGTAAAAGGGGCAGGAGGGGGATACTTTATCATTCAATCACTCTTGAACTACAACTCTGACAGTATTGAAATAACACTCTCCATGGCACAAATACTATATTTATTGGAGCTGCTTTTATTGAGAAACAACATTATCCCTTCATCACTGAAAACGAAATTATCCAATACCTTGGAAACAAAGAGCCTGTTTGGGTCTGTGCATTTCATCTTGCTGCTCCGGAACCGCTCTCTCGCTCAAAGGGTTAACATACTTGGATGTAAGCACAAGCAGTGGTTGTATGTGTGATTTCTACATGCTTTGTGTGTAAGATTTGCAAGATTAAAGGGGAAATACCACCCCTAAATCCTAAAATCATTGTTTTGGGATTTACTGATGCAAGAATATGCACATTGAGAAAACCCTATATTACATTTATAGCAGCTCAAAACCACTCATTCATATTAACCCTTTGAGTGCCAGGGTGCTTTCCGACACAACGTGCTGGGCACCCCTCATGCACTCAAAAGGTTATTAACTTCCCTATAGTTCTAATTCCTTCACTTGCGACCTCGACAGCCACCCCTCCCAGATGTAATCTTAGAAAGTGTAAATCTGAATAGCGAAACCACAAATTAAAGAGAATACCCCGTACACACCAGTAGTATCAACATTGCAGTGAGCCAGCCTGAGTTATGAGCTACTTCTTACAGAATTCACAATGGCAGACATATTTAAGATGCCCCATAAAAAATATTTTACCTGCGTGAGCCTCTGAAGCTAAAATGAGCGCAGAGAACGTGATTAGGTTGAGAACTGCAGACGGGAAAGAAAAACACAATTGTTCTGATTGAAGGCAGTAAGCGAGCGCAAGCTGGGTACTCAACCTTTGGCTCTCCAGCTGCTCTTACACTCCAATCCTCCTCAGCTGGCTGAATGATGGGAATTGGAGCTCTAAAAAAAATAGTAACAGAGCTCACTCCTTTTTAACCCTTTGAGTGCCAGAGGGGTATGCAACGCATTGCTCTCCAGTAGGGTTGCCATCTTTTCTGAGGGGAAGCATTTGTGCTTCTTGATGCCACGGGGCTTTATGTTCAAATGAAAACCGGATTAAAGCAGAGCCATACCTCCCAACATTTCAAATTGACAAAGAGGGACAATTGTGTTTTAGGGGGTGTTGCTGGGGGTGTTGCCAGTGGGCGGAGCATTACGAGAATTTTTATGCTATTTCACGACCTATTGATACCTCCATGTGTAACTTAATACATGATTTAGATCAATAAAGTTTTATTTACACAGACTAATGTATAAATACACATAGACTGATGTTTAAACAAACAATAAAGTGAGTTTTATTGCTGTAGAGCAATGTGATACACTTATATATATACACCACACAGTCTCATCTCCTAAAAAGAGGGACATCAGGGTGGGAAAGAGGGACAGAGGGATTTGGATCTAAAAGAGGGACTGTCCCTCCTAAAGAGGGATACTTAGGAGGTATGCAGAGCTATCACCTTGTTAATATTGCCCCCCAATCCTTACCTAATGTAGCGATATGTAAATCCATACTGATATTATGATGAAAACGTCCATGTTATTAACCCCTTAAGGACCGGGAAAATCTGAGGTCGTTTTCCCTTAAGGACCGGAGCAATTCTGACCTTTTTGATTATGTCTTTGTTCAACAGTGTTTTCCCTCTAAGTCTTTTATTCCACCCCCATAAATTATATACTGTTTTTTAAGCACAAATAGGGCTTTCTTTTGATACCCTACTTATATGGATAACCCACCATTTACTTTATTAAAATTTTTAAAAAAATTTAAAAAACCCCCACCATTTTTGTTTTTTCACTTGGGATCAGTTCGGCACAAAGGGTTAAAATTTTATGGCCACTGCATGAAAGTATGACCGGTCAGTCATACCTACAAAATGTCCAGTTTAAAGTGGCCACTGCCCCCCCCCCGGTGAAAATCCCCATGTCCCTTTTTCCCACCCTATTTTGTCACTTTTTTATCCCTGACATTTGGCGGTGTGTATAAGTGTAAATACATGGCTCCACAACAATCACACTTCCAAAATTGTTTAATGAGATTTTTTGGTTTTTTTTATAAAATATTTTTGTTAAAAAAAAAAAGTATCATTGCAGGTTAAAAATTGACCTGCATTTAGCAAGCCTCTGGCACCAGCAGTGAAGGGGTTAATACACCCAGCTGCTGTATTTTCGTTTGCCACTAGGTGTCTCCCGTCTACTTCAGACGAGACGCACAGACAGAATGCTTTCTGTGCTGCCTCTGTCTCTCACTATGCCGGTACATGTGATCGCTGCTACGGCGATCACATGAACCGGCACAAGCAAGAAGGGCTGAGACTGAACGCCCCAGTCTCGGAGCACTCAGTCTCAGCCTGGAATTAATGATAGCAGTGTGCACAGAGGCACGCTGCTATCATTTAAGCCATGACAGTCCTGGTACATCATTGGTCCTTAACGCAAATCCAGCCATGATGTACCAGAACCGTCAAGGGTCCTTAAGGGGTTAAGTAATCCTCTTCTTCTGTAGGCATCCAGCGGACAACGGCACAGACATGTTAGAGGTAAGAGACCTCTGTGTTTGCACTGTGTGTCCAGTGCTCTGCCCGGATTGGTGGTGACTTATTCCATTACCTTAAGGTAACAGAAGTTGCTGCAGGCGCAGGCTTCTCTTGTAAGCTCTGTGCCCTGGATGCCTACAGAAGACGTTTGTTTTCCTTAATAACGCAGACTTTTACATCATAATAACAGTATGGCTTTACCTATGGCTACATTAAAGAAAGGATTGGGGGCAATATTAACAAGGTGAAAGTTCCTCTTTAATTCTGGAGCAAACCAACTGCATTATAGTGGACAAACGCACTTTTCCATTGATATCAAAGGGACTTTTAACCATTTGTGCGCTGGCAGTGTATTTAACTAATTGCGTTGCAATGCACTGCATACCTCTCAGGCACTCAAAGGGTTAACCACTGACCGCTAGGATTCAAATGTTTAACTCTTTGAGTGCCAGAGGGGTACGCAACGCATTGCAAAGCAATGCGTACCTCTCTGGCACTCAAAGGGTTAAGGCCCATTTAAACCAATGGGAATCTGGCACTTTTGTTTTTCTACCCTATGGTTTAACAGGGTTATCCCAGAATACTCCACTCCCATAGACTTATTACTGGTAGCAACCTAAAGGTGCTACCAGACTTATTACTGGTAGGAACCTAAAGGCACTACCAGACTTATTACTGGTAGGAACCTAAAGGCGCTACCAGACTTACTGGTAGGAACCTAAAGGCGCAAGGCCTACAGATATTGCTTGGCAATGGTTTCAGGCTGTTTTGTTCAGGAAAGGTTTAGAAATTTAGAAGCCATTTGACATTATTCAACTGCTGAATTCACACCAAGGACAGCGGACGTCTATCTCTGGGATATTGATGCGTTTCTCCTCGGACGTGTCTTAATGTATCATTTGCCTCTTGTATTTGGTTTTATTTTTTGCATAGTGAAGATTTGTGGACTTCTCCTGAAGATTCCGGATTTGCTTAACTAACATGACATCCGTTATATATTAGAGCATCCCTTGGCATTTTCTACTAAGATTAATTGCACTCTGCGTATTATAGAAGGAGAGGGAACAAGGTAGAAAGTGAGGAGAAATACTGGCAATTATGAGCAGTGTTAAAGGGGTATCGTACTCTAGGAATAAGTGGCTGCATTTGTTTAACAGAGTAATCCATCTACTGTTCAGATACGCCTGTCACATCTTTGGTGTGTGTTTAGGATCATTGCCCTGCTGGAAAATAAATCCTCTTCCACACAACTTTAAGAAGTGGTACTTCTCTTTGGTGAAACAAACACTAGCAAGATTGCACTAATATAATAGCAGGTATTAATTGTTAAAAGACAAATACAACTCACAAGTGTGCTACAATGTGTCATAACAGTTTTGAAAATCGATAAGCAAAAGGTGTGTGTGAAGAGGATATTCAAATGGAAATTTATTAAAGGGATAGTAATGTTTCATAATAAAAGCAGCTCTAATTAATCATCATAGTATTTGGACTTTGGAGAGTGTTATTTAAATTCTGTCAGAGTTGTAGTTCCAGAGTAATTCAGTGACAAAGTGTCCCCCTCCCGCCCCTTTTACTGATGTAACACTGCTCAGCCAGATCAGAAGGGAGGTGCCCAGGTAGACTGCAGAGAGGGACAATCTTCAATTAAGATAAGGGAAAAACCTAAAAAACTTGTCAAGGGGGGCAGGGATTTCATTGTTCTCATAGGAAGAAGATTGTCCCCTGCTGTTATCTGTCTGGTCTATGGACTGCATTCCACATCTGAGAAGAGATGGCTCACACTAGGTAAAAGGGGCGGGAGGGGAAACTTTGCTTGTGAATATCTCATAAACCATAAAGGTTTGAGAGATAAGACTTATATCATTCTTCATGTTTTTTTAATACCTACAAAATAAAATAAAGTTAAAACGAAGTATTACTATCCCTTTAAAGGGACACTAATGTCCAATAAAAAAAGTTCTGGTTTTGTAGATTTAAAAAAAAAAAAAAATTATGTGGCACAAATCCCATCTCTCAAACCTTTACGGTTTGAGAGATATTCACATCTAAAGTCCCCCCCCCTTCTCCTGACGTCAGTGCTGTGCTGACAGCAGGAGATCCTGGTCCTGAGACCAGCCTGCGGCTCTTCAGCAGAGCAGAAGTAGCAATCTTTAGAAAGAATTACTTAATTGGAACATTCTACAAAGTGTGCCTGGTTTGTAGACCGTTCCAATGAAGTCATTCTTTTCCAGTATCGCTATGCCACCTCTAGTCGGCCGACACGAATCTCCTTCTGTCAGCTTTACAGCCGACATCAGTAGAGGGGGGATTTTAGATATGAGTATCTCTCAAACCGTAAAGGTGAGAGAGAGTGTATTTGTGCCACATAATTTATTTTTTTAAACTTACAAAACAAGAAAACATGTTAATTGGACATTACTGTCCCTTTATTTATTTATTTAAAAAATGTCTTCCCAGGCAGAATACATTGAGATTTCTCTCGTTTTCAAATATGTCCCGGAGAGTTTACAGTAAAGAGTTACATTTACACAAGTAGAGAAACATCATATACACACACACACACACACACATATACATACTAAAAATTAACATACAGTTACATATTGTTTTTAGCTATAAAGAAGCTAATTTTAAGGATTTTAGGGAGAAGATCTGATTTTATCAGGCAGGTTATTCCAGGTTTTCAGAGTTCTGAAGGAGGAGTCAGATCGCCCAGCTTGTTTGTTGTAGTGTAGTATACTCAGTGAGATGTTAGCAGGGGAGTGGAGGTTATAGTTAGTATGGAGAGCTGGAGTGAGCATACTGCTCAGGTATTGTGGTAGCTTTCCAGAGAAGTGGTTGTATGCTGTGCAAGAAAGGTGAAAAGCACGTCTAGATTTGAGAGTTAGCCAATGTAGTTCTTTAAACATTTCACAGTGATGGGCTGTGTAATTGCATTGGAGGATAAAGCTGCGTAATGAGTTATACACAGTGTCAAGTTTAACAAGATGGATTTGTGGCACGGGAGTATATACTACATAAAGATTTAACAAAGAGATAAAAAATGGATTTGTCTCAGTATTAAATAATGTATTCCTGAATAATAAGTATCAACCGATTACAATATTCTTCTACTTTTTAATAAATGATCAAATAAAATCAGTTGGTGATGGACTTTTGGACCTTATTTTACATCCTCCTAGATCCACAGGTAGGCACCCATATGAACAAACCTGCTGAAGGGGACTATCACATGACCATTAATTCACCTTTAGGCCTCCGTCTCACTGTAGACTTGCTGGGACAGTGGATGCGGTCAGTTTTCTGACCCACAAGAAAAATGTTAAAGGCAACACAGTTGCTGTAGAATACATCTCTTGCTTAAAGGGATAGTAATACTTCGTTTTAATGTTATTTTATTTTGTAGGCATTAAAAAAAACATGAAGAACGATATAAGACTTATCTTTCAAACCTTTATGGTTTGAGAGATATTTACAAGAAAAGTTTCCCCTCCCGCCCCTTTTACCTAGTGTAAGCCATCTCTTCTCAGATGTGGAATCCAGTCCATAGACCAGACAGATAACAGCAGGGGACAATCTTCTTACTGTGAGAACAGTGAAAGCCCTGCCCCCCTTGACAAGCTTTTCAGGTTCTTCCCTTATCTTAATTGAAGATTGTCCCTCTCTGCAGTCTACCTGGGCACCTCCCTTCTGCTCAAGCTGAACAGTGGAGGGAGGGGGACACTTTGTCATTGAATTACTCTTGTACTATAACTCTGACAGAAGTGAAATAACACTCTCCAAAGTCCAAATACTATGATGATTAATTAGAGCTGTTTTTATTATGAAACATTACTATCCCTTTAAAGCACAACTTGCACCCGCTATAAAGTCGCCCTGCCATAATTAAGCCCGTTATAAAAAAAATCCTTTATCTTCGGAGACTGACAGCCAGATTAGTGTAGTCTGCATGCCTGCGCCATCAGTCCCTTCCAGTTACCATGTGGCACACTGCAGTGCTTCTCAATGAAGTCCAGGACTGACAGCGCAGGCGCACAGACAAGATGTCTGCATTGATGCCTGGGTTCCGGTCTCCTACAAAAAAGGATTTCTTTATAATGGGCTACATTTCAGAGGTAGCATATATATTATAAAGCTAGTTACTACCTGCTTAATTATTGCAGGGCGACTTTATAGCGGGTGAAAGTTCCGCTTTAAACGGAAAATATACACTAAAAATAAGTGTCCCTCATTTTTTAAATCGAAGGATTTAAATGGATAGTAATACTTAATATGCAAAAAAATGTATGTTGTAGTGTTTATCCCCCGAGTAGAACACGGGCGCTCACATTTCTGAAAGGCGTTTTATTCAAATGTTATTACAGCTTAAACTTAAGTTTTTTAGGTGCAGTATCACAGTGCCCTGAATTGTACAGTGGCGCTGTTGCTACACCATCCTACCGAGATTTAAGGTCAACTGACCAGAGCTGTCCATAGGATGGTGTAGCAACAGCGCCACTGTACAATTTCAGGTCACTGTGATAATGCACCTAAAATATTTAAGTTTGAGATATTATAAATTTTGAATAAAACAAATTTCAGCAGTGAGAGTACCCTTGTTTTACTCAGGGGGATAAACCCTACAAATTTTTTTTTTTACATTTTAAATATTACTATCCCTTTAACCCCTTAAGGACCGGGGCGCGCATATGTGGCCCACACTTAACGACCATGGGGCATTTTTTTTTTTTATTGATCCGATTCAGGGCTCCCCGAGCTGTTTGTGCTGTCTGTCTTCTGGTTCCTGCAATGACCTGGACTTATTGAGCTTATGGAGCTAGGTTAGAAATATATTGGGGGGCAATGTTATTAGCATGAAAGTTCTGCTTTAACCCTTTGAGTACCAGAGGGGTACTCAACATATTGCAAAGCAATACACTGAGTACCCCTCTGGCATTAAAAGGTTTAAAGTTCCCCATAACATATATTGTAGGTGCCATGTGATTGTTTCTTCTTGCTCTAAACAAGAGTTGCTCCAGTCAGTCTTTAACCCCTTAAGGACCAGCGATCCAGGGAAGTTACCTACCCTTAAGGACCAGCGATCCAGGGAAGTTACCCTCCCTTAAGGACTGCTTTGATCCTTGCCGATAAGCCGGTAGACGCAACCTGTTAGGTGTACCAGCACACTGCTTTGGAGCCTAAGAAAGACCCCCTCCAGTCTTGGAACGGTCAATTTTAAAGGGATAGTAATGTTTCATAATAAAAGCAGCTCTAATTAATCATTATAGTATTTGGACTTTGGAGAGTGTTATTTCAATTCTGTCAGAGTTGTAGTTCAAGAGTAATTGAATGATAAAGTATCCCCCTCCGGCCCCTTTTACTGATGTAACACTGTTCAGCCAGAGCAGAAGGGAGGTGCCCGGGTAGACTGCAGAGAGGGACAATCTTCAATTAAGATAAGGGAAAAACCTGAAAAGCTTGTCAAGGGGGGCAGGGCTTTCATTGTTCTCATAGGAAGAAGATTGTCCCCTGCTGTTATCTGTCTGGTCTATGGACTGCATTCCACATCTGAGAAGAGATGGCTTACACTAGGTATCCCTTTAAGCCCCGTTTTAACTTACAGTGCTCCCGGTAGAGGGATGTAAGTAAAAAGTATGTGACTTACTATGACCGTATAAGTATTTAAGGACAGTGACAGTCATATCACATCATCTGGTCCTTAAGGGGTTAAAGAACATTTCATCATCTAACAACACAGAGCTATAACTGATTAAACACAAAACCAGCAGAACGTCAGCCTCTGTGTTTCTGCTTGAAATTGCACTGATATATAGAATAAAGAAGCATTCGATTGATGTAGATCATGTAGAAAGTAACACTGGATTATCCCACCCTGAGAATTTGCCCCTTCGCCTCAGATTTGGGTCATGACCCTGAGACTCTGAGTCGAACCCTAGGTTCCCTGGTATGTCAATGGGGATAGGAACGGTCATCTGGCACCAAGGATGAAGAACATGATACTGTTCCATTTGTATTACAGCTGTGTTAGGTTCATTCATATGTTTTTAATTTATTTTTAATTATATGATATCTATATGTAGAGTTAAGAATATTATGACATAAATGGGTATGATACGCACTGAAGATTGACATTCATACTGGGCCTGTAGTACAATTCTCCTAATGGCAGAGCAGCCGATCCCACTGATAAATACAACTGTGATCGGGAAACAACAAGGCTGTTTGCATTGTGGACCCCTCTGGTCCTAAAAGGGGATCTTTCACCACAATTACACGTAATATGTATAGAATCCTCCGTTGTCGTGTGCCATGACCCTGTATTTGAGCTGCAATAACCGTTAAATAAAACATTTCTCTACAGTGAGAATGCACACGTTTTACCCAGCAGGAAAAACCTTGTAAGATTTTTTCCATTTTATGCAATACCATACCTTTAAAGTAGCGGTAAACATTTTTTTATGAAAACATATATATTGTACAGCTTTTCTCTGCTGAGAGATGCATATTTCCAGAGTTATTACAGTTTAACCCCTTAGTGACAGACGTGTGTGCACGCGGCTGTCACCTTAATGCCTGTCATACAAAAAAAAAAAAAAATTTTGCTATATTATTCCGGAGTCCCCGAATGGCATGCAGCCGCACGGGGACTCGGACTTCCGGTACTACTAAGTGACAGTTTTTCTGGGACGTACCTGGTAAGTCCTTTGTCATTAAGGGGTTAAACCTGTGTTTTTCTTTTACAGTAACAGTGCCCTCTAGTGGCCAGATCCCAATTATTCTGCTACATTCTGAAGGAGAGGAAAGTCAGTGACTTGCAGTTCTCCACAGAATCTGATCGAAACTGCTGAGTCACTTCCTGTCAAAACTATCAGCAAGTAAACACACAGTACATTCACTTCCTGATTATTTGAACTGTTATAACATTTGAATAAAACAACTGACAGCTGTGGGAGTGACTTTGTTTTACTCAGCAGGAAAAGCTCTATAAAATATAGGTTTTCATTAAAAAAGTTTACTGCTTCTTTAACCATTTGAGTGCCAGAGGGGTACCCCTCTGGCACTCAAAAGGTTAAGGGCCCAGTAAATGCTGAAAATAGAAAATGTATGTCAGATTTTTCAGCAGCTTACTGTGAATTTGCACCAGGGTCCTCATTTGTTCCTTCTTCAGCCACAGCCTACAATAGCTAGCCACTACTGTGCTACGACTTTGTGCTTCTTTCCAGCAGTGAAGCAGTTAGTGGTAGTAGAACGCATATCCTAGAGCTGTGCAGTATATTCTTTTCTGTTCGAGTGATCTCATTCAGACTGTTTGAACCTTGCCAACATCAATTAGTGAGGTTTACTTTCTGTCTCGTAATGTTATTGTGGTGTTCTCGGCAGTATATCTTCAGCTGACCCATATATCTTTATTACTCTCTCCCCAAACCCACAATGGAATTACACAAGACAAATGGCTTTCAGTTTCCACAGCTATTGTACGACCCAGACTGATCTGACACAGCCGTGCAGCTCTACTGTTTATTGTGTGATGTTCACCTCAGCACTGTTGTGAAAATTAACAGCGGCACTTTATAATCAGGCTAATTAAGACTTATCTACTTATCTACTATGGGTAAAGCGTGGTACCGTGTTATCCATAGAACAGGAGACTGGTTTAGTAACAAAGACATATCTCCCAAGTGTCCTTCTTTAGGAGGGACAGTCCCTCTTTTGGACCCAAATCCCTCTGTCCCTCTTTCCCACCCTGCTGTCCCTCTTTTTAGGAGATCGGATTGCATGGTGTGTATATAAGTGTATCATATTGCTCTACAGCAATAAAACTCACATTATTGTTTGTTTAAATGTCAGTATATGTGTTTATAAATTATTCTGTATAAATAAAATACTTAGATCTTGTTATAAGTCATTTATTTGGTTACACAAGGAGGTTATCAATAGGTCATGAAATAGCCTAAAAATTCACAGTAAAGTCCCACCCACCAGCCACGCACCCAGCAACACCCCCTAAAACACAAGTTTCCCTCTTTGGCAATTTGAAATGTTGGGAGGTATGACAAATATACCATTATTAGTTGAGTGGCTTTAGGATACAAACTTTCAAGATAACTCTGTCTGTTTTTCAGGCATGATAGAGGCAGTGCTGTTTGTGCAAGCAACAGCACAAGATTATTTGAAATTGCATTTAAAGGGATAGTAATGTTTCAAAATAACTGCCGCTCCAATTATTCTTTATAGCTTTTGGGCCATATAGAGAGTTATTATCATTCTCTATGATGTGTCGTTCCAGAGTAATTGAATCATAAATTGTCCCCCTCCCGCCACTTTCACCTATGTAAAGCTGTACAGTAAAATCGTCCGGATGGATCGCAGCAAGGGACAAGGTTAGGAAAAGTTTGCCCTTCACCTTCAAGGGGGCAGAATCTTCCTTATGATCACAGTAAGAAGATTGTCCCTTGCTGTGATCTGTCCGGTCAAGAAACCAGATTCCACATCTAAGGGGAGGTGGCTTACACTAGGTAAAAGGGGCAAGAGAGAGATAATTGATCATATAATTACTCTGGAACTACACATCGCAGAGAATGATAATATCGCTCTACATGGCCCAAGTACTATAAAGAATAATGGGAGCTGCTTTTGTTTTGAAACATTAATATCCCATTAAAGGGTAACTCTCACCTCCAGTAAGCCTCTTCTTAATTAAATCTTCCACAGTAATACATGCTGAATCCGGATTTAAAAAAAAAAAAAAAAAAAAATGCAATATTTTCAGAGATTTGGGCTTTTTCATTCTGTCTAGTGACGTCAGTTCACTAAAGGCTGCTGTACAAGAGGAGGAATCCAGGATGTGAGCTGGAGCGATCTCTTGCCATTGAGATCACATTGACTCACATGCTGGATTCCTCTGTCAGAGGAGGAGGAGTTAACGGGCACAACTGGGGAGGGGAAGAGACAAAGATTGACAGGCTGCGGTACACCTGTCCAGCAGCCTGTACTGGACCAAAAAAGCAATACCGTTGCCACTTAATACACTTGCAGTTAGCAATAACACTCACCCATCCTCATTAGGACCGGAGGATCCGGTGCAGCTCTCCACAACCGCAGACGCGATTCCACAGACAAGAGGACAACAGGAGGAAAGCGCACCCAGATCCACCGAAGAATCTCAGCCAAATCCAAAATTAGGAATATCTCAAAAAAATTTTTTATTGAATAATGTTAAAAACAACCATGAATGAATACAGAGTAAAAGAGATGCGCAGGACTATGCCTAACGCGTTTCGTGATGACAACAGCACCACTTAATCATAGGCTTCCTAAAATCCTAATTTTGGATTTGGCTGAGATTCTTCGGTGGATCTGGGTGCGCTTTCCTCCTGTTGTCCTCTCAGCAGCCTGTACTGAACTGACGTCATGGGACAGAATGAAAAAGCCCAAAACTTCGAAAACACTGCATTGTTTTTAAACAAAATCCGGATTCAACATGTATTACCATGGAAGATTTATTGAAGAAGCCGTTTACTGGAGGTGAGCGTTCCCCTTTAAACATCTTAGATGATTTCCATTGCATTGGAGGACTCCTTGGTACCCAAAGGGTTCAAAAGTCATGACTGTTTTAATTTGTAACCTTTGATTCTTGCACTCTTTCCCCACTTTTTACAGTTTATTAAAGGGCAATTAACACCATAAAACCGACAAGCGTGCATTTACTTGTATGTTAGACTACTGTGGCATTTACAAGTCTTCCCAGAGAACTAAGGACGGAATGCAACAAACATGTGCATGCACTGAAGGAATTTTTCACGCACCGATAGATATTGCGCACGTTCTAATCCAGGAAGCTGTATACCGAACGATCCTTGAATGGCGCACAAAAAAATGAGCTTTTACGACAACACCACACAGACGTATAAAATCGTTCCTAACAGCACGTTCTGCATTAGGCGCATTCGCTATTCCACTCAGACAGATTTGTTAATCCTGGCCATGCCCACAAAAAAATAAATATGCACAGCTGTTGGCTAATCTTGATTTTTAAGGCACAATTCAATAAAATCATACACAAACCTATTCTCTAGTGGTTTTCACACTGGAAATAGTGACTGAGCACATTTCTTGCATTCCTCCCAGAGTAGAAGAAAACAAAACAGAAAGATAGCACACAAAACAGATCTAAGTGTAGTACCTTTTATTATATTGACACTAATAAATTCAATAATAAAAACATAAAAAATGCGTTACGAGTACAAAGAGTGACCAGATGTAATTTGATATCTCAGTAAGAGGGCTATGGGATATATGGATACATATACACAGTTCAGCTATACAGCGTAAACGTGAGTGTTTGTATTATCACTGGCAACACTTATGATCGTTACAATGTATCTCCGTTAATGGAAGGAAAACCAATATAGGTAATCAAACATAAGGTGTCCCATAAAAATCCCCGCCTATCTACTCTTACTTTCAAAATTCTTGTTTAGTTGCACATCAAACACGTCCAATCCAGGGAATTGGTGCACCACGTCCGTTATCCCTCCATGGTTCCGTGCTATACAGAGATCTCGCAATCCGTCACAATACTCGAGCTCACACCCCGATTCAACGTTGAAGTAAAAATAAAAGGACTTAAGAACGCATATAGAGTTCAAATAGATTGCACTACTATGCAACGAGTTTCGGAACACGTAGTTCCTTCGTCAGGCTATAGTGCTTAGATGAAGTCGGAACTCATGGATCAGCTTGTTAATTTAAAATATTATCAACCAATCACAGATTGAAAAATCGGGAGTAAAGGATACATCTCCACTGGATAATCTAACTGTCCATATCATTCCTTCCATCAGCGAAAAGATACGTTGTTATAAATGTATTAGCGCATATACAACACTCGATGCCTGTGTTTTTACATACTAAAAAGAGAATCGAAATTACCATATGTTATATATTCGTTGTTTCACAAAGGTAATATAATACATAAAAACATTACATTGAGTATAGCAATGCGTACAAGGAGAGGAAGGGGACAAAGGAAGAGAGACTACAACTAAAGGAGTGGAGTACATTGGTTAACGTCACTCCACATCTTATTCATAAGAATGAGCTTAATATTTAAAGGAGAAGAGAGAAAAAGGAATTAAAGAGAAAAAGAGGACCAAAATTTTCTCTTCCTAATAGTATTATAGACACATATAATCCCCCAACAAAAACATGCTGCGAGATAAATTCATGAAGCAGAGAAGGATTCAACTTAAGAAATACAAATCACTATCACTCACCTGTCACTGTATTAGCTAATTGTTCAGGTAGCCATTGCTTTTTACGTACTCAAAGTCTGACTGGAAAAAAAAGATTGAGTCTTAAAGCGGAACTTTCACCCGCTATAAAGTTGCCCTGCAATAATTAAGCAGGTAGCGACTAGCTTTATAATATATATGCTACCTCTGATATGTAGCCCATTATAAAGAAATCCTTTTTTGTAGGAGACCAGAACCCAGGCATCAGTGTAGACATCTCGTCTGCGCGTCTGCTCTGTCAGTCCTAGTCTTCATTGAGAAGCGTTGTAGTGTGCCACATGGTAACCGGAAGGGACCGACAGTGCAGGCGCGCAGACTGCACTAACCTGCCCGTCAGTCTCCTACAATAAAGGATTTCTTTATAATCAGCTACATAGCTATTAAACAGCTAGTCGCTACCTGATTAATTATTGGAGAGCGACTTTATAGCAGGTAAAATTCCGTTTTAAGTGAAATGTTAACGGCACCAGTAAGAGTCATGCAAGTTGTTGGCATTGTTTACTACAATCTCATGGACTGACATACCTTGCAGCATTTCAAATGAACATGAGTAACACAATAGGACTTAAATATAGCATACGGAATGGAAAATGCAAAATAAATGAATTTAGATGAAAATGTTATATATATATATGGAAACCAAAGCAAATAAGTATTATCAAAGATGAACGTTCAGATTTCAATCCTCATTAAAACCCAAAGGGTACAATGTGTGGCAACAGGACATGATCCAGATTACCCCCTCTAATGCCTAAAGACAGTAGGCTTTAAGTCCAGTGGAATTGGCACTATGTTTGTCCAAAAAAACAAAGTGCTACAAATTTGAGTTTCTTACGCCCAATCTTTGAGAGCATTACTGATATTATTAGCATGTTCCCTTACCCATATTTTAAGCTTTCTGGTGGTCTTCCTCACATACCTAAGGCCACACGGGCATTTGAGTCAATATAGAACTGAAGTACTTTGGCAATATGACTTCCGGCATAACAAAAGGAAATATTTTTCTAAGTATGATAAATGATAATTTTATGTCCCAACTAGTAGAGTAGCCAACTAGAATAGAGGCCTTGCTTGACCTAGTGCTCTCACACAATTCTGACATGATAAACAATGTGCAAGTAAGGGAACAGTTGGGCAGCAGTGACCACAATATTGTGTCCTTTGAAGTTTTTTATGAGAAACCCAATAGCAAGAATTTAACCAAAACATTCAATTTCAAAAAGGCTAATTTTACAAAGTTAAAAGAACCGTTAAAGGATATCCAGTGGGATGTAATTTGCAAAGATAAAAATGCACAAGAATCATGGAATGTATTTAAAACGCTCTTGGGCAAATACACACATCAATATATACCATTGGGGAATAAGCACAAGAGAAGTAAAGCAATACCAGTGTGGCTTAATAATGTGGTTAGAAAGGGGAATGAGAAATAAAAAGCAGACTTTTAAAGTGTTTAAGTCAAACGGGTCAGATGCATCACTTAAAAAATATAAAGAATGTAATAAAATCTGCAAACAAGCAATTAAGCTAGCTAAAATAGAAAATGAGAGAAACATTGCAAATGAGCGCAAGAAAAACCCAAAACAATTCTACAAGTATATTAATAACAAAAAAGTTAAGGTTGATATTGGTCCTCTTAGGACTGAGATAGGTGAATTGATTAGTGAGGATAAAGCTATGGCTAACACCCTAAATAGGTTCTTTGCTTCAGTATATACAAAGGAAGCAGAAATGACAAGCTGTGGGCAAACAGACAAAACAACGGAATTTCCTCCAACATCTACATGGCTTACTGAGGACAAGGTCCAAAAGAGACTGGAAAGGGTTATAGTGAATAAAGCACCTGAACCGGACGGTATACACCCATGGGTACTTAAGGAACTTAGTTCAGTAATAGCAAAACCATTATACTTAATATTTATTGATTCACTTTCATCAGGCATAGTTCCCTGTGATTGGAGGAAAGCTGATGTAGTTCCATTGTTTAAAAAGGGAGCAAGATCCAAACCAGGAAATTATAGACTTGTGAGCTTGACTTCCATAGTGGGTAAGATACTAGAAGGGTTATTAACTGACAGTATTCAGAACTATGTGAAGACAAACAATATCATTAGTAGGAATCAGCATGGTTTCATGAAGAACAGATCATGTCATACTAATTTACTTGCATTTTATGAAAGAGTGAGTAGTAATTTGGACAGGGGAATTGCTGCTGATGTAGTATACTTGGATTTTGCAAAAGCCTTTGATACAGTGCCTCACAACAGGTTACTGCATAAGTTAAAAGGCTTAGGTTTGGGCGGTGTTATCTGTACATGGATTGAGAACTGGTTAAATGATAGATTGCAGAGAGTTATTATAAATGGGACTTTTTCAAATTGGTCTAAGGTTATAAGTGGGGTGCCACAGGGTTCAGTCCTGGGACCAATGCTTTTTAATTAGTTTATTAATGATCTAGACGTGGGAATTAATAGTAGCATCTCAATCTTTGCTGATGACACGAAGTTATGTAAGGAAATACATACAGAGCTGGATGTTTTTTCCCTACAGAAGGATTTAGATAAATTAAGTGAATGGGCAAAAAAGAGGCAGATGTCTTTTAATGTACATAAATGTAAGGTTAAGCATTTGGACTGTAGAAACAAACTTGCTACATATACTCTAAATGGAAAACAACTTGGGAAATCCTCATTAGAAAAAGATTTAGGAATACTGATAGACAATAGACTTCACAGCAGTGTGCAGAGTCACTCAGCTGCTGCAAGAGCAAATAGACTACTACCCTGCATAAAAAGAGGTGTAGAAGGAAGGGATGCTAATTTTATCCTACTTCTGTATAAATCCTCGGTTAGGCCTCATCTAGAATATGGAGTACAGTTTTGGGCGCCTGTTCTAAAAAAATACATTACTGAACTGGAAAAGGTGGAGAGACGTGCAACAAAACTGATAAAGGGACTGGAGGATCTGCGTTATAAAGAGAGACTAGCCAAACTGGGTTTGTTTACATTAGAGAAGATGTCTAAGGGGTGATATGATTACCATTTACAAATACATTCAAGGTAAAAAAACTATCCAATGAATTATTTATGCAAAGGGTTGAGCTAAGAACAAGAGGTCATCCATTAAGACTAGAGGAAAGGTGCTTTCGACTAAAACATAGGCAGGGACTGTTTACAGTAAGGGTGGGAAGGCTATGGAATTCTTTGCCTCGGGATGTTGTGCTTGCAGATAATGCAGCTGCATTCAAACAAGCAATGGATGCCTATCTAGCACAAAACAATGTTGACAATTATGACAGATGGCTTCAAAGCAGATAGGATATTGATCTGGGGAACTATTTGACTACCAATTGGAGTCGGGAAGGAATAATCCCCCCCCACACACACACACACATTTGGGACTAGATTGGAAATGGCTCCAGAGGGCTTTTTTTGCCTTCCTCTGGATCAACAAGGGTGTTTTTGGCATGGGCTGGACTTGATGGACGCATGTCTTTTTTCAGCCTTATCTACTATGTTACTATGTAATTGATGAAGTTATTAATGAAATGTTTTTTGCCAAATCTATCTGTGATTGTTTTGACAATAACCATATGCGACATCCCACACAGTGGCCACAGGGAAAAGACCACTGAGTAACCAATGATGATTTTCTTTCAAGTGGACTGTGCGCCAATTGATCACAGAGATTAGGTGCTTTGCAACTACACATGGAGACTCTGTCTCCAATTCTTTCTTGTAAATCTGGGTCGCAACGTAAAACCTGCAAATGATTGTTCAAAATTTGAACCAAACACCAATAGGCCTTTTGGCACAAGTTTGACTATGTTCTTGAAATGTATATTTTACATTGCATTGTATTACTCTGCAATTTCTTTTTCCTTTTCTATAATGTTTATTTTTTATGTGCCTTCTGTATTTTACTATATCTTACAATAAAGATTTTTTGAAAATAAAAAAAAAAAAAAAAAAATTGAACCAAATTGTTCCAATGATGGTTGTATGTGGAGATGAATCTGATTTTCTTGTGTTGGTACAGTAGATGGGGTCTGGACGTGTATAAAGTTATTTTGTACGCATTCTTGATCAGACTGTAACTGTATCCTCTCTGAATGAATCTGTCAGTAAGCTCAAAAAAGCATTGTTTGAAAGTTGAAACATCACTGCAATTACTTCTTAGGTCTCAAAAATTCTCCTACCGGTGTGTGTTGTTTTTGATACTTAGTAGATGATGACTAGATACATGTAGAAGGCTAGTAGTTGCTGTCTTTTTCCTTTAAATATCAGGTTTGTAAGGTGTCATTGTAATCTCGTTTAATAGTAACATCAAGGAAATCAATTGAATCATTGCTGCATTCCATTGTCAGTCTGAGATTCATGTCATTGTGATTTAACAACTCAATAAATTCAAATAAAAGTTCCTTGGCGGTGTCCCACACGTATTCATTAGCAGCTTCTCTGCCAAACAGAGCTAAAACCCCATTGATAAGAACAGATATATGATAAAGGATGCTAGAAGAACGAAACTACCCTTGCCAAAATCTGACAATTTTCTTAAATTCTTCAAATATGACCTGTCAGCACTAAAATGGCTGTAACAACTGCAGATATTAAGAAGTAGACAATGCATACCATTTTGAAGAGAAGACAATCCACTATATGAAGTGAGGGGTAACTGCCTTTCTACCACATGCATGAATGTTTCCAGATGATGGCAAAATGGGAAAACATGTTTTTTTTTTTTTGTTTTGTTTTTTTTTCTTAACATTTCCCTCACTTGATAAGACATGGAATTTCCTACTGTATGTGGTTAAAGGTATTATTGCATTATTTGTCCTGCAGTGTAAAACAATAGTATTCTAACTGCCGAGAGATCTTTTATTCAATAGTTACAGCTCAGACCTGAATTTTTCATGGCGCAGTACCTACGTGGCCTGAAATTGTACAGTGACGCTTTTTGTACAGCAGCCTATGGAGAGTTATTGAGTTGAATATACAATGATTCTGCACTAAATCAAGCACTGGAATACATTTTTACACCCTATACATGTCTAAAGCCGGTTTACTAAGATGCTTATGCCAAATGCACCAAGGATTGGACAATGGTAAAGTCTATACATGTTCCTTTTCTCTGTTTAATGCAATGTATGAAGCAAAGTGTAGAGAAGAAATGGCATAGTTTCCCTTGGCACGGTATAAAGTTGGCGTATAGGACTTACTGGCACTCAAAAGATTAAAAGGATAGTAATTTTTGAACATAATAGATTCAGCTTCGATTATTCCTCATAATTTTTGTACCACCTAAAGCGTTATTACAATTATGTACAATATGATTAATAATGTTATAAAGTGTATCCCCTCCCACCCTTTTTACATACTGTAAGACGCCTCCCCTCAGATCTGGAATCCATTCATCGGTCCTGGCAGATCACATCGAAGGACAATCTTCTTACTTACTGTGAGAATAAGGAAAACCCTGGCCCCCTTGACAGGTTTTTCCTTATGATCACTGAAGATTGTCCCTCTTTGTGATCCATCCAGACAGTCTTACTGCTCTGAGGAGAGCAGTGTTACATCAGTAAGGGACGTAAGGGGGATACTTTATCATTCAATTACTCTTGAACTACAACTCGGACAGTATTGAAATAACACTTTTCATGGTACAAAAACTATGAGGAATAATCGAAACTGAATTTATGTTCATATATTACTATCCCTTTAAACTCCTAATGATGGTGCAGATCGCCTGCCTGTATGCACTACAGTAATCATACATTTTAGTGCATACCCTGAAGAGCAGCCACTGGTATTACATGGCTATTGCAGTGCAACAGTACTGGGGAATTTCTACATTCAACCTATTGTCACTGACAATAACTGTCCATAACCGGATGTAGCAACAGTGCTACCATACAATTTCAGGCCTTCAAAGTACTGCAATAAAAAAACATGTAAGTCTGAACTGCAATAACACTTAAATAAAATAATCTGTAGCAACGGGAGTACCCTTGTTTTACTCGGCAGGATAAACCCCGAGATATTTTTTTGTATATTGGGATCTCTAACTATTTGACTGGCACTCAAAGGGTTAATGAAGTTTATTATGTCAGAAATCTGGTTCTATGCTCCCCGGGGTGGTAACACACAACCCTGCCACGTTTCTCTTTGTAGCTCTGCGTACGCTGACCATGTATACAATAAAAGATATTATTACTGATATCCCGGTGAGTGCAGAGCGAGCTACGCAGGGAATGCTTCCAATGCATAGTAGAGATGTGCTTTGTAAACGGATGTTACAGGCATCATGATTAAAAGACAGCCAGTGACCTTCTCAGTAAACAACTAGAAAGGGGGAGAGGGAAAAAAAAAAAAAAAAAAAAAGTAAAATCCCCACGAGGGCTAGCGGACAGCGCCTGCTCTAACAGAAGCTGACAATTTTCTCATCTCATTTTGTAGGATATCTATAGGGAGCGCGTCTGGCAGCTGGCCGCACGCAAAACTTTAATCAGGAATACAGCTTTTCTGGACATGCTAATGGAGACGAGAGATTCTATTGCATCAGACATCAGGCTTGATAGAAGAAGAGCTGACTTTTACTACGTGCCGGCACAACCCCGTCAGGAATACGACACTCTTCACGCGACTCATTACAGGGACATAAGTACTGACCTACAAAGGCCCGTATTTATAAAACATCAAAAGAAAGGGCTGCACTGGTGAACTCCACATGGCCGTTTATGAATAAGCGTGCATAACACGAAACGCATAGATGGACACACGGGTGTGTACTGTGAATGTCTGCGCTATGTGAGTAATTGAAGTCTGATGTCCTGTCCTGCCAATACATTTTGAACTTTTATGAATACATTTGTATGACGTGGAGTTAAAGGGTTAGTAATGAACGTATTTCAGTGGATGCAATATTGTAGATTTTCGAAAAATAAAGTATCTAGAGAAAGTCCCATATATCCGCAGCTAGAGTACCCCCTCCCTCCTCATGCGCATAAATAAGCGATCTACTGACAGAAGGCGATCCCGATCCTGGAACCAGCCGGCGGCTCTTCAGCAGAGACAAAATAGCGATATTTAAAAAGAAATACTTAATTGGAACAGTCTACAAAGTGTGCCTGGTTTGCAAGCGCACTTTGTAGACCATTCCATTGAAGTATTTCTTTCTACATAGCTCTATCTCTGCTCTGCTGAAGAGCTGCCTCGAGTCAGCCGATATGGATCTCTTGCTGTTAGCTTTACAACAGACATCAGGAAAAGGGGGGGGGGGGGACCTTACAACGTTATATGTCTCAAACCATAAATGTTTGAGAGATGGGAATTTCTCCAGATATATTTTTTTCTTAAAGGGATAGTAATACTTCGTTTTAACTTTATTTTATTTTGTAGGCATTAAAAAACCATGAAGAACGATATAAGTCTTATCTCTCAAACCTTTATGGTTTAAGAGATATTCACAAGCAAAGTTTCCCCTCCCGCCCCTTTTACCTAGTGTAAGCCATCTCTTCTCAGATGTGGAATGCAGTCCATAGACCGGCCAGATAACAGCAGGGGACAATCTTCTTCCTATGAGAACAATGAAAGCCCTGCCCCCCTTGACAAGTTTTTCAGGTTTTTCCCTTATCTTAATTGAAGATTGTCCCTCTCTGCAGTTTACCTGGGCACCTCCCTTCTGATCTGGCTGAACAGTGTTACATCAGTAAAAGGGGCGGGAGAGGGATACTTTGTCATTGAATTACTCTTGTACTACAACTCTGACAGTATTGAAATAACACTCTCCAAAGTCCAAATACTATGATGATTAATTCAAGCTGCTTTTATTATGAAACATTACTATCCCTTTAAATCTACAATACTGCATCAACTTAAATAAGGGCATTACTAACCCGTTAATAGGGTGACCACCTGTCCCTGATTACCCAGGACAGTCCCTGATTTTGAATGTGTGTCCCTTGTCCCTGATGACGACTTCCTGGGACAATAAAAAGTCCTGGAAAGAAGACTCCAGAGCAAAGAGGTCTGAACACTAGAATGACAAAATAAAATGGCCTCCAGACAGATCGCTAAACACTAGAGAGAATGGAGCCTTCATCCTGATATCAAACAGGAGCTGCAGTATAATTTTGTAGTAGTATAAGGCTAGTGTAAGGGCGTGAAGTTCCTGTTCTTGTAGTACACCACAGTCATCACTTTCTGTCACAGCAGTCAAAGGACAGTTCCCCCTCTAGTGTTTAGAACTCTGTGGTGCTCCAGATAAAGAGCAGGCAGTGTACTTATGTCTAGTGATGTACAATGACCTCTTCCGCATGACTGCGCTAAAGCCGAGGACAAGTACTCTGCTACTCTCGTCTCTGCAGTGTCCCTGAATGGCAGACTGGATATGGGGTCACCCTACCCGTTAACCAGTGCAGCCCTCTCTTTTTATGTTCTGTTGTTACGGCTGGAGGACGCCTGAGCTTTACATGGTGGCGTCCATTCTGAGAGAGGCTTTGGAGCCCGGGAGTGTATATGAGTGCTGGGTGGTTGTCCTGAGAGCCACTAAATGTTTTTTCCGGTTTGATACCATATTTATAAAAGCAACTGGCGTTATCATGTATGTATGTATGTACATAACTGGGAACTCTCTCTTCTGGAGTCGCTGGGGGATATAAATGAAGCCAATCATGGCAAAAAAGTGGTGGGGATTACTCACGAAAGGAGGCGGGGCTTAATGGGTGTATATAAGAGTGGGTGGGAAGTGGGAGTGACTGGGTGGGGAAGGAGGAGAAGTGGGAGGGACTGGATGGGGAAGGAGGAGAAGTGGGAGGAAAAAGGTGGGAAGGAGTAGAAGTGGGCAGCGTTTTAGAGGAAACTATCCACATTCGGAGAAAAAGCCTCTGTCCCCAGAGACCCGATAATACATTGTCAAAACTGGAGTCTCGGGGGCAAATCCGGAGAGTTTTCAGATATGTGTATGTATAATAAGAACAAAGAAGAATAGCTTGAAGTGCTAACTCACCTTAGTGTATACATATAGATAATAAAGTATGTATGAAGTGAATATTGAAAGAAATAGTGTTACTGAAGTGTGCAGAAAGGAATGAGAGGGCTCTCCAGTCCCCCAAATATCAGGCAGAAGCCCAAAGAGCAAACACAAAACAAACCTGCTCTCCTCCAATATAACTGTGAAAAGTGTGCCCTGTATTAGGCATGTATGAAAACACTGTTGATAAATATAAGGTTTTAGTGCCCACATTTTCGCCATAAGAGGTATAAGCTTGCCAACCCCGTCAAGGTACTTGCCATATACTGAGGTACCTTGAAGGGGTTGGCAAGCTTATACCTCTTATGGCGAAAATGTGGGCACTAAAACCTCATATTTATCAACAGTGTTATTAGACATGCCTAATACAGGGCACACTTTTCACAATCAGACTGGATGAGCTCAGGTTTGTGTGTATGTGTATATATGTATGTATGTATGTATGTATGTATGTATATCTTTATTTATATATCTTTATTTGCACTCCTCACATCCTGGTCCAGAGGCTGTACTGTACTCTTCAAAAGCAGATGTAGCAATTAAAGGAGAACTATACTGTAGCCTAGACTCTTAACCCTTTGAGTGCCAGAGGCATACGCCTCTGGCACACAAAGGGTTAATTTAAAAGGAGGACATCTGGGTAGGCATCTGTCATACAGCCGTCAGTTATATCTATATGCATATTATTTGCATTTGATCTTGCATGCAGTGTCACATTTATGAAGTAATAGACCTCACATATAAAAGCAACAAAGATCGACTCTAGGACAAACCAAATGCTCCACGGAGTAGAAAGAAAATGTCTATTAACTGTCATTGATTTAAAGTGGAACTTTCACCTTAATTCAAGGTTGCATATTTGAAAAGTGCGTTAAAATCTTCCTATGTGTTGCGTTATCCAAAAGACGCGTAAATGTACAGTTAATGAAATATTCACACTTGTTAGATATGCTAATCATAACTGCGAACTTTGACTTCTTTAGCCCCTGGAGTGGGCTCATGTAGTGCGACTGGGGGATGTAAATGACACAATTTGGGGCTTAACTGTGGGTGGGGCTTAAAGGGATAGTAATACTTCATTTTATCTTTATTTTATTTTGAAGGCATTAAAAAAACATGAAGAACGATATAAGTCTTCTCTCTCAAACCTTTATGGTTTGAGAGATATTCACACACAAAGTTTCCCCTCCCGCCCCTTTTACCTAGTGTAAGCCATCTCTTCTCAGATGTGAAATAATAGATGAGAGTTGGTACCGTGTTAGCCGTAGAAATACAGGATGCAAAATTTTTTGTAAAGTTGATACCTTTATTGGCTAACTAAACAGATTTAAAATGTGTACTTGTATTTAAGAGAGAAGTTTTCATATTTATCTGTATAACATGCCTGAGGAAGAGACCTAAGAAGTCTTGAAAGCTTGCATTTTAAATCTGTTTAGTTAGCCAATAAAGGTATCAACTTTACAAAAAATTTTGCAGATGTGGAATGCAGTCCATAGACCAGACAGATAACAGAAGGGGACAATCTTCTTCCTATGAGAACAATGAAAGCCCTGCCCCCCTTGACAAGTTGTTCAGGTTTTTCCCTCATCTTAATTGAAGATTGTCCCTCTCTGCAGTCTAACTGGGTACCTCCCTTCTGATCTGGCTGAACAGTGTTACATCAGTAAAAGGTGTGGGAGGGGGACACTTTATCATTCAATTACTCCTGAACTACAACTCTGACAGAATTGAAATAACACTCTCCAAAGTCCAAATACTATGATGATTAATTAGAGCTCTTTTATTTTGAAACATTACCATCCCTTTAACTGTGCGTGGGGCGTCGCTTAACAGTCTTGTTTCGTAAAGTTGCCAGAAAGTGGGTGAGAAGTGGGTAGAACAGGGTGAGAAGGAGGAAAAGTGAATGGAGTTTGATAAGAAACTCTTCGCCACTGGAGAATCAGCCTGAGTCTCTGAGGCAGATCCATAGAGTTCCCAGGTATGATGCCACTATATACTAATTGTGGTACCTGTGCGGTACCAGCAACATTTTCAGATGCTAATTAGGCATATCAGTGATGCTTCATATGCTAATGAAGCCTTTTCAGTGACCTGTCATATGCTAATAAAGGTTTCAGTTATGTTTCATACGCTAATGAATGTTTGTGCAGTACCAGGAAATTTTCACTTTCACTTTTCCCAGAAATAAAAGTGTGAATATCTCGTAAACTGTACATCTGCTGGAATTTTGGTTAACATGACACATAGGCTGTTTTTAATGCAACTTTCAAATATGCAAACTTTAAGTGAAAGTTTTGCTTTAAACAGAGCTTTGTAACGCCTTTGAATTTTAGAAAGGTTTGTAACGCAAAGTAATAATACATTGCTGAACTCTAACATTCAAGGTGTTAACTCTCTGAGTGCCACAGGGGTACGCAACGCGTTGTGTACCTTTCTGGCACACAAAGGGATACAAATCCCATTTACATCATTAGGAATGTTTTATTTGGCCCCTAGCCTAGAACGGTTCTACTTTGCTTTTATGCATAACGGCCTATTCAGGAAGTGAGACTTTCTGGTTGATCCATACATGAAGATCAATGAGGACAATTTGGGCACCTTTGATGAGACCAATAATAATTCATGCCCCTGTATATTTCAGTAAGAAGCATCTCCGGTGGATCTATACAAATATTTATAATTATTCTTGTCAGGTGTTTTGTGTAACCTCCTGCCGTCTGTTTTATAATACAGCACACAGGGCTCTTTTTGAAAGTGTGCGCCAGATAAAATAGTAGTAGTAGTTTTCAATAAATATATTTTGTTGCCCCTTTCACATAGGCGACACCAAAGCAGCAATGCGGCACTGGTTATGTTGCTCCTTTTGAAAGGTCGTGTGTTGGGGCGATGATATCTCACACCCAGGTGATTATCTCCATGTGTGAGTGCACCAAAGACCAGGACACTGCTTCTTTATCGAGTTTGCAGAGGAACGCAGTAAAGATGTAGTAAGGAAGGTCTGCATTGCTGCCTCCGGGGCTGCCTGCTGACCTTTCACAAGAGAATTTTTGGACAGTGTAATACTCATCGTATCGTAACAACTAATGGGTGCCAGCCAATCATGCCAGCTATCAAACACACCATCTTGAACCAGGATCGGAAGTGGAACACAGTAGACGAGTGTGCAAGACCCTTTAGGAGGAGTAGACAACTTCCAAAAAGTGCTAGGTTCTGAGGGTAGCCTCGGGCTTCCTGGTAACTACCAGCTAGTTGAGGTGTGGGAGCAAGTAAATTTAACCCCAGTCCTCCTGCACTATTTTCTGCACGAGGTTTATGGTTGAAGGTTTATTCACCAGTTTATATACTCATTTGAACATTTTATATATTCCGGTACTGGCCACTTACTAGGGTTCCTCATGCTTTATTTAAAACCAGTTTATACTAACAAAAGATACATCTCAGTGATAGAATACTGGTAGGACTTAGGTTCCAAAGGGCAGAAAAGGAAAATTACTTATGCACTCTATTTCACTTGGAATAATTGGGAGGATGGAAGATTTTCTCCTATGAATGCACTGAAGTTGGGCTTGATCTTACTAGCTTACATATCATACAAAAGCACAGGTAGATCACACCTCGCAGGGGAGGGGAGCTCTCTACCTGGCTGTGTCGTCGGATTACCTTTTGGGCTGCACTCACACAACTCCGATACTCCTTGGCTAGATCGCTGCAGTTCAGGAGTTCCTGGCTGTTGTCCTTGTAACATTTTAAGATGTTGGACTGGAGGTCCATGCACACTGGATCATAGCTTCTCTTCCTAAAATTGACAAACAAACTAAAGTTAAAACTGTACAAGGACGGGCAGCAAAATGAGTTATGCAATGAAATGCGTTGAGTAGTGCTCTGGCATTCAAAGGTTAATGATTGCTTATTATGAAAATTAACAAGCACGCAAAATACAACTCAACAAATAAAAACTCCCATTTCTCTAAATGGGGCTTCAAATGGCTCGAATGCTAGAAAGGTCTTGATCACGTTGCTTCGCAATGCACTGGACCCCTCTCTATCATTCAAGGGAAAGCAAAGGGAATTTTTCTGTTCTTTATGCTGTAGTTGGTTTGCACCAGTTTTAATTAAAGATCCTCAAAAGAAAAAACAGCAACATAATCTTGCTACTGGGGTCAAACTATTTTATTGTCAATTTTCAGATAGAATGTCAAAATTCTGTACTTGCTGATAAAATGAAAGATTAATTAAACCCATTGAGCACCTGAGGGGGTATCGAACACAATGTTTTGGCACTTAAAGGGTTAAAGAAAAATGGCTATGGCAAAACTTTGTGTCAAAGTCAAACAAGATCCTACAAAAATGTACTGCATTGACTCCAGTTTCAACTTCAAAAATTACTGTCAATGTTTTTACTATAAAATGTATGTATAAATACCATATGTACATGTGTGTGTGTATATTTATATACTAGTATTGAAGGCCCGTGTGCACGAGCCAGGGTGCCTCGACTGTTGCCCTGGGGCCGGGCCGTTTGGGGCTCCCCGCTCTGGATTGGCTGTGCCTCGGACTGGGGGCCAGCACAGTCGGGCAGTCTCTGCTGCGCATGACTACTGCGCATGACTGCGTCGTTCAGGCAGTTCCACTGCGCATGTACGTGTTATGCACAGGGAGCAACGCATCCTAGCAAATTATATATATATATATTTTTTTTTTTTCCCCAAACCTGCTTTTCATAATTTTCAGAAAAAAACAGCGCTAATTTAATAGATTATGCAAAATTACATGATGCTTTTAAACATTCTTGTTTTTAAAAAGCCCCATTTGAATAAATAGGAATATTTAGAAGGTGTTCAGGCACACATTTTAGACCATTCCAATGAAGGGATTCCATGTAAGTAACGCCTCCACGTCAGTAGGAAACAACGAACTTTAAACGCCCGTATCTCTTAAACCATAGCGGTTTGAGAGATACAGTTTTTTTTGGCATTCAGCTCAGCTTTTTAAGCTCTTCTAAATGCAAAAAAACTTTTTTTGGACATTACTAACACTTTAAAAAGAATTATTTCATTAGAACACTTTACAGAGTTTGCTTGGGAACCAGGCACACTTTGTGGACCGATCCAATGGAGTATTTCTTTTTAAATATCGCTATTTTGGCTCTGCTGAAGAGCTGCTGGCTGGTCCCAGGACCGGGATCGCCTTCTGTCTGACGTCAGGGAAAGGGGAGGGAAGAGGGAAGTTTAAAATGTTATATCTCTCAAACCATAAATGTTTGAGAGATGGGACTTCCTCTAGATACTTTATTTTTAAAAAATTTGCAATATTGCATCAAGTTAAATACAGGCGTTACTAACCCTTTAATCCTTTGAGTGCCAGAGAGATATGGGACACATTGTTGATAGCTTTTTGGTACTCAAAGGGTTACATTTAGATCAGAATTTCCAAATAATCATTTTTCTTAAAAAAGTGCCTCTCGCAGTAAGACGGCAGACTTCTTTGGTTTAGAGAAAATCTAAATGAAGAGTAATTTGTTCTCATTTCATAGCGGTTTAAACCTCTTCATTTTTACTTGTGACTTGGATTGTAATTGGCACACTCCTGCTCTAAATAAATGATTGGTTGCCACAGTTCTCTGCTGTGATAGAAAAATAGTTTTGATTGCTCCTTTCGTTTTTCTTAATTTATCAACTCTCTGAGCCAAATGTGAGCTTCCCGATTAGAGACCCTAAGAATTTGTACTTTATTTTATTTTTAATTCCAACAGAAGATCTTACATTGTTGGTGGATACTGTTCCCTGGTTGACTAAAAAGGTTCTATTGTTAGAGAGGAAAAAGGGCCGTTATTTTGGATAATGTTTTCACAAAATCTGTTCAAGTAACAATTACTTGCTAAAGGAAACCACATGTGGAAATAAGTGGTCAGATTAAGAATAGCTTTGCTTTTCTTTTTTTGCTTTTACGTAAAGGATATTTAAGTATATATGACCCCAGTTAATATTTTAGGTGTCAGTGTTTCTTTTAACAATTCTAATATCACTGCATAATTGCTATATTCCCTCGCCACACAGTGCTACTAAAATCCATCTACCCCTATATTTAGGGACTAAAATGTTGGAAAGAGCCTATTCTATTAGTCACCCTCACAGCCACAGGCATACCCATACATTCCAAATGGCCAAAGAGGGACACCAGTTTTTTAAGGGGTGTTGCTAAGACGTGGCTGATGGGTCAGGCATTACTGAGAATTTTTAGGTTATTTCATGACCTATTGTCACCTCTTTGTGTAACTGAATAAATTATTTAGAACAAGACCAAAGTATTTTATTTACACAGACTAATTTATAAACACATATTCTGAAGTTTACAGAAACATTAATGTGAGTTTTATTGCTGTGGAGCAATGTGATACACATATATACACACCACACCGTCTGATCTCCTAAACACAGGGACACCAGGGTGATACACTTATATACATACCACACAGTCTGATCTCCTAAACACAGGGACACCAGGGTGATACACTTATATACACACCACACAGTCTGATCTCCTAAACACAGGGACACCAGGGTGATACACTTCTATACACACCACACAGTCTGATCTCCTAAACACAGGGACACCAGGGTGATACACTTCTATACACACCACACAGTCTGATCTCCTAAACACAGGGACACCGGGGTGATACACTTCTATACACACCACACAGTCTGATCTCCTAAACACAGGGACACCAGGATGATACACTTCTGTACACACTACACAGTCTGATCTCCTAAACACAGGGACACCAGGGTGATACACTTATATACACACCACACAGTCTGATCTCCTAAACACAGGGACACCAGAGTGATACACTTATATACACACCACACAGTCTGATCTCCTAAACACAGGGACACCAGGGTGATACACTTATATACACACCACACAGTCTGATCTCCTAAACACAGGGACACCAGGGTGATACACTTCTATACACACCACACAGTCTGATCTCCTAAACACAGGGACACCAGGGTGATACACTTATATACATACCACACAGTCTGATCTCCTAAACACAGGGACACCTGGGTGATACACTTATATACACACCACACAGTCTGATCTCCTAAACACAGGGACACCAGGGTGATACACATATATACATACCACACAGTCTGATCTCCTAAACACAGGGACACCAGGGTGGGAAAGAGGGAGAGAGGGCTTTGGGTCTCAAAAAGGGACTGTCCCTCCTAGAAAAGGACACATGAGAGATACGGTCCCCTAAGATCTCCTAAAGAGGAACACTTGGGAGGTATGGACCCCTAATATCTCCTAAAGAGGGACACTTGGGAGGTATGGACCCCTAATGTCTCCTAAATAAGGACACTTGGGAGGTATGGACCCCTAATGTCTCCTAAAGAGTGACACTTGGGAGGTATGGGCAAACCTTTGACCTCTTCAGAACTGACTTGGACACTCAAATCACTTCATTTGGACACTCCCACCCCCAGACCTTAATGGACTTCTAGAGACTTGGGACAAGAAGGTAGATAGATACTGTAGGCCCATATGTGCCCCAGATTCGATAGGCTTTGCCTTTGTGCATAAGACCCACAGTTGAAAGTTGTAGTGAACATGGGAAAAACTTCCAACATTCACCACAAAGCAAACAACAGAGTCAAAAGTGAGATAAAGTTCAACTGCTCTCTTCTACAAGGAAATACATGTCATAGGGAGAGGGTATGATCCATAAATAAGTACACAAACCATCTACTTTGGGGTTAACAGACCACAGCTTTATTTAACTATTTTCACTCATATTATTATTCTTGTTCAAAACAAACAATAATTAACCATTAACCAATAATCAATCATTCACCAAGCATGGCCAAATTGTACTGGCTCATGCCAACATTCCCACACTCTGCAGCCCTACAGCTGATCCCAACATTCGTCAGCACTCACAGCTGATTCCACCATTCTTCAGCACTTACAGCTGATTCCACCATTCTTCAGCACTTACAGCTGATTCCCAATTAATTACCCCAATGGCCACCACTTTAGCTTCAGCTGGTAATGTTACCTCCCGAGACCTAAGTCTGGGGCAAACTCCCAAAGGGCTTCTGTCCGAGGATAAAATCCCCTAACTTTACCACATCAGTTATCGATCTCAGAAAACCATGCAAGGACTATCCGCCACGAGGCCCGACTGTCAATACCTTGACCATTCGGGCCCCCGCCACCAGGTCTGACGATCGATGCCGCGACCATCGGGCCCCCCACACCCACTAACACTATGGTCTGTACCCCTATTACCGTACAACACACGAAAAGAAATGCACCCAGCCCCACAGGGCACCACCCAAAAACCAACCCCGTAAAACCAAACCCTCAAACCAACCACAAACCACCAGCGAGACTAGCCATCAACCACCCAACAAACATGCACCATCCGAAAGTACTGAACACACAACCCAAACCCAGCAACCTACAGCACAGCAGACAAAGAGCACAGAACAGGCACCCCACATCACCCCAAACAAGCCAACTGCACCCACCGTAAACACCTGGACAACCACAGAGAACAACATCTGAAGAGCCAGACACCCAGACAAAGAAAAACCACTAAACAGACAACGTATCACCTAGTACCCAGATACACATGGAGAGACAGACATACCTCCATGGAAGCCACCCCAGTCACCCACGCATAGACAGCCAAGCAACCCCCCTCCACGTATCAAACACCCATGAAAGCAAACAGAAACCTACAGACATACCTGCCCAAAGGGCGTATACAAGGTTATACTGTGGAGAAGCAAGAAAAGTAAGGTCTTGTAAAAACCCATAGACACTGCCTAAGCAAAGCCAGCTTACTCACAAATCTCAGGGATAATATGCCAAGGTAAAAACTCAAGGCCTTTTGTTTTGTTTTTTGTTGCATAACCCAGTGCATCATTTCTCATTACTACACACACAGAGCAACCGACCGCAACCATTCCCCCACCCGAGAGAGATCCCAGGCCCAGCGCCAAAGCAGACAAATGATGGGCAAAAACCAACACACCAGCCAAGCCCCCCACCCACCAGAGCAGGCCACGTACCAACCACAAAACAGACTCCTGCAGATATACATACCCACACCACCATACAACACATTCTCCAACACACACCCCATAGGCCGACCAACCCATAACACATCACCAACCTCCACAATCACCCGCCGCAACTAAACCCCAAGCAGAGCAACCCACACCAGTCCTCCCAGCAACTGCACCAGAGGCATGAAAATGCCCTCAACACCCGCACCCTTAAAGCGACGCACCTATATATACAGAAAAAACACCAACCTACCTATACACCTACATATACACACCCACATATATACATATATATACATACATATGCACACCTACATATACACATACCCCTACAACCCCCAGAAAACCACAGGATACAACCTGAGTGACCACCATGAGAAACCCCCACAACAAGCAAGGAGTCCCATGTCAGCCCGCAAGGAATACACCGAGAAAGACCTACCCACCAGCCAACCTATATACCCACACAAGCACCAGCATATACTTGCCACAGAACCATCAGATGTCACCCATCCAAAAGCATTGACCACTCCCAAAACCTACTGGAACCCCAGTAGAAAACCCATGCAGCCAAAGAATACACCTGCACCAAACAACAGATCCTCCCATGACTGGCCCCCGTGCCAACACCTTCAGCCATACCATTAAACAGATATCCTCACCACTCCAATGGGCACACCCAGCACAAGCATCAATACAGACACATCCCACAACAAGCTGTACCAACAAAACCACTCAGTCAAGAATAAACACACCAGCATGACAAATACCCATACTCCAGGATAGCCGGATACATACACAAAGACCCAGAGTCACATCCAGGAAACACCAACAAAGAGTCCAAGACCTGTGCACAAGCAATCCCAATCCACCGGCCAGCTGACACACTTGCCCCCCACCCATACTTGCCTGACTGGAACCCAGGAAGCGAAAGCCGCCACAACCTGTATGCCAACCACCAACAGGGAGGTACCAGGGTCCACTGAAGACCGAACCGCCATGCAGGACGCATGCGGCAACAGATTCCTCCTCACCACCTGCTGCGCACCCAACCCGCAAGCAGCGGGACACAGGAGCATCGCCATCACTTTGTCCAGAATCGCACCTGTACCTCCGAACAAGGAGCGCCCCAGGACTTGGCAGGCCGAGGCCCACCATGGTATCGACACGTCCAGGAAGCCTGGACCCCAAAGGGGCCAGCCCAAAACCTTTTCCTGTCGTCTTCCCTACTTTTTTCCAGATCCACAGACCCATCACCTGACCGAGCAGTCAGTGCAAACTAACTCCATGCACCACTGGCACCAGGGGACCCGGAGCCCGAAACCAGCCGGAAAGCCCAGCAGCAAGGCCGACCCAAGCATGAAGCTCCTCCAGTACACCACCAACAGCAGCCATCTGCCCTGAAAACGGAGCTACCAGGAAGGGAAAAAACATCCATGACTTGCAAGTCAACCGCCAAAGACCCAACCGCCATACAGCAGCATGCGGAGTCAGATTCCCTCGCATCACCTGCAGTGTACACCATACGTGCAGCGGGACCCATGAGCATTTCCATCCCACCATCCATCAGCACATCCCACAATCATTGTGACGTGCACCCATGTCCCCGCAAGGAGAGAAGCAAAATGGCAGATGCGACACTAGGCAGAGCATCCCGGGGAACACAGCCGCGCACCAGACATGCAAATCCACTGCTGCAGCCCCTTCCCCCAGCGTCACCGAGGTCCCAGCCGAAAGCTGGACGCATCTGTATATCCCATGCAGCAGACTAGACACTCACCACCCAGCAGACAGCACCCCAGAGCGCCCACTCTTGGGGCTCGCAACATAGCTTGGCGCCAGTCGCAAATGTCCACAGCAGGGGAACGTGGAGCGCAGCCGGCGGCCACAGTAACAAACGGTCCTCCTCCAGCAGTCCCAACTCCCATGCCGGAACCATCGCAGTCCCCAGTGCAGCCGCTAGCGGCACTGGGGGAGACATGGCAAGGGAGCGAGCATGAAACATCAGGAGGAGAGGAGAGGAGAGATAGAGAATGAGAGGGAGAAAGAGAGGATAAGCCAAAGGAAAGTACAGCTACAATCAAAAGGACAGGGGAAACAACCACCAAACAAAACAGGAGCCAGGACATCACGAAGCATAGCAGCAGGGAACTGCCGCATAGGCTGGAGACACAGGACTGTGACAGACTGGACAGCTGGAACCAGACAGCCACAGGCAGGATCATGCTTCCTCTGTCCCCTCTTCCTCCAGACCAAGCTTGCCATTTCCTGTCACCAGCCCTTTAAGCTATTTCTTTACTCCTCCCATCACACACACTTCCTTTATGAATCAACCCTCCCATGACATGCTTCCCCTCCTGTACCCTGCGGTCCCTTCCGGGGAATTTCTGGACAATCACAGCATATGGGGGGGGGGGATTAAGGAGTGTCCAATAGCAGAAAAAGTCTCCAATGCAATCTATTCTCCAGTTCTTATGTTATTCTGTGGAGGTGCCTCAACAGGTCAGGGTTACAGCATCTGGGTCTATGACAACTCATAAAACAGCGCAAAAAGACAAAGAGAGAAAAAACAATCTAAATGTAAAAGTTTAATAAAGATAAAAATATAAAAACAATTAAGATTTTGCACTCACAAATGCCATTCTTGGGCTATAGGCATATCTCTTCAAAATCACCAGCGTTCTGTGTCCTCCTTGCCTCTTGCCCACTTCTTCGAATACACTTTTGTCTTCCAGGCGTAGATCAGTTTTTTTCGAATGCTGCAGTGATTGTCCAGGACGAACTCGCCACAAATTCTGATACAGATCGATCACTCTGCTCCTGTAAGAGAGATGTTGTTCCAAATTCGCAATAATGCGGATGAGATCGATCTTGTAGTGGCTGTAGCTTCGAACACCAGAGAACCCCGCCAAGCGGGATGCTTCGAAGGGGCGGGGCGGGGGAAACCTCACAGGGGGCGTAAAGAGGGTCCGTCCAATAGTGTGTTTTGTGAGTTGTCATAGACCCAGATCTGACTCTTCAAGTGGACAAGGCGACTTTTTCAACTCATTACTCTGCTGCATCTGACGAATTGCGAATTATTTTTCATCATTCATCATCACCTCATCTTCATTTGGACTGAACATCATTTTTCATCATCCTTTACTCCTTCATCACCATCTCATTTTCATTATAACGGTACATTCCATTATTATATTTTTCATTACTTTTTTCATTTCATTTACTAACTGGTTATCATATATCTGGTTCATTTGTTACTATTTTGGACTTGTTATTTATGTGTGGACTTTATTTCACTAACGATTTCAGCACCTATTTGGCATCTATTTGCCATTCATTTTTTATTCCTCTTCCTCTTTAAGATTATTCTATTTTTGTGTGTATATCTCCTATATAGTATCATTTGGTGTATCTGCTGTGGGTATTACTAGATTACAGGAGCGCTATTTCTATTACATCCATTTTTTCTATTACAGGGTTACAGCATATTTCTATTTAAGAACAGGTGGATTAAACCCAGTCAATGAACCACTGATAACATACCTGTCATCAAGCAGAAATATTGTGAAAGCATACATTTACGGCGTGACCGGAGGACCAACACTGACAAATGCTGCCCTGCGTTTAAGGAGATAGTTCCCCTCACATAATGCTGTGTGTGAGTTTTTGTGTGGGAGTGTGTGTTTTGTAATGATACCAATACATGTGCTACAGTCCTTTATATCCAGTATGTATACCTGGGAACATTCAAAATGAGCTGACCATGAAATATTAAAGTTCCTAAGAATGTAGATTCTTGCAGAAGGATAAGGAATAACCAAATAATTGGGTAAGAAAAGGTCATTTATTAAAATGACAAATAAAATAATGTAGAACAATCATAATTACCAGCATAGTCCTTGCCCCATACAATTTTATAATTCCTTAGCATGGCCAAAACCAAAACGGGCTCATGGTTAAAATAAACCGTTATTCCCTTTTAAGTGCCATTAAACAGTTACCCCAGTTGTACCAGACCCAGCCAGCCACAACTGTGTAACGTAACCACCTGTGGCATCCGACCAGTGTCAACCTTCCTACGGTTACCTCTCTAAGGATCCATTCTGAATTCTTTTCCACCACTCAATATACCCCATCTGAGGCAAGGACACCACTGCACGTACCACAAACAACCACCACAAACAGGTAGGGTGAGTGGGCTTGCTCCTCCATGCACTCAGGTCCACTTCCTCTCTGCCCTACCTATCCCACAATCCCTCCAACCTAACTTCCTGTAACCCTCCCCTTCTGCATGCTCCCCCTCTGCTAGGGCTCCGGGGGATTTCCAAGCTACGTCACTGTTTGCTCTAATCCCGAGATGTTCTAACCGGTCTACAAGGAACCCTTAATTTGGATCTCTCACCTTCCTGAATTGTCGTCTGCAATAAAGCTTCAATCCGTTATTTATTTAATTTTTTGTCCTTATGGTCACAGAGCTATTTGCTGTTAAAGATTTACCTGCTTACCGCTTGCTGCGCTATCGCTCAGTACTGTGAGGCTGCCAATCATCTCCCCTCTTGTGCCTCATTCCCTCCTCCCTCAGCATCAGGTCATATAAATAGTTGAGACTCTGAGAGAGAAGGAAACGAAGCACAAGGCAGGGAGATGCAGGGGAGGTGATTGACAGCCTCAAGGTACTGAGCTATACAGGGTGACCACATTTAACTTCTGCCATTCAGGGAAACTGCAGAGAGAAGAGCGCGCCATAGAGTTCTAAATACTAGAGGGGTAATTACACATTGACAGCTGTGACAGAAAGCGATGCCTGTGGTGGGCTACAAGAAAATGTACATCACACCCACCTTAGACTAGTAGTACAATACAAAAATACTGCACTGCAGCTCCTGTTTGAGGTCAGGATCAAGACTCAGTTCTCTCCAGTGTTTAGAGCACTGTCTGGAAGCCATTTTCTTGCCGAGGAATCACTTCCTGTTACTGCAGGCAAAGGACAGTCCTCCTTCTAATCTTGAGCTCTGGAGTCTTCATTCCAGGACTTTGTATCGCCCCAAAATGGGGCTGCCGTGGGACATGGGACACATATTTCAAATCCGGGACTGTCCCGGCAATCCAGGGGGTGGTCAACACATGGGTTAAGGGTTTAAAAGGGGATTTAACTTATAGATTGATAGAAGGGTCATCAATAAATTGCAAGGCAGTCATTAGAGACCTCTCTAGAATCCAAGAGGTTAAAAGTCCCACTTAACACTTTGAGTGCCAGAAGCTGCATACCACTCTGGCGCTCAAAGGGTTAAATCAATGCATATGTTTACCACCCCTATGGGAGAGCTGATTTGCTCCAGACTTGCTCTTGTTTGCTTTCTGCATTAGCTCTTTGATTGCTAAAAGCCTTGAAATAGCAAGGAGTGGGCACCCCCACTGGCACTCAAAGGGTTACACTCTTAGCAAAAAGCCAGGGGCTGTGTTATAACACAAGCTATACCAAAAATCCCATTAAATTTTCTAGCCCCCATAAATTAAAAAAGGAATTTGTAAAATAAAATCTACGGCAGCTGCAACACAATCCAGTCCGTAGAGACCAACAATATTTTGCAGGCTAATAAACCGGAGGATTTGCCGGCAGTCAAGCTGTTAAAATAAATAGGGGTTGTTTGCACACTGGTTAAAATGTCCAGGGGGCTGCCTTGAGCAGACAGTTTGTAACCTCTCGGTGCATTTGACAATTGCAAACATAGCGACAGGCCATTGGAGCCACGTCTGGCTGTGTAACCCCCTTATAAATGAAATCTCATCAACGTATCCATCTCTTGCTATTACTATCAACATCAATCAGGTGATTTCGGCCTGGTGTGGAACGCTGCTGCTATATGTTCTCCTTAGGAAGCACATCTGCGGCAGGGTGAATATGTGAGGCAAGCTTTTTATTACTGGAAGCAGAAAGCATGCTTGCAGTGAATTAGTCATTCATCTTAGTCACAGCCAATCTCCACATTGCAGGAAGATGTATCATTAACTCTCAAGTGGCTGTTGAGGAGCTTCAGCCAATAATACAAATCATACCACATTTTATCAGCGTGAACTGAAATGGAATAGCCAAATACAGTGTGCGGCATGCCGGGAAAGTCAGACGGGTAAGAGGCTGGCAGATTACCAAGGGATGAATATCTCCAGCCAAATAGGAAAGGTCCTTAACCCATTAAGAACCAGGAGTGAAGCAATGAGTTGGACACCACGCTGGCACCTGCAGGGTTAAAGAAACACTAACACCTAACAATAATAACTCCCGCATACCTTACTACGGTCAGAAAATGCTAATGGCCTTTATGTTAGATGTTCTCGTTCCTTGGTTCAAGAGATAACATTGTCAGTCAGTACCTGCTTGCTGGCAAGACTACTGGTTCCCAAACTCTTCTCACTGGAACCTTTGCCCACCTCCTCCAGCAACACAGAAAATATCAGCACTGCAGTAGGAGGAGTTTGGGGACCAGAAGTCCTGGAAGCAAGAGTCATGTCCACTTTCCTGGGCATAATATCTAGCACTGATTTTAAGCTTTTATGGAATGTACAAATTTCCCAACATAGATAATTTTCTGTGCTTAGATAAGGGATTGAATGAATATGTTTATTAATATAGTGCCACAAGTGTACGCAGAGATTTACAATTTAAGGGTTTAGACAATAAAAGGTTACAAGTGATTTGCAAAGTGAAACACTGGGAGCAAAGTCCCTGCCTGAAAGCTTACAATCTAAAGTGGTAATGGGAGACATACAGATTACATAAGGGTCAAGTGCTAGGGTTCTAGTCAGGATAGGGAACACATAAATAAAGTAAATATAAGAGCCTTAGTTATACAAAATCAGTGCCTTCTAACATGTGTACATTTTGTTGAGGAGGTGTAGTTTTAAGTGTGACTTGTAGACTGTGAGAGAGGTGCAGTGGCCCAGGTTGAGAGGGAGAGCATGCCATAGATAAGGAGCAATGAGAGAAAAGGGTTTGATACGAGAAAGGGCTGTAGACACAAGAGGAGCTGAGAAAAGACTGTCATTGGCTGATCATAAGTGGCGGGATGGGGTATACCAGGAGATCAAAGTGGAAATGTGTGAAGATCCGGAGTTTGATAGGCAGCCAATGGAGAGATTTGAGGAGGAGGGGGGCAGGGATAAACCTAGGGGACAATAGGGTAATTTGTACTGCAGCATTCTGTATGGATTGAAGAGGATGGAGCTGGGAGGCAGAAAGGCAGGGAGAAGAAAGTTACAGTAGTCCACGTGGGAAAGAATGAGTGCTTGTGAAGAATTTTAGCTGTGAAGGAACAGAGTAAGAGATGGATTTTAGTTATGTTACATAAGAGAAAGCGGCAGATTTGGCGATAGAAATAATATGAGGAGAGAATAACAGCTAAGTCAATTATCACCCCAGACACCGTGCTTTTGATATTGGATTTATGGTAGTGCCATTTAGACACCTGCAACAGCACTACTGGACCAGACCTATGTGGGATGAGGATTAGCTCCGTTTTAGACATGTTGAGCTTGAGGTGCCTATGAACCACCCAGTCTGGGACAGCCAAGAGGCAATCTGTGACTTTAGACTGAATATCAGAAGTCACTTGAGGAGCAGATAGATAAAGCTGGGTGTCCTCTGCATAGAGGTGATATTTGAGTCTGAATGAGTTAATAAGATGACCAAGTGTTATTGTGTAAAGATAGAACGGAAGCTGTTCTAGAACAGATTGCTACTCATCCACCTGCTCTTCTGGATACTTAGTAAAGTATCTGAATTATTTGGTGTACACACTCTCCACCACTATGAAAACATAACAATCTGAGTGACAGAGGGGTATCCAAAGTATAGCGCTGAGCAAGCCCTTAATATCTCCTAAAGAGGGACACTTGGGAGGTACGGAGACCTTAATATCTCCTAAAGAGGGACACTTGGGAGGAATGGACCCTAGTATCTCCTAAAGAGGGACACTTGGGAGGTATAGAGCCCTTAATATCTCTTAAAGAGGGACACTTGGGAGGAATGGACCCTATTATCTCCTAAAGAGGGACACTTGAGAGCATGGACCCTTAATATCTCCTAAAGAGGGACACTTGGGAGGTATGGACCCCTAATATCTCATAAAGGGGGACACTTGGGAGGTATGGACCCCTAATATCTCCTAAAGAGGGACACATGGGAGATATGTACCCCTAATATCTCCTAAAGAGGGACACTTGGGATGTACGGACCCCTAATATCTCCTAAAGAGGGACACTTGGGTGGTATGTACCCCTAATATCTCCTAAAGATGGACACTTGGGATGTACGGACCCCTAATATCTCCTAAAGAGGGACACTTGGGAGGTATGTACCCCTAATATCTCCTAAAGAGGGACACTTGGGATGTACGGACCCCTAATATCTCCTAAAGAGGGACACTTGGGAGGTATGTACCCCTAATATCTCCTAAAGATGGACACTTGGGATGTACGGACCCCTAATATCTCCTAAAGAGGGACACTTGGGAGGTATGTACCCCTAATATCTCCTAAAGAGGGACACATGGGAGATATGTACCCCTAATATCTCCTAAATAGGGATACTTGGGAGGTATGTACCCCTAATATCTCCTAAAGAGGGACACCTGGGAGGTACGGACCCCTAAAAGCTCCTAAAGAGGGACACTTGGGAGGTATGGACCCCTAATATCTCCTACAGAGGGACACTTGGGAGGTATGTACCCCTAATATGTCCTAAAGAGGGACACCTGGGAGGTACAGACCCTAATATATCCTAAAGAGGGACACTTGGGAGGTATGGACCCCTAATATCTCCTAAAGAGGGACACTTGGGAGGTATGGACCCTAATATCTCCTAAAGAGGGACACTTGGGAGGTACGGACCCCTAATAGCTCCTAAAGAGGGAAACTTGGTAGGTACAGACCCCAAATATCTCCTAAAAAGGGATACTTGGGAGGTATGGACCCTAATATCTCCTAAAGAGGGACACTTGGGAGGTATGCTGAAATCCTATACTATACCATGCACAGGAAAATGCACTAGTTGGTTCTAGGGCTTTTTAGTACATGCTAATGAAAAAGCCACTGAGTAAAAAAATGCCCCAAATGCCCATCCCTTTCGTCACTGCCCTCGATTTGGCACAAGCGGCATACAGTAAATAAATATTGTTCTGAGTATCTTAGTAATCTGGTGTTAGGCACACAGCGCACAAAAACAATGAAACCGGGGCATGTTCTACCACAGATTCATATTAGTAACCCCCTCAAGGGAGTCACTACAGGGGATGAAGATGGCGCAACTGTGCCAGGACCAAGCAACCAAATCTACCCTAAAGTCCAATAGCTTCTAGTTATGCATATGTGAAAATATTTTTATGTTAGAGGGCCCAAAATAAACATTGGCACTATGGCCCTCTAATAATGATTTATGCCACTGCATCCCCTTTATCTCTTGAACGAAGAAGCAAAGGTAAAATTAATAGGGGCCACTGGCATTTTTTGATACTCAACATCTGTGCTAAATTTTCATAGACAGCCCCAGCTGGTTGGTTCTCAGTTCTAGGATCCTGTTGACCAAACTTTTTACTTTTGAACAAGCATCTTTAGGCCACTTTCACATGAATATACTGCTTATGGCTTGTGTCAATACCTTAAAGGGATAGTAATGTTTAATTTTAACTTTGTTTAATATTGTAGGTATTAAAAAAATAATTACATTGATATAAGTCCAGTCTCTCAAACCTTTATGGTTTGAGATATATAACCGGCGAAACTCCCCCCCCCCCTCCCCCTTCAGGCTGTTTCAAAGAAATCAGTGCTCTAGCTGACAGCAGCAGATTCCGGTCTTTTAACCAGATGGCGGCTCTTTAGCAGAGCTCGAACTAGAAATAAATACTTAATTTGAATGGTCTGCAAACCAGGTACACTTTGTAGACCGTTCCAATGAAGTACTTATTTCTAAACTGAGCTATTTCGGCTCTGCTGAAGAGCCGCCGGACAGTCCCAGGACAAGAATCTGCTGCTGTAAGCTAGAGGGCAGACTTCTCTGAAACAGCCTGGATGGGGGAAGTTTAGCTGGTTATATGTCTCAAACCATAAATAATTTAATTATTTTTTAATACCTACAATTTTAAACAAAGTTAAAATTAAATATTACTATCCCTTTAATATCACGCTGCTGTGCAGGAGGAAGTCCTATTAACCCGGGAAAAAACAGTGTAGACCAAAATATGAGCTTGTTGATATATTGGCCCCGGAAAGGACAAGTTAATGTATAGGTTGTGATACTGTTTATTCAGCTGCAAACCCACAAAAGCGTTGATTACCTTTATTAATCCGATGAACTATAGTTACACATCCACCGTGTTGTTGTGCACCTAATAATCTCCTTCCTGGGGGGGGGGTTCAGTGGTCTCCACTTGATTTGTCTTCATATTACAGTGACTTCTGCAATCACAGAAGCTCCCAAGAGTAGCTCTATATTGTGACTGGATGAATGAAGTCCCTCTATCTGCTACGGTGTGCTTTATGCACCAAAGAATCCCAAGTGCCCCACAGGAGAGAATGAGACATTCTCACAGATTTAAATGGTGCTTTAACTCCTTGAATTAGGGTGAACAGACCTTCCCTTTAACCGGGACACGTAAGAAATAGGCATATTTCAGGACTGCATTGAAATCAAAGCAGCCCTGCAATAGGCAGGTCTAGTCACCCTACCTTGAATGCTGATGAGGTCTGAGACATCTCAAACATTCAGTGAGAGAAAAGCCCCTTTCAAATCAATGCAAGTTTGGGGAATTTCTATTTATCCTATATGGTAAAACTTGTTCACCCCAGAATTGTTCCTCTTGGTTTGTGAAAGCCCAGGATGGAGATAGAGTGAACGAGCTAGAGAGAGTGAACAAGATAAATAGATAGATAGATAGATAGATAGATAGGGGTTTTGTTTTAATGCTAGGTTGTAATAAGCTTGTAAATTGTGAGGTGTAGGGGCTCCCGAGGATAATGTAAGCTGACTATTGGTCAAAGTGCAATCCGGCAGGTATGCATGTTGATTGGTGGTTTGAACGTACCTGGCGCATGCCAGGTAGTGTGGTGGGAATTAAGGGTATACATTGAGACACGTCAAATAATTTTCTTGCATTTTATCAGCCTGCCTGCATTAGCAGACTGCAGACAAAAGAGCTGATTGCAAAAGAGCTGAGCGGCACTTAGCTTTTAATGATATTGCTGGTACGGAATTAATGCACCAGATCCAGGACAAGACAGAGGATCCAGTAGGAGCTGCGTGGCTGAAGAACTGGCTGGAGGGTGCACTTTCTGGAACATCAATGGAGCAACAAGATGCGAATGAATCAGGAGGAAACGAGGATGACTTCAGAGATGCAGCACCACAGAAGAAAAAGCGGGTCCAGGCAGATAGATGTTCAGCTCCACCTGCTGGTCACCTTGGAGATAAGGTGACGTTAGAAGGCAGTCTAGTGTCACATTACCGGCAGATTGGACGGCAGGCTGAAGCTTCCAAGAGGGAAGGTACAGCACAATGAGGAAGTGCACTCTTATTGAGCAGCCAAAAGGAGGCAATGCTGAACATCTCTGGTTTAAACAGCACCCAGCAACATTGCAGTGCTGGTGTGTATAGCTGTTGGGCCCAGACAGGTCAGTTTGGGGAAATTATTGGTTGTTTGTCCATATTGACTCAGAAGTTAACAAATATGGAGCAGGTTACAGCTGGGGATACTGGGGTCTGGGGAGCTACTGCATCTAATATGCATCAATCGCCATATAATATAATAATAATAATTCTTTATTTTTATATAGCGCACACAGATTACGCAGCTGTCCCCATTGGGGCTCACAATCTAAATTCACCTATCAGTATGTTTTTTGGAGTGTGGGAGGGAACCGGAGTACCCGGAGGAAACCCACGCAAACACGGTGAGAACATACAAACTCATTGCAGATGTTGTCCTTGGTGGGATTTGAACCCAGGACCCCAGCGCTGCAAGGCAACAGTGCTAACCACTGAGCCACTATTCTTTATTTATACAGCGCCAACTAATTCCGCAGCGCTGTACATTAGGGAATAGACATACAGAGATATTAAATAGTACAATCAAATGTGGAGAACAGAAGGATCAGAGGGCCCCCTGCTGGTGAGAGCTTACAGTCTAGAGGAAGGTAGGTTTGATACAGAAGAAGTGCTATTTGGTGTAAGTGCCTCCTGCCACATGAACTGCCGGTCAGTGGGTGGGAGTGAAGTGCTGCTGAGTGTAGTGGTCCAGGGAAGGGGTGAATCTTGGTGATAATGTTTATGGAGGTAGTTGATAGGAATCCCTGGAGAGGTGAGTTTTCAGGGAGCCTCTAAAGATCTGAAGGCTGGGGGAAGAGTCTGATGGGGTGGCAGAGGAAATTCAAGAGTATGAGTGCAGCACGGAAGACGTCCTGAAGGCGGGAGTGGGAGGATGTGATAAGAGCTGTGGAGAGAAGGCCGTGTGCAGAGAGCGGGTGGGAGTGTATTTGGAATTGAGAGATGAAATATAGGGGGGTACAGTGTTAGTGAGGGCTTGTAACAGAAATTAAGAAGGGACCGGGTCGCCTTCCGCCATCGTTCCCAGGTCTCTCCTTCTCAACGCCGGACTGGCGAGGTCGAGCAAATCAACTTTCCGGTGGTCGACTCAGAGTGGCGTCGAACCCCGGGATGACCGACTCTACCTCGAAGGATTCGGATACCGGAGGGGTCACGGCCACTCGAACACCATCGAGCGTTCACAGAACCAGATCAGAGAAAAGTGCTGCAAGAACCGAAGTAGCTGTAGCCAAGCCGTTCGAGCACTCCGGTGCTTGACTCGAAGGTTGAAGCTTGTACAGGGAAACCAAAAGGCAGAGTCCACGTTGCCGCCTGACAGGATACGAAGTCCGGTAGCGGGATCCTGGCAGCAGATGGTCGAACGTTACAGGAACCTGGGCTCAGATGGGCGGCAGAGTGGCCACTTTAACCATAAGAACATAAAGGACTCCAGGACTCTGGTTCACTCCAAACATGACACACTTTATTGAACAAAACCACATCTTTTATATAGTAAAACACAATACCACAATAGGATGGGAAGGGCCAGGTATTCTAATACAGACTTGGGCCAGGGACCAATCAAACACAATAGGCAGGTGACACTGGTGACAAAAGGGCCAATGGCAGATGGAACCAAAGGGTCAATAGCAGGCAGAGAAAAAGGGCCAATGGCAAGTGACCTAATCAACATATTGCTCAACATCTGCAGTACAAACATGTTTAATTAGGTTTAGACAAAGACAGAGGGTTGATGAGAGGGAATACACATTTAGGGGACTAGGCCAGGGGTTGAAGCACATACACACTAGTTTGAATATGCGGCTTCAACCCTGGCCAATCAGTGTGCGCAGTGAGTCGTACGTCGGCCAATCCGGCGTCGACTCACTGCCTCCGGTTCCCGCGTTCGCGGCGTCATTGATGCCTCGAACAAAGGAATCGGGGAACCACCGGCTTCGGTGTTCGTGTATCCCACGCATATACACATATTTCATACGATATAACACCTTCGAGATACATGTAACATACAATGTTCGACATACAGAAAACGTGCGACATTTGACAATACATAAAGCATAAATCCTTTAACATAAAGATAGTAAAGCCCCCATCTAAGTTCAAATGAGGCCAAAAAAACCATTCGAGGTCCAGACAAGGCTCAAGTAACGGATACGATCCGTTACAGGGCTCTATAAGTAAGCATTAGAATTTTGAATTTAATGCTAATGGGAGCCAGTGTAGGGACTGACAGAGGGGTTTGGTGTTAGAGAAGCGATGAGTGAGGTAGATTAGTCTTGCAGCGGAGTTCATTATGGACTGTAGTGGGGTTAGTCGGGTGAGAGGAAGGCCATTTAGTAGTGAGCTACAGTAGTCAAGACGGGACATGATGAGTGTTTGGATTAGTATTTTAGTAGTGTCTTGTTTGAAAAAGGGTCGAATTCTAGAGATGTTGCGGAGGTGGAGGCGGCATGATTTGGAGATTGACTGGATGTGAGGAATGAAGGATAGGGCAGAGTCAAATGTGACCCCCAGGTAGCGTGCTGTAGGGGTTGGTGTAATGGTAGTGTTGTTAACGGTGAGGGTAATATCTGGGGTAAGATGACTAGTTCAGTTTTGCCAAGGTTAAGTTTCAGTTCACAGGAGGACATCCAGGAAGACACAGCAGACAGACAGTCAGATACTCAGGACAGAAGGGAAGGGGAGAGGTCTGGGGAGGAAAGATATATTTGAGTGTCATCAGCAAAGAGATGATGGTGAAACCCAAAGGAGTTTATTAGTTTTCCAAGGCACACAGTGTAGACTGAGAAGAGCAAGTGACCCAGTACTGATCCTTGAGGCGCTCCAACAGAAAGTGGGATGGGTAGAGAAGTGAAGCCAGAGTAGGAAACACTGAAGGAGCGGCTGCAAAGGTAAGATGAAAACCAGGAGAGTGCAGTGTCACAGAGACTTAGAGAGTGGAGGGCTTGGAGGAGGAGTGGGTGATCTACTGTGTCAAAGGTGGCTGATAGGTTCAAGAGAATGAGTAGGGAGTAGTGGCCTTTTGACTTGGGGGAGAGCAAGTCATTGGCCACTTTAGTGAGGGCAGTCTCAGTGGAGTGATGTGGACGGAATCTGGATTGCTAGGGATCTAGCAGGGAATGGGAGCAGAGGAATTTAGTGAGCCAGTTATATGCAAGATGCTCAAGGAGCTTGGAGGCGAATGGGAGTAGAAGAATTGGCAGTGAGTTTGGTCCAGGGAGGATTTCTTTAGAATGGGAGTGATTAGTGTCTGAAAGAGGATAGGAAGGTGCTAGTTAATAAAGATAAGTTGAATAAGTGAGTAAGGATTGGAGTTAGTAGAGGGGAAAGTTCTTGGGTGAGCTGAGACGGGATTGGGTCAAGAGGGCATGTGGTTAGGTTTGGGCGAGTGAGGAGAAGGGAGACGGGTGGGAAGGAGCTTAGTGTGTATGTGTAAGAGGTGACAGGGCTAAGCAGACTGGGTGGTGGTGGGAGTGATGAAATGTCATGTCTGATAGATTCGATCTTGAAGTGGGTAGAGAGATCTTGGGCAGAGAAGTTAGTGGAAGGTGTTTGTGTTGGTGGGTGTAGAAGAGATTTGAAGGTTGAGAAAAGGAGTTTCGGGTTAGAGGAAAGATTACAGAGGAGAAGTATGACTGTTTGGCCATGGAGAGGGCAGAGCTATATGAACGGAGTATAAATTTGTAGTTCATGAAGTCAGCTGCAGATCACAATTTCCTCCAGTGCCTTTCAGCAATACGTGAGCACCTTTAGAGGTATCGTGTTTGTCTTGTGTGTCAGGGTTGTAGTGGGCTGGTGCGTGGGTGGCGTGGACTTGCAGGTGCAGCTGTGTCAAGGGCTGAAGTGAGAGTGCTGTTGTCGAGTGCAGTAGTTTTGTCTGGGCAAGTGTGAAGATGGGGTTGAGAAGAGGTCTCAGGGATTTAGAAAATTGCGGCAGATCAAGAGTATGCAGATTTCTCCACATGCTCTTGATTGTGGCAAGGAGGATAGGTTTGGGTGGTATGATGAGGTTACTGATGAGGAGGTGGTGGTCAGAGAAGGGAAAGGGAACATTAGAGAAGTTGCAAGGACATAATGCTAATTTACCATCTGTAAGTAAAGCTGCTAATTTAAATGCTGATAATGTGTCTGTAGTAAATACATATCATAATTTAGTGCCTTCATTGTTGCATTTGTCTGGTGCTCCATTGGCTGTGGAGTCTCAGGGAGGACATCAGCCAGTTTTGGATGTGGAAGCTAGGGGAGTGTCTGAGACTTGTTACAAGGAGGAAATTAGTTGTGAATCTACCCGGCTTGATTTTCACTTGACGCAGGCAGTTAAAGACAGGATACTGCTAGGGAAACTGTGGATATATCGTCCCTGTTGCTTGTATCAAAAGAATACAATACAAAAAGGGCTGAGGATAAAGGAGATGATGATAAGAAAAAGGCAATGGCCACATCATTTAACAACTGGCTCCAGGGTTTTTGTATATTTTTATCTAGCCTTTGTGAGAAGTTTCCCAGTAAATATGTGGGTCTTTTTTCAACATGTAGACATTGTATTATTAGAAGCCGATAAACATTTTCTGGGATTATCCTGGTTCAATGGTGATGAAATGTTTAGGTATAAATTGTCAGTACATAAACAATCTGAGTTGGGCTATGAAAGATGTGGGTTGATGAATTACAATTATGTTGCTCCAAAAGTCAAGGACCTCCTATTAGAAGCAGAATATTGGTCCCATGGGAATTAGAAATGGCTTCTTCTTTTGGTTGTTCAATGAAAGTCAGTGTAGGTTCACTGCAAATATAAACATGAATGTGCTAATTGCTCTGGCAGTCATCCTACATATCGTTGCTTCAAGAGAATATTGGGAGCTCTGCAGCAGCCTCTTCAGAGAGAGCTTGTTCACTAAAGCACACACACCAGTGAGGTGGGAAGAAATGTTTGACTTAAACAGAACCCAAACAGGCAGAAAGTGCTTCTCACTGAGTCGGGTTTTAAGATTCCAGTATGCAGAATTATTATGGGTGAAGAATTTGAAATGTGTTGATTAATTCCCTAGGGTCATTTTTTATCTTATCATATAAGGGGAGAGTCTCTGGTCCTTTTTATACCCTCCATTTCAGTATTTTAGTCTTTTGCCACCAGGAATTGTGTTACATAAGGAACCAGGTTCTTCTCGCTTGACTAATAGTCTTTATTTTCCCCATGGTCAGTCCCTAAATGATGAGATTGATACAGACATGGTCAATTTAATATGCCTATTTTGATGCCATTTTAAATTTGATCCAGGCAGCAGGCAAGACTGCTTTGTTGGCTAAAGTGGATATTAAGTCAGCATTTAGGCTCCTCCCAATTCATCCTGAAGGCTTTGGGTCATTTGGTAATGAATTCAGGGGAATGATTTTCTTCGACAAGTATTTGTCCTTAGAATGTCCGTTGCCTTGTTCTTATTTTGAAACATTCACTTGTTTTTTGAAGTGGGATTTGAAGGTAAAGACTGGTTGTAACAATTTTTTATTTGTTGGACAAGCCGATTCTGAGAGGTGTCAGTTTTGTTATGCGTTGTCAGTTGAATTTGGCATTCAGTTGGAACTAGAGAAATCTGTTGGCATGGCAAAAGAAATTACATTTTTCGGTATTGTAATTAAAGAGGAACTATCATGCTTACATAAGTGATCCCCAATTAATTATTAGTAGCTTGTTGATCATGGAAATACAGTAGCGTAATAAAGTTTCTTAAGTGCCGACATGAGTTGGAATCATAACGTTGTATGAAACTTACATCAATAGGACAGCAGACATTATGGCGAAGAGTAATCTGTGTGCCTGTGCTGTCCATCCCTGTCTCGTCCCCGATAGGTTATTTGCAAAAGGGGGAGGTGCTTTGTACAGTAAGTTACAGGCAGGGACAGACAGCGCTAAAACTTGGAAAGGTTCCATTTATTAGCACAGGAAGAAGAAGGGAGACTGTGTCCTTTCCATGTGTGGAGTTTAATTTTGCAAAGTTCAGTACTTTATTACATGCTTCTTTAAAGGGATAGTACTGTTTCATAATAAAAGCAGCTCTAATTAATCATCATAGTATTTGGACTGTGGAGAGTGTTATTTCAATTCTGTCAGAGTTGTAGTTCAAGAGTAATTCAATGATAAAGTATCCCCCTCCCGCCCCTTTTACTGATGTAACACTGCCCAGGTAGACTGCAGAGAGGGACAATCTTCAATTAAGATAAGGGAAAACCTGAAAATCTTATCAAGGGGGGCAGGGCTTTCATTGTTCTCATAGGAAGAAGATTGTCCCTTCTGTTATCTGTCTGGTCTATGGACTGCATTCCACATCTGAGAAGAGATGGCTTACACTAGGTAAAAGGGGCGGGAGGGGGAAGTTTGCTTGTGAATATCTCTCAAACCATAAAGGTTTAAGAGATAAGACTTATAACGTTCTTCATGTTTTTTAATGCCTACAAAATAAAATAAAAATAAAATTAAGTATTACTATCCCTTTAACCAGAAATGTTGTAGATTGGAATTCTTGGATGAGTTATGCAGAAGGCTTGAAAGAATATCATACTATAGTTTCAGAACACTTAGACGTTTCCTTTATACTTCATTTAATTCAAGAGGCTTTATCTGTTACTTATATTAGGCATCAGTTAGCAGGAGTATCGTGTTTTTTTTCTTAAGCTACAAGACTTTCAAGGTATTGGCACATCTTTTCTTTGTAAACAGATTTAGAAAGGGTATGTAAAAAGCAGGGCATCAGTTGATTTGAGAAGGTCAGTGATCTTTTGAAAAGAAATGATCAAAGTATTGCCCAGGGTTTGTATATCAGAGTATGAAGTCTCTGTTTAAAGTATCTTTCTCTTTGACTTTCTTTGCAGCGTTTCAAGTCAGCAAATTGGTATCACTTACCAAGAATACTACAGGTGGTCCTCAAGTCAATGATGTCCAGGAGGATAAGTACCGGGTTCATTTGTTGGTACAGAGATCAAAAGCTGATCAGTTAGGGAAAGGTACTTTGAATTCTTTAAATATATAAGGAAATAAAGAAATATGCCCAGTGCTATCAGTTCCTGACGTGATAAATAAGAGGCCTAAAGTACCTAAAGAAAAATATAATAAAGATGAACTTGGTAGCAGGAAAGCTATATAATTCTAATGTCTCTGGGTTATGAGACAAAGGTTGAACTTGATGGACTTGTGTCTTTTTTCAACCTAATTTACTAGGTTACTATGTTACTATCTGGTTTTTTATTGATAAATGAGAATGGGGGGTTCAATTTAAAGTGAAACTTTCATCTTAATTCAAGTTTGCATATTTGAAAACTGCATTAACTGCCTATGTTTCATGTTAGTGAAAAGATCAGCAAATGTACAGTTAAAGAGATAGTAATGTTTCATAATAAAAGGAGCTCTAATTAATCATCATTGTATTTGGGCCTTGGAGAGTGTTATTTCAATTCTGTCAGAGTTGTAGTTCAAGAGTAATTCAATGACAAAGTATCCCCCTTCCATCCCATTTACTGATATAACACTGCTCAGCCAGATCAGAAGGGAGGTGCCCAGGTAGACTGCAGAGAGGGACAATCTTCAATTAAGATAAGGGAAAAACCTGAAAAGCTTGTCAAGTGGGGCAGGGCTTTCATTGTTCTCATAGGAAGAAGCTTGTCCCCTGCTGTTTTCTATCTGGTCTATGGACTGGATTCCACATCTGAGAAGAGATGGCTTACACTAGGTAAAAGGGGCGGGAGGGGAACTTTGCTTGTGAATATCTCTCAAACCATAACGGTTTGAGATATAAGACTTATATCGTTCTTCATGTTTTTTAATGCCTACAAAATAAAATAAAGATAAAACGAAGTATTACTATCCCTTTAAGGAGGTATACACACTTGTTACCATATGATAATGTATTATGCTAATTAAGTCTTCTCAGTGATGTGTCATATGCTAATGAAGGTTCCATTGACTTTTTCATATGCTAATAAAGCTTTATGCAGTATCAGGAAGTGTTTGCTTTCACTTTGCCCCCAAAATAAAAGTGTAATTATCTCCTAAACTATACATCTGCTGGACTTTTGTTTAATATGACATATAGGCAGTTTTTAAAGGGACAGTAATGTCCCATAAATCTTTTTATACTTTTATAGAGCAGAAGAAAATAAGAAGAATGCTCTAAACCCTATCTCTTAAACCGCTATGGTTTGAGAGCTATAGGGATTCAAAGTCCCCCCCCCCCTTGTCCTGATGTCAGCTGTAAATCTGAAAGCAAAAGAATCGAGTCGTACGACTCGAGGAGGCACTGCAGCAGAGCCAAATTTGCTTTATTGGTAAAACATTAATTAATTGGAAAGGTCTAAAAAGCGTGCCTGTTTTGTAAGAACAATTTGTAGCAGTGGCGTAACTATAGGGGTCACATCTGTGACCGGGCCAGTCACTCCAGGGGCCCAGCCGCCCCCTGAGACCCCTCCGCCTGATGCTCACAATCTCCCTCCGGCGCTCTAGTAATGCAGAGCGATGGGAGATGACATCATCTCCCTGCGCTCTGCATTACTAAGAGGACCGAGCGGGAGCTCCAGGGAGGTAAGAGATAGGGGCATTGTGGAGGGGGTCAATGTGGTCAAGAGGGACCAATGTGGTGGTGGGGGGGGCGTGGCACTTCTTGCACCAGGGCCCGGAGGCTTCTAGTTACCCCTCTGCTGTGTAATAATTAAGTAATTTACACAGTAATTTATTGCAATACCACGATTTCAGCTCTGCTGCAGAGCCACCGGCTAGTCCCTGGACTGGAATCTCCTGCTGTCAGCTAGACGCTGACGTCAGGAGAAGAAGAGAAAAGGGCAAACTTTCAGTGCAAATACCTCTCATACCATAGTGGTTTGAGAGACTGGGTGTGCACCATTCTTCTTATCTTCTTGAACTCTACAAAAATATGAAACGATTTTATGGGACGTTACAGTCCCTTTAATGCAGTTTTTAAATATGCAAACTTGAATTAAGGTGTCATTCATGCAGGGGTACTTGCATAGTCTAGTGCTGGTTCAGTTGCTTGGGAGCGACGCTCGGGTTCAGAGATGGTGTGACAGGTACTCGCTTGCTGCAGCCAAATCTGGGTAAAGTTGCTGATCATGAAACCAGATTGTTCCACCTCAGCTGAGCCAGGGTGTATCACGGTGCCCGTGCTCCCCTTGTTATTGTTTTCCTGTCAGTCTGCACTGTGTGTGCTCCCATTGGCTGTCCTGTGTTGGTCCCATATGGCCTTTATATACTGGGCTCCAGCACCCATCCGGTGCCCTTTCTGTTCCTGTACCAGTGCTAGTTTCTGCTCAGTGATTCCCAATGTACCGACTTGGCCTGCCTGACTACTCTGCATCTTGTCTCCTGCTCCTGTGTACCAACCCGGATTGCCTGACTATTCTTCTGCGCCTGCTCCTGTGTACTGACCCGGCCTGGCTGACGTTCCTGCTCCTGTGTACTGACCCGGCTTGGCTGACTTTCCTGCTCAGTGATTCGACCCAGCTTGGCTGACGTTCTTGCTCTGTGATTCGACCCAGCTTGGTTGGTGTTCCTGATCTGACAGCCTATTGTCGCCTTGGCGACATTCTGATTCTACAGGCTATCCAGTTCCCGTTTCTGGTTCAGCAGAGTGCAAGAGTCAGTTTCCGTTACTGCTACGGCAGTGTGTCTTTGGCCTAGTCTCTGTTACTGCTCCTGCAGAGCGCAAGTGTCTGCCTCCGTTACTGCTCCGGCAGTGTGCCATTGGCCTACTCTCCGTTACTCCTCCTGCGGAGGGCAAGTGTCTGCCTCCGTTACTACTCTGGCAGTGTGTCATTAGCCTAGTCTCTGTTACTGCTCCTGCAGAGTGCAAGTGTCTGCCTCCGTTACTACTCTGGCAGTGTGTGATTGGCCTAGTCTCTGTTATTGCTCCTGCAGAGTGCAAGTGTCTGCCTCCATTACTGCTCCGGCAGTGTGCCATTGACTGAGTCTCCGTTACAGCTCTTGCAGAGTGCTAGTATCTGCCTCCGTTACTGCTCCGGCAGTGTGCCATTGGCCTAGTCTTTGTTACTGCTCCTGCAGAGTGCAAGTGTCTGCCTCTGTTACTGCTCCAGCAGTGTGCCATTGGCCTAGTTTCTGGTACTGCTCCTGCAGAGGGCAAGTGTCCGCCTTGTTACTGCTACGGCAGTGTCCTCCGTTACTGCTCCTGCAGAGTGCAAGTGTCCGACTCGTTACTGCTACTGCAGTGTCCGCCTCGTTACTGCTCCTGCAGAGTGCAAGTGATTGCCTCTGTTACTGCTACGGCAGTGAGTCATTGGCCTAGTCTCTGTTACTGCTCCTGCAGACTGCAAGTGTCAGTCTCCGTTACTGCTACGTCAGTGTGCTACATTACTCAATTCCTGATAGTACTCTGGCAGTTAAAGTTTGTTCTGCTAACCTGTTCCTGGGCATTAAGCATCTTGAAGCTCTCTATATGGAAAGAGCTCTATCACAGAACGCTCAACACATGGGACTGTTTATACTCCTTGAAGACCTTTAACCCATGCAGTACCTTTGTCCTGGGAATCCAACATATTCTGCCTGACCTGTGTCAGTATAGACTGCTATGGAACTTATGGTTATACTGGACCTGTGTAGGCATACATATTGATAAGCTGTTGTGTGTCTGTATTATACTATCTGTATACTACAGGACCTGTGAGGGTTCTTATTTTATTGTGATTTCAATAAAACTGTGTTTTATCCTAAACCACTGTGTCTGTGTGTCAAACAAAATGTTACAGGGTGCAACCAGGATGGGAGTACACTGGGATCGGTTTGGAGACAGGACCAGAAGGTAAGAAGAAAGACTGGAACAATGAAGAATGGGAATGGTAGGATAGCTGGGTCAGAAACCAAGGATCGGAGATCAGGAGGTAGTCAAACAAGCCGGGTCAGTAGCCAAGAAGTGGGGATCAGGAGGTAGTCAAAGAAGATGGGTCAGTAGCCAAGGAGTGTCTGTCAGGAGGTAATCAAACAAGCCGGGTCAGTATACAAGGAGCAGAGATCAGGAGCTAGTCAAACAAGTCAGGTCAGTAGCCAAGGAGCGGAGATCAGGAGGCAGTCAAGCAAGCCAGGTCAGTAGCCAAGGAGCAGAGATCAGGAGGTAGTCAGCAAGCCAGTCTAGTAGACAAGAAGCAGAGATCAGGATGTAGTCAGCAAGCCAGGTCAGTAGCCAAGGAGCAGTGATCAGGAGGTAGTCAGCAAGCCATGTCAGTAGCCAAGGAGCGGAGATGAGGAGGTAATCAGCAAACAAGGTAAGTGGCCAAGGAGCGGAGATCAGGAGGTAGTCAGCAAGCCGAGTCCGTAGCCAAGGAGTGGAGATCAGGAGGTAGACAGTAAGCCGGGTCAGGAACCAAGGAGTGGAGATCAGGAGGTAGTCAGTATGCCGGGTCAGGAGCCAGGGAATAGTAGAAACTATAAACGCTGCAAGCTCCTGGAACGGGCAGCTGTTGTCTCAGGTTGCCAGTTTAAAAAGTAAGAGGAGCCAATAGGAAGGAGAGGGCTCGTCTGATCGCTGGATCCCACGGGTGAATACTGCCCAATGGAAACAGACCAGGGAAAGTCTAAGTGCACTCACCACAAATAGAGGAAGCAGAGACACTGCACATGCTTCACACCCAAATGCAACCATAAGCCTCAGGAAGATGGACACCAACCAGGGGCAGAAAAACTGGAAGCAGCCGCAAGGTAATCAAGCCACTGGAGCCATGGCGACATGAGGTGAATTTTCCACTTTAAGGCAATTTTCAAAAAGTGTTTAGCTTTACTTGGTGGATCCCCTTTTCATACTGGGGAGGCTACAGAGGCAGTTAGGTTAGGGATTTAATGAAATGGTTATGCAGGTGGGAGTCAGACTGTTTTAAACTTTACATTAGACCCACTTTGGTTTTGGTTTAAAGGGACAGTAATGTCCCATAAAAAATGTTTATAGATTTGTAGAGGGTAAAAAAAAGAAACTCAATGCCGCAAATCCTCTCTCTCAAAACGCTATGGTTTGAGAGATATTCTCAATCAAAGTTTCCCCTCTCTCCCCTTCTCCTGACATCAGCGTCTAGCTGACAGCAGAAGATCCCGATCCGGGGACCAGACGGCAGCTCCGCAGCAGAGCTGAAATCCCGTTTTTCCAATAACGTGATTTCGCCTCTGCTGAAGAGCCTCCTCATGTCAGCCGACATGGATCTCCTTCTGTCAGCTTTACAGATGACATCAAAAGAAGGGGAGAAAGGGGGAACTTTGATTACAAATATCTCTCAAACCATAGCGGTTAGAGAGATGGGGTTTGTGGCAATGAGTTTCTTTTTTTACCCTCTACAAATCTATAAACATTTTTTATGGGACATTACCGTCCTTTTAATATGTTTTATTTACCACCACTCTCTTGTACAGACTTTTTTTGTATGGGAATGTTGTTTAGTTGATATTGATGTGTTTGCAGCCACACACTCCATGACTGAGCCACTGATGACCAAGCAACAATATCCTGAAAGCCTGTACTGTTTGTGTGTATTCAGGACGATACGGAGAATCGCCAGTGTAGCATGGAGAAGGAGCAAATCCAAGAACATGTAAAATTAATCTAATCAGAATTTGCAGACAGATGGAGGAGGAAATAAGGAGGTGGGAAATTCCTAGTTGGTTAATAAATTGTCCGGCATGTTAGATATAATTAGTTGTGAATTCCACAATTAGCAAATGGAAATTAATGCAAGCATAAGGAGTCCTTAAAAGGCAAATGAAATATGCACGGCACATTTTTAGCAAAGTAATATAGTTGCCCTTTAATTGAGTGTTGTAACCTTGTTCTATGGACCAATCAAAGCTGCAACAGTTCTGTCCATGTCAAGGATGCTAAGTGACCAATGGCCAAAAGAAAAGTGGAAGAATTTTGAGGCAAACCTTGGTTCGCTCACTAAAATTCCATTTATTTAAATGGGAATTTTAACCCTTTGAATGCTAGAGAGGTCTCCAAAGCATTGTTTCGCAATGCTTTTGTGATCTCACTAGCATTCAAGGGGTTAATAAAAATCCCCTTTTAAATCAAATGTAATTTCTGGAATTTTTAGTCCTTTAGTCCAATTGCTTTGCTACAGAACTGCTCCACTTTATCTGCCAACGTGCGGCCTTAACCCCTTAAGGACCAGCCACACAGTTAAGGACCACAGGGCATTTTTTTTTTTTTTTTGCGACTCGATTCAGGGCTCCCCAAATGGCCTGTAGTCTCACTGGCAGCTCTGAATTCCATGATGTGATAGGACCGTCATGGGTCCTGATGGTAAGTTTACCCAAGACGGTCCTGGCACGTCATGGGTCCTAAAGGAGTTATGGGACTAATGTTCCAAACAACATGGGATCCATTCTGTGGCACACCAATAGCGGCACTACAGGGGGCAAATAAAAACTGCAAATCATTTAAATGAGGCCTTTTTTAATAATATAAAGTTTATTACATTTTACAGAAAGTTACACAGAAGGGGCGTCCAAAGTGCGGCCTGTGGAACAAACTATTTTTATTCTTAAAGGGTTAGTAATGCCCGTATTTAACTGTATTTAATATTGTAGAGGTTACAAAAATAAAGTATTTGGAGAAAGTGCCATCTCTCAGACTCTTACGGTTTGAGAGATATTCGTATGTAAAGTTCCTCCCTCCCTCCCCTTCTCCTGACATCAGAGCTATAGCTGAAAGCAGGGGATCCCGGTCCGGGGATCAGCCGTCGGCTCTGCAGCAGAGCCAAAACCTGGTTTGCAAGCACATTTTGTAGACCATTCCATTGACGTCGTACTTTTTAAATAACGTGATTTAAGCTCTGCTGAAGAGCCCCCTCAAGTCAGCCGACTTGAATCTCTGACTCAAAACTATAGCGGTGAAGATCTCTCAAACCTTAAGGGTTTGAGAGACGGCACTTTCTCCAAATACTTTTTTTTTTTTTTTGTAACCTCTACAATATTAAATAAAGTTAAATACGGGCATTACTGACCATTTAATTCACAAGCACACGTCAACTAGTAGGCCGGTAGGAGCCAGGTGTCTGTTAACCCTCTGTGTGCCAGAGAGGTACACAACGCATTGCAAAGAAATGCATTGTGTACCCCTCTGGCACTCAAAGGGTTAATATCAGTATTGTTATTGACTCGATCAGTCAAATAACTCAATATTTTAACTAGTGGACAGGTTACAATTCACCATTGTTATTAAGAAAAATAAATAAAAATAATTCGGCCCTCAAACCTATAGTAACATAGTAGATGAGGCTGAAAAAAGACATGCATCCATCAAGTCCAGCCTGTGCCAAAAACACCCCTGTTGATCTAGAGGAAGGCAAAAAAAAAAAAAAACCCTCAGGAGCCATTTCCAATCTAGCCCCAAGTGTGGGTGTTGGGGGGGGATTAAAAAAAAAGTATTCCTTCCTGACTCCAATTGGTAGTCAGATATTCCCCTTCATCAATATCCTATTTGCTTTGAAGCCATCTGTCATAATTGTCAATATTGTTCTGTGCTAGATAGGCATCCATTGCTTTTTTGAATGCAGTTGCATTATCTGCAAGCACAACATCCCGAGGCAAAGAATGCCATAGCCTTACCACCCTTACTGTAAGGAACCCCTGCCTTTGTTTTAGTCGAAAGCACCTTTCCTATAATCTTAATGGATGACCTCTTGCTCTTAGCTCAGCTCTTTGCATAAATAATTCATTGGATATTGGATATATTCTTTGTAATGGCCTTGAATATATATGTAAATGGTAATCATATCACCCCTTAGATGTCTCTTCTCTAATGTAAACAAACCCAGTTTGGCTAGTCTCTCTTTATAAATCAGATCCTCCAATCCCTTTATCAGTTTTGTTGCATGACCCTGCACCTTTTCCAGTTTAGTAATGTCTTTTTTAAGAACAGGCGCCCAAAATTGTACTCCATATTCTAGATGAGGCCTAACCAAGGATTTATACAGAGGTAGGATAATATTAGCATCCCTTGCTTCTACACCTCTTTTTATGCAGGCTAGTACTCTATTTGCTCTTGCGGCAGCTGAGTGACTCTGCACACTGCTATGAAGTCTATCGTCTATCAGTACTCCTAAATCTTTCTCTAATGAGGATTCCCCAAGTTGTTTCCCATTTAAATCATATGCTGCAAGTTTGTTTCTACAGCCCAAATGCATAACCTTACATTTATCTACATTAAATGACATCTGCCAGTTTTCTGCCCATTCACTTAGTTTATCTAAATCCTTCTGCAGAGAAAAAACATTCAGCTCTGTATGTATTTCCTTACACAGTTTAGTGTCATCGGCAAATATTGAGACGCTACTTTCGATTCCCACTTCTAGATCATTAATAAACAAATTAAAAAGCATTGGTCCCAGGACTGAACCCTGTGGCACCCCACTTATAACCTTAGACCAATTTGAAAAAGTTCCATTTACAACAACTCTGCCATCTATCATTTAACCAGTTCTCAATCCATGTACAGATAACGCCGCCCAAACCGAAGCCTTTTAATTTATGCAGTAACCTGTTGTGAGGCACTGTATCAAAGGCTTTTGCAAAATCCAAGTATACTGCATCAACAGCAATTCCCCTGTCCAAATTACTACTTACTCTTTCATAAAATGCAAGTAAATTAGTCTGACATGAGCTGTTCTTCATGAAACCATGCTGATTCCTACTAATGATATTGTTTGTCTTCACATAGTTCTGAATATTGTCAGTTAGTAACCCTTCTAGTATCTTACCTACTATGGAAGTCAAACTCACAGGTCTATAATTTCCTGGTTTGGATCTTGCTCCCTTTTTAAACAATAGAACTACATCAGCTTTCCTCCAATCACAGGGCACTATGCCTGATGAAAGTGAATCAATTAATCTTAATTATAATGGTTTTGGTATTACTGAACTAAGTTCCTTAAGTACCCATGGGTGTATACCGTCCGGTCCAGGTGCTTTATTCACTATAACCCTTTCCAGTCTTTTTTGGGCCTTGTCCTCAGTATACCATGTAGATAATGGAGGAAATTCAGTGGTTCTGTCCATTTTCCCATAGCCTGTCACTGCTGCTGCCTATGGCTTTCTAATCATGTGGGCCCACAAAAAAAAATGGACACCCCTGTTATACAGAATAGCAATGTAAGGGCTCGATCCAAATGTTGGCGTCGCCAGAAAAAACTGGAGACGCTGGTTTTAACGTCAATTGAGCAATGCAAATGTTCTACTAGAAACAAGAGACGCCAGTTCTGAAACAGACATCGCCCGTCGCCAGAACAGCAAGATCTCACCCATAGAGGATAATATACAAACAACGCCAAAAGCTATTCAAATGTTGGAGTTAGGGCTAACTCGCGTTAAATTGCAACATTTCTCTCCAGAAATCTAACGCCTATTTTTTTTGGAGTACAGCACACAAGTAAGAGTAGAAAACCCACGTCTCCAGTTCTGAACAGCATTCTCTGTGCTTTTCCCTACCCAGCCACTAGGGGAACACAGAGAAGGCTTTCAGCACCATGGACAGCTTTGAATGCCATAGGGATGTGCACTGTAATTGTACAACGCCTTGTGCAAAGGGACGAATTGCACAAGGCGACGCCAGGCAGCTGGGCACAAAGCCAACGCGTGAGGAGAGGTATTGGAGGAAGCGGGCAGCAAGTACAAGCCTACCACCCGCTTCCTCCAATGTCTCTGTCCCCTACTCCCGCTTTCTCCAATGCCTAGGGGTTTTATTATGCTGTGGGCTTCACAGCCGCCCGCAGCAAGGGAATTATTAATAAAGTAATAATGTATACATAGAGATGAGGGGAGCGCTGCACTCACAGTGCAGCCTGCTCCCTCAGTTGTATGTTAACCCTTTGAGTGCCAGAGTGGTACGCAACGCATTGCTTTGCAATGCGTTGCGTACCACTCTGGCACTCAAAGGGTTAACTTAGATCTCAACCATTAATGATGCCCTACTTACTGTGTCCCTTTGCTTTTAGTACTTTTGCTCCACTCTCAGTTTGAAGAAGAGTGGAGCAAAAGTACTAATAGCAATGGGACACAGGAGGTAGGGGGTTAACAATGAATGAGATCTAAGTTAAACTGTCTAATAATACTATTTTAATTAAAAAAAAGTTTAAAACACACACAAACACACACATATATATATACAGGCAAGGTATGTAGTCCATACATTGCCTATTAACCCTTTGGGTACCAGAGGGGTAGGAAACATGCTAAGCAATGCTTTCCTACCTCTCTGGTACTCAAAGGGTTAATTGTGGAATAAAAGACAGATTTGTCCACTGCATGGAAGTCCATGAGGTGGATGTGGATGGGGTTAGTATGTCCCATATATGCAATATATGTGACATACTAAGGGGGGGGGGATGTGGAAGGGGGCATTGTGTAGTGCTTAGTGTACTAGTTTTATTGATTTTAACCCTTTGAATGCCACAGGGGTGAGCAGTGCACATCCCTATGGCATTCAAAGCTGTCCATGGTGCTGAAAGCCTTCTCTGTGTTCCCCTAGTGGCTGGGTAGGGAAGCACAGAGAAAGCTATTCAGAACTGGAGACGTGGGTTTTGGATTTTCTGACTGAACTTGATACTTTGCAGTGCTGTGATTGGCTGTGGTGCTAGGTAACATTTTTATCGTGTGTTTTTAGGTAAGATTTTCTATGCGACGCAGGTTTAAGGTTAACGTGTATTTTGTTGGTTATCGCTCCTTAGGCTTTCTGGGTAAGGAAGATTTGAATCTCACTTTACCTGGTCTTGCTTAAGGAGCGAAGGCAGTTTTTTTCTTCACGTTGGTTTTAACGCCAACATTTGGATCGAGCCCTAAATTAGTACAATTAACAAAGATACAAATACCTCAAGCTGGGGCATGGTGTGAATAGAGAGAAAATCATCGAGGGTGGTCTGCCTCGTTAGTCTCATTAGCTTTATTAGGCAGATACATTATACAAGGAAGTTGTTGAGGTGTTGCGTCTCACTTTTTTAAGTCAGAGCATCACATTAAATGAGGCTTTTAACTCCTTAAATGGCACTATGGTTCCAAATACATTGCATTCTCCATCATTCAAGTGGTGAAAATTCCAAATTAAATCAATGAGAAATTTGAGAACGGATATTTATCCCTGTCGTACAGTTGGTTTGCCCCACAAGGAGTACTTTTTGTGTAAACATAAGTCTCAAAGTTAAAAGCTCAATGTATCCTAAAATATGTTGTTTTATATTCGTTTTAACTTGTCGGTACTTAAGGAGCTAGAGGTGTCCTAATTCCTCCAGTCCCCTAAGCCTATGATCAACACCGCAAGCCAGATTTCAGGAATGGGTTAATGTTCCAAAGCACACAGGTGTTGAGCGTTTATGAATAAGATGGGTGTGTATAGGTGAATGTGTGCCGTAGTGTGTGTGTGTAGTGGTGCGCGTTTTGTGTGTGTGTGGGTAAATGTGTGTCGATGCATGCTTGTGTGTGTGTGCAGATGTGAAAATATATGTGTGGTGTGTATGGGTTGTGGTTGTGTGTATGTGTGGGTGGATGTATGCACATGTGTGTAAGTGTGTGAAGGTATATTTTATATGTAGGTATTCTTGTAGCTGCGTCTGTGTAGGTGTGTGTGTAGATGTGTTTTTATATGTAGGTATTTTTGTAGTCATATCTGTGTAGGTGTATGAAGATGTGTATATGTAGGTATTTTTGTAGCCTATCTGTGTAGGTGTGTGTAGATGTGCATACTGCCCAAGTGTCCCTCTTTAGGAAGGACAGTCCCTCTTTGAGACCCAAACCCCTCTGTCCCTCTTTTCTACCCTTTTGTCCCTCTTTTTAGGACATCAGAATGAGTGGTGTGTATTACATTGCTTCACAGCAATAAAACATACATAAATTTGTTGTTAATTGTCAGTACATATGTTTATACGTTAATATGGGTAATTAAAATACTTTGGTCTTGCTCTAAATCATTTATCAGTTACACAAAGAGGTGCAGATGGATCAAGAAGTAACCTAAAAATTTTTGGAAATACCCCGCCTACCAGTCACGCCCCCAGAAACGCCACCTAAATCAGAAGTGTCCCTCTTTTGCCATTTGAAATGTTGGGAGGTATGGATGTGTATGTATATGTAGGTATTTTTGTAGCCGTGTCTGTATAGGTGTGTGTAGATGTGTATATGTAGGTATTTTTGTAGCTGAGTATGTGTAGGTGTGTGTAAATATGTTTGTATATGTAGGTATTTATGTAGCAGAGTATGTGTAGGTGTGTGTGTGTTATGGATTTTTGATTCCAAATGACGTACATTGGAGATACGAACAGCAAACAACACAGAATCCAGAGTGGAACTGATTGTATAAACCAGTCATAGAACCATAATGCAAATTAGAGACCATATGAAAACTTCCCAACTCTGGAACAGTAAGGGGGTATGTAAAAGTACAATTCCACTATTTTCCAGACCTACATCAGTCTACTTAGCTACTTACTCAGAGCATTCTCACCTCAATGTTGCTTGCATCAAGGGGAGGGCATGGTGAAGTATGTGGGGGTTTCAGGGTGTTTGTTGTTTTCCTGCGCCCTGTTTAACTCCTTGAGGACCGGAGAGGAGTGCAAATCATTGCTCTGCAAAGCGTTACTCCCACCTCTACTCTCTAAGTAGTTAACGTGAAATACTAACAAGGCCGAGAGGAAACAGGTGTAACGATGAACTATTTCTGTACGTATGCTACTGGGAGGGAGCTTGCGGCTCATGTACATTTAAGCCTTTGAGCACCAGAGGGGTACGCAACGCATTGCAAAGCAATGTGTTGCATACCCCTCTGGCACTCAAAGGGTTACGTCTTATTGATGGCAGAGTCTGCATGATAGCATTCGCAACAGCTGCAAAGGTTACTTAGATAATGATATGGATGCATGGAAAGGTGAACAGTCTGTATGGGAAGGAACTGCAATTTTGCTTATTTACACATTTGTTTCTGTGGGTTCCTACCTTAAAGGGATAGTAATACTTCATTAATACTATCCCCCATGGTGTAGCCCTTAAAATTCTGAATTCAACTATACCAGCGGCATCTCTCAAACCTTTATTGTTTGAGAGATATCCGCATTCAAAGTTCCCTCTCTTTCTCTCTCCACTGACGTGAGTGTTCTGACAGCGGGGAAATCCAGTCCCGGGACTGGCGGCGGCTCTGCAGCAGTGCTGAGATCTCATTATAAAAACAGAAATCCTTCACTAAAACGGTCTTCTACGTGTGCTTGCAAACCAAGCGCAAACCAAACACATGTAGAAGACCATTTTAGTGAAGGATTTCTGTTTCTATAACACGATCTCAGCACTGATGCAGAGCCGCCGCTTTCTCACGGACCGGATTCCCCCGCTGTCAGATAGAATGCTGACATCAGTGGAAAGAGAAGGATAGGGAAATTTGAATGCGGATATCTCTCAAACCATAAAGGTTTGAGAGATGCCGCTGGTATAGTTGAATTCAGAATATGAATTATTACTATCTATTTAAATGGGCCACATGTAAAAATGTTGCATTTCCTCCCCTAGAAGAAGTAGCATCACCCCATAAAGCTACAACCAGGGCCGGATTTACATTTCAGGAGCCTGTAGGCACAGAAATCTGAAGCGCCCCCCCCCCCCCCAATGGCCATCTCTACTGGACACCTCCACAATGCTCCTAATCCCCACATTGCCCTCCATCAGCTCCTTATTGTCTCCATCATCTCCACATTGCCCCTATCATCTCCATATACCATATTGCCCTCACATTGCCCCCATCATCTCCATATACCAAATTGCCCTCACATTGCCCCCTATCATCTCCACAATGCCCACATCATATCCATATACCATATTGCCCTCACATTGCCCCATCATCTTCATATATCATATTGCCCCCATCAGCTCCATATTGCCCCCATCATCTCCATATACCATATTGCCCTCACATTGCCCCTATCATCTCCATATACCATATTGCCCTCACATTGCCCCCATCATCTCCATATACCAAATTGCCCTCACATTGCCCCTATCATCTCCACAATGCCCATATCATCTCCATATACCATTTTGCCCTCACATTGCCCCCATCAACCCAATATTGCCCCCATCATCTCCAAATTACCGAAGACCTGTCTTCACCATGTTGAAGCACGGGGCGGCAGGGGAGGCGTATTAAAAAAAAAAAAAACACAACATGATCCCAATGACAGGTGCCCCTCTGTGGTGTGCGCCTGTAGGCAGATGCCTACTCTGCCTAATTATAAATCCGGCCCTGGCTACAACTGAAAGCTTCTACACGTAAATAAACTAGGAAAATTACTGAAAAGAATTGTTCTTTATATGAAACAGTCTGGAACAACAACTAGTTTAAACTATCACTCCAATTAAAGTGCCCCCAAATAATTATTCATAGAGTAATACACATAGAAATACTAGTATTATCCTGAATAAGTCCAGTGTTATTAAAAAAATCCTACTTGATCCAAGACGAATAGGCAGGCATCAGAGCAGACATCTTGCCTTGCTGTGCGTTCTGCTTTAAAGGGGAACTACCACCCCTCAATAACTTTACGTGAATTCAGTCTTCATCTGGCGACTAGCTGCTTAGTAGCGCTAGTCGCCAGAAATATTACCTGGTTCCAAAGATTTTGCCGTTTTTCCGATGCTCACAGGAGCAGGAAGCACGGACATCTCGTCACAGTGACGTCCGTGCGCCTGCGCTGTCAGTCCCTTTTGGAGCCGGCCCTTGAACAGACTTCACCCCAGTGCACAGAGTCACTCAGCTGTTACAAGAGACAATAGGGTACTGTCCTGTATTAAAAGAGGTATATATGTACAGGATACCAATATAATTCTACCGCATCTTAGAATACGGAGTACGTCTTGGTACGTCAGTTCTTAAAGTGATAGTAATGGGTCAATTTAAAGGGATAGTAATACTTAAAATGTAAAAAAAACTATGTTGTAGGGTTTATCCCCCTGAGTAAAACAAGGGCACTCCCACTGCTGAAAGGTGTTTCATTCAAAAGTTATTAATTTTCAAAGTTGAATTTTTTAGGTGCAATATCACAGTGGCCTGAAATTGTACAGTGGCGCTGTTGCTACACCATCCTATGGAGATTTATGGTCAACTGACCAGAGCTGTTTTTGAATGAAACACCTTTCAGCAGTGGGAGTACCCTTGTTTTACTCAGGGGGATAAACTCTACAACATATTTTTTTTTACATTTTAAGTATTACTATCCCTTTAACTTACTTTATTTTTTTAATAGCTACAATATTAAAGTAATTGAGGCCACTCTTATCTCTCAAACCTTTATGTTTTGCGAGAGATATGATTACAAATTTCCCCTTTCCCTCCCCTTGCAGTGACGTCAGCCTCTAACTTACAGCAGGAGATCCTGGTCCGCAGATTGTGCTATTTCAGCTCTGCTGAAGAGTCGCCAGCCAATCTAAACATAAATACTTAATTGGAACTGCAAACCAGGCACACTTTGTAAACCGTTCCAAAGAAGTATTTATGTTTAGATTGCGCTGTTTCGGCTCTGCTGAAGAGCCGCCGGCTGCTCTGCGGACCGGCATCTATTGCTGTAAGATAGAGGCTGACGTCAGTGCAAGGGGAGCGAAAGGGGAACCTTGTAATCGTATCTCTCTCTCTCTCTCAAAACATAAAGGTTTGAGAGATAAGAGTGACCTCAATTACTTTTTTTTTTAATAGCTGCAATATTAAAGTAAGTTAAAATGATCCATTACTATTACTTGAAAAGACATTATTGAGCTGGAATAAGCACAGAGATGTGCAACAAAACTGATACAGGGATTGGGAGATTTTAGTTATAAAGACAGACTAGACATGCTGGGTATGTTGACATTAGGTAGAGGTGCTATGATTACCATCTATAAATAAATTCAAGATCCCTACAAAGAACTCTCTGGGGAACTATGTGCTTAAAGAGTTTAGAAAATAAATAAGAGGTCATCCATTAAGTCTAATGGAAAGGTGAATTAAAACAAAGGTAGGGATGTGTTACAGTAAAGGGAGTAAGGATGTCAAATTCCATATCTCAGAAGGCTGTAGTTGCTTTCAAAAAAGTATTGGATGCCTTTCTAGCATAGAACAATATTGTGGATTATGTAGTTGGTTTCAGTGTAGATAGAATGTTGGATTTGGGTACCCACTTGGGACATAAATGGCTATCAAATTGTGTTTTCTTCAACGGGAGTGATATGGAAAAGACTGCGCTTGATGCAAGAATGCCTTTTTTCAGCCTCATGAACTATGTTACTGTTAGTTTTTTCCTGGGGTTGTACCCCCTCAGGTGCTGCTCCCACGTGCCACGAGAGAGGAGAAATATCTATATTCAGATCAGCCTGGTCCTGTCCACAGACCGTCATGCAAAAAAAAAATTCAGGCAAATCTCATCTGCATGAGAGAAACACCAAAACCTCAGGAGGCACGACTGAGCCTCACAAGCCTCCTCAATGAGGTACAACCATAACCCTCTGGAAGATTTTAGTTGTGAAAAAGATTAGACTATTTTTTTTAAGAAAGGATGGTCATTGGGGTGGAGGGATAATTACTGCATACAAATATACTGAAGACCAAAACAATAACTTTCTGGGTAAAACGTTATTTAACGACCGGCCGCGCAGTCAATCGGCGGTCACTAAAGGACAACGGAGCTTTTTTTTTTTTTTTTTTTTTTTTTAAGAATCCGATTCCGGTGTTCCCGAACGGTGTGCACCCGCGGGGGCAGCCCGGAATTCCATGACGATCATAGTACGTCATGGGTCGTTCAGTCAGATTTACCCATGATGTACTATGACCGTCAAGGGTCGTTAAGAGGTTAAAGGGCTGAGCAAAAGAGGGATCCTTTAAAGGGATAGTAAATACATTATGAAAAAAATGTAAATTATTTTTTTTTTTGTTTGAGTTTAACAAATTTGTGTCATTAGATTTTACGGAAGAGCTGTTATTGCAAGCTACGGTCAGCAGCACTACTGCGTATCTTCATTATACGCAGCTGGAAAAGACTAGAACAATTATCCATCATAATAAGTATTTTACATCAATTTAATGATTAAGAAGAATTAAGCTTCCAAACAGCAAAGGAAATGCTTTTTCTTTTTCCTTTACAGTAAAGGCATTTTCTGTAGAACTTGTGTTGTCAGATACATTAGATTTCTTCAAATAAATATTGTGCATCTTTTGGACACAGTTAATATGCATCATTATAATATTTTATTCAAAACAGGTAGAAGGTTGATTCAAGGAGAAATCCAACTGCCATTATAGAGTCAGGAAGGATTTTTTTCCCCTTGAGGGAAACTGGAAATGGTCGCAGCAGGTCCTTGTTTTCCTAACTCTGGACTAACAAAACTGATATCTAGCAAAGGTTTAAATTCAAGTCTTGTGTCTATTTTCACCCTCATCATCTATGTACCTATGCATCTGTATATCACAATACATGAAGATCACTACACTATTTATGTTGTAGAAACTTAAACGCAACGCATTATTTAAATTTTTAATAGTTATTGAGGAAATATTCCATTCGGCCCTAAATGTAACATAAATAAAGGATGTACAAGGTCATACATAAGTAATACACCTGTCAATATCCATATAGCCAAAGAGCTTACTGACAAGCCTACTGACTGCAATGTATGAAGCCTATATAAAGATACTTCAATTATGTATAGATAGTATTGTAGTGCTCTAGAACTATAAGAACACATACATTCTGACTTTCACCTCTAATACACTTTGTTTCATATTATTAAAGGGTTAGTAATGCCCGAATTTAAGTAGATGGAATATGGTAGATTTAAAACAAAATATAAAGTATCTGGAGAAAGTCCCATCTCTCAAATCTTTATGGTTTAAGAGATATTTGCTGCCAAGATTCCCCCTTCCTTCATGTCAGTTGTAAAGCTGACAGAAGGAGATCCGTGTCAGCCGACTCAAGGAGGCTCTTCAGCAGAGCCGAAAGTGATCTTTAAAAAGAACTACTTAACTGGAACGGTCTACAAAGTGTGCTTGCAAACCATGCACACTTTGTAGACCATTCCAGTGAAGTAATTATTTTTCAAGATCGCTGTTTCGGCTCTGCTTAAGAGACACCAGCTGGTCCCAGAAACGAGATCTCCTGCTGTCAGTAGAGCGCTGACAGAAGAAGGGGAGGGAGGGGGAAATTTAGCGGTGAATCTTTCCACAACCTTACAGGTTTGAGAGATAGGACTTTCCTAGATACATTATTTTTTTTTTAAATGTACCATATTGCATAAACTTAAATATGGGCATTACTAACCCTTTAAGTTAGTAAAATGGTATGTGCATTGGCTTTTTTCTACATTCATACTTTAGTAAATACTAGTATAAATGTCTGTGTACACAGGCCAAAGTGCTACCGTGCGGCCCTCGGCTGCTGCACCGGAGCCGGGAGTGGAGACAGGTGGTGGGCTGTTCGGAGAGCCCCGCTCCGGATCAGTCATGCCGCCACCTTATTTCTTGTCTTGTCTCACACTCGGATTGGAGGCCAACACGTTCGGCCAGTCTACTGTGCATGACTGCATCGTTACAGCAGTCTCTACTGTGCGTGACTGCATCATTACAGCAGTCTCTACTGTGCATGACTGCATCGTTACAGCAGTCTCTACTGTGCATGACTGCATCGTTCCAGCAGAGTCTACTGTGCATCACTGCATCGTTTCAGCAGTCTCTACTGTGCATGACTGCATCGTTACAGCAGTCTCTACTGTGCATCACTGCATCGTTCCGGCAGAGTCTACTGTGCATCACTGCATCGTTCCGGCAGAGTCTACTGTGCATGACTGCATCGTTCTGGCAGAGTCTACTGTGCGTGACTGCATCGTTCCGGCAGAGTCTACTGAGCATGACTGCATCGTTCCGGCAGAGTCTACTGTGCATCACTGCATCGTTTCAGCAGTCTCTACTGTGCATGACTGCATCGTTCCGGCAGAGTCTACTGAGCATGACTGCATCGTTCCAGCAGAGTCTACTGTGCATCACTGCATCGTTTCAGCAGTCTCTACTGTGCATGACTGCATCGTTACAGCAGTCTCTACTGTGCATGACTGCATCGTTACAGCAGTCTCTACTGTGCATGACTGCATCGTTACAGCAGTCTCTACTGTGCATCACTGCATCGTTACAGCAGTCTCTACTGTGCATGACTGCATCGTTCCGGCAGAGTCTACTGTGCATGACTGCATCGTTCCAGCAGAGTCTACTGTGCATCACTGCATCGTTTCAGCAGTCTCTACTGTGCATGACTGCATCGTTACAGCAGTCTCTACTGTGCATGACTGCATCGTTACAGCAGTCTCTACTGTGCATGACTGCATCGTTACAGCAGTCTCTACTGTGCATCACTGCATCGTTCCGGCAGAGTCTACTGTGCATCACTGCATCGTTCCGGCAGAGTCTACTGTGCGTGACTGCATCGTTCCGGCAGAGTCTACTGAGCATGACTGCATCGTTCCGGCAGAGTCTACTGTGCATCACTGCATCGTTTCAGCAGTCTCTACTGTGCATGACTGCATCGTTCCGGCAGAGTCTACTGAGCATGACTGCATCGTTCCAGCAGAGTCTACTGTGCATCACTGCATCGTTTCAGCAGTCTCTACTGTGCATGACTGCATCGTTACAGCAGTCTCTACTGTGCATGACTGCATCGTTACAGCAGTCTCTACTGTGCATGACTGCATCGTTACAGCAGTCTCTACTGTGCATGACTGCATCGTTACAGCAGTCTCTACTGTGCATGACTGCATCGTTCCGGCAGAGTCTACTGTGCATGACTGCATCGTTCCAGCAGAGTCTACTGTGCATCACTGCATCGTTTCAGCAGTCTCTACTGTGCATGACTGCATCATTACAGCAGTCTCTACTGTGCATGACTGCATCGTTACAGCAGTCTCTACTGTGCATCACTGCATCGTTCCGGCAGAGTCTACTGTGCATCACTGCATCGTTTCAGCAGTCTCTACTGTGCATGACTGCATCGTTCCAGCAGAGTCTACTGTGCATCACTGCATCGTTACAGCAGTCTCTACTGTGCATGACTGCATCGTTACAGCAGTCTCTACTGTGCATCACTGCATCGTTCCGGCAGAGTCTACTGTGCATCACTGCATCGTTCCGGCAGAGTCTACTGTGCATGACTGCATCGTTCTGGCAGAGTCTACTGTGCGTGACTGCATCGTTCCGGCAGAGTCTACTGAGCATGACTGCATCGTTCCGGCAGAGTCTACTGTGCATCACTGCATCGTTTCAGCAGTCTCTACTGTGCATGACTGCATCGTTCCAGCAGAGTCTACTGAGCATGACTGCATCGTTCCAGCAGAGTCTACTGTGCATCACTGCATCGTTTCAGCAGTCTCTACTGTGCATGACTGCATCGTTACAGCAGTCTCTACTGTGCATGACTGCATCGTTACAGCAGTCTCTACTGTGCATGACTGCATCGTTACAGCAGTCTCTACTGTGCATCACTGCATCGTTACAGCAGTCTCTACTGTGCATGACTGCATCGTTCCGGCAGAGTCTACTGTGCATGACTGCATCGTTCCAGCAGAGTCTACTGTGCATCACTGCATCGTTTCAGCAGTCTCTACTGTGCATGACTGCATCGTTACAGCAGTCTCTACTGTGCATGACTGCATCGTTACAGCAGTCTCTACTGTGCATCACTGCATCGTTCCGGCAGAGTCTACTGTGCATCACTGCATCGTTCTGGCAGAGTCTACTGTGCGTGACTGCATCGTTCCGGCAGAGTCTACTGAGCATGACTGCATCGTTCCGGCAGAGTCTACTGTGCATCACTGCATCGTTTCAGCAGTCTCTACTGTGCATGACTGCATCGTTTCAGCAGTCTCTACTGTGCATGACTGCATCGTTACAGCAGTCTCTACTGTGCGTGACTACATCGTTCCGGCAGTCTCTACTGTGCGTGACTACATCGTTCCGGCAGTCTCCACTGTCCATGACTGCATCGTTACAGCAGTCTCTACTGTGCATGACTGCATCGTTACAGCAGTCTCTACTGTGCGTGACTACATCGTTACAGCAGTCTCTACTGTGCGTGACTGCATCGTTACAGCAGTCTCTACTGTGCATGACTGCATCGTCCAGGCAATCTCTACTGTGCATGACTGCATCGTCCAGGCAATCTCTACTGTGGGTGACTGTATCGTCCAGGCAATCTCTACTGTGCATGACTGCATCGTTCGGGCAGTTTCTACTGTGCATGACTGCATCGTTCGGGCAGTCTCTACTGTGCGTGACTGCATCGTTCGGGCAGTCTCTACTGTGCGTGACTGCATCGTTCGGGCAGTCTCTACTGTGCATGACTGCATCGTTACAGCAGTCTCTACTGTGCGTGACTACATCGTTACAGCAGTCTCTACTGTGCGTGACTGCATCGTTACAGCAGTCTCTACTGTGCGTGACTGCATCGTTACAGCAGTCTCTACTGTGCGTGACTACATCGTTACAGCAGTCTCTACTGTGCGTGACTGCATCGTTACAGCAGTCTCTACTGTGCGTGACTGCATCGTCCAGGCAATCTCTACTGTGCATGACTGCATCGTTCGGGCAGTTTCTACTGTGCATGACTGCATCGTTCGGGCAGTTTCTACTGTGCATGACTGCATCGTTCGGGCAGTTTCTACTGTGCATGACTGCATCGTTCGGGCAGTTTCTACTGTGCATGACTGCATCGTTCGGGCAGTTTCTACTGTGCATGACTGCATCGTTCGGTCAGTCTTTACTGTGCATGACTGCATCGTTCCAGCAATCTCTACTGTGCATGACTGCATCGTTCCACCAGTCTCTACTGTGCATGTGTCTGTTACGCACAAAGTGAGCGACACATCCTGGTAAATTATATTATAGGATTCACTCTAAACTGTAGAGGTTATGTAGCCACTTCTGCATTCTGTGGCACAGGGTAATGTCGGCACAGCGGTGCAGGACATCCCAGTCCTCAAATTCTCCTCCCAGCTCTCTCTGGGAGCACATTCACGCTTTCTTTCGTATTGATGTGCATCACCTATATTGCAACCAAGAGCTCCGTTTGTCATTATATGGAGGTGAACACACTCTCTGGGAGAGCTGGGAGGAGAATTGGAGGACTGGGAAGTCCTACACCGCTGTGCTGATGTTATCCTGTACCGCAGAATGCAGAGGTGCCAGGTCTACATTTTAGAGCGAATATCTACTTAAGTATCTTATATCTTATATATTACTAAAAGGAGAAGCTTGGCAGGCAGCCAAGATTCTCCAGCACTAAACACACCCAGGGGCGGGCACTAGAAGGAGAATCTTAGCAGGCAGTCAAGCAGTACTGAGGACACATTCATGCTTCCTCACACATAACACAGGGGCCTGATCTTCACATGAGTTTCCAGGGGCCAAAGGCCCCTAACGGACCAGATCTGTTGGATTTCCCTGCTTGTACACAGATGAGAATAAGAGGATCAGACATTAATTAACTTACCTGTGCACAAGTAGGGAAATCCTATACACCTGGCCTGTTAAGGTTCCTCGAGTATCGGGTTGGGATCAACTGCACTACAGAGTATGATAACTTTAGTGCATACTGGCCATTCTTAAGACTTTAATGACAGCAAGCCTCTCATTCCTGCTCAATAGCATGTAGAGGAATATGGAGTCACATCATGCCATTTTCACTATGCTTTACCTAACCCTTTGAGCTCCAGAGGGGTACACAAGGCATTGCCCTGCAATGCGTTGTGAACCCCTCTGGTACTCAATGGGTTAATAAATGGAGTTACAAAAAGGCACAGAGGAGAGAACACCCTGAAATGCCCATTTACTGCCCTGACAAGAATCGTATTCATACATCCTCACCTGCTGCTTTCTCCTTCGCGATCCTGCCCATCTCTCTTTTTGAACCATTCTCTAACTCCCTATTTCTGTGCCACTCAGTCTGTCCAACTCTCTCATTTTCAGGTATTAAGGAAGGTTTAAAGGGATAGAAATGGCTGCTTTTAACAATGTTTAAAATTATATTTAAAAAAAATAAATGAATTTACAGTACACTACAACTGATGGATGCCCTTATTAAGGGGAGGGGGATGCTCGATCTGGGATTAGGTTATTTGTAGTTTTTCTGTTTTTCCTCACTGTAAGATTGTTATGTAGGTTGTTTAACCTTTTAAGGACCGGCGTGCGCATGTGCGGCCGGCACTTGAGGACCACGGGGCTTTTTTTTTTTTTAAGTTCCGGTTCAGGGCTTCCGGAGCGTACCAGGATCGTCACTGGTCCTTAAGTGCCAGACCGGCTTGACGGTCCTGGCACGTCAATGGTCCTTAAGGGGTTAAATAGTTTTACAACTACAGTATGTACCTATATGGCTGTAACTTTGTGCCTTTTTAATGTCATTACTGCATTCTCTTGATTTCGATGTAATGCCTTCTCTCTTATCAATAAAAAAAGTTTTCCAAAATAAATAAATAAATAGATGAATTGATGTACGTCCCGTCTCTCAAACACGTATAGTTTGAGAGATAAACATTTCTAAAGTTCCTCCCTCCCTCCTCTTTCACAGACATCAGCGCTCTAGCTGACAGAAGGAGATCCTGGTCATTTGACCAGCTGGCGGCTCTTCGGCAGAGCATCTATCTAGAAAGAAATACATTATTGGAACGGTCTACAATGTGTGCTTGCAAATTAGGCAAACTTTGTAGACTGTTCAATGAAGTATCGTAAAATCTAGGGTATAATACGCACAATTTTACCCCACTTCACCTTATGTGAAGTGTGTGTGTGTGTGGGGGGGGTATTATACACGAGAGTTTTTAAAGGGATAGTAATACTTCGTTTTATCTTTATTTTATTTTGTAGGCATTAAAAAAACATGAAGAACAATATAAGTCTTATCTCTCAAACCTTTATGGTTTAAGAGATATTCACAAGCAAAGTACCCCCCCCCCCCCCGTTCAGCCTGATCAGAAGGGAAGTGCCCAGGTAGACTGCAGAGAGGGACAATCTTCAATTAAGATAAGGGAAAAAGCTGAAAAACTTGTCAAGGGGGGCAGGGCTTTCATTGTTCTCATAGGAAGAAGATTGTCCCCTTCTGTTATCTGTCTGGTCTTACAACCAGATTCACATCTGAGAAGAGATGGCTTACACTAGGTAAAAGGGGTGGAAGGGGGAAACTTTGCTTGTGAATATCTCTTAAACCATAAAAGTTTGAGAGATAAGACTTATATCGTTATTCATGTTTTTTTAATGCCTACAAAATAAAATAAAGTTAAAACGAAGTATTACTATCCCTTTAAATAAAGTAAAAAATTGAGGCTGGAAGATAGCTTCCCTCCCCCGGCGATATTCGCTCTGAAAATAAGACTTACTAGTTTAAATGTAAGTCCCCGCTGAGAAGAGCAAGCATACTGGACCTTCCGCCTATGGAATTGCCCTGTGAGCACCTTGAGATCCTCACAGGGTATTGGCTGCAGGCGGAAGGACTTGAAAGTCCATTGAAGGAAACGGGCAGCAAATGGAAGCATGCCGCCCACACTGAAGCTTTACATACCGGTATGCCTGCTCTTCAAAAGATGAGGACTTCAGAGGGGACTTGCATTTAAACTAGTAAGTCTTACTTTCAGAGCAGATATCGCCAGGGGAGGGAAGCTATCTACCAGCCTGACAGCCTTAACCCTTTGACGCACTCAAAGGGTTAGAAAAAGATTTCGGTAACGGGGAAAACAAGGGTGCGTATTATGCATAGGCACTCTTGTTTTCCCCTAAATCTTAGGCATAATATACACCTACGTATTATACACAGGTGCATATTATACCTGAGATTTTACGGTATTTCGGCTCTGTTGAAGAGCTACCAGCCGGTCCCGGGAGCAGGATCTCATGCTGTCAGCTACAGCGCTGATGTCTATGAAAAGGGAGGGAGGGGGAACTTTAGAAGCGTATATCTCTCAAACTATACATGTTTCAGAGACCAGACTTACAGCAATTAATTTTTTTAATATCTACAATAATAAACTTTGTTAAAAGCAACCATTACTATCTCTTTAACTGTGGAGACAGAAATGCTGACAATTAATGATACATATTGATTCATCTTTAAAGACTTAAGTGCATCAAACAATCTACAAAATGTATAATTGATCAAGTGAAATCAACATTTTATTGTCATGATGTGTAGGGACTGAAACATTGATTCAATATGAAAACATTTTTCAAGATTAATTTGTATTGACCCATGAAACGTCCTTGCCTACTACGTCATCTACATGAATTTAGTTCTGCACAGTGAACGAGCTAGATATACAGTGTGATTAACAGACTTTCTGCCTTAGAATAGATAAACCCTTTCCACTTGGGGTCTCCTTGTTACATAGTAACATAGTAAATTAGGTTGAAAAAAGACACAAGTCCATCAAGTTCAACCTTCGCCTCATACCCCAGAGACATGAGAATTTTATAGCTTTCATGCTACCAAATAAGTTTGTCTTTATCAGACCTTCCCGATCAGCCTACTGATAAACAGTATAACTCTGTATAGTAACATAATGTTGTTATGATTATGTAGGTGGTGATATGGGAAATTTACCCTTAGAGGGGATCTATACCTTAGATAGAACAGAGATCATATAGACCAGGGATTAGCAACTTATGGCTCTCCAGCTGTTTATAAGCACAACTCCCATTATGTAGTTGTACTCCTCCGCAGCTGGAGGGTACCAGGTTACCTACAGTGAAGAAAGACACTCACATGACTTCTTAAAGTGGAACAGTCACCTTGCATATTTGAAAACTGCTGATATGTCATGTTTTTTTCTGGGCAAAGTGAAACTGAACACTTCCTGATACTGCACAGAGCTTCATTAGCATATGAAACGTCATTGAAACCTTCATTAGCATATAACACATCACTGAAAAGGCTTCATTAGCATATAAAACATCATTGATTAACCGAATTAGCATATGAAAGCATCACTGGTACCATGGGTTCTGCAATCAGCATACATTAGCATATGAAAGAAATGTGAATATATCCTGTGCTGTACATTTGCTGGCCTTTTAGTTAACATGACTCATAAGCAGTTTCTAATGCAGTTTTCAAATATGAAAACGAATTACGGTGAAAGGCCCACTTTAATGTGATGGAACACATGCTATTTTCGACGTTGGGTAGGCACTTGCACCTTTAACCCTTTGAGTGCCAGAGGGGGGTATGCAATGCATTGTGCACCTCTCTGGCACTCAAAGGGTTAAAACATTGATAATAAAATTACACCTGTTTCATCACTTTCAGAAGTCCTGTGAGTGCCTTTCATCACAGCGTGGCTACTAAATAGTAGGGTATCCTTTAAAAAAGTTGCGTATACAATATAGAGCGACTGGGAGCCGCATTAACCATGTCGCCGTGTATAAAATGGCAACATGAGAATCTTGCATTGCAAAAAAGCGTGAGGTTCTCATGTCGCCTGTTTAAAGGTCACTACCTTCAAGTAGGATTGCCACCTTTTCTTCAAAAAAATACCAGCCATGGCATTCCTTCCATAGACTTAACATTGGACAGAAGCCAATTTTTTACCGGCCTGCCAGTAAAATACTGACTGGGTGGCAACCCTACCTTCAAGCCCGGTGCACAATTAAATAACATTCAAACATGAAAACATAATAAAAGTGTGGATAACAAAGTTTACGCATGCTTCCCCTTCTGCACTTACTCTTCCCAATGTAGCTAAGCACTGCCCGTCTCTCTCTCTCTCTTCCCCTTTGCTCCTGCAATCCCGGTGTGCACTGAAAGAACATTGCACCATAGGCGTGCGCAGCCAATGGCATTAGGGTGTGCATCCAAAAGCACAAACACACATGTGCGCGCGCCCATGTATGTAATATATATATATGTATATATGTGTGTGTGTGTGTGTGTGTGTGTGTGTGTGCTAAATAAATGATTAGGTGTAAGTGACTTTACTCTGATATACATAAGCAAACATATAAATTATCAACAAACAGAAGAATCAGGTAAGCAAACCAGAAAAGCCATTACACTAATCAAAAACAAAAAAAGTTCACAAAAACATCCAGAGTTCAGACCACTAAAGACAGTGCTGCCAGTGCCTCCTGTCTGTGCTTCAGCTGCCTCAGTCTGTGCACAGTAACTAAGTTGCCAGTGCCTGCAGCCTCCTCACCCGCTGTTCGCTCCCTCACACCTTCCCCCAACGTAACGAGTGCTGAAAGGAAGTGACATCACTTCCTCTCAGCACCGCAACAAAGGAGGGAAGGCTCATGCAGGCTTTTGCAGCATTTGAGTCCGAGTGCTTGTCCCACCCCCTTGGTCTTCCCGAGCACAGCAGTCAGCAGCAGATAGCCGTGGCAAGCGGCTAAGGTATAAAGCCGGTGCCGCAGCCGCATTAATTTGCGGAAACGGCCATTTAACTTCTGAAAAGCCAATGCGTATGGGGACGATTAGGGTGTGCCTAGGCACACCCGGCACACCCTGTGCGCACGCCTATGCATTGCACAGAAAATAAAAGTGCTGCGCAGGGCTGCAGGTCTCTCTCTCTCCTCCTCTCCCTTCTTTTGGTGCCCTGTCATTCTGCACTCAAAGAATGGAGTGGAGGGAGAGAGACATGCAGCGCTGTGCAGCACTTTTATTTTCTTTGCAAAGCATGTGTTCACGCTCTTTTTTTTTTTTTTTAAATGTTCTATCATTGCACGCCGGGATTGAAGGAGCGGAGGGAGAGAGAAAGACAGAGATACGGGCAGCGCTGTGCTACATAGGGACAGGTAAGTGCACAAGAAAAAGAATACTTACATTTTGTTATCCGCACTTTTATTTTGTTTGCATGTTTGAATGTTATTTAATTGCGCACCAGGCTTGAAGGTAGCACCCTTTAAACAGGCAACATGAGAACCTTGCGCTTTTATTCAATGTGGGATTCTCATGTCACCATTTTGTACACGGCAACATGGTTAATGCAGCTCCTAGCCGCACAATATTTTATACGCAAGCACCGGGTTTGAAGGTAGCGCCCTTTAAACAGGCAACATGAGAACCTTGTGCTTTTATTCAATGTGGTATTCTCATGTCACCATTTTGTACACTGCAACATAGTTAATGCAGCTCCTAGCCGCACAATATTTTATACGCAAGCACCGGGCTTGAAGGTAGCGCCCTTTAAACAGGCAACATGAGAACCGTGCACTTTTATTCAATGTGGGATTCTCATGTCACCATTTTGTACACGGCAACATGGTTAATGCAGCTCCTAGCCGCACAATATTTTATACGCAAGCACCGGGTTTGAAGGTAGTGCCCTTTAAACAGGCAACATGAGAACCTTGTGCTTTTATTCAATGTGGTATTCTCATGTCACCATTTTGTACACTGCAACATAGTTAATGCAGCTCCTAGCCGCACAATATTTTATACGCAAGCACCGGGCTTGAAGGTAGCGCCCTTTAAACAGGCAACATGAGAACCGTGCACTTTTATTCAATGTGGGATTCTCATGTCACCATTTTGTACACGGCAACATGGTTAATGCAGCTCCTAGCCGCACAATATTTTATACGCAAATTTTTTTAAAGTGAACCAAAATTCCTGCACCCAGGAATTTACCCTGCTGACGGGAATGCCCCCCCATACTATACCATTTTTGCATTCAGGTAATCACTGAATCTGAAAATAAAAACTGGTTACCAAAAAATCTTTTCACCATATGTGAAGTGGGGAGCATGTATTATAAATGAGATGAAAACAAGCTGAAATTCAGGTATCTGATCCCCACCCCAATCTGATAAATGTACCATTGCTGCTTCTAATGAAAAAAGCAAAACAAAATAAAAGAAAACCCTGGATATTTACCCGCGCCTGCTATTTTACATGAGTATTTTCTTTGTAGAAAAGTTTGACTTCAAAATGTAATGATCAAAAAATAAGGATGCAGATAAGCTAAGAACTACATTATATGTGCCTACTTCTACCCACATCTATCCCAATGAACCCCCAGCAGAAATGCGGGAGATATGCCCAGCGGGCAGCATGATTGCACTTGCCACACACTGCCTCTGTGTTGCTCTGTTAGGACCTAAAAAGGTCCCCCTCAGCATACATGTGGGAAATCCATCCAGTAGGTGGAACGGTTGCATTGGCCCCTCACAGCCTCTGTGTTGCCTTTTTGGGACTCCTGCTTTTAGGGGTTATTTTGATGTTATGGGTTAAAGGGATAGTAATGTTTCATAATAAAATCCGCACTAATTAATCTTCATAGTATTTGGGTCATGGAGAGAGTTATTTCAATACTGTCAGAGTTGTAGTACAAGAGTAATTGAATGATAAAGATGTAACACTGCTCACCTCAGAGCAGCAAGACTGTCCGGATGGATCGCAGAGAGGGACAGTCTTCAGTGAGCATAAGGAAAAACCTGAAAAACCTGTCAAGGGGCAGGGTTTTCCTTATGCTTACAGTAAGAAGATTGTCCCTTGCTGTGACCTGTCCGGTCAAGCGACCAGATTCCACATCTGAGGGGAGGAGGTTTACACTAGGTAAAAGGGCCGGGGGGGATACTTTATCATTCAATTACTCTTGAACTATAGCTCTGACAGTATTGAAATAATATGCTCCATGGCCCAAATACCATGAAGATTAATTGGAGCTGATTTTATTGTGAAACATTACTATCCCTTTAATTATGCCTTCAGTCTATATATAGTGCATTCTGGTTATCTGCATACAAATGTTGTAGGAATTGTTATGTGGAGTTACCAGTTTGGGGCTCAGTGGAAGGACATACATATGTACACCTATACATGTTGGGTATCATTGCACTCAGGAGATATATGGAATTTATATTTCATACTATTTTGGTTTGTTACTCTAAGCTTCATTGAGATGGTGTACAGTAATTTGTGACTTTAGTGTAAATTTCTGAAAGGTTCCCAAAAACCCTTTTTTTTTTTAATAACATTTCCTTGCTTCATCATTTCATGTAGGAAGAAACTTCAGCCATTTTGTGATTCATATGTTGATGTACATATATTTTGTATCATTATTGAGTTAACAATGTAACCAATTGAGTGCATTTTAGTTCATAAAGTTGAATACCCTTTTGCACTCCTGTTCATTAGGGTCTGCACTGGCCGTGCATGTAACTAAAACTATAAATATTTGGTATTTTTGTACTCAGGGGGTTCATGGTTTTTAAAAAATAATTGACATTTTCAAAACCAACTATATATAATGTATGATATTAGCAAAATAAGTATTTAAAAAAAAAAAAAAAAACGGTTTTGTACTTAAGACATCATAGCTCGTCGAAAAGACATCATAGCTCGTCGAAACGTTCTCCAAACCTCCGGCACTCAAAGGGTTAAAACAATAATATGCTTGGAATGAGATTAATAGCTGCTTACTTGTGACCAACACCAACAGGTAATGGCTATACTAATGAACACAGGCTCCCATAGCTAACATTGGCTAACTGTGCAGCTTTAGAAGGCAAGATTTCAAGACAACTTAGGTCTTTTCATGAGGCATGACAGATCAAGAGACCTAAGTTGTCATGAAACTGGCATTCTAATATTACTTAGCCAATAAAGGTATCACCTTTACTCTACCAGACTCCTATGTTTCTATGACTAACACTGGACCACCTTTTACCTGTAGGTTGAAAGCCATCTGCACTGACACTTCACTGCCCCTTTAAAATAAGGCAAGAAATGCAGTAATGTGGTGGTAAGAGGCAGAAAGATACAATGGGGAGGGATTCACTAAACGGTGATAAAGAGTTGATACAGTGGAGACAGAGTGGCGATGACTTCTCCAGTTTATCACTTCTCCAGTTCCTATGTTATTCTATACAGCCTATGCACTAAGATCTACAAAGCTGAAGAAATCTTATGCATAGGCTCCATAGAATAACACAGCCCTCTCAATTTTAGCACCCCTTTTTCACTACTTAGTGAATCTCCCCAAAGTTAATTAACCCTTTGAGTGCAATGCATTCCGTACCCCTCAGGCACTCAAAGGGTTAAGAAAGAGGTAACCGTATACAGTTCTAGAGACCGTGGTTCTTATGTAATAGGCTAAGTATTTCTGTTTTGGGCAAACTAACTACCATAGTGGACAAATAAGAATTTCAAATAACTTAAATGGGATATTTAACCACTTAAATGCTCCAGAGGTTTCCAGTGCATTGCAAGCAAGAAGAACTAATGTAAATGCGAAGGCAACAAGACTCACAAGTTATAGGTGTAAGTACCAATTTACAGAAAGCATGGTCAATTCGTAAAATGGCTTCCTGGTGGGAAGTGGTAGGGTTAATATGGAGACTGAGCTTTTCAAATCAACAGAAAAATAGTTAAAACTAGATTGGTCAATTGGTTCTCATCTCCCATCTACTAGTGTGTTATTAAGAAGCGACCTTTCTAGGATAATAAAAAAAATAAATTTAATACAAAATTCAGAAGCATCACCAAAACCCAGTTTAACCCCTTAAGGATCAGCGGTCCAGGGAAGTTACCTTCCCTTAAAGGGTTAGTATTACTTTAAAATGACTATCCCTCATATTGTAGCCCTTAATAACCTGAGTTAAATGACACCAGCGGCATCTCTCAAACCTTTATGGTGTAAGAGATAGCCGCTTTCAAAGTTTCTTCTCCCCTGCTGTCAGTGATCTGCTGCCAGCAGGGGAATATGGTCCCAGGACAGGCGGAGGCTCTTCAGTAGAGCAGATATCTCATTATGGAAGGAAAAATGATTCATTGAAACAGTCTTCTACGTGTGCTTGGTTACCAAGCACACGTATAAGACTGTTTCAAAGAATCATTTTTCCTTCCATAACGAGATATCTGCTCTGCTGAAGAGCCTCCACTTGATTCAGAGACTGGATTCTCCTGCTGGCAGCAGAACGCTGACAGCAGGGGAGAGGAAACGATCTCTTAAACCATAAAGGTTTGAGAGATGCCACTGGTGTCATTTAAAGGGATAGTAACACTTCGTTTTAACTTTATTTTATTTTGTAGGCATTAAAAAAACATGAAGAATGATATAAGTCTTATCTCTCAAACCTTTATGGTTTATGAGATATTCACAAGCAAAGTTCCCCTCCCCGCCCCTTTTACCTAGTGTAAGCCATCTCTTCTCAGATGTGAGTCTGGTTGTATGACAGTACAGATAACAGAAGGGGACAATTTTCTTTGTATGAAAACAATGAAAGCCCTTCCCCCCTTGACAAGGTTTTCAGCTTTTTCTTAATTGAAGATTGTCCCTCTCTGCAGTCTATCTGGGCATCTCCCTTCTGATCTGATTGAACAGGGGGGGGAAACTTTGTTTGTGAATATCTCTTAAACCATAAAGGTTTCAGAGATAAGACTTATATCGTTCTTCATGTTTTTTTAATGCCTACAAAATAAAATAAAGTTAAAATGAAGTATTACTATCCCTTTAACTCAGTTTATTAAGGGCTACAATATGAGGGATAGTAATTTTGAAGTAATACTATCCCTTTAAGGACCGTTTTGATCCTTGCTGATGCGCCGGTACACGTGACCTGAGGACTAGGAGAGATCACTCTGGTCTTGGAGCGATCAATTTTAGGCCCCGTTTTTACTTGCAGCTCTCCCGGTAGAGCACTGTAAGTAAAAAGTACGTGACGTGCTATGACCGTCACTGGTCCTTAAGGGTATAAGCACCGTGATGGTCATAGTACGTCACGTAGTCCTTAAGGGGTTAAGGGAAGAATTTTATTCAGTTTTATTATAAATAAAAAAAAAGGAAATTTTTTTTTTTTTTTCATTAAAGGGCAAATAAGTTATGTATCCTTTAATAAGAATTACAAAAACAACTCCAGATAAACTATGGCAGGTAGATTTTAGGATCCCCAGCTACTGTTGATCTACACTGGATGAGGATGCTGGGAGCTGTAGTCTAGGAACAGTTTGCCCCCATCCCCATCAAAGATAACAGGTTAAGACTTTGAATTTATTTCCCCCTATTAAAGGGATAGTAATGTTTCATAATAAAAGCATCTCTAATTAATCATCATAGTATTTAGACTTTGGAGAGTGTTAGTTCAATACTGTCAGAGTAGTAGGTCAGGAGTAATTGAATGATAAAGTATCCCCCTCCTGCCCCTTTTACTGATGTAATATTGCTCTCCTCAGTGCTCAAGCCACTTGGGAACTCTTGAATACTGGAGTAAGATGTTTCTACACAAGATTAGTTATTGCCTTTTCTTTTGTCAAGGAACCCCATCAACCGGTTTCTAGGGCAACCTGCCATTCAAGTGAAAGGAACATATATCCTCAAATCATGAATGAATAATTTACCTGCCAATATTATGAAGACACTAAAAAGAATTAAGTACCTCTACTTTACTTATCAGTTAATGAAGTTGTGAAAACTGAAGCGAGAGGAGCACCCATGGTGCCCTTGTAGCAACCTTGAGTGAAACTTCTGTGAGTGCCTTGACTTAACCAGGATTTCATCTTGAATATTAAGTGACATTATTTGAGCTTTGTCAAAGGAGCAGTAAACTTTTTTTTATGAAAACCTATATGTTATAGAGCTTTTCTTGCTGGGTAAAACAAAGTCACTCCAAGTGCTATAAGTTGTTTTATTCAGAAGTTATAACCTTTTAAATAATCAGGAAGTGAATTTACTGTGCGTTTACTTCCTGATAGTTAAACTGACAGGAAGTGACACAGCAGTTTCTATCAAGGTCTATGGAGAACTGTAAGTCACTGACTTTCAACTCCATTAGAATGTAACAGGAGAACTAACTGGAATTTGACCACTAGAGGGCACAGCTAATGCAAATAAACACAGGTTTAAACTGTAATAACTCTGGAAATACTCATCTGAAAGCAATGGGAGCACCCTTATGTTACTCAACAGAAAATGCAATACAGTATATGTTTTTTCATTAAAACAGTTTACTGCTCCTTTAAAGAAGACATATCAATCCACAGGGCACAATGTTCAAAACTTCATGGTAATAGATAATGTCTGTAATTAGCCTGAAAATGCTCTTATGACATGGTCCATCAATTCTAAGATGCATACCTCCCAACATTTCAAATGGCCAAAGCGGGACACTTGTGTTTTAGATGGTGTTTCTGGGGGCGTCTGGTGGGCGAAGCAATACTGAGAATTTTTCAGTCATTTCATGACCTACTGACACCTTTTTGTGTAACTGAATAAATTATTTAGAGCAAGTCCATAGTATTTTATTTACACAGGGTAATCTATAAACACATATACTGACGTTTAACCAAACATTAACGTGAGTTTTATTGCTGGGGAACAATGTTATACTTATATGCACACCACATAGTCTGATCTCCAAAAAAGAGGGACGCCAGGGTGGGAAAGAGGGACAGAGGGATTTGGGTCTCAAAGAGGGACTATCCCTCCTAAAGCGGGACACTTGGGAGGTATGAAGATGTATAACCGTTGTTTTTTGCATTCAATTCCACCATATCCGTCAAAGGGAAAAAGTAGTGTTCAGAGTGGGCAGCATTTAATCTACAGACAGATTTTATCTTCTTCTACCTGTGTTTTTTTGTGTTTGAATTCATAATGTTTTCCGACAAAATAAAAATGTCTTAAAGGGATAGTAATACTTCGTTTTAACTTTATTTTATTTTGTAGGCATTAAAAAAACATGAAGAACGATATAAGTCTTATCTCTCAAACCTTTATGGTTTAAGAGATATTCACAAGCAAAGTTTCCCCTCCCGCCCCTTTTACCTAGTGTAAGCCATCTCTTCTCAGATGTGGAATGCAGTCCATAGACCAGAAAGATAACAGCAGGGGACAATCTTCTTCCTATGAGAACAATGAAAGCCCTGACCCCCTTGACAAGTTTTTCAGGTTTTTCCCTTATCTTAATTGAAGATTGTCCCTCTCTGCAGTCTACCTGGGCACCTCCCTTCTGATCTGGCTGAACAGGGGGGGAAACTTTGCTTGTGAATATCTCTTAAACCATAAAGGTCTGAGAGATAAGACTTACATCATTCCTCATGTTTTTTTAATGCCTACAAAATAAAATAAAGATAAAACGAAGTATTACTATCCTTTTAACTTTGAAAAAGTTTAATGTGCTATTAGCAAACAGGAGCGAGAAGCAGTCGTACGGTGCTAACTGGTAAAAACTTCTTTATTTCTTTGAAAATATGTTCTTTTAAAGACAAAAACATTTTAACATCATAATATGTAAGGGCGCTACTCATCATGTTCATTCTAACACTGTCTTTAGTTCTTTACAACACATCTTCAAAAATGATGAATAATGCTGTCCTCCTTTTACCACCAACCCAGGATCCAGCATATTTCCATTTTAACAACCTTTTTGAACATCGTGCCAAAAATCACAGCCTCATCTGAGGCCACCAGAACTATAGATTTCAAAAATATCACCGTAACAAAATGGCACTTTTCCTGTTTCTACAGAATACATTATACTTGAAAGTAAATATCCTCTCAAAAGTTAAAGGAAAACTAATATGGAAAAATATGGTGAATCTTTTGTTAGTCAACTGCTAAGAGTAGCAGCATTATAAACTTACAGCCCTAATTGAAATTAGATTGTAAGCTCAATGGGGCAGGGTCCCTTTCCCACTGCACTTTTTCCCCGCAAATAATGTAATGATCACACTTTAGCATGATGCTCTTAACCCTGTTCTGTATTTTTGTATTGTACCATTACAACTTCTGTAAAGTGCTGTGTACATGTATGGCTTTATATAAATAAAGATACAAACATACATACAATTGTACAGGTGCAATGCTCTTGTTCAGTCTCTTGAAAGAACTGAAGCTGCTAGTGGTATTCTAGTTTGTATTGGCTTTGCTGGTGGGTGTGATGTCGCTGCAGCCAATTAGAATCATCATCCTTCCCTTTGGAGAACACAGCACTAGGTAGGAGAAACCCAAAGGGGTGTGTGTGTGTGGCAGTGTCCGTATATTGAGGGCTGTAAGTTTATAATGCTGTGATTGTCAGAGGTGGGAATAGCGAAAATTCACTGGTAACACTTTTTCAGGTTTTTAACCCCTTAAGGCCCATGACGGTCTTGGACCATCATGGGTTGTTCTACCCTTAAGGACCCATGATGGTCCTGGACCGTTCGGGGAGTCTGGAATCGAATGGGTTAAAAAAAAAAAAATAATAAAAAATGCTCCGTGGTCCTTAAGTGACCACCGCATCCATGTGTGGCCGGTCCTTAAGGGGTTAAGCCTTTAAGGGTATATTTTCTCACAAATATACAGGTTGTATCCCTTCTACCGTGAGCAAGAGGCTAATGTTACAACCTGATGTGACTGGATAGGAAATTCAAGAGGAACTAGCAGCTTAACCCTTTGAGTGCCAGAGGGGTACGCAACGCATTGCAAAGCAATACGTTGCGTACCCCTCTGGCACTCAAAGGCTTAAGCACTGGATGATGAAAACCCGACATTATCTTCTGATACACTGGAGTTATTCTGGAGTAAACCAGCTGCTCCATAGGGGAAACAAATAAAAGTTGCTAAATTCCCATGCACTTGAATTAAGATTTTTAACCCTTGAATGCTAGAGGTCTCCAATGCATTGCAAAGCAATTTTAACTCAAATAAAGTGCCCCCCCAAATCATTATGCACATAGAGATACGCATATCAATACTAGTATTATCCTGAATAAGTCTGGCGTTCATGAGAAATCCAACTTTTTCTGAGACTCACCGGCAGGCATCAGCACAGACATCTTCCCGAAGAGGCATCTTTGAGTCTGCTCTGTCCGTCCCGGTCTCCTCCAGGATTGGTGAGGAGGAGTTACATTGTACCTCAAGGTACAGGAAGGGACTGACGGTGCAGACTCACAGATGCCACTACAGCAAGATGCTTTCCTGCGAGTCTCTGAACAAGTTGTATTTCTCAATAATGCCAGACATTCAGGATAATACTAGTATTGATACAAGTATCGTTATGTGAATAATGATTTGGGGGGCACTTTAATCTGAGAGAAAGTTCCACTTTAAGCATTTCTGGCATATACCAACTGCAACACAGGGGATAAATAAATATTACCATTGATCTAAATTACTATTATTATTATTTATTTTTTTTAAACCTTGAACGTTAGAGAGGTTGCCAACGCACTGGGGACCTGTCTAGTATTCATGGGATTAGAAGCCCCATTTAAATTGATAGGAATTATGGGAACTCTTTCTACCTCCCCAGTGTTGCACTCGGTTTGGCCCAGAACTGCCTTTATTATGTTCCTTTGAACACAAACCATTTAATGTGCAAGCGAATACTTTTAGCAGTTATTTGCTGAGATGCATCCCTCATACGCACTTCAGCGTAAAGAGATAACGCGAGGCAGAAGCTTGGCAAGCTGGGAGGCTGCGGGAAGGCATTTGTGTTTTCAAGTGCGTAACCAGCACATAAACTCAAAGAGTAGAACCTGATACAGCCTGTAGACTCTTGTCTTCGCTAAAACACAATCTTGTCTGAATGTGGAAGCAGGACTTTCATCTCATTAATCTTGTTACTGATTCAGGACAGTCCCCAGGGCAGATGGAATCTGAGATAGTTCCTGCCTCTCAACCTGATTGTGTCACTTCGCACGAGTGTCTGGGGGGGACTGGCAGAAAACAGATGGCATTACGTGGCAAGAGCGGAGGAATACATTACAGGTACGAGTGATTACATCTCGGTGGACTGATGAGGAAACCATGCTGCACTCCGCAAACCAGGAAGTGTGAGGGCATTTAACGCTTTGAGTGCCAGAGGGGCACGGTACGCATTGCTTGGCACTCAGAGGGTTAATTCTTTGAGTGCCATACAGCTATTCAATGCATTGCAAAGCAATACGTTGGATACCGCTCTGGCATTGAAACTGTTAAACTAAGGGCCGTGTATTCTCCAACCTAAGAGCCAGCTGCACCACAGACCACAAATGGAAATTCCCATTGATTTAAATGGGGCTTTTAGCCTGCTAAATGATTAACCCCTTAAGGATCGGTGCCACGCACAACCACTGAGCATATTTTTTCTAGGATCCAATTCAGGGCTCCCTGAATGGCAGGCTGTATTCCATGAGTTGCCAGGACCTTTGTGGGTCCTTATGGCAAGTTTACCTGGCACGTCATGGTCAGTAAGGGGTTAAGAGGCCTTCAACATATTGCAAAGCAATGAGTTTGAGATCTGTCTAGCATTTAAGGGGTTAAAAGACCCATTTAACTCAAGGAGAATTTTAACTTCCTTTCCTACATTGTAGTTGGTTTTTTCCAAAACTGCGACTCTTTAGGTTGATGAATAAAAACCCTTTATGACTAGATGTAATGGATGAGCAATAGCCCAGTATATACGGTACAGGAATCCTATTTATGAACTGAGAGTAACTGCTGCCAACATGGTAAAGGAGGACTCATTTTTATTATAAAATCATACAATGCAGGGATTTTCTTTTGAGAAAACACCTTTTGTAGATGGCATGTGCTTCATAAAAAAAAAAAAAAAAAAAGAAAATGAGAACAGCTCCATCTAGTGACCAGCGAGCATTTTTTTTCTTTAGTCTAAGACTAAGACTCTCCATGTAAAGTTATATCAGCACCACCTTGTGGTCACAATAGAATATGGCAATTCCATTGCTTCCCAATGAGTTGAGTACCCCTCAGTCTGCAAAGAGCTGGTGAACATTCTTCAGTTATGTTCCTTGTTTTGCAGACATAAAGGAGCTTAGAAAGAGGTGATAATTATCTCCAAGGCCATAGGGTGGGTAGATTTCACCCAATTAACCTGCCTACTCTTACCAGGCCAGTAACTGCATTAATTCAGACTTATGTACTAAGAAGACCTGAAGCAAACCAGATGCACCACAAAGTAAAAATGTATCTTCCTAAAGGTCCCATTCATTTAAAGGGATAGTAATACTTTACTATCGGAGGTAGCGGGGAGAGGGAGGGATCTCCTTTCTGTTCAGCAATGAGGGAAGATCAAGATTTTGATTCTATGATGACAGAAAATCCCGCTCCGTATCAGAAACCTCTGCTAAAAATGTTACATTTCTCCCGAGGACATGAAAACAGAGAAAAAGTGGCATTTCTATTGGCGAAATGTCCCACGGGAACAAAATTTGTCTTTTCACCCATCCCTGATAGTACAATTAACTGTGTTGAATACCCCTCTGGCACTCAAAAGGTTAAATGGATAGTAATACTTAGTTTTATTTTGTTTTGTAGGCATTAAAAACATGAAGAACGATATAAGTCTTATCTCTCAATCCTTTATGGTTTGAGAGATATTCACAAGCAAAGTTTCCCCTCCCGCCCCTTTTACCTAGTGTAAGTCATCTCTTCTCAGATGTGGAATGCAGTCTATAGACCAGACAGATAACAGAAGGGGACACTCTTCTTCCTATGAGAACAATGAAAGCCCTGCCCCCCTTGACAAGTTTTTCAGGTTTTTCCCTTATCTTAATTGAAGATTGTCCCTCTCTGCAGTCTACCTGGCCACCTCCCTTCTGCTCTGGCTGAGCAGTGTTACATCAGTAACAGGGGTGGGAGGGGGATACTTTGTCATTCAATTACTCTTGAACTACAACTCTGACAGAATTGATATAACACTCTCCAAAGTCCAAATACTATGATGATTAATTAGAGCTGCTTTTATTATGAAACATTACTATCCCTTTAAGGGAAGTTGTGACTTTTTGCACGTAACATGAATGTCTGTAAAAAGCATGACATTCCTTGGGGACTAGAGTTAGATGAATGGACAATACTATGGACTCTAAAATGTAATGATACATAATGCAAAATAAAACTTATAGAACAAAACACCCCAAAGGCAGCATATCAAATGAATTGCACAGTGGGGCGGATACATGAAATTGGGGTGCAGAGCATGCTATATGCTCATGTTGAGTCATGCATGTTATTAAGTAACAGTTATTGGTATATAGATTGGAGCGCCGGGGTATAATATTGATATTTGGTTTTGGATTCTGAGAGTGACAGATCTAATCTCTGGCTGAACTAACTATATACTGTTTTCATTCATTTAATCTGTCGGTGCAATCTGATTTACAGGCTGAAGTGATCATTCCTCTTTTACTCTTCCTGACATGACCATTGTAACCCTGTTTGCTTGTGGAATCTCCTAACCAGTGACAACTGCAATGCGTGTACTAAATGAGGAAAAATAGGACATGGAAGTCTCTGTGAACTAGAGTTACAATATTAGAGCAATTATTTGCTTTTATTCTTAGCAAGCCCTACAGTTCACATTCAAAAACACATAACACACCTAATGCTTTGTCTACCTAAAGTGGACGAACTGCAGCTGGCTCTTAACCCTTTGAATGCCACATGGGTGAGCAATGCACATCCCTATGGCATTCAATGCTGTCCATGGTGCTGAAAGCCTTCTCTGTATCCCCCTACTGGCTGGGTAGGGAAGCACAGAGAATGCTGTACAGAGTTGTCATAGTGTTGGTGATGTGTGAGGGGAGGAGATCCCTTCCACACCGACAGCACTTCAAAAATCCTGTATGCTAATAGGGACTTCTCCAACCCTCCCCTTCCATCTGACAGTTTTTGTGAATATGTCGATGTGTGTGCAGATCGAATTGTTGGAGTGATTCGAACACAACGACAATATCCGACACCACATCGACATTTAGTGCATCTAGGCCGATGTCTCCAGTTTATCAGTTCTCCAATTCATATGTTATTCTATGGAGCCTATGCACTATGATTTCTTCAGCTTTGGACATCTTAGTGAATAGGCTCCATACAAGAACATATAAACTGGAAACGTGATAAACTGGAGGAGACATCTCCACTATATCACCTCTTTATCACTGTTTAGTGAATCTGTTATTTGTTCCTATCTCTTGAAAGAAGAATTGTAATGACAAATGTAGAGATGGGAAACAAAATTGCAAATGGGAAAGTGTGATGATATCAGGGGTCACTGGACCTCAGCCAGTAAGGAACTTTTGGGGGGTTAGTACTAAGAGGTGATAAAGAGGTAATAAAGTGGAGATGACTCCTCCAGTGATATCACTTCTCCACTTCCTATCTTATTGTATAGCGCTATGCACTAAGGTGTGATAAAGAGGTGATAAAGTGAAGATGACTTCTCCAGTGATATAATTTCTCCAAGTCCTATGTTATTCTAGGGAGCCAATGAACCAAGGTATTCTTCAACTTTTGAGATCTTAGTGCATAGGCTCCATCGAATAACATAGGAATTGGAGAAGTGATATCACTGGAGAAGTCATCTCCACTTTATCACCTCTTTATCACAGCTTAGTGCATAATCCCCTGGTGTTCCTTGTAATGGAAGTTCCTATAACTATCACAGCTTCAATCAGCAGTCTTTATTCCCCTTTAAAGGGATGCTAATACTTTGTTTTATCTTTATTTTATTTTGTAGGCATTAAAAAAACATGAAGAATGATATAAGTCTTATCTCTCAAACCTTTATGGTTTAAGAGATATTCACAAGAAAAGTTTCCCCTCCTGCCCCTTTTTCCTAGTGTAAGCCATCTCTTCTCAGATGTGAATCTGGTTGTAAGACCAGACAGATAACAGCAGGGGGAAATCTTCTTTGTATGAAAAGAATGAAAGCCCTTCCCCCCTTGACAAGTTTTTCAGCTTTTTCCCTTATCTTAATTGAAGATTGTCCCTCTCTGCAGTCTACCTGGGCACCTCCCTTCTGATCTGGCTGAACGGGGTGAGGGATACTTTGCTTGTGAATATCTCTTAAACCATAAAGGTTTGAGAGATAAGACTTATATCGTTCTTCATGTTTTTTTAATGCCTACAAAATAAAATAAAGATAAAACGAAGTATTACTATCCCTTTAATTACTATTAAGGCTGGGCTTTAACATTTATATATATATTTTTTTTATTTTTCATGTTAATTGCCCTTCAAGAGTATGTATTTTGTCCGTAATTCTAGTTCCCGGCATTGTTCACTAGTTAGATCACAACGAGCTCCTGTAATGATGAGTTTCTATCATTTTCACTGTGCTGCAATTTTTACCTTAAAAGAAACCAATGAGGAATCAGCCTGAACATTATGACTGCATAAAGTTGACTAAATCAGAGAAAAAGCCAGCTAAGCTCCCATTATCATGAAAAGCACTGCGGATTGGAGTACTTTATTTTTTACATTTATCCTAAAGAAGGGCCGTTTGGATCAAAAGTATAATAAAGGGCTTATAGAACTACAGTCTAAAGAATGGGCGATGAGGGGTTTTAACTTCAGTAAAATACTGAAATTAGACACACACACGCACACATTCAGGCTATCAGACTAAGCAAGCGAGTTAATGAAACCTCTATTAAAGGAAGAAGCCCACTCCAATTAATCATTCAGTCAAGGCAACAGGGATTCGTAGTGTCAGCCAGTCCATTTAAACAGGCTGATGGGAAGGTGAATGTATTGTAGGCTGGCTGTAGCGTGTGCTTTACTTGACAGTATTCAGCAGAGAACTGTTCCATTTGTGAGCGATAATACAGAAGTGAAAAATGGCTTACATTAAACCTTCTGGATTATAATTACCAGAATCAGTCTCTGGGCCATACATACTAAGTCAACTGGAGCAATTCTGGGACAACCTAACGGTAACACAGGTGAAAAATAATACATCCTTAAAGTCCAATTGTTATAGGTTACAGTTAGTATCCTATATAATAAAACGCTAGCGATGTTTGTCAGAAGCCATCATGTGCAGTAGATACTGCCTGCATTCGGGCAGTCTCTACAGCGCATGACTGCATTGTGTGGAGCAATGAGGCAGCATCAGTACACAGAGCAGGACCAGAGCAGTAAGGTAGCGGTAGTACACAGAGAAGGACAGGAGTAGTAAGGTAGCGGCAGTACACAGAGAAGGACCGGAGCAGTAAGAGAGCGGCAGTACACAGAGAAGGACAGGAGTAGTAAGGTGGCGGCAGTACATAGAGAAGGACAGGAGTAGTAAGGTAGCGGCAGTACACAGAGTAGGACTGGAGCAGCGAGCCATCACCAGGGCCTTGGCCTGTGTACGTGGGCTTTTACACTAGTATCAGTATAAAGGGCCATATGCTCAAAGTAATAGAAATAATTCTGGAACAGATCAACTTCACGATACAAGACTAACAGAAATCCCCCATATTACCACTGATGCAAATGATCACACCTGGGAACTCTCTGTACTTGCCCCGCGGACTCCAGTTTTTGTAGTGAATTACCAGAACAGAGGCCGATTCTCCAGGGGTGGGGAGTTTCTTATGAAACTCTACCCACTTCTGCTCATTCCCACACTGTTCCTCCTATTTCCCTCCCATTTCTCCTCCTTCCCTCCCTATTCCTCCCACTTCTCCTCCTTCCCTCCCTGTTCCTCCCATTTCCCCTCCTTCCCTCCCATTTTCCATCCACTTCTCCTCCTTCACCTTCAGTATACACCCAAGGGTACTTAAGGAACTAAGTTCAGTAATAGCAAAACCATTATACTTAATATTTATTGATTCACTTTCATCAGGCATAGTGCCCTGTGATTGGAGGAAAGCTGATGTAGTTCCATTGTTTAAAAGGGGAGCAAGATCCAGACCAGGAAATTATAGACCTGTGAGCTTGACTTCCATAGTGGGTAAGATACTAGAAGGGTTATTAACTGACAGTATTCAGAAGTATGTGAAGACAAACAATATCATTAGTAGGAATCAGCATGGTTTCATGAAGAACAGCTCATGTCAGACTAATTTACTTGCATTTTACGAAAGAGTAATTAGTAATTTGGACAGGGGAATTGCTGCTGATGTAGTATACTTGGATTTTGCAAAAGCCTTTGATACAGTGCCTCACAACAGGTTACTGCATAAATTAAAAGGCTTCGGTTTGGGCGGTGTTATCTGTACATGGATTGAGAACTAGTTAAAAGATAGATGGCAGAGAGTTGTTGTAAATGGAACTTTTTAAAATTTGTCTAAGGTTATAAGTGGGGTGCTGCAGGGTTCAGTCCTGGGACCAATGATTTTTAATTTGTTTATTAATGATCTAGAAGTGGGAATTGAAAGTAGCATCTCAATCTTTGCTGATGACACTAAGCTATGTAAGGAAATACATACAGAGCTGGATGTTTTTTCCCTACAGAAGGATTTAGATAAACTAAGTGAATGGGCAGAAAAGTGGCAGATGTCATTTAATGTAGATAAATGTAAGGTTATGCATTTGGGCTATAGAAACAAACTTGCTACATATATTCTAAATGGGAAACAACTTGGGGAATCCTCATTAGAGAAAGATTTAGGAGTACTGATAGACAATAGACTTCACAGCAGTGTGCAGAGTCACTCAGCTGCTGCAAGAGCAAATAGAGTACCAGCCTGCATAAAAAGAGGTGTAGAAGCAAGGGATGCTTATTTTATCCTACCTTTGTATAAATCCTTGGTTAGGCCTCATCTAGAATATGAAGTACAATTTTGGGCGCCTGTTCTATAAAAAAGATATTACTGAACTGGAAAAGGTGCAGAGACGTGCAACAAAACTGGTAAAGGGTTTGGAGGATCTGAGTTACAAAGCGAGAGACTAGCCAGTCTGGGTTTGTTTACATTACAGAAGAGACGTCTAAGGGGTGATATGATTACCATTACCATTACAAAGAACTATCCAATGAATTATTTATGCAAAGAGCTGAGCTAAGAACAAGAGTTCATCCATTAAGACTAGAGGAAAGGCGCTTTCGGCTAAAACAAAGGCAGGGATTCTTTACAGTAAGGGTGGTAAGGCTATGGAATTCTTTGCCTCGGGATGTTGTGATTGCAGATAATGCAACTGCATTCAAAAAAGCAATGGATGCCTATCTAGCACAGAACAATATTGACAATTATGACAGATGGCTTCAAAGCAGATAGGATTTTGATCCTGGGAACTATTTGACTACCAATTGGAGTCAGGAAGGAATAATCCCCCCCACACACACACTTGGGTCTAGACTGGAAATGGCTACAGAGGGCTTTTTTTTTGCCTTCCTCTGGATCAACAGGGGTGTTTTTGGCATGGGCTGGACCTGATGGATGCATGTCTTTTTTCAGCCTTATCTACTATGTTACTATGTTTCCACCAATTTCTCCTCCTTCCCACCCTGTTCCTCCCATTTCCCACTCACTTCTCCTCCTTCCCACCCTGTTCCTCCCATTTCCCATCCACTTCTACTCCTTCCCACCCTGTTCAGCCAATTTCCCACCCACTTTTCCTCCTTCCCACCCTGTTCCTCCCACTTCTCCTCCTTCCCACCCTGTTCCTCCCATTTCCCACCCACTTCTCCTCCTTCCCACCCTGTTCCTCCCACTTCTCCTCCTTCCCACCCTGTTCCTCCCACTTCCCATCCACTTCTCCCCCTTCTCACCCTGTTCTGCCCACTTCCCACCAACTTTACTACACAACTCGGTAATCCCACCCTCACCCAAGATTAACCCACGCCCCTTTGTGACATGAATCATGGTATTTATTTTCTCCCTCTGGGGACTCTAGAAGAAAAAGTTCCCAGGTATGTAAATAAGGCTTCTGACCAACTGAATGCTAGCGATCACTTATCAAGGCATTGAAAACCTCACTAGTAACTGCATCATTACTAGCATCAAGTCATTCCCCAAGCTAGCAAAAGGACCTAAGGCTTCAACCCCTCTTAACCGGACCTTAGAATTGCATCTGCCTGCCTCCCTCATCACATCTTTCCTCTCCTCTATTCATAGCCCTAACCAGTTTTAATCAGCTTTAGACATGCTAATATACAAATGAGATCCATACATATCTCAGGCAGGGCCTTTGCTCCCATAATATATGTACAAATCTAATTGTTATAACGACAGCTGAATGAGATTGTTTTATGAATGGACTGACAATGAAATGACAAAGCTTTCATACACTGTGGATGCTAGCAAGGTCATCATTGGTGACCTTTCTAGCAGTCAAGTGGTTAATGGGGAACAGTGTAAGTGGAAAGGGACGTATGATCTGAGCAATATAGGGTGTTTGCTTTTTGGAGTGAAAACAGTGTAAGGGGGCAGAGGATTTCCCAATAGGCAGAGCAGGCAACTATGTAGAGCTCCAAATTCTGAGGGGCAGTGCCACAGCGTCTATTCGCCAGTAAAGGGGGTATACTCTTTATAAGCTATTATTTAAACCTTTGGATGCTAGAGAGATCTCCAATACATTGTGTTGGAGATCTCTTTGGATCCAAGGGGTTAAAGCCTTTTTTTTGGCTTTGTTTTATAGGGCAAGGGTATTTCTGAGCCAGGAAATAGTGGATGGGTCTGGGGGTGGGCCCTATGAAGAACAGGGGTGTGGCCATAGGTGGAGCTAAGGTCACCTAAAGAGACTTGCGTAGGGGATTCTGGGATGTAAATCCAGCAGTGCGTGTGTGTGATGTGGTAGAGGGAAGTTCACTCCTCCCCTGTACCAGAGAACAGACTGGGGGGAAGCCTCTGAGCACTGTATGCACTTCCATGTCTGCCTGTTGCCCACCATTGCCTCAGATTATGGACAAAGGATTGTGTATTCATGGGGAAGGATGACAATTCATCTGCCTCCAGCAGAAACACAAACAGACCCTTTTAAGTGACCTTCCCCCATAGTTTCCAACCCTTTGAGTGTCCAGTGAATTGCTTTGCAATGAGATGACACCCCCCCGGCACTGAAAATGTTAATACAGAATACAAAATAAAAAAATCAACATACATCTAATTTTGTATTTAGCACTGGGAATGGGCAGCCCTGGCGTTAGAAATCTATGCTTATATATGCCTTACTAACCTTACCAGTAAATACAGAGTTTACAATTACATAATGAGAAAATTAAAGGGATAGTATTACTTCAAAATTACTATCCCTCATATTGTAGCCCTTAATAAACCGAGTTAAATGACACCAGCGACATCTCTCAAACCTTTATGGTGTAAGAGATAGCCGCTTTCAAAGTTTCCTCTCCCCTGACATCAGCGTTCTGCTACCAGCAGGGGAATCCGATCTCTGAATCAAGAGGAGGCTCTTCAGCAGAGCCGATATCTCGTTATGGAAGGAAAAATGATTAATTAAAACAGTCTTCTACGTGTGCTTGGTAACCAAGCACACATATAAGACTGTTTCAATGAATCATTTTTCCTTCCATAACGAGATATCGGCTCTGTTTAAGAGCCTCCATCTGTCCTGGGACCGGATTCTCCTGCTGGCAGCAGAACGCTGACAGCAGGGGAGAGGAAACTTTGAAAGCGGCTATCTCTTACACCATAAAGGTCTGAGAGATGTCGCTGGTGTCATTTAACTCAGTTTATTAAGGGTTACAATATGAGGGATAGTAATTTTGATGTAATACTATCCCTTTAACCCACTATCTAAGGTTCCAGCTACCCCCCCAACATCAACTGTCACGTCATCCCACAACTTCCAGCACTATTACACACAGATGTAAGTGCAATCAGCAGGGGAGTTGCCGCCCATCAAGGGTTAAAATCTAGTGTTTTATGACATTTCAATGTAGAGTTTTCCCGTCTGTGTATATTCAACACATTCTTCCTTATCCTATAAGGTGGGGGGGGGTGAATATTTAATTATCTTATTCCCTACAGGAAATGATTAGACTTATACAGTAGGAAGACAGAAGGAAGGAATTTTCCGGATCTGCCTCGGAAACTCTGGTTTTCAGAATTACCAGGTCTCCGGAGACAGAAGCAGATTCTCCGGTTCTGTCTCAAATAGTTTATTGTCCCACCTGTTCCTCCCATATCCACGGCCATTTGAATTCTAACCCCACCTCTAGCTTCTCTATTTCTACTAAACCAAGCCTACATTACAGTGCAGATAGCTCCAATTGGACAGGCCTATTCCCAGCACTGTGTGCTCCCTTCATCACTCAATAAAGCTCTGCCCACATTATGATATGAATAGTCATGTGGACAGGCCTATTCCCAGCACTGTGTGCTCCCTTCATCACTCCAATAAAGCTCTGCCCACATTATGATGTGAATAGTCATGTGGACACGCCTATTCCCAGCACTGTGTGCCCTTCATCACCCAAAAAAGCTCTGCCCACATCATGATGTGAATAGTCATGTGGACACGCCTATTCCTAGCACTGTGTGCTCCCTTCATCACTCCAATAAAGCTCTGCCCACATTATGATGTGAATAGTCATGTGCACAGGGCTATTCCCAGCACTGTGTGCTCCCTTCATCACTCCAATAAAGCTCTGCCCACATCATGATGTGAATAGTCATGTGGACACGCCTATTCCCAGCACTGTGTGCTCCCTTCATCACTCCAATAAAGCTCTGCCCACATCATGATGCGAATAGTCATGTGGACACGCCTATTCCTAGCACTGTGTGCTCCCTTCATCACTCCAATAAAGCACTGCCCACATCATGATGTGAATAGTCATGTGGACACGCCTATTCCTAGCACTGTGTGCTCCCTTCATCACTCCAATAAAGCTCTGCCCACATCTTCATGTGAATAGTCATGTGGACACGCCTATTCCTAGCACTGTGTGCTCCCTTCATCACTCCAATAAAGCTCTGCCCACATCATGATGTGAATAGTCATGTGGACAGGCCTATTCCCAGCACTGTGTGCTCCCTCCATCACTCCAATAAAGCTCTGCCCACATCATGATGTGAATAGTCATGTGGACATGCCTATTCCTAGCACTGTGTGCTCCCTTCATCACTCCAATAAAGCTCTGCCCACATCTTCATGTGAATAGTCATGTGGACACGCCTATTCCTAGCACTGTGTGCTCCCTTCATCACTCCAATAAAGCACTGCCCACATCATGATGTGAATAGTCATGTGGACACGCCTATTCCTAGCACTGTGTGCTCCCTCCATCACTCCAATAAAGCTCTGCCCACATCATGATGTGAATAGTCATGTGGACACGCCTATCCCCAGCACTGTGTGCTCCCTTCATCACTCCAATAAAGCTCTGCCCACATCTTCATGTGAATAGTCATGTGGACACGCCTATTCCTAGCACTGTGTGCTCCCTTCATCACTCCAATAAAGCTCTGCCCACATCATGATGTGAATAGTCATGTGGACAGGCCTATTCCCAGCACTGTGTGCTCCCTTCATCACTCCAATAAAGCACTGCCCACATCATGATGCGAATAGTCATGTGGACACGCCTATTCCTAGCACTGTGTGCTCCCTTCATCACTCCAATAAAGCTCTACCCACATCATGATGCGAATAGTCATGTGGACACGCCTATCCCCAGCACTGTGTGCTCCCTTCATCACTCCAATAAAGCTCTGCCCACATCATGATGTGAATAGTCATGTGGACACGCCTATTCCTAGCACTGTGTGCTCCCTTCATCACTCCAATAAAGCTCTGCCCACATCTTCATGTGAATAGTCATGTGGACACGCCTATTCCTAGCACTGTGTGCTCCCTCCATCACTCCAATAAAGCTCTGCCCACATCATGATGTGAATAGTCATGTGGACACGCCTATTCCCAGCACTGTGTGCTCCCTTCATCACTCCAATAAAGCTCTACCCACATCATGATGTGAATAGTCATGTGGACACGCCTATTCCTAGCACTGTGTGCTCCCTTCATCACTCCAATAAAGCACTGCCCACATCATGATGTGAATAGTCATGTGGACACGCCTATTCCTAGCACTGTGTGCTCCCTTCATCACTCCAATAAAGCACTGCCCACATCATGATGTGAATAGTCATGTGGACACGCCTATTCCCAGCACTGTGTGCTCCCTTCATCACTCCAATAAAGCTCTGCCCACATCATGATGTGAATAGTCACGTGGACACGCCTATTCCTAGCACTGTGTGCTCCCTTCATCACTCCAATAAAGCACTGCCCACATCATGATGTGAATAGTCATGTGGACACGCCTATTCCTAGCACTGTGTGCTCCCTTCATCACTCCAATAAAGCACTGCCCACATCATGATGCGAATAGTCATGTGGACACGCCTATTCCTAGCACTGTGTGCTCCCTTCATCACTCCAATAAAGCTCTGCCCACATCATGATGTGAATAGTCATGTGGACACGCCTATTCCCAGCACTGTGTGCTCCCTTCATCACTCCAATAAAGCACTGCCCACATCATGATGCGAATAGTCATGTGGACACGCCTATTCCTAGCACTGTGTGCTCCCTTCATCACTCCAATAAAGCTCTGCCCACATTATGATGCGAATAGTCATGTGGACAGGCCTATTCCCAGCACTGTGTGCTCCCTTCATCACTCCAATAAAGCACTGCCCACATCATGATGCGAATAGTCATGTGGACACGCCTATTCCTAGCACTGTGTGCTCCCTTCATCACTCCAATAAAGCTCTGCCCACATCATGATGTGAATAGTCATGTGGACACGCCTATTCCTAGCACTGTGTGCTCCCTTCATCACTCCAATAAAGCACTGCCCACATCATGATGTGAATAGTCATGTGGACACGCCTATTCCTAGCACTGTGTGCTCCCTTCATCACTCCAATAAAGCACTGCCCACATCATGATGTGAATAGTCATGTGGACACGCCTATTCCCAGCACTGTGTGCTCCCTTCATCACTCCAATAAAGCTCTGCCCACATCATGATGTGAATAGTCATGTGGACACGCCTATTCCCAGCACTGTGTGCTCCCTTCATCACTCCAATAAAGCACTGCCCACATCATGATGTGAATAGTCATGTGGACACGCCTATTCCTAGCACTGTGTGCTCCCTTCATCACTCCAATAAAGCTCTGCCCACATCATGATGTGAATAGTCACGTGGACACGCCTATTCCTAGCACTGTGTGCTCCCTTCATCACTCCAATAAAGCTCTGCCCACATTATGATGTGAATAGTCATGTGGACACGCCTATTCCCAGCACTGTGTGCTCCCTTCATCACTCCAATAAAGCACTGCCCACATCATGATGTGAATAGTCATGTGGACACACCTATTCCCAGCACTGTGTGCTCCCTTCATCACTCCAATAAAGCACTGCCCACATCATGATGTGAATAGTCATGTGGACACGCCTATTCCTAGCACTGTGTGCTCCCTTCATCACTCCAATAAAGCTCTGCCCACATTATGATGCGAATAGTCATGTGGACACGCCTATTCCCAGCACTGTGTGCTCCCTTCATCACTCCAATAAAGCTCTGCCCACATCATGATGTGAATAGTCATGTGGACACGCCTATTCCCAGCACTGTGTGCTCCCTTCATCACTCCAATAAAGCACTGCCCACATCATGATGTGAATAGTCATGTGGACACGCCTATTCCTAGCACTGTGTGCTCCCTTCATCACTCCAATAAAGCACTGCCCACATCATGATGTGAATAGTCATGTGGACACGCCTATTCCTAGCACTGTGTGCTCCCTTCATCACTCCAATAAAGCACTGCCCACATCATGATGTGAATAGTCATGTGGACACGCCTATTCCTAGCACTGTGTGCTCCCTTCATCACTCCAATAAAGCTCTGCCCACATTATGATGCGAATAGTCATGTGGACACGCCTATTCCTAGCACTGTGTGCTCCCTTCATCACTCCAATAAAGCACTGCCCACATCATGATGTGAATAGTCATGTGGACACGCCTATTCCTAGCACTGTGTGCTCCCTCCATCACTCCAATAAAGCACTGCCCACATCATGATGTGAATAGTCATGTGGACACGCCTATTCCTAGCACTGTGTGCTCCCTTCATCACTCCAATAAAGCACTGCCCACATCTTCATGTGAATAGTCATGTGCACAGGGCTATTCCCAGCACTGTGTGCTCCCTTCATCACTCCAATAAAGCTCTGCCCACATCATGATGTGAATAGTCATGTGGACACGCCTATTCCCAGCACTGTGTGCTCCCTTCATCACTCCAATAAAGCACTGCCCACATCATGATGTGAATAGTCATGTGGACACGCCTATTCCCAGCACTGTGTGCTCCCTTCATCACTCCAATAAAGCACTGCCCACATCATGATGTGAATAGTCATGTGGACACGCCTATTCCCAGCACTGTGTGCTCCCTTCATCACTCCAATAAAGCTCTGCCCACATCATGATGTGAATAGTCATGTGGACACGCCTATTCCTAGCACTGTGTGCTCCCTTCATCACTCCAATAAAGCACTGCCCACATCATGATGTGAATAGTCATGTGGACACACCTATTCCCAGCACTGTGTGCTCCCTTCATCACTCCAATAAAGCACTGCCCACATCATGATGTGAATAGTCATGTGGACAGGCCTATTCCCAGCACTGTGTGCTCCCTTCATCACTCTAATAAAGCTCTGCCCACATCATGATGTGAATAGTCATGTGGACACGCCTATCCCCAGCACTGTGTGCTCCCTTCATCACTCCAATAAAGCTCTGCCCACATCATGATGTGAATAGTCATGTGGACACGCCTATTCCTAGCACTGTGTGCTCCCTTCATCACTCCAATAAAGCTCTGCCCACATTATGATGCGAATAGTCATGTGGACACGCCTATCCCCAGCACTGTGTGCTCCCTTCATCACTCCAATAAAGCACTGCCCACATCATGATGTGAATAGTCATGTGGACACGCCTATTCCTAGCACTGTGTGCTCCCTTCATCACTCCAATAAAGCTCTGCCCACATTATGATGCGAATAGTCATGTGGACACGCCTATTCCTAGCACTGTGTGCTCCCTTCATCACTCCAATAAAGCTCTGCCCACATCATGATGTGAATAGTCATGTGGACACGCCTATTCCCAGCACTGTGTGCTCCCTTCATCACTCCAATAAAGCACTGCCCACATCATGATGTGAATAGTCATGTGGACACGCCTATTCCTAGCACTGTGTGCTCCCTTCATCACTCCAATAAAGCTCTGCCCACATCATGATGTGAATAGTCATGTGGACAGGCCTATTCCCAGCACTGTGTGCTCCCTTCATCACTCCAATAAAGCTCTGCCCACATTATGATGCGAATAGTCATGTGGACACGCCTATTCCCAGCACTGTGTGCTCCCTTCATCACTCCAATAAAGCACTGCCCACATCATGATGTGAATAGTCATGTGGACACGCCTATTCCTAGCACTGTGTGCTCCCTTCATCACTCCAATAAAGCTCTGCCCACATCATGATGTGAATAGTCATGTGGACAGGCCTATTCCCAGCACTGTGTGCTCCCTTCATCACTCCAATAAAGCTCTGCCCACATTATGATGCGAATAGTCATGTGGACACGCCTATTCCCAGCACTGTGTGCTCCCTTCATCACTCCAATAAAGCACTGCCCACATCATGATGTGAATAGTCATGTGGACACGCCTATTCCCAGCACTGTGTGCTCCCTTCATCACTCCAATAAAGCTCTGCCCACATCATGATGTGAATAGTCATGTGGACAGGCCTATTCCCAGCACTGTGTGCTCCCTTCATCACTCCAATAAAGCTCTGCCCACATTATGATGCGAATAGTCATGTGGACACGCCTATTCCTAGCACTGTGTGCTCCCTTCATCACTCCAATAAAGCACTGCCCACATCATGATGTGAATAGTCATGTGGACACGCCTATTCCTAGCACTGTGTGCTCCCTTCATCACTCCAATAAAGCTCTGCCCACATTATGATGCGAATAGTCATGTGGACACGCCTATTCCCAGCACTGTGTGCTCCCTTCATCACTCCAATAAAGCACTGCCCACATCATGATGTGAATAGTCATGTGGACACGCCTATTCCCAGCACTGTGTGCTCCCTTCATCACTCCAATAAAGCACTGCCCACATCATGATGTGAATAGTCATGTGGACACGCCTATTCCTAGCACTGTGTGCTCCCTTCATCACTCCAATAAAGCACTGCCCACATCATGATGTGAATAGTCATGTGGACAGGCCTATTCCCAGCACTGTGTGCTCCCTTCATCACTCCAATAAAGCTCTGCCCACATCATGATGCGAATAGTCATGTGGACACGCCTATTCCTAGCACTGTGTGCTCCCTTCATCACTCCAATAAAGCACTGCCCACATCATGATGTGAATAGTCATGTGGACACGCCTATTCCCAGCACTGTGTGCTCCCTTCATCACTCCAATAAAGCACTGCCCACATCATGATGTGAATAGTCATGTGGACACGCCTATTCCTAGCACTGTGTGCTCCCTTCATCACTCCAATAAAGCACTGCCCACATCATGATGCGAATAGTCATGTGGACACGCCTATTCCCAGCACTGTGTGCTCCCTTCATCACTCCAATAAAGCACTGCCCACATCATGATGTGAATAGTCATGTGGACACGCCTATTCCTAGCACTGTGTGCTCCCTTCATCACTCCAATAAAGCACTGCCCACATCATGATGCGAATAGTCATGTGGACACGCCTATTCCTAGCACTGTGTGCTCCCTTCATCACTCCAATAAAGCACTGCCCACATCATGATGTGAATAGTCATGTGGACACGCCTATTCCTAGCACTGTGTGCTCCCTTCATCACTCCAATAAAGCACTGCCCACATCATGATGTGAATAGTCATGTGGACAGGCCTATTCCTAGCACTGTGTGCTCCCTTCATCACTCCAATAAAGCTCTGCCCACATCATGATGTGAATAGTCATGTGGACACACCTATTCCCAGCACTGTGTGCTCCCTTCATCACTCCAATAAAGCACTGCCCACATCATGATGTGAATAGTCATGTGGACACGCCTATTCCTAGCACTGTGTGCTCCCTTCATCACTCCAATAAAGCACTGCCCACATCATGATGTGAATAGTCATGTGGACACGCCTATTCCTAGCACTGTGTGCTCCCTTCATCACTCCAATAAAGCACTGCCCACATCATGATGTGAATAGTCATGTGGACAGGCCTATTCCTAGCACTGTGTGCTCCCTTCATCACTCCAATAAAGCACTGCCCACATCATGATGTGAATAGTCATGTGGACAGGCCTATTCCCAGCACTGTGTGCTCCCTTCATCACTCTAATAAAGCTCTGCCCACATCATGATGTGAATAGTCATGTGGACACGCCTATTCCCAGCACTGTGTGCTCCCTTCATCACTCCAATAAAGCACTGCCCACATCATGATGTGAATAGTCATGTGGACACGCCTATTCCTAGCACTGTGTGCTCCCTTCATCACTCCAATAAAGCACTGCCCACATCATGATGTGAATAGTCATGTGGACAGGCCTATTCCTAGCACTGTGTGCTCCCTTCATCACTCCAATAAAGCTCTGCCCACATCATGATGTGAATAGTCATGTGGACACGCCTATTCCCAGCACTGTGTGCTCCCTTCATCGCCCAATAAAGCTCTGCCCACATTATGATGCGAATAGTCATGTGGACCAGCACTGTGCGTTACTCTGGGGGGGACATGCATTAAAAAGTTCCCAGAAATAAGGATGGCGCACACATATAACAGCTCCTGGTAGTACCATATTTACTTCTCAGATAGAAAATGTGCCCTTAGTCGTGTGTGCTTTCTATTTGGCCTCCCCTACACTGGTGTCTGGTACAAAAATATTCTTAGTCTGGAACACTCAAGAACAAATAAACCTCCTGGACACTGAAAAGACCTTCAGTACACGGCTCACAAAAGGTTACAGACCTCTCTAACATTCAAGGGGTATCTCGCCGAGTACACCTCTGACACTCAAAGGGTTAATGGGCATAATGACCATTAACCCTTTGAGTGCCACAGGGGTACCCAACAAGATACCCTTCTGGCTGTCAAACGGTTACAAGTATATGCACATGGTGAACAAAACAGCCACCATATAGGAGTGAAGCCTTGTGCAAGAGCCTTTGTTCTTGGTTCTGGCACTCTATGAGGTTGTCTGTTCTGCCTAATAGGAAATCTGGCCCTTGTGGGCGAGTACAAATAAAGGAGGAGTATAGACAAATCAAAGGAGGCAGCACACTCAGGACTTGTTAGATGAAATGAAAGCAGGTTTATGTCTCACCATCAGTTGTGGAAATGTTGACAAACTCCTTCAGCTCTATTGACAAGATCTGAGAGTGCGCCTTTCTTTGAAATATATACACACAAAATGACAATGCATCAACACACTGAAGGCAAGTATCTCCTTGCCCAGAGGCTTTGGGCAAGCTGCCTCAGTGCCGCCAGCCCATAAATCACAGATTAGTGCAGGGATAATCACTCTTTGGACCTCCAGCTGTTGGGGAATACAGCTCCCATCATCCCCACCCAGCTGTTGCACCTAATGGCCCATTCTAGGACCTGCGTCGTTATTCAGATCTGGGGGTGGAACACTTCAGGAACAGTTTGAACAAAAGACGTGAGTTATTCCAGTCTTCTGTAAAATACAGAAAGAGAAATATATATCCTGAATAATCGTGTTTAAAAGGATAGTAATGTTTCTAAATAAAAGCAGCTTCAATTAATCTTCATAGTATTTGGTCCATGGAGAGTGTTATTTCAATACTATCAGAGATGTAGTTCAAGAGTAATTGAATGATAAAGTATCCCCCTCCCACCCCTTTTACCTAGTGTAACACTGATCACCTCAGAACAGAAAGGTAGTGTTCAGACGGCTTGCAGAGAAGGACAATCTTCAATTAGCATTAGGGAAAAACCTGAAAAACCTACAAATGGGGGCAGTGTTTTCCTTATGTTCATAGTAAGAAGATTGTCCCTTGCTGTGAGCAGTCTGGTCTCAAGACCAGATTCCACATCTGAGGGGAGGTGGCTTACACTAGGTAAAAGGGATGGGAGGGGGATACTTTATCATTCAATTACTCTTGAACTACAACTCTGATAGTATTGAAATAACACTCTCCATGGCCTAAATACTATGAAGATTAATTGGAGCTTCTTTTATTTTGAAATATTAGTATCCCTTTAATAACTTGCTGTGTGTTTAGAGGGCCAGATTTCCAATAGGCACACATACATTGAGGGAAAAAATTGTTTGATCCCCTGATAATTTTGTACGTTTGCCCACTGACAAAGAAATGATCAGTCTATAATTTTAATGGTAGGTTTATTTGAACAGGGAGAGACAAAACAACAACAAAAAATTCCTGAAAAATGTATTTAAAAAAAAAGTTATAAATTGATTTGCATTTTACTGAGTGAAATAAGTATTTGACCCCCTATCAATCAGCAAGATTTGTGGCTCCCAGGTGTCTTTTATACAGGTAACAAGGTGAGATTAGGATCAGTCTCTTAAAGGGAGTGCTTCTAATCTCAGCTTGTTACCTGTATAAAAGACGCCTGTCCACAGAAGCAATCAATCATATTCCAAATTCTCCACCACGGCCAAGACCAAAGAGCTGTCCAAGGATGTCAGGGACAAGATTGTAGACCTACACAAGGCTGGAATGGGCTACAAGACCATCACCAAGCAGCTTAGTGAGAAGGTGACAACAGTTGTTGCAATTATTTGCAAATGGAAGAAACACAAAATAACTGTCACTCTCCCTCGGTCTGGGGCTCCATGCAAGATCTCACCTTGTGGAGTTTCAATGATCATGAGAATGATGAGGAATTAGTCCAGAACTTCATGGAAGGATCCTGTCAATGATCTCAAGGCAGCTGGGACCATAGTCACCAAGAAAACAATTGGTAACACACTACTACGTGAAGGACTGCAGCGCCTGCAAGGTCCCCCTGCTTTAGAAAGCACATATACAGGCCCGTCTGAAGTTTGCCAATGAACATCTGAGTGATTCAGAGGAGAACTGGGAGAAAGTGTTGTGGTCACTTAAGACCAAAATCGAGCTCTTTGGCATCAACTCAACTCGCCGTGTTTGGAGGAGGAGGTGGAATGCTGCCTATGACCCCAAGAACACCATCCCCACCGTCAAACATGGAGGTGGAAACATTATGCTTTGGGGGTGTTTTTCTGCTAAGGGGACAGGACAACTTAATTGCATCAAAGAGACGATGGACGGGGCCATGTACCATCACATCTTGGGTGACAACCTCCTTCCCTCAGCCAGGGCTTTGAAAATGGGTTGTGGAGGGGTATTCAAGCATGACAATGACCCAAAACACATGGCCAAGGCAACAAAGGAGTGGCTCAAGAAGAAGCACATTAAGGTCCTGGAGTGGCCTAGCCAGTCTCCAGACCTTAATCCCATAGAAAATCTGTGGAGGAAGCTGAAGGTTCGAGTTGCCAAACATCAGCCTCGAAACCTTAATGACTTGGAGAGGATCTGCAAAGAGGAGTGGGACAAAATCCCTCCTGCGATGTGTGCAAACCTGGTGGCCAACTACAAGAAACGTCTGACCTCTGTGATTGCCAACAAGGGTTTTGCCACCAAGTACTAAGTCATGTTTTGCAAAGGGATCAAATACTTATTTCACTCAGTAAAACGCAAATCAATTTATAACTTTTTGAAATGCATTTTTCAGGATTTTTTTTTTTTTTTTGTTATTCTGTCTCTCACTGTTCAAAAAAACTTACCATTAAAATTATAGGCTGATCATTTCTTTGTCAGTGGGCAAACGTACAAAATCAGCAGGGGATCAAATATTTTTTTCCCTAACTGTAACAGCTCCAGTGAGGTCAAGGGGTCTCAGCAGAAATTCGCATCCCCTGCACCTGAAACTTCTGGTTTATTTTAAAATGTATATTATTTTAATGATAATGAACATATGCACGCTAACACACCAAATAACAGACACAGTACTATAAATACACAGTATTTCATCATCTTCTCTCTTGGCCGATTAGTAGCTCCGTTGGTCTGGTGCAAAAGCCGTCCTGGTTCTCCAAACGCCAGGTCTCATGATACAATCAGCAAAAGGTTACAGCTGCACTCGGACATCCATTCTAGAACACTTGTAATGTATAAAAATTGCTGTTATTAAGTACTGATTAAAAACAAATAACAAAAAACCACAGGGTTGGAGTGAGGTAGGACATAGATGAGGAGACCCCACAGGTCTTGTGCGTTTTGCGCTAAATCGCGCTTCCTCATAGTCTATATCCAACCTCACTCCAACCCCGTGCTGCTTTGTTATTTGCTTTTAATCAGTACCGAATAAAGGCAATTTTTATACACTGCAAGTGTTTTGGAATGGATGTCCGAGTGCAGCTGTAACCTTTTGCTGATTATATTATTGTAACGTCCATTTAATACACTATTTGGCAAGATGACTCAGCAGTGTATTTACCCGTGTACTGGTTAATTTAAAGGGACAGTAATGTCCAATAACGTTTTTTTAGAGTTTTGTAAAGCTTAAAAAATAAGCTAAATGCCACAAATCTTATCTCTCAAACTGCTATGGTTTGAGAGATATCATCCGCTAAAGTTCCCCTCTCCCTCCTCTTCTGACAGCAGGAGTTCTCGGTCTGGGGACCAACAAGCGGCTCTTCAGCAGAGCTGCCATAGCGAGATTTAAAAAAGAATTATTTCTTTGAAACGGTCTACAAAGTCTGCCTGATTTGCAAGCACACTTTTTAGACCATTCCAAAGAAGTAATTATTTTTGAATCGAGCTATTGCGGCTCTGCTGAAGAGCCTATTTGTGTCGGCCGACACAGATCTCCTTCTGTCAGCTTTACAGCTGACAGAAGGAGTAGAGGACCTTTAGCGGAGGATATCTCTCAAACCATAGTGGTTTGAGAGATAATATTTGTGGCATTTAACTTATTTCTTTAATCTCTACAAAACTCAAACATTTTTATGGGACATTTCTGTCCCTTTAAAGAGCAATTATGTTTTTGCCATGTCTGTCCGGAGCTGTACGGTGCATCCTTAAAAAGGCTCACACCAGACTCCTTCAGTTGGAATGCAACAAACTCCTGGGTTGCGTGCACAGTTGCTGCTGTGTCAGGATTTTAAGCACAACACAGGAGTTCTTTGGGGACCCGAATCACACAGGATTAGGAAACTACCTGAGTGATGCAGTTCAGTGTCTTTCTGGGGAGCACCAAGTTCTCTTTTCTCAGCGAAGCAGATCTAATGTTGGTGTACTACCCTATGATAGATGCCCTTTAATCATGAACATTTTTATGTTTGTATATGATAGGCTAAGGTTATTTTCAGTCAGTAAACAGTGGAGGCCTGGGGGCAGGGTCATGTAAGTGGTGATGTGGTCATGGGTGGAGGCCAGTCTTTGGTATATGTAGACATCACACCTGGAAAGAAATGAAGATTCCTACAGCCACTATTGGAGTGGAATACTGACATTTTGGGGGAAATTCACTAAGGGGTGATAAGGAGCTGATAAGGTGGAGATAACTTCTCCAGTGATATCACTTCTTCAATTCCTGTGTTATTCTATGGAGCCAGTGCACTAAGATTTCTTCAGCTTTGGAGATTTTAGTGAATAACATAGGAACTGGAGAAGTGATATCACTGGAGAAGTCATCTCCACTTTATCACCACTTAGTGAATCTCCTCCCTTATTTCTTTCCCAAAGAAGGTACTGAGGTTATGACCACTGTGTTAGGACACCAGCGGGGAGATTCACTAAGCGGTGATAAAGAGGTGATAAAATGAGATCATTTCTCTAGTTACCACTTATCCAATTCCTTTGTTATTCTATGGAGCCTATTCGCTAAGGTGTCTTCGACTTTGGAGATCTTAGTGACTAGGCTCTATAGGATAACATAGGAACTGGAGAAGTGATATCACTGGAGAAGTCTCCACTTTATCACCGCTTTGTGAATTTCCCCCCTCTAGTTTATTACTTCTGCAGTGATATAATTTCTCCATTTCCTATGTTATCCTATAGAGCCTATTCACTAAGATCTCCAAAGCTGAAGAAATCTTCAACAACATAAGAATTGGGGAAGTTATCTCCACTTTATCACCTCTTTATCACTGCTTAGCCAATCTCCCCCCAGATACTTTGTCCAAAATCCTATAAAGCGAGCATCAAAATCACAAGCCAGTGAGTGAAGAACACTATCTAAACCAGCACCCAATACACTCTCCCTCATGATTATTGGCCTAACAGGATTAATGGAGCATTTAATACAGAGATTTGCAGATCATTTGCACACAATTTCTGCAGCAAGTGAATTCCAAGAAAATGTCAACATTCATAAAACCGTCAAGAGCCCAATTCCTTTCACCCGAAAAGTCTCCCGCTCATTCAAGTCTGTTTAACCCCCTCGATGCTAGATAGGTTTCAAACTCACTGCCTTTTAATGCATTGGGAAACCTCTTTAGCATTCAATGGGTTAAAGTGTCCTTCCTCTAAAAGAGTGTCTATCAGATTATTTCATACTGTAACAGGTCTCTAACCTGTGTCATAGTGGTATACAGCGCATTGCCCTGGCACTCAAAGGGTTAGGCACTGCTAAAAGGACAGATTTTAATGATACCCTGCTGTGGACATAGGCAGAGCCATACAAACTGGAAAAAAGGTTGGGGGAGTACACAGGGCCGGATTTACATCTCAGGAGCCTGTAGGCACAGAAATCTGAAGCGCCCCCCCACCCCCCCGTTGGCCATCTCCGATGGACACCTCCACAATACTCCTAACCTCCACATTACCCCCCATCTTCATATTGCCCCCATCAGCTCCAACTTGCCCCCACATTGCCTCCATCATTTCCACATTGCCCCCATCATCTCCATATTGCCCCCATCAGCTCCAACTTGGCCCCATCAGTTCCAACTTGGCCCCATCAGTTCCAACTTGGCCCCATCAGTTCCAACTTGTCCTCACATACCCTTGTTTTGCTCTGGGGAATTAACCCTAAAACATTTTTTTTTACATTTTAAATTACTATCCCATTGGGTACTTCTAGCATTAATAACATCTAAAAAGCAATAACACCAATAAATATTATAATCAGACAATAAAGTAACTGAGGGGCTGTCATTACAGAACTGTTAACAACAGAGTTACTGATACAATGAAGTGCAATGCATTACAGAAGGAATGTGCATTCTCTGGCTCTCCAACTGTTGTTGGACCCTAACTCATATCAGCCTCATTCTGTCACTATTCAATAACAGATGAAGAGCATCAGATTCCCACTTCTTTAAGGGCTCGTGTGAACAAATAAGTTAAATAATTCAATTCCCCATTACTTCTTTCCCTACCAAATCATCCTCATGCTAGCCCAGCAGAGAAGCGCTTTGTCCCATCTATATACACCAGCACATACCCCAGGCTGCCAGGTACTCTATCTGAAGGGGCAGCTTCTCCAAGATCAGCACTGACTCAAAGGCGTCATGCATGGCTGGTGTGGCCTGCAAGCCTCCGTCACACCATGGCCTTTCCTTCAGCACCGGCCAGTGGCCGGGACCCAGAGTCCACCAATGGGGGCGCTACAGTGAAACCAGGGCCCAGCAATGCAGAACAAGAATCAGCACCATAGAGCTCCCAGCTGGCTTACAGGGACTGTTTTGTTTCTTCCGGGATCTAGCCACCTCCCCAAGCCTCTCAATCCCGCCCATCAGGGAGGGAATAGGCAGTGACACTGTACAGCTTGCAAAAATCATTCATGCCGGGGCAGCGCCAGCGCCAGCGAGGTGGCTACTTTTTTTTTTTTTTTAATTAAAAAAAAAAAAAAAAAAAAGATTAAAAAAAAAATAAAATCCCAATGGCAGGCGCCCCTCGGTGGCGTGCGCCTGTAGGCAGGTGCCTACTTTGCCTAATGGCAAATCCGGCCCTGGGAGTACACTGGTTCCCCAGACCAGTAACCGGATGAAATATTATACGTATGTATCACTCTGAATACTAAACATGAATGTGCCAGCTACAAGATACCTTCACCATCTGAGTGCCGGAGGGTACGCAATGCATTGCAGAGCCAGGGTGTCGTAGTCTCTGGGATAGGTAAGGGAGGGGTGGAGCAGCAGGTCGGTGAAATGCATGGGGTGGGATCCCTGGCTCTATGTTAGTTCAGTGGAATAGCACAGCATTGGGCAGAGGCATTGCATGGGGTACTGGAAGAGTGCGGGGCAAAGGAAGAAAGCGGGTCAGGAACATTGTACTTAACTACTAGGAAATTTAGCTTCAAAATAAATATAACTGCATTGGTGGGGCTGCAGTGCAGTGCTCTCCTGTTACTGCATTCTGTGTGCCAGATCCGATATCAGATATAGAACATAGGACCCAGTAACAGGAGAGCACTGCGGCTGAAGGTGTGAGCTGTCAATATGGAGTGAGACACAGTTATTACCCTTCAAGTGCCAGAGAGGTCTGCAACACTTTGCAATGATTTGCGGACCTCTCTGGCACTCGGTAGGTTAAGGCACAGATGGAGACATACATTGATATGTATACACTGAATGTAGCAATCTATTTGGCGACCTTTAAGCATGCAACATCACAAGGTCGCTCTTCTGATTGGGGGCGGCATTCTGATGTCACACTTTTGATTACGCCAATATTTTTAACGCACAGTTGTGATGGTCGCCCAATAGGTGGAAACCTATTGGGCGACCATCAGGTGGCAACATTTTAATAGGATATTTGTTTGCACTGGGCCCCAGATTTCTGATGGCAAACCAGGCTACATGTGTGGTTCCTTAATCCAAAAAGAGGTCACATAACTGCTATACCATTGTTGGACCAACAGGTGGAAAAAGGGGTTTAAATTCTTGAGATTAAGAACTTGATAAAATGTGTGTGTGTAAGGGGGAGAAAATTGTCAGGGAAATATAGTAATTATGTGATTTAGGGCCAAAATAAATTGTGTGCGTGGAGTGTTAGGACTGTAAATCCCATGCTCTGGAGCCATGAAAAAGCTTACTGTAACCACAAGGTATCCAGGAGAACTACTTAAATAAGTCTTTCATTAACGATAAGATTTCCTATCTTGATAAGACCCTTTCTCCAGGGAAGAATGCTTAACAACGGAACGGAAGGAAGAAGAAGACTTTTACAGCCTCGTTCTTGCAGTTATACTAAGTTATCTCTCTAGTTAAAAAGCATTTCACACAAACAGCAAAAAACAACAATTCTTACATGTGTTATCTGCTACCCATGTTCTCAATCGAAGGCCTTACTAAGAAAGACTGTTTGGATAATTGATCTTGCAGCATATCAGACCAGTCAGCTAATGTTTTGGCTATTAACTTTCCCATGATTTTGCTAGCAGAGGTCTATGGTTAAAGGGGAACTACCACCCCACACAATCTTTAGCTTCTCTAAGTCCCCATCTCGAGACTAGATGCTTAGTAGCGCTAGTCGCCAGAATAATTACCTTATTTAATAGATTTCTGCTCTCTACCCCGGCTGACAGGCAGGACGGAGCGCAGACATCTTGCCATTGTGACGTCCGTGCGCCTGTGCTGTCAGTCCCAGCCGGGTCTAGTAGGCGTTGATAGGAACCATTTGGCTCCGGCTGGGACTGACAGCGCAGGCGTATGGACATCACAATGGCAAGATGTCCGCGCTCCGTCCTGCCTGTCACCCATGGAAGAGAGCAGAAATCTATTAAATAAGGTAATTATTCTGGCGACTAGCGCTACTAAGCAGCTAGTCACCAGATGGGGACTTAGTGAAGCTTAAGATTGTGTCAGGTGGTAGTTCCGCTTTAAAGGTGTCTGGTGTTTTACCAGGAGAGTCTTCTTACCACTGTCCATCCACATCTTCAAATCCCTGGACACATCCATTAAATCAAGGAAGGGCAATCAAGTTGTCCAACTGTTATAAATCAGAACCACATGTAATACTAATGGTTGCTACTAATTGTCAGGCTTGAAACAAATGTATAATATATATGCACTCACCTAGCCAAAAAGGCTTTGCAGGTCCGGAGCTGCCCCCTACAGCCCCGGCTAGGGCTTCAACAAACGAGAAGACGACCTGGTAAGGAGCGCTCGACGGACCCGCCACACTCAGGAACATCCAAAGACTCCACACAGCGATAAAAAATATATCCAATTTTTATTGCAAAAGATACAAAAACTAGTAAAAACACCGTATGGAGAATATGGAAAACAAAATGGAGACACGATAGCTACACAAAGCGCCTAACGCGTTTCATGTAAGATTACATTTAATCATAGGCTCACTGTGTAAAATACAAAGGTTACCTTTATAGTCAGTGAATCAGGTGTTTCAATTACCACTCCATAGACCAAACTACGATATCACATCTGATTCAAAAACCAATCCCAAATCTGAAAATGGTATCTACCCAGTTCCAGGGATGTTAACCCTTTCTATCCCACATTTGAAAGAAAATAACTGACATATAGACAGAAATAACAAAAAACATATATACAATACTTGTGAATGTGTCTCATGCTAAATAAGACATAGACATACATATAGATATTATAAATTACAATAGTGCCCCTAAATAGACACAGAAAAATGTCAAATCGCATGATGACCTCATTCACATATATTGAGACTCAATAGACATAGGAATAAATATACATAAAAAATGTATTAACACTTAGTACAAATACAAAACTACCTATGTATAAATAAGCTGACATCATGTTCAGAATTTAACCCAAAGGGTTTCCGAGTACAAAGAAACAAAATCCATCTAACCTCCGCTTTATCTAATGTGATGTAAATATCACCACCTCTCTCATGTGATGTGATACGTTCTATACCCTGAAAGGAGAACATATTAATGTTCCCTTCCGAGCAATCCATGAAATGTTTGCCCACTGGTTTAGTGATATCTATATTTTTAACTGCGAGAATATGTTCCGGACCTGCAAAGCCTTTTTGGCTAGGTGAGTGCATATATATTATACATTTGTTTCAAGCCTGACAATTAGTAGCAACCATTAGTATTACATGTGGTTCTGGTTTATGGCGTTAACTTTGGTTGGCTCCCTCTATAACGAGGTTTACTTATCAGGCAACACTCACCTTAAGGAACTCCAACCATTATCATAGTATATATTAGCTATCTTTTGAAGTGCGGTTGTAGCATATATAGATAATGGAAGGACAATTAGACGAAGTGGTTTCACATGTTGGATCGCAAATTGAAGACATATCCGATATATTTTTATTACAATCACAGCGCATGCAGCGAGCACAGCAAGTGTTTTCATTGGAAACCCCCTATACAGGGGATGTATTATTTGATCTGGATATGTCATATTCTAAATTGGAGGAAACGATGACTAAAGAAGTAAAAACATGGTGGGATATAACTACCCTAGAGAAATATATAGCCAATAAAATGATACCTACAGGTTTACGGATTATGAAATTTCCCACTTTTGCACATGATGAGGGTGACTTTATGACAGAATGGCATACAATTTTGAATGATTGCTCCATACGGCTAATGGAATTAATTTTGAAATTTAAACAAGGAACTTACACTATTTTGAGGAAGGATTTGGAGTCACTACAAGTACACTTAAAGGCAAATAGTGAGATCGATAGATTTACTTCCTTCAACAATGATATGAAAACTAAGATTCAGAAATTGGAGCATAATATCACCCTCATCAAATCGAGGAAATTTGTCAGGGATTCTGAGGATTATGATAAGAACAGGGTTTATACGTGGCCCCAAGAGAGGAGGATTAGAAGAAATACTTTTAGGAAAGAATCCTCTAACAAATCAATATTGAGATCTGACAAACAAGATAAATGTGTCAGTTTTACTAGTGTAGACAGTGATACTGTCGAACAGAGTCCTGCCTCTACCTTTTCTTTCCAACAGGATGAAAGAATAAGTGTTTCAAATGAAGTCTTTATGGACTCTTCCCGTAGTGGTTCTGAGGTATCAAAAAACCGGGGAGCAAGATGGGGTATGACGTCAGCACGGCAGAGTTTCAAGGAATCGTCACGGCAACAACCCCGGAGGAATTATCCACAGTCCCATCTAAATCAAGGCACACGATGAGGGGGTCCAAGGGGAAGAGGAGGAACAAGACGACACGTGAGGGGTCGTGGCAGGCAGTATTGAATGTGTCTGCTAGAGTTTTAACCCCAGTACAATTGGACGTATTATCCAAAGGTTTGGGGTTTGCTCCAAAGAAACATTTTGATCTGTTAAATACCATCATAGAGGTTAATCAATTTGTGAGGAAACTTACTTTGAAAAAGTTTTTTGTACAGGAAGATGATTCGTCCATAGAGACTAATAATGTATTGTCCTCAATGGATGGTAAAGATCATTTAGGCGAACCTTCGGCCCTATATTCTGTGGAATTTGCCCCAGGTTTAGGTTCTGCTAATTTTGGTTATTTTTCTAATCAATGTGCTGTGTATGATTTGGAATGTCTACAAAGAGAGAGTCACTCTCATGGACTGAAATGTGTTGGGGTTGAATCGGTGAATAAAGATAATTGGAAGATCTCCTCCACTAGTTTTTACCCTATACAATGTAGAGGATCTATTATAGATTTATTTCAGTCACTTGTGGAACAGGAGCTGATGGATCTGTATAGTGGTATCGGCACTGGCCCTGCCCGCACCCCTGATAACCTTACTACAGCTGAGAGAAAAGCTATACGAGAGATTAAAAGTGATACTAGTATAGTTGTGAGGAGTGCGGACAAGGGCGGCTGTGTTGTTGTTATGGATGCTACAGATTACCATCAAGAATCTCTAAGACAGTTGGGGGATAGCGAATCTTATCTGGTGTTGAAAAGAGACCCCACTAAAGCTTTTTTGAAAATATTGAAACATTTAGTGGATGAGGGTTTGTCTTTGGGCATTTTGAATCGGAAGGAGGCTGATTTTATTTTGGTTCAACATCCGTGTATAACTATCTTCCATCATATGCCGAAGATACATAAACCGGAGAGGCCATTTGTAGGGAGACCTATAGTCTCTGGTATTGGCTCTTTAAATGAACATCTTTCACAGGTTGTCGACTCTTATCTCCAACCTTTGGTGTTAAGGTTGCAGAGCTATACCAGAGACTCAGGACATTTATTGTCTAAGTTGGCACAGATTCAAGTGGAGGAGAGTTGTGTTTGGGGTTCTCTAGATGTGAGTTCTCTTTACACAACTATTCCACACAATAAAGGTCTGGAAGCAGTTCATTTCCATCTTATTACTTATAGCTCATATTCTGATGATCTTGTGCAATTTTTGATGTCATCTATACATTATCTACTTCAACATAATTATTTTAAATATGATAATGTTTTTTATCTTCAGAAGCGGGGCACTTCGATGGGGGCAAAATTTGCCCCATCGTATACCAATTTATATATGGGCTTATTTGAGGAGCAATTCATTTATAGCTCCGATAATTGTTTTCGTGAGTATATTTTAACATATCATCGCTATATTGATGATTTGCTCCTCATTTGGACCGGCACTAGGATACATTTTGAGGCATTTGTGCAGTTTCTCAACACTAATGATTTGGGATTGAAGTTCACTAGTGAATTTCAAGTGAGTGAAATAGCATTTCTTGATCTTAAGTTATTTTTTGGCTCCACACAAATTGAGTCTACTATCTATCGAAAACCTTGTGCGGGTAATACATTATTGCATGCGCAATCCGGTCATCCCAAACATACTATACGCGCCATCCCTATTGGTCAGTTTTTAAGAGTCCGCAGGAATTGTTCCAGGGAGTTGGATTTCCAACGGGAATCAGTGGACCTTAAGGAACGCTTTACCAGTAGAGGCTATACAGCCAGCATAGTGGATCGTGCGTATAGAAGGGCTAAATCCACTGATCGCATGTCACTCATACAAGGACAGATGAGGAGTAGCTCAAATAAAAGAAAAAACTATGGTAACATTCCTGTGTTCGTTACAGATTATAGTTCAGAATTTAATTGTATTAAAGGTATTATTAACAAATACATGCCCATTTTATGGGGTGATAATTTGTTAAAGTCGCATTTGGGACAAGGTTGCCATTTTGTCGCTAGAAAGGCTCCAACTCTAGGAAATATTCTTTCTCCTAGTCTTTTTAGGTCAACGAGTAGACCAGTACCCACTTGGTTAAATACCGTGGGAATGTATAAGTGTGGAGCTAGGAAATGCCTAACATGTTCATTGGTGAATGAAAGCAGGACCTTTTCTAGTTCGGCAAATGGTAAGTCTTTTACCATGAGACAATATATAAATTGCAGAACTAGTTTTGTGATATATTTAATTACTTGCCTGAGATGTTCTAAACAATATGTAGGTCGCACTATTCGACCGTTGAAAGATCGTATAAGGGAACATATTCTCGCAGTTAAAAATAAAGATATCACTAAACCAGTGGGCAAACATTTCATGGATTGCTCGGAAGGGAACATTAATATGTTCTCCTTTCAGGGCATAGAACGTATCACATCACATGAGAGAGGTGGTGATATTCACATCACATTAGATAAAGCGGAGGTTAGATGGATTTTGTTTCTTTGTACTCGGAAACCCTTTGGGTTAAATTCTGAACATGATGTCAGCTTATTTATACATAGGTAGTTTTGTATTTGTACTAAGTGTTAATACATTTTTTATGTATATTTATTCCTATGTCTATTGAGTCTCAATATATGTGAATGAGGTCATCATGCGATTTGACATTTTTCTGTGTCTATTTAGGGGCACTATTGTAATTTATAATATCTATATGTATGTCTATGTCTTATTTAGCATGAGACACATTCACAAGTATTGTATATATGTTTTTTGTTATTTCTGTCTATATGTCAGTTATTTTCTTTCAAATGTGGGATAGAAAGGGTTAACATCCCTGGAACTGGGTAGATACCATTTTCAGCTTTGGGATTGGTTTTTGAATCAGATGTGATATCGTAGTTTGATCTATGGAGTGGTAATTGAAACACCTGATTCACTGACTATAAAGGTAACCTTTGTATTTTACACAGTGAGCCTATGATTAAATGTAATCTTACATGAAACGCGTTAGGCGCTTTGTGTAGCTATCGTGTCTCCATTATGTTTTCCATATTCTCCATACGGTGTTTTTACTAGTTTTTGTATCTTTTGCAATAAAAATTGGATATATTTTTTATCGCTGTGTGGAGTCTTTGGATGTTCCTGAGCGTGGCGGGTCCGTCGAGCGCTCCTTACCAGGTCGTCTTCTCAACTGTTATAAATGTCTAATTCAAATCATTCACTAATATTTGATTCATCAGATAGTTTAAAGGGATATTAGTGGATCTTATTTAAAAATGTGCATCTTGTAGCTATTTAAAAGATAAATTAAACGAGGCAAGTGCTATCTCACAAAACTTTATGGTTTGAGAGATAATCGTAGTTAAAGTTACCCCCCTCCATCCCCTTTCCATGACGTCAGCGCTCTAGCTGACTACAGGGGAATCTGGTCCTGGGACCGGTGGAGGCTCTTCAGCAGAGCCGAGATCGCATTATTGAAAAAGAGATCCTTCAGTGGAAAGGTCTAAAAAGTGTGCTTGGTTTGAAAGTACACTTTGTAGACCGTTCCAGTGAAAGATTTATTTTTTAATAATGCGACCTTGGCTCTGCTGAAGAGCCTTCACTTGTAATATAGTACAAAGATGTGCAGTAATAAAACTGGTGCTCACCATTCTACTGAAGCACCGGTTGACAGAACCAACAACCGGTATATCAAGCAGGGATTTACTAATACACCCTGCTCCGGATATACACCTCTAGAGATAAAATATATATATATATATATATATATATATATATATATATATATATATATATATATATAAGTAAATGTAACTTAATAGCGTATGGAGCCCAAAAAAGCTCAACGTGTTTCGAAGCGATATCTTCTTCATCAAAAACAAGATGGGCTACAGTCACGTTACAAACTTTCAATTCTACAATAGTCTCTGGTAAAGTAAGGATATTAATGCATTGTGCAAATAAAGATTCTACTAACCTGGGATATCGATCAGATCATCTTAATCTTTTGGGGAACTAAACCAATTAACAGCATCAGAGAATGAGATCTTTAGACACTGGAGTAAATGAACTGATTCCATAGTAAAAGAGCAGAAATCTAACCTCATTCCCTGCAACTGCCCAGATTCATTTTACTAAACTATGTACGCCAGATTTCTGCAATTTGCACAAACGGAGGAGAAGTGGGCAGGGGGCTGTCTGTGGGTATCCGGGGGAGGTCTTTTTCCTCTACGTCTAAATTAATCCCTTAAGGACCAGTGATGTGCCAGGACTGTCACAGTTTGTTTTCCCCTTAAAGGGATAGTAATGTTTCATAATAAAAGCAGCTCCAGTTAATCATCACAGTATTTAGACTTTGGAGAGTGTTATTTCAATTCTGTCAGAGTTGTAGTTCAAGAGTAATTCAATGACAAAGTATCCCCCTCCCGCCCCTTTTACTGATGTAACACTGTTCAGCCAGATCAGAAGGGAGGTGCCCAGGTAGACTGCAGAGAGGGACAATATTCAATTAAGATAAGGGAAAAACCTGAAAAACTTGTCAAGGGGGGCAGGGCTTTCATTGTTCTCATAGGAAGAAGATTGTCCCCTGCTGTTATCTGTCTGGTCTATGGACTGGATTCCACATCTGAGAAGAGATGGCTTACACTAGGTAAAAGGGGTGGGAGGTGAAATTTTGCTTGTGAATATCTCTCAAACCATAAAGGTTTGAGAGATAAGATTTATTTCCTTCTTCAAGTTTTTTAATGACTACAAAATAAAATTAAGATAAAACAAAGTTTTACTATCCCTTTAAAGGGATAGTAATGGCTGATTTTACCAAAATTTAATTTAGTAGATATTAAAAAGTGTGCTTGCAAACCAGGCACACTTCACTGTACCGCTGGTCGAGAAGGGCTTAAAACAATGTACTACTTAAGGTGAAGCGGAAATAGGCCAATATTTACTAAAGCAAACTGGAGTTATTCTGGAGTAAAACAACCGTCCCTCTCTGTGATCCATCTGGACAGTCTTGCTGCTCTGAGGTGAGCAGTGTTACATCAGTAAAAAGGGCGGGAGGGGGATATTTTATCATTCAATTACTCTTGTACTACAACTCTGACAATATTGAAATAACACTCTCCATGGCCAAAATACTATGAACATTAATCGGAGCTGCTTTTATTGTGTTACATTACTATCCCTTTAAGCAGTGGGTATATTTATAAAGTACTATGTTAATTGGATAGAGAAGACAGGGGTCACATCTGTACAAGTATTCCTCTTCATGTAACCACACACAGGACCTAGACGCAGTCACATTCCAGAAAAAGAACAACTAGCTCTGCGCAATGAACCTATAAATGTCTAAAATAAATACGAAATAAATAAATAAATATAAAATACCAAAGATATTGCTATATCGTAAAAATACCCAACACAACACTTCTAAATTGTCAATAATCAGATGATATTGGAAAGAACACACCTTTATATAACGTTACTGTAGAGAACAATCTCTCGAATGTCAAACTGGGGAAAAATCCGCTGGTTCACTGGTAACTGCAGACCTGTGCAGCTAATCCACATTAGTAGTCTTGTAAGCTACTGTCCAATGAAATATGTCGAAATAATGTAGCAGCGCTCTGGATACTCCGTTTTCCATGTTCCGGAACATCAATAAACATATAAAAATAAAAAGATCTACGAGTCTAAGATCTACAAATAAATATATAAAAACAAATGCGCACTCACTAGATAGAAAAAAATCAAACAACATTCGGGGTCCCAAGGCCCCCTGGTAGTCACAAAACCACCCTCTCCTTCTGGTAGTGTAGTCCAATAGAAAATCCTTCAAGTCCACTCTTAATTCCGATGGATATTCACCGTCCACAATAAATCAGCCCGATATATGTAGAAGAACAGTTCTTATAACTAATAGAAACATTCTACATCGGTGTGGTACTGAGACAGAACAGATCACATAAATCCTAGAACAGAAGGGGGGGACGTGGGGCCGGGACCAACACTGTATAGAGGCACACTTGACTACACAAGCCAAACGCGTTTTCGTCTGCGTTCTGCCAGCTTCTTCAAGGTTAATTAGTAGTAAACGCTATAGAGGCACACTTGACTACAATAGCCAAATGCGTTTTTGTCGGCGTTCTGCCAGCTTCTTCAAAGCTAATTAGCAGTCACATTCCAGTTTCATCCAGGATTCTCTGAAAATGCAGGAGCACGGTCATACCTCTCTATAGGAGAATTTTTTCACTTCTCTGAATATAAGCACACAATCTGATACATCTTGGTCTAGGGATCACTCATTAGATAGACACATCTTTTCTTCAAGTTTATTGTTTTTACAAATCGTTTTGCTGTAGGAATGTCTTATTTCACATAATGTAAGAAAACAGAAAGATGATATGTATAGTTTTACACTCCCGCCACCTGTACAATGTCCACTGATTCCAGTGGGGTATCATTTTAATCAGGAAGGGTCTAGCTACCTATCCTAATATGAAATTCCATTCTAATATATATATATTTTTTTTCTTTTTACATTTTCATTAAACAAAAAACACTTGGGGAGAAGCACTAAAGGGAAATTAGGGGCAAGGATGGCTATATGGTGGCCAATTAATGTTGATCATATATGGTCTGTGACAGGGGTACACGGGTTACTATTTGGTAGGCCGAGGGTTAAGAGATATATCCAGCCAGACAAAAAGATAATAAATTGCATTATTAGAGAGGTCACGGCACACAAACATAGGACAACAATTACAGGCAAACAAACAGGGGTAAAACAAAAACTACACACTTCTGCTGTTCTCTTCCTGGTTGCACAGATTTCCAGGGGTTACATATAATACTCACAGCCCATTTTAGCTTAATGCTGGAGCTTACACATAGTCCCACCAGAGGCAAGAGTGAGCATCCTGCCCACTACACAAGCTGCTGGATTACGTGAAGGTTCTTTGTATCTTTTAGTCCTGACAGAGGAGTTGGGAAAGGCATCCTGATAGATTATCCCCTGACACTTTCTTTAGTTTTGGGCCACAGCCACCGAAGTTTAGCTTCCTGGTCACAATCCTTGTGGTGGGAACATCAGCGCACTACTGAAAAGGGGACCTGGCCACTACAGTGCCCGCTCATTCTAACTCTTCCAATGAGGGCACGAACCAGTCCCAGTTTCTCCAGTACTCCTTTAGAAAGCACCTGAACCAGTCCAACTCCAGACTGGCCCCAGGCCACCCCCATCCATGCTGGGGAGAGGCTCTCTCCTGCTCCTACATTCTTATATCTGACTCTATCTCTCTCTTAGACTTTTTTTCTACCCCCCCTACAGGATGTGATGTCACAGTTCCCATCTACCAGGTCTGTTCTGCTTGGCCTGATGTGAGGGGGAAGATACACACATTCCACACACAGATTTGCCTTACTGCCCCTCTATATGACCAACACTGGCTATCTCATAACACAATCTCTGGGTTGAGCTAGATTGGATGGCACCATCCCTCTGTACATCATACACACTAACCAACCCATTCACTGCTGGTAACTGGACAACACTCTCTAATGCATGCACACAGGGGACATTAATGTTTCAAGAATGGGAATGTATGTTAAGACAATGGCGATCACTGAAAACAAACACATTTCGTTCTTGGGGTGACAAACATTCCGTCACATGGTCATTGTGCACTGAGATGGCATCACATCCCTGTGAATCCGGCACAATCTACCAGCATCCACCATGGCACCGACAGGTTTATAGTTGTGCACTACAATTGCTCATTTTCGTATGGAAATATAGGTTCACAAGTGTATGAGGATGTAGAAAATATTGTCCCATCCCAAGCAAGAAGGAGTTAATCAGGGGTTTTGTGTTTCTTAATCAGGGGTTAATGCATTTCTTACAGATTTGTGCATAACATATTTATCCAATTGCTCATAACATGTTTATCAACTGCTTTCTGTTCATTATGTTACATTTTGAAATTCATGCAACACTAATAGAAAATAGGATTTTAGTCTTACCTGTTAAATCTTTTTCTCTTAGTGCATACAGGTTACTGGTAACTTTGGGTAGGCGATCAGCCCCTTTAATAGGCAGGAACAATTCTGAGAAGTGACTGCTGGGTGGAGCCTACCTCCTCTCCTTAGCTTGCAGCTAGCCAATCCCCAACCTGTAAGATTTACAGGCTAACTATTGACTAGGTAGTAAGAAGGTAAAGGAAGACTCCTGTGACCATGAACCCAAAAGGACCCCCACATTCTGCCGCAGGAGCGACAATCATGGTCCCTTGACAGGGTGGGAGACTCGTAACCTGAATGGACTAAGAGAAAAGGATTTAACGGGTAAGACTAAAATCCTATTTTCTCTGTAGTCCAATACAGGTTACTGGTAACTTTGGGATGTCAAACCATTTAAGTTCCCCAGTGCGGGAAGAAAGGTAAGGACCAGGCACAGGCCCCCAAAGTCACCAGAGCACCAATGAACCTACGGATCATAAATAGCTCAACACTAACCGCAAAGTGTCAACGGACACTGAACAGAGGTAAAACAAACCCCATGAACTGAAAGAGTACTGACAGACTAAAGAGATCCTATACAGGCTAGGCTTACAGGCACTAAGCATAGTAGCCACCACACCAGAAGAAAATCCTTTTTCTTCTTCAAAATGGAGGATTCAATCTCCATGCCGTCAAAGCCAGACGATGAACGTCTTCCTTCCAGAGGTAACCCTGTAGAAGAAGGTCCAAACGGGGTGGGGGGGAGTTGAAGAGATTCCACCACTGAGAGGTCCAGAAGCTCCGGAAACCAAGCCTGTCTTGGCCAGTAAGGAGCAATCAGAATGGCTGGGCAGCGATCCAGTATCAGTTTCCAAAATACACTGTTCAAAAGGGGAAGAGTAGGAAAGATGTATGCCAGAGGAAACGTCCACGGGATCAACAAGGCATACACTGCCAGAGCCAGGGAATCCGCCTAGTGAGAGCAGAAAGTTGGCACTTTCCTGTTGTGCCTGGTTGCCATCAGGTCAATGCAAGGAAGACCTCACTGCTAGATGATGAGGTTTAACACCTCTGGATGCAGCTCCCACTCTCCGCTGTCCACCGTGTGCCGACTGAGGAAGTCTGCCAAAACGTGGTCTATGCCAGGAATATGAACTGCGGAAATGGCAGGGACATGCTCCTCTGCCCATGATAAAATGGCCTTGACCTCTAGCCAACCTGTGAGACTTTTTGTGCCACCTTGCTTGTTGATGTAGGCTACCGCTGTGGCATTGTCTGACTGTACCTGACCAAGCAATCCTCCAGTTGCCTGGTCCAGTGTTGTAGGGAATTAAATATCTCCTGAAGCTCCAAGACATTGGTGGGAAGGAGAGGTTCCTCCTGAGACCACCGGCACTGAACACTCAAATGCCCCAGCACCGCTCCCCATCCGGAGAGGCTGGCATCCGTCGTCACTGTGGTCCAGAAGGGCACCAGGAAGGGTATGCCTTTCAGGAGATTGTTCATGTTGAGCCACCACGAAAGGCTCTGCTCCACTTGAAGAGGAAGAGATAGGGATCTCTCCAGGAGATCTGGACGGCCCCTGCATGCCAGGATTAGAAACCTCTGAAGTTCCCTGGTGTGAGCCATGGCAAACGGAACTGCTTCTATGGTGGAAATGAACTTTCCCACCAAGGATACCACTTCTTGGCTGGAACCGGATCCTGAGAAAGGATAGAATGAATCTTCAGTGCTACCTGATGAGCCACTTTGCCCGTGAGGAATACCATCCCTCTCTGAGTGTCGAAGAGGAGGCCCAAAAAGACCATCCTCTGGGAAAGAACAAGGTCTGACTTGTACAAATTGATGATCCACCCATAATGGGAGAGAACATGAATGCAGTCCTGCACCTTCTGGTGAAGGAGTTCTGGAGAAGATGCCTTCAGAAGGAGGTCGTCCATATACGGAGTCACTCTGATGCCGTTCTGAAGTAGGATAGAGATCAATGCTCCCAGGACTCTGTTGAAGACTTGAGGAGCCGTGGTCAGGCCAAGGGGAGGGCAGAGAACTGGAAATGCCCTCGGTCACAGGCAAAGCGGAGATACTGCTGACTCTATGGATGAATGGTGATGTGCAGATAGGCATCTTGAAGATCCTGAGAGGCCAGAAATTCCCCAGAAGACATAGCTGCTATCACTGTGCGCAGAGACTCCTGGCAGTATTGGGACCTGACCATAAAGGAGTTGAGATCCTTCAGATCCAAAATCGGACGACAGCCCCCGTCCTTCTTGGAAACCACAAAGAGGTTGGAGTAGAATCCAAATCCCCACTCCTGAGGGGAAACCGGCTCCAGGACCAGCTTGTCCAGAAGAGCCTTTATAGCTTCCTCGAAAAGGTGGCACTTTGCTGCCCCCGAGGGAAAATTAGAAGAAGCAAATGTCCTGGGAGGAGAAAGAGAGGTGAAGGGAATCCTGTACCCTGTAGCCACCACCTGTAAAACCCACGGGTCAGCCACAAAGGCCTGCCAAGCCGAGTGGTAGTGGTGTAAGCGGCCACCTACCTGTGGGTGGGGACCCGGGTTCGGCAACTCATGCAGAAGGAGGTTTGGAAGCCTTGGGCTTTGCGGAGGACTTGGATCTCCATTGCTGCTTAGGCTAGGATGAGGAGAGTGGAGCCTGAGGGACCGTCTGGGTAGCTTAGCGCGAGTCTGCTTGAAAGGGATGAAAAAGCCGATTCCTTTTGACAGGCGCCTTCTTCCTCAGGACCACTGGCAGGTGAGTACTCTTCCCTCCAGTGGCCTCGTTGATGAAATCCTTGAGCTCAGGCCCAAATAGGGAAGAGCCCTGAAAAAGCAAAGACAGGTGAGCCTTCTTGGAAGCCATGTCAGCAGACCAGATCTTGAGCCAAAGAGCACGTCAGGCTACTACAGACATGGTAGATGCCCTGGATATCATACTTAAAGAGTCAAACAGGGCAGCAGAGACATAAAGCCAAGCCTCAGCAATGTTAGCGAGAAGTCATAACATGTCAGAAGTAGGGGCACCCTGACAGACAGCAGAAGTGAGCTGTTCAGTCCAAACAGCCACAGCCCTATTTACCCATGCAGCAGCAAAGGCAGGACGGAGGGCAGAGCCCGCCATTTCAAAAATAGCCTTGAAAGAAGTCTCAAGCTTCTTATCAGTCCAGTCTTTGAGAGCAGAGGCGTCAGCCACCAGTAAAGCAGTGGACTTAGAAAGCCTGGACACTGGGGCATCCACTTTGGGGGGATGGACTCACTGCGTGACGGCCGTTTCAGAGAACGGGTAAAGTTTAGCAAACTTCCTAGACACAGATGGTTTCTTGTCTGGAAACTTCCATTCCTCTGACGCCAAGCGGTCAAGAGTGGGGTTAGGTGGAAAACAAGCATGGGGCCTAACAGGCTCCTGAAACATATCAGAGGGGTCATAGGACTCCTCCTGCACCAAGGGAATGTTCAGGGTGGACAACACAGCCCTGATCAGTCCCTCAGCCAATGGAATGGGGTTTGCCTCAAAGGGGTCCCCAAAAAACTGAGATAAAGGAACAGCTGAAAAGTCATCATCAGAGTCCACCAACATTTCCTCCTCAGAGGAGTCAGACACATCAAGTACACCCGGCAGTTTAGGCAGGGAAGATCTGATAGGGGCAGGGTTCTGCCATGAGTGGAAGACCCCTGTAAAGTGGATGGAAGGAGTTGTAAGGTGGACCGGAAGTCCCTGGTAGTAGCCTTAAACTCTTGCATCCAAACTGGCTCTAATGCATGGCTGGAGATCCCTGCAGGGGATTCAGGGGCAGCAGCGCATGCTGGGCAAACATGACCTAAGTATTCTCTAGGTAACCCTGAGTGACATGAGGAGCAATGGGAGATACAGACACCCCAGTATCCTTAGTCTTAGGTTTAGCCCCAGAGTCTAACGGAGCAGACATTCTCGCAGAGTCAAGCGGTCAAATTATCAAAACACCCACAAAACAGTGTGTATGATAAATAAATGTACCCCAGGAACGCTAAATAAGACTTATATGGTAGGCAAAGGGTTAAACGGAGGAGGAGAGAAGGAGAGTCCAAGCCCTGCGTAGGATACTCGATCTGCGAATACACAAAATGGCTGCTGCAATGGAAGCCAATCGGAAATGAGCATGCGAAGCGGGCACTTATGGGAAACGTAGCTTTGCTAATGGAGTACCTCAACAGTGCCCGAAGACCCCTAAAGCCCCCAACATCCAAGGAACATTGACCGGATAACAGAGCAAGGGCAAACCCTACATGGAGCAGTTGCAGAGATATGTCCCAAACTGTAAAGTCCCATAGAAGTGAATGGAGCAATGGCATCTATGCGGTAAATGTGCACCTTGGAACATAAAGTTAACGAGGTGAATACCAAAACATAAAACCACTCAAAAGCCCACTACAATTAAACAGTAGACCCAATAAACACTGGTCCCAGTAGGGAAAGTGTCCAAAGCACACTCAAAACATGCTCACCAGCAACAAAAGGGTTAAGTTATCACAGAAACTTGCTCCAAACACCTGACAGACATACAGAATAAACCCAATGAGTGCATGAGTACGTGAGTACGTAATAGGAACTCCAATATAGACCCCTGTGCAGAGGGGAAGCATGGGGTGCTCACCTTTTTCAGCTGGTCTTCTGTCTTCAGATTACCATATATCAAGAAGAATCCTCAGTGGGCAAATCCTGGGGAAAGAACTTGCAGCCAAGATTTTCCACAAAAGCACCTGGTAAACTGAGTTATCCACTTTTGGGTGGTGGGAATTGTCAGTGATGGTAATCCGCCTAATGGTGGTATCCCATTTGTAACAGAAAAAATAATAAAAAAAGCTAAAACTATAGCAAAACTGTTCTCTTGCCTTGTGTTTTCACCAAGGAACAAATCTTACTGGTTGGGGATTGGCTAGCTGCAAGGAGGTAGGCTCCACCCAGCAGTCACTTCTCACAATTGTTCCTGCCTATTAAAGGGGCTGATCGCCTACCCAAAGTTACCAGTAACCTGTATTGGATGATAGAGAAATGTGTTTATACATTAGCCTGCATAAAATAAAATACTTTAGTCTTGTTTTAAATAATTTAATCACTTATGCACAGAGGTGTCAGTTGGTCATGAAATAACCTAAAAATTCACGGTAATGCCCTGCTCACCAACTACACCCTCACAACACCACCTGTACTATTCCCTCTCAGTCCCCTCTATGTAATGAGCGCACTATTCCGAGCACTGTGGCGTGTGTTCAGACCTGGATATGATACATTAATATGCTAATGATTAGAACATTTGCAGTTGTTTAACACATGAAAAGAACGTTCATTGTGTCGTTTCCTATACCACCTTTCCACCACACTCTTTCCCTGCATATTTATCAGCAGTCTTTTGGCACTTTGCAAAACTCATTAAAAAAATAATAATCTTACACTGAAGCAGACAGCATTGTGCAGTAAAGGGAGGATCGCCGCTAGTCTGGCCTTGCAGAGCAATTCATTACTATTAAGTCAATGCTTCCTCCACCTTCTGTTCCAGATTAATATATTAAAGCAAAAACATACAGGTGATTACAACTTCGATCAGACGCTTAAGTCAGTCATAAGGCCTTATGTTTAAAGGGATAGCAATACTTTGATTAAACTGCAGCTCCGAGTCTTATGTATGTATTTTAAAGGGATAGTAATGTTTAATTTTAAGTTTCTTTAATATTGTAGGCATTAAAAAGAATAATAAATAATCAGTGTAAATCTTGTCTCTCAATCCTTTATGGTTTGAGAGATATAACTGGTTAAAGTTCCCCCCTCCAGGCTGTTTCAGAGAAGTCAGCGCAATAGCTGACAGCAGAACATTCCGGTCATTTGACTGGACGGCGGCTCTTCAGCAGAGCCGAAATTGCGCTATTGAGAAATAAATACTTCATTGGTTTGCAAGCACACTTTGAAGACCTTTCCAATGAAGTATTTATTTCTAAATAGCACGATTTCAGCTCTGCTGAAGAACCGCCATCCAGTCAAATGACCGGAATGTTCTGCTGTCAGCTATTGCGCTGACTTCTCTGAAACAGCCTGGAGGGGGGAACTTTAGCCAGTTATATCTCTCAAACCACAAAGGTTTGAGAGACAAGACTTACATCAATGTAATTCTTTATTTAATGCCTACAATATAAAACACACTTAAAATTAAACATTACTATCCCTTTAAAGGGATAGTAATACTTCGTTTTAACTTTATTTTATTTTGTAGGCATTAAAAAAACATGAAGAATGATATAAGTCTTATCTCTCAAACCTTTATGGTTTATGAGATATTCACAAACAAAGTTTCCCCCTCCCGCCCCTTTTACCTAGTGTAAGCCATCTCTTCTCAGATGTGGATCTGGTTGTTTAAACCCCTTGAACATGGCTTAACCCTTTCGAGTGCCAAAGAAGTATCCAATGTGTTGCCTTGCAAAGCACTGGATACCCTTCTGGCAGGTTAAAAATATCGGAGGCTCCTGGTGGAACTGTGAATGGAGATCCCTACTGAAGTAAGTTTAATCTTCCTTACACCTCCAAAGCACCTCTTTGAGACCTGAAACCCTCTGTCCCTCTTTCCCACCCTGGTGTCCCTGTGTTTAGGAGATCAGACTGTGTGGTGTGTGTATATAAGTGTATCACCCTGGTGTCCCTGTGTTTAGGAGATCAGACTGTGTGGTGTGTATATAAGTGTATCACCCTGGTGTCCCTGTGTTCAGGAGATCAGACTGTGTGGTGTGTATAGAAGTGTATCACCCTGGTGTCCCTGTGTTTAGGAGATCAGACTGTGTGGTGTGTATAGAAGTGTATCACCCTGGTGTCCCTGTGTTTAGGAGATCAGACTGTGTGGTGTGTATATAAGTGTATCACACTGGTGTCCCTGTGTTTAGGAGATCAGACTGTGTGGTGTGTGTATAGAAGTGTATCACCCTGGTGTCTCTGTGTTTAGGAGATCAGACTGTGTGGTGTGTATATAAGTGTATCACCCTGGTGTCCCTGTGTTTAGGAGATCAGACTGTATGGTGTGTATAGAAGTGTATCACCCTGGTGTCCTTGTGTTTAGGAGATCAGACTGTGTGGTGTGTATATAAGTGTATCACACTGGTGTCCCTGTGTTTAGGAGATCAGACTGTGTGGTGTGTATATAAGTGTATCACCCTGGTGTCCCTGTGTTTAGGAGATCAGACTGTGTGATGTGTATATAAGTGTATCACCCTGGTGTCCCTGTGTTTAGGAGATCAGACTGTGTGGTGTGTATATAAGTGTATCACCCTGGTGTCCCTGTGTTTAGGAGATCAGACTGTGCGGTGTGTATAGAAGTGTATCACCCTGGTGTCCCTGTGTTTAGGAGATCAGACTGTGTGGTGTGTATAGAAGTGTATCACCCTGGTGTCCCTGTGTTTAGGAGATCAGACTGTGTGGTGTGTATAGAAGTGTATCACCCTGGTGTCCCTGTGTTTAGGAGATCAGACTGTGCGGTGTGTATAGAAGTGTATCACCCTGGTGTCCCTGTGTTTAGGAGATCAGATTGTGTGGTGTGTATAGAAGTGTATCACCCTGGTGTCCCTGTGTTTAGGAGATCAGACTGTGTGGTGTGTATATAAATGTATCACCATGGTGTCCCTGTGTTTAGGAGATCAGACTGTGTGGTGTGTATAGAAGTGTATCACCCTGGTGTCCCTGTGTTTAGGAGATCAGACTGTGTGGTGTGTATAGAAGTGTATCACCCTGGTGTCCCTGTGTTTAGGAGATCAGACTGTGTGGTGTGTATAGAAGTGTATCACCCTGGTGTCCCTGTGTTTAGGAGATCAGACTGTGTGGTGTGTATAGAAGTGCATCACCCTGGTGTCCCTGTGTTTAGGAGATCAGACTGTGTGGTGTGTATAGAAGTGTATCACCCTGATGCCCCTGTGTTTAGGAGATCAGACTGTGTGATGTATATAGAAGTGTATCACCCTGGTGTCCCTGTGTTTAGGAGATCAGACTGTGTGATGTGTATATAAGTGCATCACCCTGGTGTCCCTGTGTTTAGGAGATCAGACTGTGTGATGTGTATAGAAGTGTATCACCCTGATGCCCCTGTGTTTAGGAGATCAGACTGTGTGATGTGTATAGAAGTGTATCACCCTGGTGTCCCTGTGTTTAGGAGATCAGACTGTGTGATGTGTATATAAGTGTATCACCCTGATGTCCCTGTGTTTAGGAGATCAGACTGTGTGATGTGTATAGAAGTGTATCACATGGCATCACAGAAATAAAACCCAAATTAATGTTTGTTTAAACTTTAGTATATAAATTATATAAATTGTTTACAAGTATGTGTATTTATAAATTATGTGTAAAATAAAATACTTTGATCTTCCTCTAAATTATTTATTCAGTTACACAAACAGCTGTTAATAGGTCATGAAATAACCTAAAAATTCATAGGGGGAGATGCACTGAGGCTTGATAAAGAGGAGATGGCTTCTCCAGTGGTATCACTTCTCCAGTCCCTATTATTCTATAGAGCCTATCCACCAAGCTCCAAAGCTGGAGAAATCTTAGTGTATAGGCTCCATAGAATAACATAGGAACTGGAGAAGTGATATCACTGGATAAGTCATCTACTCTTTATCACCTTTTTATCATGTCTTAATGTATCTCTGACCAGGTATGGTTAACCCTTTGGCTGCTAGAAAGGTCTCCAAAGCATTGCTTCACACTGGGCGAGATCCGCTAAGCGGTGATAAAGGGGTGATAAGGTGGAGATGACTTCTCCAGTTTCTATGTTATTCTATGGAGCCTATTCATTAACATTTCTTCAGCTCTGAAGATCTTAGTACATAGACCCCATAGAATAACATAGGAAATGGAGAAATGATATCAATGGAGAAGTTTTCACCGCTTTATCCTCTCTTTATCACCAAAGTGATGCTCCACCCACCAACCACGCCAACAGCAGCACCCCTGAAAACAAAAGTGTCCCTCTTTGGCCAGTTGAAATGTTGGGGCGCATGCTTCCTTATCTTTCCCTTCCTGTTTGTTGGAAACACATTCCAGATACAACCCAGGACAACCTCCTGACCATTAAATGGTCTCCTTTTTCTAAGAATGTTGGAAACACAAGGTGAGGCCAACTGAAACAAGAGGTCCCAAGCAAATATCAGGCACACCTATGCATTAACACCTTAAAGGGATAGTAATGTTTCATAATAAAAGCAGCTCTAACTAATGATCATAGTATTTGGACTTTGGAGAGTGTTATATCAATTCTGTCAGAGTTGTAGTTCAAGAGTAATTCAATGACAAAGTATCCCCCTCCCGCCCCTTTTACTGATGTAACACTGTTCAGCCAGATCAGAAGGGAGGTGCCCAGGTAGACTGCAGAGAGGGACAATCTTCAATTAAGATAAGGGAAAAACCTGAAAAACCTGTCAAGGGGGGGCAGGGATTTCATTGTTCTCATAGGAAGAAGATTGTCCCCTGCTGTTATCTGTCTGGTCTATGGACTCATTCCACATCTGAGAAGAGATGGCTTACACTAGGTAAAAGGGGTGGGAGGGGAAACTTTATCATTCAATTACTCTTGAACTCTGACAGTACTGAAATAACACTCTCCACGGTCCGAATACCATGAAGATTAATTGGAGCTGCTGTTTTTGTGAAATATTACTATCCCTTTAATGTAAATTTTCCCATGATGTACATTTACATCCACAGTCCTTAAGGGGTTAAATGCCCACTCCCTAGAAGTCTTGGGTGGTCTCCAGCTCACTGCTTTTCAATGCATGGTACGCCTCTGGTATTTTAGTGGTTAAAAGCATTATTTACATAAATGGCAATTATGGGAATGTGGCAGAGTTGGTTTGCCCCAGAATAAATCTAACTATAAGGCTCAGGGTTTTGGGGGGAAATTTGAACCCCTTTAGGACCAGAAGAGTGTGTGATTCATTTCTCTGCAATGTGTCGCACAGCTCTGTGCTCTTTAAAGAGTTAAAAACATTATTTGGGTTCAGATTCAAATTGCTATTCGCCTGAATTTATTCTATATGTGGATGAATCTTTAAAAAACAACAAAACTGTATTCCATATATATTCCTGTTCTACTAATGCAGGAACTGGCTGCAGGGACATAACCCATCTACCAATACATCACTCCATTTCCGCAGCATTGTTCATTCCCCTTTAACACTCTGGTGGGCCCAGGCACAGCTCACATTAGTGAAACCCATTACATAGTGCTATATGGTTATTACCACTGTATAGGTGTGTTCTGCCTTTATTGAAGGAGCAGCAAAATGGTTTTTTTAGCATGAACTCTGTGGGAGACCTGGGGAGGTTATGCACTAAGGTGTGATAAAGAGGGTATAAAGTGGAGATAACTTCTCCAGTGATATCACTTCTCTAGTTCTCATGTTATTGTATGGAGCCTATGCACTAAGATCTCCAGAGCAGAAGAAATCTTATTGCACTGGCTCCATAGAATAACATAGGAATTGGAGAAGTCATCTCCTCTTTATCACCTTCATATCACACCTTAGTGCATTCTCCCCGTTGAGTCATAAACCATGGCTCGCATTTTAAAGCAATAGTAATAGATACAAAGAAACAGGGCTCCGATTAATGCATATAGCTTTTAGTCCATGTACAGCAGCATATCAATACTAGAAAATTTGTAGTTCAACAGTAATCCTATACAATAATTCGCTAGAATGTTTGTCAGAAGCCATCATGCACAGTAGAGACTGCCCGAACGCACAGAATGCTGGGAGCACAGAATTTTGGGAGGTGTAGGAATGCTGGGAGTTCTGTGCTGGGAGTTCTGTGCTGGGAGTTCTGTGCTGGGAGTTCTGTGCGTTCGGGCAGTCTCTACTGTGCATGACTGCGTTGGCGGCAGGACGCAGAACAGGACCGGCCTCCTAACCCTTTGAGTGCCAGATGGGTACGCAACGCATTGCAAAGGGTTAACATCGCCCGTACCTTGGCCCGTGTACACGGGCTTTTACACTAGTCTAATTATAAATTATCCCCCTCCCACCCCTTTTACCTACGTAATGTTGTCTTTTCTGCAGGTCTGATGGAGCTCATCGAGGGACAATCTTCTGTAAGCTTAGGGAAAATCCTGCCCTCCTTTGTCAAAGGGTGGGCAGGGTTTTCCTTATACTCACTGCATGAAGATTGTTCCTCCGTGTGAGCTGGCCGGTCTGATGCCCGGATTCCACATCTGGGGGGAGGCAGCTAAAAAAGCGGTAACAGGGGCAGAAGGGGTGATACTTTATAATTAATTAGTGATGAACTACAAGGGCTGGATTCTATTGCAGGTGATAAATATTAAAGCGGAACTACCACCCCACACAATGTTAACCTTTACTAAGTCCTCATCTGGCGACTAGCTGCTTAGTAGCGCTAATCGCCAGAATAATTACCTTATTTAATAGATTTCTGCTCTCTTCCATGGGTGACAGGCAGTACGGAGAGTGGACATCTTGCCATTGTGACGTCCGTGCGCCTGCGCTGTCAGTCCCAGCCGGGTCTAGTAGGCATTGCTAGGAGCCATTTGGCTCCGTCTGGGACTGACAGCGCAGGCGCGTGGACGTCACAATGGCAAGATGTCCGCGCTCCGTCCTGCCTGTCAGCCGGGGAAGAGAGCAGAAATCTATTAAATAAGGTAATTATTCTGGCGACTAGCACTACTAAACAGCTAGTCGCCAGATGGGGACTTAGTGAAGCTAAAGATTGTGTCGGGTACTAGTTCCGCTTTAACATCCGTTTTATCAAACGTTTTCCTATTGAAGTCTATGGGGAAAATTGGAGATAAAAGCGGAGATAAAATTAGCACCTGCAATAGAAAATAGCCCCAAATCGACTAGAATTAATACACCTCTCAACATGGACTACAAAATATGCACATTAATTGGAGCGCCATTTATTTGCATCTATTACTAATCTCTTTACGTAAAAGGAACAGTACAATAGTCAAGGCAGTTTACTATAAAAAAAAATCCCACAAAGAAGTTTGAGCTGTAATAGCTTTTCAATGAAAACTCCTGCAGCAGTAGGATTACTCTTATTTTACTCAGTAGGAAATGTTGTATAACATACACATTTTTTCATTAAATCATTAACTGTTACTTTAATATACAAAGCAGCTGGGTAATTTTCAGATTAATCATCATATAGTAAACAGTCATTAAATCACAGCATGGCCATTTTAGTGCATTTCTATTATGCAATACAATGGGGGAGATGTACTAAGGCGTGATAAAGCAGAGATGCCTTCTCCAAGTCCTGTGTTTTTCTATGCAGCCAATGCACTAAGATTCTTCCAGCTCTGGAGATCCTAGTGCACTGGTTCCACAAAACAACACAGGAACTGGAGAAGTGATATCACTGGATATGGCGTGATAAAGAGGTGATAAAGCAGAGATGACTTCTCTAATGAGATCACTTCTCCAGTTCCTATGTTATTCTATTGACCCTATGCACTAAGATCTCCAAGATTTAGGACATGTTAGTGAATTGGCTCCATAGAGTAACATAGGAAATGGAGAAGTGATATCACATCTTTACTTTATCAGGTTTAGTGCATAACCCACAATGTCTCAGTATATAGAGACTTAACCGTTTTAGTGCCATTGGGGTACACAATGTATTGCGGAACAATGCATAGCGTACCCCTCTGGCACTAAAAGGTTTAACTTTATTACAATGTACTGGAAATTAGTGTCAGTTTTAAGTGACTGTTACATTACACAGTGTGTATTATGGTGCATCTGTTTAGATTCTATATACAACTAGTACCGCTGCAGGACAACTTTAGGAGTGCAAAGTGATTATACAGCACTGAATATTCATTATTTATATTCATATATCAGTGCCATTTCAAAGCACATTGATCATTAACAATGCATACGCACACACAGAGCATAAAATGAGCATATAGTTATTAGATACACACAGACTGCAGAACTGAGGACTGTATAATATAATATATTTTAACCCTCTCAGAACAGTATCCCACTGTCCTTAATATGGCTAGAAAATCCTAGTGGCCCCTAAGAAGGGCATATGAGCTACTTTTAATTCAGCATCGGTTTTCCTTTCCCTGCTTATATGCTAGAGACATCGCCATCACATCATGAAGCAATGCGTTGGCGAGATCTCTAGCACATAAGGGGTTATAGGGATAGTAATGATTCACAATTAAAGCAGCTCCAATTAATCATCATAGTATTTGAGCCATGGACAGCATTATGTCAGTACTGTTAGAGTTGTAGTACAAGAGTAATTGAATGATAAAGTATCCCTCTCCCGCCCCTTTTACTGATGTAACACTGCTCACCTCAGAGCAGCAATATGGATCACAGAGAGGGACAATCTTCAGTGAATAAGGAAAAACCTGTCAGGAGGGACAGGGTTTTTTCTTATGATCACAGTAAGAAGATTGTCCCTTGTTGTGATCTGTCCGGTCAAGAGACCAGATTCCTCATCTGAGGGGAGGTGACTTACACTAGGTAAAAGGGGCGGGAGGGGGATACTTTATTATTCAATTACTAGTGAACTATAACTCTGACAGTATTGATATAACACTCTCCATGGCACAAATACTATGAAGATTAACTGGATATCACAGTCTCCCTTAGAGGCCATGATCCTGTGCTTCCTTCCACTGTATGATGTCGGCCAGCACGATTACCGGCTACTTCCGCATTCGTGTGTGACTAGAACAGGCGCGGGTACGTGCACCCGTTTATGGGCCTAGTCTCATTTGCCTAGTTGATTCCCTCCTTCAGCTGCTCCTTTATAAACGCCTCGGGCCTAGTAGTCATGGCCCTTACGTGGTGTTTCCGCTTGCTGCTCTTGTGTATCATTGTGACTCATGCCTCTCTGATTACTTGCTCTGTATATGACCCTGGCTTGTCTGACTACCCACATCAGTTCTGACTTGTGGCTCTGGCTGACTAGCTTGCTCCTTGCAGTCCTCGGCTTGTCTGACTACCCACATAGTTGTGACCGGTGGCTCTGGTTGACTAACTCACTCCATGTAGTCCCCAGCTTGTCTATCTGACCTGTGGCTCTGGCTGACTACTCACTCCATGTATTTCCCAGTGGTCTTACCATTCTCACCTGAGCTACGCTACTCAGTTTTGCTCGCTCCATGTTTCCTCTGGTTGCGATTTCTGTTTTAGACTCTAGCCTTGGCTACAGGATCTCCGTTGTGGGACATTTCCATTACCCTGCGTTTAGCGCAGTAGTCCAGGGCTCAGCACAGTGTGTGGCTCTGGGTAGTAGACCTGAGATTATAGTCCTGGGTCTGGGGTTGTGCAGGCATTGGCATTCATTTCTGTTTACTTTCAATAAAGGTGGTTTTACATTACATATACTGTGTCTGTCCTTCATTTATGCTGGGTACTGTGACACTGGAGCTGCTGTTTTTGTTAAACATTACTCTCTCTTTAAGAGTGGAACGATGTAAACTCGAGACTGCTGTGTATAAAATAATAGATTTTTATCACATACGCTGCTGAAGAGCATAAGAAATTATAGCTTATGATATATTTGTCCCTTAGGGCCATGAGTAACTCCAGAGTAAGGAATGCACCTTAACTGTAATTGGTGACACATAGGAAGTAAGCATATTTCAGGGCTTTACAAAACCCTTCAAAAGAAGGGGAAAAGGGGGAGCGCTGAAAGATCCCTAAAAATGTATGTGTATATTGTATCGTAAGGAACCAGGAGAAAAGGTCCGAAGGGGAAGGAATACTATAATAATCTATTGCATATAATATACAAATAGCGCTACTATTCCTGAAACAGGGGTGCGTGCCCTGTATAAAATCTACAAAAGTGGCTTAAAATCACCAAGGTGAGAAAACAGAAAGAGCGCTGGTAGTAAAGATATGCAATGTTTAATAATAAAACAGTAATAAAAATATATTAAGGGTACCCTTGTACAAATAACGAGTATACACTTACAAAATATCGATATACAAATATAAAAAATGATAAATATCAATGCAATGATCTCAGTCCGGCTACAGTATAATACCGGTTAAAACCGGTCTTACCACCCAGGTAGAGTGAGTCCTATCTATCCTTGATGTTTCACAATTGCAGAATAAGATAATTCTGATCGTAGTTAATGAGTAACCACGATCCGAAGAGTTGCAGTGAATGTATCCAGGTGAAAGAAACAGTGTTGCAATCGGAGATATTGCGGGCAGATGAAGTGTCAGAATCTCCCGTCTATGATGTTACTCTTCTATTGCTCCGTATAATGTCAGACTTCTTACTTTCTCGGAAGTCACAAACCGAAAGAGGGGTCTCCGCTAACTTTCCCGACTTCCAAAAGAAATAAGGCGGGCAAAGCAGTGGACCTTCTCTATGAGTGCTCCCGGTATACAAAAAGGGAGGTCTCTGCTAACTTTCCCGACTCCTAGAAAGACTAAAGCGGGCAAAGTAGCGGACCTTCTCTATAATGGCTTCCAGCTGGCTGTTATGTGCAAAGGGAGAGGTCTCTGCTAACTTTCCCGACTACTAAGAGAGATAAAGCGGGCAAAGTAGCAGACCTCCTCTGTAAGAGCTTCCAACTAGCTGTATAGTCCACCCAGATATCTTCTCCGTATCTAATACTGGTAGTCTCTCTCAAATATAGCAAAACTGGTATGCAATGATATATTAAAATAAAATCCAATATACGATCAGAATTATCTTATTCTGCAATTGTGAAACATCAAGGATAGATAGGACTCACTCTACCTGGGTGGTAAGACCGGTTTTAACCGGTATTATACTGTAGCCGGACTGAGATCATTGCATTGATATTTATCATTTTTTATATTTGTATATCGATATTTTGTAAGTGTATACTCGTTATTTGTACAAGGGTACCCTTAATATATTTTTATTACTGTTTTATTATTAAACATTGCATATCTTTACTACCAGCGCTCTTTCTGTTTTCTCACCTTGGTGATTTTAAGCCACTTTTGTATATTTCAGGGCTGCACTGAAATCAAAGGGACCTTGCAGTATGCATTTTTTCATATGTCCCTGGTTAAAGTTGAGATGTGATCATTCTGCCCCTGGGCTGCTGTTGCCTACCACTGCTCTGGAACACAATGCCTATGTTCAAGTTAGAATATATTACATATATATATATATATATATATATATATATATATATATATTGGTAGATACAATGCTAAACAAAAATTTGACATACCAGTCAAGCCATAAGACTTGCTTTTCCCAAAGAAATCACACTTTTGCAGTGTTGTTACTACTGCAAGGGATTCTGGGTAGGCATATGCAAATAAGTTTAGCAAGGAATCACCTTTTTGCCTCAAATTCCGCTTTATACATGGATTCCTCAGAGTATGTGTATGCTGAGTAACAGCTTACCCACCAAATTCAGGTGGAAGGGGTTTTCATTTACTTTTTTCCCCACCATAACCTTTTCAGTTTGTTGTCCACATGTGCACCAACCCTCAATAGCAAGCCAGTAGAACCAACCTCATGCTGAAGAGTTGCATAGACAACGAAACAGCTGTCCATGAGTGGTTCACTGGCTTTGCACCTCTTCCTGGGTTGTGTCTTAAAGCGGTTACTCAGCATACACATACTCTGAGGAATCCATGTATAAAGTGGAATTTGAGGCAAAAAGATGATTCCTTGCTAAACTTATTTGCATATGCCTACCCAGAATCCCTTGCAGTAGTAACAACACTGCAAAAGTGTGATTTCTTTGGAAAAAGTGAGTCTTATGGCTTGACTGGTATGTCAAATTACACACAGGGCAGCAGTATCCTCTGTATACTGCCTGTCCAGGACATACAGGGGGTACGTGATTGTCTCTGCAAGGAGTTGGCCCTCCCCCACTATCTCCTCTTCCAAAAAACACACATGGTCTTTCCACCCGCTGCCACTCCTGTGACAATCTGTGCAAAGAATTGCAGGGGTCTTCAATACACACACACCATAATACAGACACAAACACACATGCAATACATATGTACAACAAAAACAGACAATACACACACAAACAATACAGAACACACACACAATACATTTTAATCCACTTCATTTTTAACCCTATTAATACCAGACACATGTCACATTATATGTTTATTTAGTCATGCATAGAACTGCATGGGACTTTTGTTTTGTGTATGTGTGTGTGTGTATGTGTGGTTATTTATTTTATTAACTGCACGAGCAAAGCCGTACCAATATTGCTAATATCTCTATAATTCAGGGACACTAATGAAAACTTCAGTCTGCACATTAATCAGCGCAACCATGGAATGTGTGTTATGTGTCTCTGACTTAAAGGAAAATGTGGATAACTTATGCCCAAGACCAGAAAATTAGCAGTGCTGCTTGATTACTACATTCTCCCCTAAAGGGTTAAATATAGCCAGAGGTATTTTATTGCATCAAATGGTGCAACATCGGAAACTCACCAAACAGACCTCAAAACCTTGGCACCAAATATCTCCCACTACACCACAGACAGCGAGTCATTCATGAGTCAATCACAGCCCATACAGCAATTACTATTCTAGAGAGAAGGCTACAGCTGAATTAATGGCCTGATTGCTTAGAGAGGGACCCCAACCTCGCCTGGGGCTGGTAATTAACAATCAGGTCACTGCAGTCCATTGTAAACAAGTGATTTCTCAAGTGTGGTTTCTCATGGAGCCGGATTACAAGCCTTTTAGATCCATTTTCTTTCTGCTTTCAGTCATGTTAAGAATATCCAGGCCACGGAGATCTCTCCCCTTCCGCATTAGACTGACACACATTGTGTCTTTTTCCAGATGTGGCACTAGGAGTCTTAAAGGGGAAATAAAACCTGCTAATAATGCAGAAAAAGGAGAAACAGGGGGCACCCCTTGCACTGACTCAAACAAGAATAATAAACCACTGCCTATGCACCACTATGACTAAATACTCACAAATTTGTGGCTGCAGCCTACTTATGTAGGACACAGCAAGAAACGCTTTCTAGGAATACTAGCTATGCTTAGGGTGTCACCCAGCAGGTATTTTACCGGCAGGCCGGTAAAAAATTGGCTTCTGTCCAATGTTAAGTCTATGGAGGGAATGCCTTGGCCGGTATTTTTTTGAAGAACAGGTGGCAACCCTAGCTGTGCTAGTACAGTAGACCAAAGGTAACGCAGTTAGAGGATCAGGACAGGCTGCCCCTTTACACCTCTCTCTCCCAACTGGCATCAACACGCATAGAAAAGAATGCACAGAGTGTGCCCAATGGTGTAGTATAGTCAATTGTCACTTCAAGTAAAATCAAAGCTGGTTATATTGTTGTATTAGTTCTAAACATACACAAATCAGTTATTAACTTGCTCCTTTATTGCTATTAAGAGACTGTAGTTGTCTATTCCCTACCAGGCATTGATTGGCATCTTAATCCCTCCCTTGAAACGTAAATTAGCCATGTAAGACGGCCCATCCTGCATCACATGATCCACCCGCACAGTGGCGCGCTGTAGTTTAGAATTGCTGTCAATACTAAGTCCACTTCGTTCTGGGGCTAAGGTTTTCTAAATGGAAGAAGACTGGCACTTTTTATATATTGCGTGTGCATGCTTAGGTCACAGGAACACTTGGTATACAAGGGAGGAGAACGAGGTACAAGGGGGAGGTATTAGGAACCTCTGCGGTGCAGCTTGCACCACTTGCATCACTAAGATCGATGGTCTGAAGTCACCAGGTAAATCTTTACACCACGATAACTCCGGGCCCATAGAGAATTTTAACAAAAGAGTAACAGATTTGTGAATCATTTGTAAGGAACATTGGAATAAAAATGACTTTTTAGAAGGTGAGATTTCCCCTTTAAAATGTAAATCAAGAATAGCTACTCACAAGGGTGTTGGTCAGCTGAGAGTAAGCTGACATTCGAGCTAATGGAGAATCTATCTGATCTCCGTTCGGTACATACATGGATCTGATCCTTGTTGAATGAAATAGAGGATGAAGACAGCTGTAGTCTTCTGAAGTTATTTATTAACCCCTTAACGACCAGCGGTCGCAGGGTGAGTGGTCCTTTAAGGACCAGATAGAGAATTTCGGCGTGCTGCCCCACGTGACTGATCACGTGGTGCGGCACGCCGAACTGAGGGACTGAAAGAGATCGCTCCGGTCTTGGAGCGATCAAATTCAGTCCCCGGTATTACTCACGGTGCTCCTGCAGGAGCGCCATGAGTAATAGTACGTGACGTACCAGGACCATCACTGGTCCTTAAGTGCCGGACCAGCGTGACGGTCCAGGTACGTCACCGGACTCTAAGGGGTTAAAAGCAATAAATATAAAAACAATGAACAGGTAATAAAAATTAATACAGGACAGTTGTTCCATTTCATTCTACAAGGATCATACTGCACGTATGTCCCCAATGAAGACGGGATATATTCTCAGTGAGCTTAAAAGTCGGTCCTTGCTGACCACCACACTTGTGAGTAGCTATTCTTTATTTACATTTTAAGTTTACATCTGACTATACTAGACCATTGGGCACCCTATTCTTTTCTGTGCACCAGTACTGGAGACCACATCTCCATAAGGAAATAGATCCTCCAGAAAGAATTCAGAGAAGGGCTACTAAAATGGTGACTGGTTTACAGGAAAAGAAATATCAGGATAGACTAAAGGATCTGAACATGTATAGCTTGGAGGAGAGAGAGAGAGGGGATATGATACAAACGTTCAAATACATGAAGGGATTCAGCAAAGTGCAGGATGGAAGTACATTTCAAAGGAGTAGAAATGTTATGAAAACAGTCCATAGTCTACAGCTAGAGGGACAGAGGTTTACATGTAATGTACATTTTTTTTTTTTTACTTCACTAAGAGGGTATCACAGTGTACCTTGGCATCCGTGCTGCCAGATATCCTTGTGCTTTTTCTCAGCTCTATCGGGTGTCATGGGTGCAGGCGCGCATTGCTGTGACATTGCGCTTGTTTATATGTACAGATTTGTTTTGCCTAATTGATTCCCTGCGAAGCAATGCGTGGCATACCCCTCTGGCACTCAAAGGGTTAATGGCAATTTTAAAATTAACAAAAGAGGGTGGGCTGGGACAGAGGGCTGGAACAATAGTAAAATCGGGCCACTTAATTGTAGTTGCCCTCAAGGCCACAAATTGCCAGCCCTCCCCTGTTCATTGGTTACCTTAAGGTAACGGAAGTTGCTGCCTGAGCAAGCACACAGAACTTCTCTTGTAACCTCTGTGCCCTGGATTCCTGCAGAAGAAGGTGCATTACTTCAATAACGTGGACTTATTAAACATAATACAAGTATGCCTTTGCCTATCGCTATATTAACAACTAGTTCAGTGGTTCACAAGCTACACCTAATAAGCAGTCTGGCATTATCGGGGCACCCCTATAATTTTTTGTTATTTGTTAAGGGTGTAATGAAGGTTACAAATACATAAATATAGAGTTATTGTTAGACCTCACAACTAAAATAAACATATTGTGAATAGTAACAGCCTTAAATATACAATTGGAAATCTAAATTAAGATTTTTGTCAAAGCATAGTAGACACAAAGGGGCACCCTAAGTTGATGTCCGTGGCACACCAAAGGCCCAGGGCACCCTGGTTGAGAAACAGTGAACTAGTTGAAGAGCCTGTGTACACGGGCCACAGTGTCACCCAGCAATGGCCACGGTGCATTCATGCACAGTAGAGACTGCCTGTGGTGCGGCTGATAAGGAGCGTGGTGCTCCGAATTCCTACCGTAGTCCTCTCTGTGCGTCTGAATTCGGAGACCCGCTTGTTATCAGCTGCAGAGCTGGCAGTCTGTAGTGCACATGACTGCAGCACGAGCAGCTGTCTCTATTGCTCACGACGGCTTCTGACAAACAGACACTTAGCAAATTATTACATAGAATGTATTGGGGTACAATATTATGAAGATGATAGTTCAGCTTTCAATAAGTGTCAGTAAAGGGGTATGTAGACTGATCAGCAGAGGTAGGTAACTGGTGCAGGGGGACTGTTACTGCACCAGAATATGGTTGTGGGAGGAACATCTGAGGCGCCCCACAAAACATGGACATCTAGACAGTTTCCTGCTCTGCCTAATGTAACAATCTGCCAGGGGCGAATTATAGAATTCTCCGCCAACAAAACATTGTGTATCCCTTGTAAGAACCCTATATCCATACCTGGGAACTTTTGAGGCAGGGTTACCCAACGGGGAAGAAAATGACGCGGCGGGGGGGGGGCTGGGACCAAAAAAAAAAAAAAAGAAAGAAACCCTGAAAAATGACGACAATAAGAGGACGGGGAGTGGAAGGAACCAGCGGGATGGAGCGCAAGTGGGCAGAGTTTCTACTTAAACTCTGCCCACCCGGTGATTCGCACATTGCCCCGTAGACCCGGTAATTCAGTTTGCAATCCGGAGTCTCCGGGGCAAAACCGGAGAGTTCCCAGGTATGCCTATATCTCTGCCGCATACTCCAATTCCTTTTAACTGTCTGAATCAGTAATAATGTTTCGAGCTCTATAGGTCAAGAGGTTTGGATCCACGCTGTCAATGCTCTTATGTGCTCTGGCTGCATTATATACACAATTAAATTAAAAATAAATAAATTAGAAGGAAAAGGAAAGGAAAAAAAAAAAAAAAAAAAAAAAAGAAGCTGCCTCTCTAAAGAAGATTCAGCCATCCATTCATAATGAGATGTGAGAATGGAAAAACATAATTTAGCTCTGAATAATTTTATCGCTTAACAACTTCTTAATCCTCTCTGTGTAGCGCCACCATTTAAATGTAATAATGAAAAGCATGCATGCTAACACGCCAAACTGCGCACACGGTGCAAGACGTTAAAGAAAAAAAAAAAAAAGATAAGCTTAACTCAACGACAAAAATAAAAAAAGCACAGAGCACTTTAAGGATAAATTCTGTAACGTCGGCAGTAAGCTCCAACCTCTTCGCTGATTTTATTTTACTGATTCAGCAACAGTAATAACATTTAATCCGCAGCAAACTAATCTAACTGTAACACTCAAAAGGAGACAAAGGGGACGCAAAACATTTGGCCAGTGTCATTGGGGAGTCTTGCTTTATCCTCTGAGCCAGAGCATTAATAGCGCTGGAAATGAAATAGCATTTTATTCCCTGTGGCAGGGAGGGGGATTAAAGAACTGTCCTTTACAAAGCCGAGCCTGAGTCATGGATCTCTGAGCACTGAGAAAGGTGACGTGTATAGAGCTATGCTGAGTTTAGGAGGGGGGCAGCTTATTGTTGGGAGGGGGGGAGGGCTAAACCGGAGCCTGATTTGGTATCTCTGGCTAAAATATGGTACATACAGATATTAATCCCCTGGGTCTGCAATGCACTGCAGAGACCTTTTACTCTATAAATTGTAAAACCTTTTTGTGCCAAAGAGGTGTCCAACACGTCGAACCGCATAAAGTTTTAATAATAATCGTGTGATTATGAAGCATACCAACTACACTATAGGGGACAAATACAAAATATTCACTAAAACTCATTGATTTATAGGAACAGTGACCTTTTTTTATGAAGACATGTCTCAACTCCTGATAGCTGTTTTATCCAAAAGTCATTACTGTTCCAGATGAGAAAACTAACAGCCTGAATACTTCCTGACAGTTTGAACACATTCTATGGAGAGATGTTGTCAGTGACTCGCCTCTCCAATAAAATGCAACATAATTAACTGCCTGGACCCCAGGGGAACTATATGTTAACTTTGTGACCATTAGAGGGCACTGTTAATGTAAAAAACAAAAAGTTTAAACTAGCATAATGCTAGATATAATTATCGCCTAGTATCTGCCCTACAGTATATTTTTTCATAAAAGTCTACTTCTCCTTTAAATTAGGCTTGTAACCCGTTGGATGCTTCACATCCTGTTGTAGAGCTCTCTAGTAATCAAGGGTTGAAAAGCCCAATTTAATCCAGTAGCAACGAATACTCTATGGTGCATCTAGTACTGCACCTCTTTAGGCTTCTCGAATACAGCTCAAAGCGTGCTACTCAGACATACACTGTCTGCGCTCCCCTACCCCTAATTAAGGAATACGCTCTCCACTGGCCACCTTATCAATTCCTTTAGTCTTATAAGTGAGAAGACAGGAGATGATATACGTCATCAGGCTACCTAGCAACAAAACCTACTTGCGATGTAACCGGTGGGAAATGTGGGCTCCATCCTACAAGCCTTGTGCTATTAGAAAGCCTTTTATTTCACATAATTCATTCTTCCAATTGACTTTCAAGGACCTCTTGTCTTGCGCTGTATGTGCAATGGGAGAGAAGGGTTACAATACAATGTCACTCAGAGATACAGATGGATGGCTGTTAGAGGGAGATGGAACTCTCTCTACCTCAGCTGTTTGTTTATCACTGTATAAAGTGACTGCTGCAACTTTGTTACCTGGCAACCTCCTCTCCCAAGGTTTTCTCCCGATTCTCTTACCTGAGCTATAAAGAGAGGTCATGCTTTCTGCGGTATACGAGGGGTTAACCTCCCAGAAGCAATAGCAATACCATCAGTACATTCACATAATGCATCTTAACCCAAGATGCTTTTATGTCTTTACAAACAAGTTATTAGGATGTATCCTTGCCGTAAGCATAGAAACGGACTAAAATAAAAGTATTGAGGTGAACGTTCAGAAGGGGTCAGCACAGACGGAGGAGACAAGTATCAAGTGAAATCACAGATTTGTTGTGTATTTTATCAAGGAACCGTCACTTTGTAATTTTGTATGTTAAAGGGATAGTAATGTTTCATATGACAAGTAGCTCAGAACATTGAGCACATGTAATAATACTGCTCTGCGATGTTCATACACTTCAAAACTTGCTAGTTACAGTCATATCTAGGAACTCTCCGGATTTGCCCCAGAGACTCCGGTTTGACTCTGAATTACTGTCTCCGGATGTGGGAGGTTTCTACTGAAACTCTGCCCATTTCTGCTCTCTCTCAATTTGTTCCTAGCACTTCCCTCCCACTTCTCCTCCTTCCCCAGTCTATTCCACCTACTTTTATGTATTAAGCCCCACCCCATCCATGATTAAGCCCCACCCCCTTTTGACACGAATTGCATAGCTTTTCTCCCCAAAGGCACAACAGGACTCCACTCCGGGGAGTCAACAAGTTCCCAGGTATGGTTACAGTGTAGTAATATGTTGAAAATGATCCCCATTCAGAAACCACCTCCCCTCGGATCTGAAGTCTGGTCGCTTGAGGTTGCAATTTCAGTAGCATGGTAAACGCTACACCACAGAAATACAGCTATGAAGGGAAAGCATGGGAAGTCCTGCGGTACATACAGGGTGACGCAAACGCGTAAGTGGCAAATTTTAATGCTTAATATCTTCAATACCAAGTAAGATTGACTTTAAAAAAAACAACAAAAAAAAAACAACGGTAACTTAGTTTTACTACGTAAAGCATATGGACACAAGTTTGTTGAATGTGAATGTTCCCCTTTAATGTGCCACACCAGTAAACAAACACCTATCTGCACTGGTTATTCAAAGGATCTTTTACTTGAATACACATCCTTATCCTATATAATAATTCGCTAAGGATGTTTGTCAGAAGCCCTCATGAGCAGTAGAGACTGCCCATGTTCAGGCCGCTTAACCCTTTGAGTGCCAGAAGGGTATGCAACGCATTGCAAAGCAATGCGTTGCATACCCCTCTGGCACTCAAAGGGTTAACATTACCCGGACCTTGGCCTGTGTAAACGGGCTTTTACACTAGTCTTCTATAAAATGTAGTATCTACTTACATTGCTAGAATCGAGACTTCAGATGGTTCAGTCTTGACAGGAGACTCATCAGCATACCTCCCAAGTGTCCCTATTTAGGAGGGACAGTCCCTCTTTTAGGCCCAAATCTCTCTGTACCTCTTTACCACCCTGATGTCCCTCTTCTTAGGAAATCAGACTGTGTGGTGTGTATATGTGTATCACATTGCTCTACAGCAATAAAACTCACATTATTGTTTGTTTAAATGTCAGTATATGTGTTTATAAATTAGTATGTGTAAATAAAATACTTTGGTCTTGTTATAAGTCATTTATTAAGTCACACAAGGAGAAGTCAATAGGTCATGAAATAGCTTAAAAATTATCGGTAGTGCCCCGCCAACCAGCCGCGTCCCCAGCAACACCCCCTAAAATACAAGTGTCCGTCTTTGGCAATTTGAAATGTTGGGAGGTATGCATCAGGGACATAGAGCAGATGCCGCTGCTCAGTCTCCTGTATTCCAAATGTCCCATCAACCTCGTTCAGAGGCCATCCACTCCCCTTCATCATGGTAACCAGGATGGTATCCATGGTGTCAGCAATATTCCACTGCCAGTATGTAGCATATAAAAAATAGGCCTTATTTTAAGTTGACCAGACTTCACCTTTAAGTAACATTTTAAATGCCAGAGGGGTATGCAAAGTATTACTTTGCAATGCATTGCGTACCCCTCTGGCACTCAAAGGTTAACTGGGGACACGCATGGAAAACGCATACTGCAGGGCTACTTTGATTTGAGGCACAACACTGAAATAGTCATAGTTTCTGTAGGTCTCCTCTCTGAGGGCCAGAAAGGTACTTTGCAATGCATTGGATACTTCTCTGGCACACAAAAAAGGTGAGGGTAGGTCAGCTTCTTTCATATGCCCAGAAGAATAAAATCAGAGCAGTTCTGGAGAAAACTAACTACACCATAGGGAAAAGATTAAAATTACATTGATTAAAATGGCATTTTAAAGGGATAGTAATACTTCATATTCACTTTACTTAATATTGTTACACTTAAAAAAACTAAAACCACCCCATCCATGTGTCACTTTCCTAACCTGTATAGTTATTTAGCAATGACCCATTATATTGTCCCCCTCCCTCCCCTTTTTACTACGTCACTTCTAAAGCTCTCAGAACAAAAATCTGGTCCTGCGACTGTAGGGATTGTGTAGAGGGAGGAGATACATTGGATGTATTGTGTAACGGAAGCTGAGAAGGGACCGCGTCGCCTTCTGCCATCGTTCCCGGGTCTCTCCTTCTTGACGCCAGATAAGCGCCTTCAGATGCACCGGTTGGAGTATGGACGGTCACAGGAAACAGTCGCAGGATCGCTGGAAGCAGGGAAGAGTCCACGTCGCCACCTGACAGTCCACGAAGTTAGGTCGCAGGAAACTGGCAGCAGGCGGTCGATGATTCAGGATACTTGGCACAGATGGGTATCAGAGTGGATACTTTAGACCATAAGCAATACAAGACTCCAGGACTCCTTGTTCACTCCAAACATAACTCACTTTATTGGCAAAGACCACAGATATTTATACACAGTACAGTACATTGGATCACATGGGGAACCTGATACAATAGGGAACATGATTAAATCATAACACATCAGACAAAGGCCAGCAACAGATGGTCTTAACAGATACAATAACTCAGACTTGATTACATTTCAGATACAAAAGGGTTTGATTGAACAAAGACTTGAGGGCTTGAACTGATTACCACACGGCAGGGGGTCTGACTGCAGTTCACAATGGCTAAGTTAACACCCAGCAGGAGGTCTGGCTACAGTACACGTAGTCAGTGCCTTGAGGGACTACAATATACATTGGAATAATTAACCCCTCACTGCCATCAGTCTACCACAGGGCAGTAATACAGTCCATTTCCTCATTCACATAAAGGATATACAAACTATTTTTAATGCATAACCAGAGAAAAACGTCCACAGTTTTTGGTTAAACAAACTTATGGCCAGACAAGGCTCAAGTAATGGGTAGGATCCGTTACATATTGCTATTAGCCTTGCCCTCTCGGTCTTGATGTCATCATGAAGCCTTTGTAATTCACTTAAAGAAACACAAACAAAGAAAAGCGCACACAGTCTAAGTGTAGATTCTTTTTTTCTATTTCTTTTCTTCTCTTTACACCTTCACAGTGTGTAGTTATTACGATATTCACTTCCTTCACCGTGGGAATCACCACTCACCTTTTCAAGAGGCAAACCAGCCTCAGGATCTATCGCATCCACTGGATAACCCCCAGTGACGGTGTCTTATCTCAGCACTTGTGGTATCGTCTCCCCTCTCAGTAATCACCACCTCCAGCATCCTGTGTTATCCCAGTCGGCTCTGTGTGAAACTCTTGGTCCTCTATCTAGGACCCAATATAAAACAGGTGCTCCTCTATTGCCAACCCACGATACACATTGCCTTTTATGGGATCCTTTATAGGCTGGTTACTCGATACGGACTTCAGTATAGTTGTACAAAAAAATGTATTAATAAAATTAAAAATAAAACATCAGTACATATATACACTATAAAATCAATATAAAAAAGAAAAAACAAAGTCATCCAATATGGGACCTCCCAACGCGTTTCGCAACTATACATTACTTCCTGAGGGGATTTAAAAGAATCTATGTGTGTACTTTGTAATTCACTCCCTTTTTGTCGGATCTTCATGCAATCACGTGTGACCTATCCCTGCATTGCATCTGCTTCCTTGTCGGAAGAACATTGAATTTCTGAGCAGAACCGTTCCAATCAGTTGCTGTGTTGTAGGTTATTTGTATAACTGCCAACACAGCAATGCAATATGGGTAGGGAAAGGACACACGTGATCGCATGAAGAACAAAAGGGGGATGCATTGCAAAGACTTCATGGGGACTACAGACTGAGTGGGCATGTCTTACAGCAATACAGCGGAGTTATCTCCTCTCTCTAAACAATCCCTACGTTCGTGGGACCAGATTTCTGTTCTGAGAGTTTGAGAAGCACTGTAGTAAAAAGGGGAGAGAGGGGGGAAATATAAATGGCAATTGGTAAATAACTATACTAGTTAGGACAGTGAGACATGGATGGTATGATTTGTTTTTAAAGCATAACAATATTAAGTAAAGTGAAATGAAGTATTACTATCCCTTTAAACCCCTTGTAAACTAGAGAAGTTTGGAATTCAAGGGTTTGAAAGCACCATTTATTTATTTTTTCATTTTTCTAAGCTTTATTAAGAGTAAATGTGTGATACATAGTAGAGAGGAAGCTAAAATGAAGCTTCACATAATTGTCAGAAGGAAAATACAGAAATATTACATAGATGAAGATACATAGCATAACATCTTTGCTGAAGATCTGAGCGTGAATAAAATGAGCAAGAAAGAACGGTTACAGAACATAATCACACTAATAGTTATCAGTCATTACAAGGGTAAGCAAGTAGTAAATCAGTTACTCTAACAGGTATCTTAAATAGGTACGTCTTACAATTTAAAACTGTAAAAGAATGCAGCAAATGAAAGCCCCATTTAAATAAATCTGCATTTGGGGGGGGAAAAAGTCCCCTATTGTGCAGCTCGTTTTTCCCAAGATGTCAATACATCAGCTAGATTCAATAAGGAGGACTGAGGGAGATGCACTAAGGCAGGGCTTAAAATTTCCACTCGCAACTAGCCAATGGCGAGTGAAAATTTGGCCCTGACGAGTAGAAATTCAGCCCTGGTGGGTATGCTATGGCTTCCAGTGGCGACTCTTTTCAGGTCTGGCTAGTAGCAAAGGACTTAAAATTAGAAGCCCTGCACTAAGGTATGATATAGAGGGAGGACTTCTCCAGTGATATCATTTCTCCAATCCATATGTTATTCTATGGAGCCAATGCACTAAGATCTTGCCAGCTTTGGAGACCTTGGTGAATAGTCTCTATAGAATAACATAGGAACTGGAGAAAGGATATCACTGGAGACATTATCACTCTTTATCACTCCTTAGTGCATAACCCCCATAGGGTAATCCTGGGGCTAACCAAATTAGAGAGGTCTCCAAAGTACTGCAAAGCAATGCATTTGAAACCTCTATAGCATTCATGGGGTTAACCATATGAGTGCTAGAAAGCTATCCAATGCATTGCATTGGATGCCTCTCTGGCACTCAAAGGGTTAAAAGCCTCATTAAATGAGTGGGAAAATGTTTTATTTGTTCTCTATCGAGACATTGGTTTTGCCCCAGAACTGTTTTAGAGTATCAGCCTCAGTATGGAACAAATATATCTTATCATTAATCTAAATAGGGCTTTTAACGTGATGGTAATGCTTGTATTAAAGTGGAGGTCCAAGTCCTTTTTTTTTTTTTTTTTCTCTCTCAACACATAACGCTATATTTCATACTCACAGTTAAAAGGATAGTAAACCCCCCAAAAAAACTGTATGCCAAATGATAGGAATAATTAAAAAATACTTAACGCCCTCATTCCCATCTCTCTTATGGTTTGAGAGATATAATAAAATAAAGTCCTCCGTTCCCTCCCCTTTCTGCCTGACGAGCTGTAAAGCTGTCAGAGGCAGAATCCGGTCGCCCGACTGTAGGCGGCTCTTCAGGAGCGCTGACATCGGGATATCTAACTATAATTACTTCATCGGTATGGTCTGTGTGTGCCTGGCTTGCAAGCACACGTTGTAGACCATTCCGATGAAGTAATCATAGTTAGATATCTCGATGACAGCACTCCTGAAGAGCCGCCGTCTGGTCCCGGAAGCAGGATCTCATGACGTCCGCAATACAGCGGACACATGAGAAGGGGAGGGAGGGGAGGTCTTTATTTTCTTACATCTCTCAAACCATAATGGTTTGAGACATGGGAATGAAGGCATTAAGTATGTTTTTATTATTCCTAGCATTTGGCTTACAGTTTTTTGGGGGGGTTTACTATCCCTTTAAGTAGTTCAATCGTAAAAGAATCCCCCTCCTGCCCCTTCTGGCCGCCTCCCATTAGATCTGGAATCCGGTCGTAGGACTGGACGGATTCAGTCAGTAAGTAAAAGGAAAACCCTGCCCCGCTTGACTAAGAAGGGCAAGATTTTCCTTGTGCTTACTGAAGATTGTCCCTCTCCTCTCTCCATCCGGACCAGATAAAGAGGCAGCGTGAAGCAGTGGCAGGAGGAGGATCCTTTCTGATTGAACTGCGCTTGAACTACAAAACTGTAAGTACTGAAATATAGAGCCAAGTGTCAAAAAAAATAAAGAAAGAAGACTCAGACCTCAACTCTAATATAAGTATTACTACCCCTTTAACCCTCAGAAAACTTGGAGAAGTCCCTAGTGCATTGCCTTGCAATGCACTGGAGGACTTTCTAGCATTCAAATGGTTACTTTTATAAGCAGGTGATCTGGCCAATCATTTCTCCCCTTTTCTCTATATAAATATGCCCCTGTATTCATTGAAACTACACGCACCAAACTTCCGTGCAAACAAGAAGACAGAAAATGGATTCCTTACTTTATGCGGAACTCTGCATTGGTAGCCGCGGTGTGGAATTGTTCTGCAGTCAGTCGGTAAATCTCCAAGTTCTGAAACAAAGAAATACAACACTGAACGTTTACTCTAAAACACGTCAGGAGTACTTTCCTGCGTTACTGTTCAGAATTTCTGAAGACCAAATTTACGAATGTTCGGCAAAACAAAAACAAGGAAACAAAAATCAGTAGTTAGTGGGGGGAAAAAATATCTTGCCGAGATTTCCCATTATACTGCGCACATTATGTTAAAAACATAAAACATATACGTCAGGTACTCGCTGAGATTTCAGCAGAGAAGATCTGATGGAGGAAGGGGTCTGCCAGGTGTTGAAGACCCACTGTAACTGGGATGGAAAGAGTTGCAATGTAGATCGGAGGTCTAGTAGCAGCCTTGAACTCTTGCACCCAAGCTGGTTTTAATGCATGGCTGGAGGTACCTGGGAGAGACTCAGGGACATCAGAACATGCTGGGCATAAATGACCTGAGAGTTCTCTAGGTGACATGAGGAGCAATGCACAATAGGAGACACAGAGACCCCAGCGCCCTTAGTCTTAGGCCTGGCCCCAAGCTCTAACGGATTAGACATTCTCACAGTGTCAAAACGTTTAAAATATAAGGAATCACCCAAATACAGTGTGTAAGATTAAAATTTCACCCCACAAATTGCTAAAATGAACTTATCTGGCAGGCGAAAGGTTAATCTGCAGAGGAGAGAAGGAGAGTTCAAGCCCTGCGTAAGATACTCGTTCAAGGAAAAGGCACAAAATGGCTGCTGCGGCGGAAGCCAATCAGAAACGAGCGTGTGAAGCAAGAGCTCATGAGAAATGTAGTTTTCCCAGAAAAAGTACCCCAACAATGCCTGAAGCCCCCTGAACCCCCAATACACACAAAACGTTAAACGGATGACAGAGCAAGGGCAGACAATTAAAAAGAGCCATCTCTGAAGTCGCTACACTGAGCGGTTGCAGAGATATATCCCAGACTGTACAGTTGTAAATAACAGCGAAGCCGAGAACTCTTCAATAAGTATAAAATAATATTTTTATTCAAACATATTAAAAAAGCCCAGCGTTTCAGTCCTCATTCTAACTTTTATCAGGGGCACTTACAAGGGCTTTTTTAATATGTTTGAATAAAAATATTATTTTACACTTATTGAAGAGTGCTCGGCTTCTCTGTTATTTAAATCTGTATTCACTTAAGCCAGCAAGCACCTGTTGTATGAGGGAACGAGTGCAGCAACTTTTCTATACAATTGTACGCACGACTTGTTGCATGCACCGCCGTTGAACTGCAGGAGAAACATTGCAGGAAAAGCATTATCACAATATGGAACAAAGGGAAGCAGCGGGTCCTGATATGGAGGCTGCTAGAATGGATACACTTAAGAGGACATTTAAGTTTACTAAAGATGAAATCACGGAAATTTTGTTTCAAGATTCCTGTGAGGAATTACTGGATGAACCAACAGCCACGGAAATATACCATCAAATGCTACAGCTTAAGAAAAAAAGAAGTGGAGCTACATCTACACGGGGTAACACTCAGTGAATATTATAAAAATCAGATGATCCCCAGCAGAATCAGCAGACGATCGACAGGCTCAATCCACAGTTTTGTGATAGCTGGTGTGGTATTTTGAATCATTGCTCCTTAGAACTAAAGCTTCTTGTAATTAAAGGGGCACTACCACCCCGCAGAGACCTAAGCTGTATTGATTCTTCATCTGGCGACTAGCTGCTTAGTAGCGCTAGTCGCCAGAAATATTACCCGGTTCTGAAGATTTCTGCCTTTTTCGGACGGTCACTGGAACAGGAAGCACGGACGTCTCTTCACAGTGACGTCCGTGCGCCTGCGCTGTCAATCCCTTTTGAGCCGGCCGGCTCAAAAGGGATTGACAGCCAGGCGCACGGATGTCACTGGGACGAGATGTCCGTGCTTCCTGTTCCAGTGACCGTCAGGAAAAGGACAAAATCTTGAGAACCGGGTAATATTTCTGGCGACTAGCGCTACTAAGCAGCTAGTCGCCAGATGAAGAATCAATACAGCTTAGGTCTCTGCGGGGTGGTAGTTCCCCTTTAAGGAAGTAGGTGCAGATCTCCGTAAGTGCCGTGAACAAATTAGGACTCTGACAGAAACAAAGATATCCATCCTCACTGCAGACATTAGCACTAATTGGGTTGAGAAATTAGACACCCAAGTGCGTAAGTTCAAAGAAGAATTGTTGGCATACAAGAGGAAGAAAAGGTGACAGGTGCTACAAGATTATGAAGGTGCTAACATTTACAGGTGGACAATGGGACAAGCAGAGGTGCAGCAAAATCGCCAACCTCATAGACGTAGAAGAGGATGGAAGCCACGTCAAGGCTTAAAAGATATCTTTAGTTCTGGGTCCGAAGCAGATAAAGACCATACTGAGACAGAAGAGACGACTACGGGCCCCAACACTACGCGTTTTTTAGGGGTAACGACAAGAAGCAAGACTGCAGAAGGAGCAGAAGGAGGGGGCAAAGAAAGAACAAATTCAAGACCCCCGATAGTACCCCCAGAGATGAAAAAATAGTATTCAATCTATCGGATTACCAATTAACAAAAGATGAATTGGCGGTACTCTATAAAGGATTGAGTTTTGTGCCTACACAGCGTCTTAATCAATTTGACACTGAAGTCGAACTAAATCGAATGCAAAGGAAATTACATTTAAGGGGTCACTTTAAGGATGCTACTTTTGTAGGCCAATACAATGACAATCCATTTAGGATGAAAAGTCTTTTCGATCCAGGAACCATGAACCCATCTATAAAAACCTTTAACAGGGTGGTACGTCAAGGAACCATGGCAGCTTTGGAAAACAGTAGGCCCCATTACCATAATGTGACGGTTGCTGAGAGAATGGCCATCAAGAGTCTTAAAGATAACAAATCCATAATCATACATCCTGCTGACAAAGGGGGAGGGATAGCTGTGCAGAGCTATGAGCGATACCGGCTGGAGGTGAGTAGACAACTTTCAGATCTTTCATGCTATAGAGAACTACACTTCAACCCCACCAGTGTATTTAAGTTGAATTGGATAGATACATTGATAAGGGGTTTGAGGATGGTGCTTTTTCACAAAAAATGGGGGAACTCATGAAGGTCAGGTATCCAGTCACCCCAGTTTTGTATTGCTTACCAAAAATACACAAAACTCTGCACAACCCTCCTGACAGACCTATCGTGTCAGCCAGGGGATCCCTAACTTACCCGGTAGCACAGTATATAGACAGTCTTTTACAACCACACATCCAGTCTACCATAACATTCAGCAGGGACACAACCGACTTCTTTAATAAGTTAAGTGAATATGCAGTTGATGAGCAATTGATTTTGGTGACTATGGATGTGACAAGTCTATATACTTGCATACCCATGAAGGGGGGAAGGCAGCGATATGGAATTTGTTACAACAATCAAACCAATATATAGATGAAGACATCAATTATATAGTTGGAATGGTTGATAAGATATTGACGCACAATTATTTTAAATTTGAAAATAAATTGTACATACAGTTAACTGACACAACGATGGGTTCACCCATGGCCCCAACATAAGCCAATGCGTACATGGCACATTATGAGCAGATCAACATCATTCAATCTAGATATGGGCAATATGTAAAATTTTATGTGCGGTTCATAGACGATTTATTCATGTTGTGGTCCGGGGATGAGAAGATGCTATTACAACTTCATCAAGAGTTAAATGATTTGGATTCACCCGTCAAATTAACCCTTACATACCATAGGAGAGAAGTTAATTTTCTATATGTAAAGGTGATGATTGACAATGAAAGGATTAGTACCACTCTATATACAAAACCCACGGACCGCAACACACTGCTTGATGCACATAGTCAACATCCTGTTGCCCTGAAGAAAGAGTTACCGATATCACAGTTGATGCGCGTTAAACGCATAGTATCTGATGAAAGTGAACTTCAGGTGAAGCTCAGAGAGATGGGTTCTAACTTTGTGAATAGGGGATACAATAGTCAGGTGATTACTCAAAATATTCAACAAGTAGCAGGAATGGATCGCCAGTTATCGGTAAAAAAGACACGACACAGGGAAGACAGAGTAGGGGACCGTTTAATAATTCCCACTACCTTCACTGATTTGACCAAACAAATTAAGGAGACTACCAAGCGAAACTGGCATCTTCTGTCTGGAGATCCCGAGGTGGGGCACAGGTTCCAACAGCTCCCATTGTTTGGTCACAGAAAAGGTAGAAGCCTTAAGGATACATTAGTGGGTGCAGATCCAAACCAATAAATATATGGAGAATGGATTTAGTGCAACAAGGGGAGTATACAGATGTGACAGTTGTGTTACTTCTACCCATATGATGGCTGGTAAAAGTTTCACAGTACCTTGGTTAAATTATACTTTAAAGGTCAAGAGTGACATTATGTGCACAACTGCCTATGTCATTTATCACCTCTTGGGTAAAACCACTCGACCATTTAAGGAGTGCATTCGGGAACACAGATCTTTAATAGTGAGATGTTTGAACGGCACCCTAACTGCTGAAAAACTTAAAGGAGCAGTAAACTTTTTTATGAAAACACATATTTTATAGAACTTTTCCTGCTGAATAAAACAAGGTCACTCCCGTCGCTGTCAGTTGTTTTATTCAAAAATTATAGCAGTTTAAATAACCAGGAAGTTAATTTACTGTGTTTACTTCCTGATAGTTCTAACTGACAGGAAGTGAATTTACTGTGTTTATTTCCTGATAGTTCTAACTGACAGGAAGTGACAGACAGTTTCTATCACATTCTATGGAGAACTGTATGTCTCTGACTTTTCTGACTTTCATCTCCATTAGAATTTAACAGGAAATCTAATTAGAATTTGACCACTAGAGGGCACTGGTAATGTAAAAAAACATGGGTTTAAACTGTAATAACTCTGGAAATATAAATCTCTCAGCAGTGGGAGTACCCTTATTTTACTCAATAGGAAAATCCCTACAATATATATTTTTTCATAAAAAAAGTTTACTGCTCCTTTAAGCGTTCTCCTGTCACTAGACATTTTATGCAGCAGCAACATCATGTCCGTGATTTAAAGTGCTTCCCATTTGAGTTTGTTCAACAAGCCCCATGGGGGAGAGACAGAGGGACTCATTTAGCCAAGAGAGAAATGTATTGGCTATACACCCTCCAGACCCGGGCCCCCAAAGGCTTGAACGAGCAATTCAGTTTGATACCCTATATCTGAATTGATTGATTGTTGTATAATGTTTCATGTAAACTGTGAGTTTTTAATGGAGGTTGAACCTGGATGAGAGACGGCGTTTGCGGTTGCTATGGCAGCTGGACACGCAATATTCCGGACTGAAACGTTGGGCTTTTTTAATATGTTTGAATAAAAATATTATTTTATACTTATTGAAGAGTGCTCGGCTTCACTGTTATTTACATCTGTATTCACTTAAGCCAGCAAGCACCTGTTGTATGAGGGAACGAGTGCAGCAACTTTTCTATCCAAACTGTACAGTTCCATAGAAGTGAACTGAGCAATGGCGTCTATGCAGTAAAGCGCGCCTTAAAGGAGCGGAACACTATGTTTGCAATGTTGTAACTGTGAAGTAAATTTGGGCCAAACATGTCAAAAACATGTCACTAGATCCAATAAACACTGAATACCCAGTAGGGAAAGTGCCAATAAACCTCCAAAAGATGCAAAACCAGCAACTAAAGGGTTAAGTTACCACAGAAACTTGCTCCAAAACACCCAACAGACATACAGATAAAGCCAATGAGTGCAGGAGTGTGCAATAGAAACTCTAAAGGAAAACCCCTGTGCAGAGGGGCACTGTGGGACATGTGGATCTGCAGCACTCGAAGGGTTGCTCACCTTTCCTGCAGATCTTCTGTCTTCAGTTTACCATGTATTAAGAAGGAGCCTCAGTAGGCAACTCCTGAGGAAAGCTTGAACCCAAGATTTTCCCCCCAGAGCTTAAGGTCCACAAATAACACCTGGCTACTGAGCTAGCCACATCTAAGGGCACTGTCAGTTACGGTAATCTTCCTAATGGTGGTATTCCATATCTAACAGAAAATAAAAAAATAGCTAAAACTATAGCAGAGCTGTTCTCTTGTCTGTGTCTTCACCATGGAACAAATCTTACTGGAGCCATGGTTAGTAAATAGATTGTAAGCTCTTTGGGGCTGGGTCCCCTTCCCACTGGATGATTCACTTTGCAGCACATTTCCACTGCTAATAATGCAATGATCGCACTGTAGCCTGATGTTCTTATACCTGTCCTGTATTTTTCTTGTATTATGCTATTACTGTAAAGCGCTGTGTTTATATGTTTGGCGCTATATAAATATACATACATACAGCCACTAGCAGGCATATCCTGAACATTGAGCTATGTCTAACTAAACAAAAGTTACTCTTTGGGCAATGGTCAGTGGCTCCATTTTATAACCCCTTAGGGAAAGGAGAGATGTCTGTGTCCTACTCACTCCCCGCAAAAGGGTGTGCAAGTTCATGGTTTTAGCCATGCTAATTAGAGTGCAAAATATTTACTTTAACTCTTTCAGTGCCCCTCTGGAACTCAAAGGGTTAAAAAAAAAATGTATTCGGAGGAAGGGTGCCTGGAGATTTGCAGCATGCCTGTCAAAGGATATGGAGATAATTGCATAAAGCACAATACAAAATTATAAAGAATTGGTTCAGAAAGCAAAATAAATAAATTTCATATAATTATTTGCTAGGATGTTTGTCACGATGCAGTCATGCCAGAGCTCGCGTTCGGCCAGTCTCTACTGCGCATGATTGCATTGTGTGAGTGAGGAGACGCAAGACTGCATCGCAGGGAGCAGTGAGGTAGCGGCCTCTTAACCCTTTGAGTGGCAGAGGGGTAACTCAGCGCATTACAAAGCAGTCAGTTGCGTACCCCTCCAGCACTCAAAGGATTCACATTACCCGGACCTTGGCCTGTGTACATGGATTTTACACTAGTAAATAAATAAAAGCTGAATGCTTACATGTTAAATCCCATATCACCAACCTGTCAGTACAAATGAACCTTCATCAGTATTTACTCCAAAGACAACATGTGCTGACTGGGGATTGTGTTCACACGAAGGTGAGCAATCCAGCAGTGTACAAGTTAAAAGAGGAATTTAAACAATGCATTCCTTCTTTAACTCTTTAAAGTGTAGTAATAGTTAATTTTACCTTGAAATATTGTAGGTATTAGTGGTATTCAGTGAAGTCTGCCATCTAGCTGACAGCTGCAAATTTCGGTCATTTGACCGAAATCTCGCTATTTAGAAATAAATACTTCATTGGAATTGTCTACAAAGTATTCCTGGTTTGCAAGCACACTTTATAGACCATTCCAATAAAGTATTTATTTCTAAATAGCGAGATTTCGGTCAAATGACCGGAATGTGCAGCTGTCAGCTGGATGGCAGACTTCACTGAAAAAGACAGGAAGATGTAATTTACCAAGTTATATCTCTCAAACCATAAAGGTTTGAGAGATAAGACTTACATCGATCTTCATCTTCTTTTAAATGCCTACAATATTTAATCAAGGTAAAATTAACCATTACTATCCCTTTAAGTGCCGGGTTCCTCATCTTTGCTTTACTTAAGCAACACTATATACTAATTGAGGGTTACACCTGGGGTGCTCAAAAAACAAAAAAAAAATCCCAGTAGAAAATTAGTATTTATGGGTACAATTAACTAATTTGTGAATCACACAAAAATGTATTGCCTGAACTCTTTCACTGGACACCTCACCTTTGAATGTCAGTGGATATCCAACACAGGTTAAAACATTTCAAAACAACTGCACCAACAGGGACACAAAACAAAATTCACACTGATTCAAATGACTTGAAGGGATAGTAATACTTAAAATGTAAAAAAAACATATGTTGTAGGGTTTATCCCCCTGAGTAAAACAAGAGCACTCCCACTGCTGAAAGGTGTTTCATTCAAAAGTTATTAATTTTCAAAGTTGAATTTTTTAGGTGCAATATCACAGTGGCCTGAAATTGTACAGTGGCGCTGTTGCTACACGATCCTATGGACAGCTCTGGTCCCGGGACCATAAATCTCCATAGGATGGTGTAGCAACAAGGTGTGCTCTTGTTTTACTCAGGGGGATAAACCCTACAACATGTTTTTTTACATTTCAAGTATTGCTATCCCTTTAACCCCATAAATGCTAAAGAGTATTCCAAAGAATTTCCAGGGGTTAAAAAGGACCGTTTCAATCAATGGGAATTTTTGTCACCTATGGTACAGCTGGCTTGCTGTACAATTGCATGACTTTTTCTTTGTCCATATGGCTCTCAGTTGGAAGGATATTAAGCAGCTAATTCCACACCATGTGTGCAGGGAAGGTCACCCTGTGTGCAGAAACGATGATGTGCACAGCACCTGGGAGACTTAAACAAGTAACCTTATAACCGCGGTGTGCTGCATACCATATTGCCATCCTGCTGATGTGCCCCATTGGGGGAACTGCTGCTCCGTTCAGCTAAGCTGCTTCTTTCTGCCTATAAATAGAAGGAGCAGGTGAAGGGAAAGTCATGTTCTCCTGAGTTGTGTGTTCCCTGCGGTGACAGTGAGAGTGACAGCTGACAGTGTGCGCTACTCAGAAGCAGCCTCTGAATGTGGCTGTCACAATAGAAGCCTGGATAGTGAGCTCCACTCCCTGTTCATTGCTAGGCAGGAAGTGCTTCCAGTCAGAGCAGTGCTTAAAGGGATAGTAATACTTCGTTTTAACTTTATTTTATTTTGTAGGCATTAAAAAAACATGAAGAATGATATAAGTCTTATCTCTGAAACCTTTATGGTTTAAGAGATATTCACAAACAAAGTATCCCCCCCCCCCTGTTCAGCCAGATCAGAAGGGAGATGCCCAGGTAGACTGCAGAGAGGGACAATCTTCAATTAAGATAAGAGAAAAAGCTGAAAAACTTGTCAAGGGGGGAAGGGCTTTCATTGTTTTCATACAAAGAAAATTGTCCCCTTCTGTTATCTGTACTGTCATACAACCAGACTCACATGTGAGAAGAGATGGCTTACACTAGGTAAAAGGGACGGGGAGGGGAACTTTGCTTGTGAATATCTCTCAAACCATAAAGGTTTGAGAGATAAAACTTATATCATTCTTCATGGTTTTTTAATGCCTACAAAAAAAAACCTTTAAGAAGCCAGCTGTATGAGAAAAAGCACAGGAGAATTCTGCCACTTGCAGACATCCTTTAACCCTTTTAGTGCCAGGGAGGTATATAACGATAAACTTCTCTGACACTAAAAGGGTTAAGGAAAACTAACACCTCCTAAACAGCTCTGCATTTAGGCCAAGGCCTAGGGAGGCTAACTGGCAGAAGATCGCTGCTTTGTGCCCATAAAGAAAATGTGTGGCTCATGTCTCATAACATCCTTGGACACCCCTTTTCCAAAGTTAATGTACCCAAATGGTCTTTCTTCATAGATGAAAATTGTCCACTGTCATTTAGCCCCTGATAGTTATTTACACTGCTTCTGAGTCTTTAAGTGAAGGGGCATGACTGGAGTAAGGGGAAGGATGAATTGAGGCAGAGTATGTATGGAGGGATATGCAAAAGAGCTAGTCAGAGATGCTCAACTAGGAACGAGCCTGCCCTCAAAGTGATGAGGCTCTATAGGATAAGTATCCTACCCAGGGTGCAATCTCTTTTAGCTCACTAGTGCCTTTCACAGAGAGGAAATATCCTAAAGCACATCATACTGATCCTACCAAAAGTCAGTCCAGCCACGAAATGCCAGGCAATTCCTCTCCGAACAAGAGAAGCAGCCAACCCCAGACGTACGTTTCGGCCTTGTTGGGCCTCGTCAGTGAGGTGCAGCTGATCTCTCTAGGCACTGTGAGCAAGGGGTCCACGTCTGGATGACCCTGTTACCCTTAGGGTGACTAGTCCCAAGGGCAATTTGCATATGCAAAAGAGCTAGTCAGAGATGCTCAACTAGGAACGAGCCTGCCCTCAAAGTGATGAGGCTCTATAGGATAAGTATATCCAGACGTGGACCCCTTGCTCACAGTGCCTAGAGAGATCAGCTGCACCTCACTGACGAGGCCCAACAAGGCCGAAACGTACGTCTGGGGTTGGCTGCTTCTCTTGTTCAGAGAGGAATTGCCTGGCACTTCGTGGCTGGACTACCTTTTGGTAGGATCAGTATGATGTGCTTCGGGATATTTCCTCTCTGTGAAAGGCACTAGTGAGCTAAAAGAGATTGCACCCTGGGTAGGATACTTATCCTATAGAGCCTCATCACTTTGAGGGCAGGCTCGTTCCTAGTTGAGCATCTCTGACTAGCTCTTTTGCATATGTATGGAGGGATGCATGCACTCAGTTGGGCCTATGTATCTCACTGATCCTAATAATAACACTTGCCTGACGATGGCAAGAAAATGGAAAGGGACTCAACCTCTCCTGCAGCTGGTAATTATTAAAGGGTCAGTAACGTCCCATAAAAACAAGAGATAGTTTAGTAGAGCTTAAAAAAATAAACTATTTGCCACAAATCCTATCTCTCAAACCGCTATAGTTTGAGAAATATTTCCTTCAAAGTTCCCCCCTCCCTCCCCTTCTCCTGACGTCAGCGCTGTGCTGACAGCAAGAGATTCCGGTCCGAGGACCAGCCGGCGTTTCTGCAGCAGAGCCAAAGTCGCCTTATAGGAAAATAATTACTTCACTGGAAAGGTCTACAAAGTGTGCCTGGTTTGCAAGCACACTTTGTAGACCGTTCCAATGAAGTAATTGTTTTATATTGCTTTGCAATGCATTGCGTACCCTTCTGGCATTCGAAGGGTTAATCCCATGACTGCAGTGTGCTGTGATCTCTCTAGAGTTCAAGGGATAAAAGCTACATTTAAACCTCTGAGTGCCAGAGAAACACGCAGCTCATTGCAATGTAATGCTCAGGATACCTCTGTCTGACACTCAAAGGGTTAATAAGGTCACTGCCGTCCATTCTAAACAAGTGATTTCTCAAGTGTGGGTTTCTCATGGAGCCGGATTAGAAGCTTTTTAGATCCATTTTCTTTCTGCTTTCAGTCATGTAAAGAATATCCAGACCACGGAGATCTCGCCTATTCCACAGGAGATTGATACACATTGTGCCCGTCTCCTGAAGTGGCATTAGGAGTCTAAAAGGTGAAATACATCTCCTAAAAATACCCCACCACACTTACCTTACTGTGGAAAGAAAATTGAAATGGCCCTTATGAATTTTGATTTCCGTTCAAGAGATAACATCTTCAATCAGTCCTGGAGATCATGTCAAAGAAGGGGGACATGATAATTGCTAGCATGACTGCAGGACCTTAGTGGCTTAGCGGAGGCCAAGACAATAACTTGGTGCAGGGGGGCTGTTTCAAAAGAGGCCCTCCTAGCACTTCGGCTGGTCATCAGTGGATTTCCCGGTGGGCCCATCATGTTCTATATCCTCCATATTCTTATTCTATCTATTTAATGTAGGCAATGGTGTGCTCTGTGTTGTCCTTCATATCACATGTTGTGAAGCAGATGAACCATGAAGCAGATCATCCGCAGTCTTACTTCCAGTTCTCTCACAGTCACTGGCTAGGATATGCTTATGCACCTCCCAGCCAATCAGCTTTGTGCATCTGTGCTTTAAACTGATTGGTTGGGAGGTGCGTAAGCATATCCCAGCCAATGGCTGTGAGAGAATTGGAAGTAAGACTGCCCATATATAAGGGCAGTCTCAATTCTAATTCCCTCAGAGCAGAGCAAGCATCGGCCTGTGCAGATGAGGAAGGGGTAACTGTGGTGCATGATTCTGTCTCTGCCTCAGTGGACGCACACAGTGGCGGAGACAGCATTAGAATTATAAATGCTAAGTATATTTTTGGGACGTTTTATCATGGCAATACTATTTACTTGGCTTTAACTTGGACACAATTTGCTATGCACAGGGGCATTTTTATATTACAAACCTGTCACACTACTGCATATTTTAACACTTTTGAGCCCCAGAGAGGTAAGCAACACATTGCTTTGCAATGCATTGTGTATCCATCTGGCACTCAAGGGGTTAAACTGTGTATTAGTGTGCCGGATATTTACACATTGGAGTTGTACTTGTCTAGTTGTTGTCTTTCTGTAAAAAGACAGACGATAGAAGAGAAGAAAGAATGGAGATAGAAGGAGAAAGACAGTGGATGACAGGTAAGTGTAACACAGATTAGGTAACGATCGGTGCTTGGCAGTATGTCAGGCAGTGATCGTAGGCTTTCTCTCCTGTTAAGTTCCCAATACTGCCGTTATTTAGCGGCGTTTTGGGAACTTAACACACAAAACGGACGTTTGGCCACAAGACCATTTTTGTGGCCTAACGTCCGTTGTGCTTAATGCCAATAGGACATTTGAATACCTACCAAGACATTTTCTTTTGTCAGTCGGTATCCATTTTGCCCTACTGGCATTTTTAATGCCAACATTTGGATCAAGCGCTAAATGCTTAAAGTGATAGTAATGTTTCACAATAAAAGCAGCTCCAATTAATCTTCATAGTATTTGTCACAGCTTACCTTGGTTCAAGCGCGCCGCTTCAGGCGACACTCAAAATGACACCTTTGGCGTCAGCAGCCGTCCATGCCACTCGGATGGTCACAGGAATATGGCAAGCAGTTTGACGCATCAGAGCAGATGTATCATCTGCAGGAGTGAGGCTTCAGTATGTAGCAGGCCTCTGTTTTGTGTGTTGCTTCCTGTAGTCTCCTCCTACCTACTTCCTCTCTCTGAGTTGCTCCTCCTACCTACTTCCTGAGGAGGGGTTTAAAGGGCAGACTGACTCCTGACTCAGTTGCCCTTGCGTTGTTGTACAATACAGTTCTGTTTCCTTGGGCTCTGTGTATGACCTGGCTAGTCTTCCATCCAATCTGGTGCTGACCTGTGGCTCTGTCTGACTATTCTCCTGCCTTATCCTGTGTATAGTGGAAACTCAATCTGGTGCTGACCTGTGGCTCTGTCTGACTATTCTCCTGCCTTATCCTGTGTATAGTGGACACCCAATCTGGTGCAGACCTGTGGCTCTGGCTGACTACCTGAACTGTGTATGACCCTGGCTTGTCTGACTACCCTCTCTGGTGCTGACCTGTGGCTCTATCTGACTATTCTCTTGTTTTTCCCCTGTACCTAGCAGACACCCAGTCTGGTGCAGACCTGGGGCTCTGGTAGACTAGCTTATATTGACTGCAGGCATGAGTCAGGTATCCGCTTCCTATTACTGACTGCAGGCGTGAGTCAGAGATCCACTTCCTATTCCTGACTGCAGGCATCAGTCAGATAGCCACTTCCTATTACTGACTGCAGGCGTGAGTCAGATAGCCGCTTCCTATTACTGACTGCAGGCGTGAGTCAGATAGCCGCTTCCTATTACCGACTGCAGGTGTGAGTCAGGTATCCGCTTCCTATTACTGACTGCAGGTGTGAGTCAGGTATCCGCTTCCTATTCCTGACTGCAGGCGTGAGTCAGATATCCGCTTCCTATTACAGACTGCAGGCGTGAGTCAGATATCTGCTTCCTATTCCTGACTGCAGGCGTGAGTCAGATATCTGCTCCTATTCCTGACTGCAGGCGTGAGTCAGATATCCGCTTCCTATTCCTGACTGCAGGCGTGAGTCAGATATCCGCTTCCTATTACAGACTGCAGGCGTGAGTCAGATATCTGCTTCCTATTCCTGACTGCAGTCGTGAGATAGCTGCTTCCTATTACAGACTGCAGGCGTGAGATAGCCACTTCCTATTACAGACTGCAGGCGTGAGTCAGATATCCGCTTCCTATTCCTGACTGCAGGCGTGAGATAGCCGCTTCCTATTACAGACTGCAGGCGTGAGATAGCCGCTTCCTATTACAGACTGCAGGCGTGAGTCAGATATCCGCTTCCTATTCCTGACTGCAGGCGTGAGTCAGATATCCGTTCCTATTACAGACTGCAGGCGTGAGTCAGATATCCGTTCCTATTACAGACTGCAGGCGTGAGTCAGATATCCGTTCCTATTACAGACTGCAGGCGTGAGTCAGATATCCGTTCCTATTACAGACTGCAGGCGTGAGTCAGATATCCGTTCCTATTACAGACTGCAGGCGTGAGTCAGATATCCGCTTCCTATTCCTGACTGCAGGCGTGAGTCAGATATCCGCTTCCTGTTCCTGACTGCAGGCGTGAGTCAGATATCCGCTTCCTGTTCCTGACTGCAGGCGTGAGTCAGATATCCGCTTCCTATTCCTGACTGCAGGCGTGAGTCAGGTATCCGCTTCCTATTCCTGACTGCAGGCGTGAGTCAGGTATCCGCTTCCTATTCCTGACTGCAGGTGTGAGTCAGGTATCCGCTTCCTATTCCTGACTGCAGGCGTGAGTCAGGTATCCGCTTCCTATTACTGACTGCAGGCGTGAGTCAGATATCCGCTTCCTGTTCCTGACTGCAGGCGTGAGTCAGATATCCGCTTCCTATTCCTGACTGCAGGCGTGAGTCAGATATCCGCTTCCTATTCCTGACTGCAGGCGTGAGTCAGATATCCGCTTCCTATTCCTGACTGCAGGCGTGAGTCAGATATCCGCTTCCTATTCCTGACTGCAGGCGTGAGTCAGGTATCCGCTTCCTATTCCTGACTGCAGGCGTGAGTCAGGTATCCGCTTCCTATTCCTGACTGCAGGCGTAAGTCAGGTATCCGCTTCCTATTCCTGACTGCAGGCATGAGTCAGATATCTGCTTCCTATTACTGACTGCAGGCGTAAGTCTGGTAGCCTTCCCATGATCCTGAACCTAAATTCTTGAACTACAACTCTGACAGTAGTGAAATAACACTCTCCATGGCCCAAATACTATGACGTTTAATTGGAGCTGCTGTTTTTTGTGAAACATTACAATCACTTTAACCCTTTGTGTGCCAGAGCGGGATCAAACACTTTGCTTTGCAAAGCACTGGATACCCTTCTGTCACACCTATGGCACAGAGGATTAATTCAGACCTCCAGGGGGGCTTCAGGACCCCCTCCTGATGTTCCTGCAGCTACTGATCTCTGAGCCAGTTTGGCTGGGAGATCAATAGAGGTGACACAGGGGAGTAGCGTGGCTCCCCTGCTTCCACTGGCAGGATCGTGGGAACCTTCTGCATCACCAATGACATGATGTGGAAGTCTTTGTCTGGTCCTTCTCACTCCTAGCCGGAGGTTCAGGAAATCCTGACGCCCTCCATGAGGTCTTCATTTTCTTTATTTTGGAAATGTGGCACTGCATGCCAGTTTTACCTGCTGATGCAGTGAGTGAATTTTGACCATACTTGGCACAGCAGGTACAGCTGGCCAAGCTTGTACATCGTACAGGCCTGGCGCTCTACAGGTTAACAGATTTTCTATGAACTTTTTATTTTTCAGTATTGTTCTCAGGAAGATATGTGGGGAGTTATCCCAATAACTGCCATTTTTGCCATCATGAAAATTAAAGGGGAGATATACATTAGGAATCAACACCTCTTAATCCATTTATCAGATGGATTTACTTACAAAGGTGTCCTGCAGTCAAACAGCAGTCAGGTATTATATATATATATATAAGCTGAATGTAATTCATATTGCTCAATCAACTCATAACTCAAAGATAATATTTCACTTTTTGTCAAACGTATAAAGCAGTGCTTAGAAGTCACATCATCTCATATGCAGCCAAAAGAGAGATCCTCAAAACTACTTAAATGGACAGTAATGTCCCATAAACAAAATGCTTTTAGTTTTGTAGAGGATAAAAAATAAACTCTATGGCACAAATCCTATCTCTCAAACCGCTATGGTTTGAGAGATATCTGCATTCAAAGTTCCACCCTCCCTCCCCTTCTCCTGATTCTCCTCAAGTCGGCCGACTTGAGGAGGATCTTCAGCAGAGCCGAAATCGCATTATTTAAAAAGGAGTACTTAATCGGAACGGTCTACAAAGTGTGCTTGAAAACCAGGCACACTTTGTAGACCATTCCAGTGACGTAATTATTTTCCTATAAGGCAAATTTGGCTTTGCTGCAGAGCCGGCTCACTGGTCCCTGAACCGGGATTTCTTGCTGTCAGCACAGCGCTGACGTCAGGAGAAGGGGAGGGAGGGGGGAAACTTTGAATGCAGATATCTCTCAAATCATAGCAGTTTAAGAGATAGGATTTGTGCCATAGATTTTATTTTTTTATCCGCCACAAAACTATAAGAATTTTTCATGGGACATTACTGTCCCTTTAAATTACAAAAAAAAATGACCAAGGAATATACTAGATTTGTTCAACAAAGGTTTATTTAAACAAATGCCTATACAAGTCAGCAAAATAAGCATGTGAGGTAGTGTTAGGACAAGCTGAACAAATGAAACTGAGATTCCAATCTAGTAAATGGTTCCAGCAGGCCAATAAGCCAGGTACGCTCTAGGCAACAACAATAAAGTCATCAAATCCAAAGTCACATATCATAACTATACTTGATGACCAAGATGTTCTTACAGATCAAACTAAAATTAATTGCTTACCTTGTTCTATAAAAAAAACAAAACTGTATGAAAATATCTGGAACATCCAAAACTTAGAAATTTATTCTTAACAGTTTAACAGTGGATCAACAACAATCCCTCAATAATAACATTTCAACAGCAAAGGTAAGGAAAACTATAACATCCCTCAAGAAAAACAAAAGCCAGGGTCCAGATGCACTGCCATCAGAATATTATAACACTAGTTGAAGAGCCCATTACACTAGGGTGACCAGACCTCACCTTTAGCCGGGGACACATATGAAAAATGCATGCTTCTGGGCTGTTGCGATTTCAGTGCAGTCCTGAAATATGCCTATTTCCTATGTGTCCCCGGTTAAAGGGATGGTCTGGTCTACATTACATGGGCCACAGTGCCACTACCACCCGGTCGCAGGGAAGTCACGCACAGTAGAGACTGCCCGTGCCGCGGCTGATACAGCAGCGCAGCAGTCTCTACTGCGCATGACTAAAGCACGCGCAGAAGTGTCTACTGCGTATGACGTGGCTTTACATACGTTTTAGTGAATTATTATATAGGATTGTGATAGATATATAGTAGACTCATTGACGACCCTATTCAATTACATATCAACTTACTTACCAGAGAATTTCAACGTATAAACAAACTATTCTACTCCCAAAACAGCTTAAAAACCAATAATTATTATCTTCGTACTGCCTGATAGGGCTCCTTACCAAATATAAATTACCAAATAAATTCCTAGCTAACAGACTTGATGAAATTATGCATACAATAATATCTCTGCAACAAACAGGCTTTATTCAAGGTACATAGACTGTGACAAATGTCCACAATGCCCGAGAAACTCTAGTCATACACAAGATTTCACTTCCCAGCAAAACATCCTGGTGAATTTAGATGCTGAAAAGGCAATTTACAACATTTAACTCCATACTTGTTTAGATTACTAGATATACGAGTTGGGGCTACCTTCACTAGTTGTATAAAAATGTTTATAATACCCCATAAGCTGTTAAGAGCCAGTAGAATAAATTATTTCATATTTACAATACAAAAAAGCACCAGACAGTATTGCCCTCTTTCCCCATTATTATTCAAGCTGGTACTGGATCCTCTTATAAAAAGCCTAATTTTATTAGCTACATTCTAATGTATAGATAGGAGACAGAGAAATTCAATTTGAAGCTTTTGCAGATAATAAACCTCTTTATTAGCAACTCTTCAGCAGCAATACAATACCTATAATACGGAATATACTCCAGGATTATAGGCTAATCTTAGGGTTAAAAATAAACCTCGAAAAATGTGAAGTTTTATGACATAAAATAGATGATACAGCCAAACATTATCAAGTCCATTTAGGTTGGTAGCTGGTTTGATTAAGTACTTTGGGATCCATGTCACTAAAGATATTTCTGATATTTGCACAGATAACATAACTCCCATTATAACTAAAATACAAAATGATTCCACACAATGGAAAAACTCACCCTAACGTTCTTAGGTAAAATCAAACGTATTAAAATGGTCTCCTTTCCTCAATGTAGATCAGACTATCTGAAGAACATATTCAACCTCACACATAGAGGTCTGGAGTGACGTATCTCCCTCCGATGGCTGGATCTGGAATTCACAAACAGTCCCCTTACCCTCTTCTCTTCACTCCCTGCCCCCATCTCTATCCCCCTGTTCTTCTCCCATCTTTCTTCTTTATTTTCCTCCCTTTACCTGCCTTCCTTCTCAATTATGTATTTAGGATGTGAACATAAACATCTCTTATCGCAAGAAAAGGGCGTTATACCCTCTTTTTATACACAACCCCAATGTCGAGCTCTACACCCAGATTCATAAGGATTTGTCAGATGGAAATTATTGCCATTGTTTTCGACCTGATCTTAAATATGCTTATTTTTTATTTATTTTTATTTTTTTTTACTTTTCTGGAAAAGTTAAACTGTCTTTACACCAAAGATGTGTGGTTCATTTATATGTAATACCATCCTGTACAATGTATTGGCTGTAACTACTGAACATTTTCAATACAATTCTTTAAAAACAAAAAGTATATATACTGTATACCTTTATATATTGCAGATAATTCAGTTATTCCTATCTGATGCTGATGTTAAAGTTTATTCATAATAAATATGGAACAAGCGACCAAAAACTTGCAATGTTGCAACAGCTAAAGTCCATTGGGGTTTTAGCCTCCCTAATGTGAAACACTACAACACAGGCGTCTTGCTAAAATTCTGTAGAGATTGGATTAACCACACTTTCACGCACATGGACTGGAAGAGAGAATATTTTGTACTGATGTAAGATATCTAATAAGCAAAAATCCCATCTCCATGTTTCACTAATCCATTGTTCTTTAGTACCATAAAAGTAGTATAATAAACATATTCTGATGAAAGCGGACCACAGATTTTTGCATTGGGAGGTACAGGGAATAGAAATGATAGGTAAATTGATCAATCTACATGCAAACAAGATCTACACATTCCCGGATTTATAATCCAAATACAATATCCTCTTAAAGGGACAGTAATACTTCGTTTTATCTTTATTTTATTTTGTAGGCATTAAAAAAACATGAAGAACGATATAAGTCTTATCTCTCAAACCTTAATGGTTTGAGAGATATTCACAAGCACAGTTTCCCCTCCCGCCCCTTTTACCTAGTGTAAGCCATCTCTTCTCAGATGTGGAATGCAGTCCATAGAGCAGACAGATAACAGCAGGGGACAATCTTCTTCCTATGAGAACAATGAAAGCCCTGCCCCCTTGACAGGTTTTTCAGGTTTTTCCCTTATCTTAATTGAAGATTGTCCCTCTCTGCAGTCTTCCTGGGCACCTCCCTTCTGATCTGGCTGAGCAGTGTTACATCAGTAAAAGGGGCGGGAGGAGGATACTTTATCATTCAATTACTCTTGTACTACAACTCTGACAGAATTGAAATAACACTCTCCAAAGTCCAAATACTATGATAATTAATTAGAGCTGCTTTTATTATGAAACATTACTATCCCTTTAAACACATTTTTCTGTACATACAAATAAAAACACCATTTACAGCAACTATTGCCATTAATTCTCAAACAAATGGACAACAACGGGGGAGCAATTGCCTCCTGTGCAGATCATATGTCTGGCCGGTGGGCCACTGCCTCCCACTTGCTGCTATAAATGGAGCTACACAAGTGATACCATAGAGCTACAATCCAAATGGATCACTAGTAACATAACAAATACCCTTCTTAGCTCTATGGTATCACTGCAAGCAACTATTGTGTCAGTCCTCCATGGACATGACATCCAGGAATAATTGATGACACCACCTCTTCAGCAAAGGCACTAATGAAAAATGCAGAGGAGCCATTAGGATTTTATAGCCACAGTAGGGTAAGTGGGGATTTTATTATTAGGTGGTGTTCGTTTTCCTTTCATTTGATAAATGTAAAATGCCTCGCATTGGTATAACATTTTCCGTCACCACCTCCATAGTCTATTTTTATTTATAGTTTGAGAAACACTGTGTGGAATGGTCCCAGAGCCACCAGTTGTCCATCACTGTCCTAGAGTCTTGTAAATTACTCATATTGTATTTATTATGTAGAGAAAGTAGGATATGTGGTTGCACGGTTTGGTCAGTAAAGAGACGATCACCCTTGTTTGTGATAACAGATGGGAAGACAAAAGACGAGACAAGAGAGACCACATTTCCCAGGCTTCCATTAGTGTTATGACCCCTGTTTATGAATATGCACTGGACACTCAAAAATCTGATGACTGCAAACAATCATTTGATAGAAACAGAAAAGAAAGGTAGGGGGAACAATATATAGTGTAGTATATTTGATGAATCAAGATAACGAAACACACATTGAGTTTCTGCTACTCTGTCATCCACTTTACAATAATAACTAGTGGCGGATACTGTACTGCCCCCACACGGGTTTTTCTGGATAAGCTGCTCAATCCTCAATGTTGAGACCCTTACGAAGGCAAGATCAAAAGACACAAAGAGAGAAGACAACTAATCCTTTTCCTTTTTTATAATATTACTAGTTGAAGAGCCCGTTACACAGGCCACAGTGCCACTGCCAGCCGTTAGCGGGGCAGTCATGCGCAGTAGAGACTGCCCACTTCGCGGCTGATACAGAGCAGGACGCTCCTTCGGAACGTCCAGCTCTGTATCAGCCTCACTGCGGGCAGTCTCTACTGAGCATGACTGCGTTGTTACACACGTTTTAGCAAATTATTATATAGGATTCGCTAGGATGCGAAGCTACCTTTGAGCATAACACGCAAACGCACAGTGGAGACTGAATGAACGACGTAGTCACGTGCAGTAGTCATGCACAGCAGAGACTGCCCGAACACATTGGCTCCCAGTCCGAGGCACGGCCGATCTGAAGCTGGGCACCCTGAACGGTCCACCGCCCGTCCCCGCCCCCGGGGCAGCAGCCGAGGCCACTGGGCAGCACCCTGGCCCGTGCACATGGCCTTCAATATTAGTGTTCAATAATCGCCACAAATACTTCACATGGAATATGAATCAGAGATATGTACACTTACTTGTGAGAAAAATGACCAGTGAATCCTGAAGTCAGCTGGTCTAAATGCATATGGGGAACATAAGTCTGGTCCTCCTGACCAAGACCACCCAATGGTAAATTCTGCACTTTTGATAGGTGTTTATGTACCACAAAGCAGACATCATCGATTGGAAAAAATCTAAGATGCTCTTTATTGTAAAACAAAACAGGTACATACCAATATAAATAAATTAAAATAAAATATTAAGAGGGATCTATTTAATATTTATTTTGATTTCTTTGCATAAACTACCATCGGGTGGTCTTGGTAGTGATGACCACACTTATGTTCCCCATATGCTTTTAGACAGGTTGACTTCAGGATTCAGCAGTCATTATTTTCACGAGTAACGGAAAGTATACAGTGTGTGAGGCAACATATTTACATGGCTTTGCAGGGCGGCCCTTAACCCTTTGAGTGCCAGAGACGTATCCAACAAATTGCATACCTCTCTGGTACCCATAGGGTTAAGCGTGTGACATCAGCTGTATGTAATGTATGTAATGTAATGTAAGGCAGAAAAATACATGTTACATTTTTACATGGTTTACTAATGAAATGTCGTCCTCTAGTTGGCGACCCTTACGAACTTGACATCAGAATGTCGCCCTGTTGATGCGGGTGACATTCTGATGTTACCCTTTTGATTCGGGCGACATTATGATCTCGCCATTTTGATGGTCGCCAAATAAAAGGCGACATTTCAAAAAAATACCAGCATACATATCACCGGTTCATATTCCATGTGAAATATTGGTGCCGATTACTGAACATTAGCGTTTGCTGGTTGTCTTCTCTATTTGATGGAAATGGAAAGATTTAAAATGGGGGCAGTTCCCCACTTCCAAAAAGATAAAGAGAGAACGGTTGTTTTAACCCTTTGGGTGCCAGAGTGGTACTCTCTGTCACTTAAAGGGTTAAAAAGCAGGCCTAATTTACTCCTGAATGTGGCAGCTCTCAAAGACCTCTGAACTGTTAATTAAATTTGTCATTAAAAATTAAATGATCTGAATAAGTAGGTGTGAGGCTGATCATCCCTGGGAGCTCCATAAATCAAATTGTTTTTCCTGTTACTACCCTAGCAATTTTCATCTTTCCTACTGTCTGATTTCTCTAAGGGACTGCATTTCTGAGGAGGGGTGAAAGAAATGTATTTAACTTCTTTCTGTAAATATGATTTTTTTTTTTTAAATAGGAACTGCTGGATGGTGCAGTAACACAGCAGGAGGGCCTGTTTCATGCCAGCTGGGTGATACCTATATTCCTCCAAGATTCTAGCTACCTTAACCCTCTGAATGCCAAAGTAATGCGTTGTGTACCCCTCTGGCACTCAAAGGGTTAACCTCGTGGATGCTGGAGGGGTCTCTAATGCAATACGATAGACGCATCATTAGCATCCAAGGGGTTAAAAATGCATTTGATTTTCTATTTAGCACAAAGTTTCATGTGGTTTGGAAAGAGACATAATGCCGTCTTCTGATTCTATGAACCCATGCCTGAAGAAGGGACCTTAGTGTCCTGAAAGCTTGCACTTTTTATGTCCTCAGTTAGCCATTAAAAGGTATCACCTTTATACCACTCCTTTGAGTTTTTTTCTACACTGAATCATTTGAAACGTACAATCAATCTTCTCATTTTTATCGGATACGTTCCTAGTTCTCTAGTAATGATTTTTAATTTTTTTCTTGAGACGCCTGTATTAAATGACATGAGAGGAGGTAGGGAGGTAACGGGTTTATGAAAAACGAACGGTCAGTCGAAAGGGAGACATCAAGATCAATGACGAAACTTGGACTTGACCTCAGTGAAATTGTTCAAGATCACTGTAAGGGATGGTTTTTGGTGTTCTCCTCACGGTCAGTTGGGGGTTAATGCTCTGCATTAGTTTAGCAACAGCAGAGGGGCAGGCACTGTGAGGCCACGTGATGTTTATGAGAGTCAGTTGGAGATGTCTCCTATACTCAGTGTTATATAACCAAGCATATACGCATGCGTAGTTTTAGACATCTTAGGGAGTAGCCTGTATTTTAACCTGTAATCAAGACAACAGTGTTTAGAGCCATTGGAGACTAGGAAAGAGTGTACCTGGTCTCAAGTCGGAGAGGTACAGTGTTGCTGTTTAGCCATTTGGGACGTCAGGTCTGTCGGGCTATTCACCTCTGTAGACTGTACCTCATCCAAACTTGTGTGTTGCTCTTTAGCCATTTGGGACGTCAGGTCTGTTGGGCTATTCACCTGTGTAACGATACTACGGAGTTTAGCGTGTAAAGGCTCCCCACACTGATGTTCAGCTCCAGTAGATAGATAAGTAACTTGTTTAATTATTGTATGTCTCTTTTTGTATACACCAGAGCCGTGTGTCTCTCATACGGAGGAAACTCTGGCAGATCTCTCTCCCTTTTTATATCTTCCAGAGTTGGTATGCTTTCATACTTGTGTGAACTCTGGCCATAACCTGTTTAATCACTGCATGTTTAAATAAACTGCATTTCACTTCAGTGTTTGTCTTTATTCTGAAATTCCAAACTTCTATTTGTAACAATCACTCAGGGTCAAATTCACAAACAAAAAGGAGAACAATGGCCAGAAACTTCTGTTGGTCTCCCAATATTTCCTTGTTCCATGATTCAAGCGCTAATATTTTTTACCAGTTTTGGATGTCATGGCTATGTAGGAGGACATGACAGATGCTAGAATGACCACAGGACGTATTAAAGAATCAGAAGGGGTGTGAAATGCATTGTGAATCCTTCTCATCTTTAAACGTGTTAAATAAGCTCATATACTCACTGTGTAAGTGTGAAAAATTGCCTTCATAGACCTAACATTTCCAATCAGTCCTGGATGCCACGTCCTGGACAACGACACCAGGGGAAAATTCATCAAGACCGTTAGGATTTTCTGCCCATTGCAAGATCATTGTTATTATTATAATTATTCTTTATTATATAGCGCCAACTTATTCTGCAGCGCTGTATAATAGGAAATGGACATACAGAGATATTAAATAGTACAATCGAATATGGAAAACAGAAGGATCAGAGGGCCCCCTGCTGGTGAGAGCTTACAGTCTAGAGGAAGGTAAGTTGGACAGAGAAAGAGTAAGTGCTATTGGGTGAAAGTGCCTCCTGCCACATGAACTGCCGGTCAGTGGGTGGGAGAGACAAGTGCTGTTGAGTGCAGTGGTCCAGGGTCTTGGTGATAATAGTTATGGAGGTAGTTGATAGACTTCCATGAAGAAGTGTGTTTTCAAGAAGCGTCTGAAGATTTGAAGGCTGGGGGAGAGTCTGATTGGGTGAGGAAGAGAATTCCAGAGTTGAGGTGCAGCACGGGAAAAGTCCTGTAGGCGGGAGTGGGAGGAGGTAATAAGAGCTGCGGAGAGCAGAAGGTCAGTGGGGGTTTTACTATTAGGCAATGTTACTTCCCCTTTAAATGAGAACTATCACCCCTACACAAGTTTGGCTCATAATGTTCTTCATATAACGATAAGCTGTAATAGTGGTTTTATTTTCTTATACAATGCGTGCTATGGTGAAATTTAAAGTTTTAAAAATGAGCAGTGGCCTTACTACCAGACAGACTGGGGGTACAATTCTGCACTGCAGCCTGGCAGTCTTCCTCTTCTTCCCTCCCCACGATGGCGGAGGGTTTCTCCATGTAAACTGGAGCAGTCTCATTGGCTAGAGAGAGCTCCAGCTTATATGGACAAATCCTCCGTCATTGGAGGAGGCTGGAACGAGACGCTACGTGGGGAGGGAACAGACAAAGATTGACAGGCTGTGGTGTGTGGCGCAGTCTGTCTGGAAGTGAGGCCCTGGCTCATTTTTAAAACTCTGGCTGCTGAGAGATGGCTTGTTCAAAAGTTATTGCATCTCAGACCTGACATTTTCTAGATGCAATATTTCAATGGCCTGAAACTGTACAGTGGCGCTGTTGCTACACAATCCTATGAAGGCTTATGGTCAAATCACCAGAGCTGTCCATAGGATGGTGTAGCAAAACTGTACAATTTCAGGCCATCTAAGTAAATTCAGGTCTGAGCTGCAGTGACATTTGAATAAAACACCTCAGCAGTGGGAGTACCCTTGTTTGACTCAGGAGGATAAACTCTGCAATGTATATATTTTTTTTTACATCTTAAGTGTTACTATCCCTTTAACTGATTCTTACAGGATTAAATCTTTATTTAAAAAACTTAACTTTTTTCTTTAAGGGGGTTGTGTAATGTATAGTGGAACAATGTGTTTCACACCCCTCTGGCACACAATGGGTTAACATAAAGGTCTTTAACCTTTTGAGTGCCAGAGGGGTACGCAATGCATTGCTTTGCAATGCGTTGCGTACCCCTCTGGTACTCAAAGGTTTAAAAATAATGAGGGAAGGTAAAGATCTAAAAATGCATTTTTACATTATACAGGTGCATTGTGACTTCCGAAGACCAAGAGGACTGCTGTGCGAGCACAATAACTAGTCAGAGACAAAGGGTATCGTGTTTACGTCTCTGGTTTGCATTTCATAATTACCGACAGCGATTCCAAGGAAGAGAATGCAAAGAGCACACTTGTGCAATCAATTCAACCTGACAGGTACAGGTAAACAGGCCTTGAACATGCTGATTGAGCATCAGGGCTCCACAGAAGCAGCTCTGGAGTATGGGATAATGGAGAGCATCAAGATGTAGCCTCAGGCATGGAGAGAAAAACCTTTTCATTTTCCTCTCCCTTTCCTTTCTAGTCCATCTTCTGCAGAGACACAACAGGCTTCGTATTTACTCACTCATAGTGAAGCCCAGTCTCACATTAGATTTTGTTCTATCTCAGACATTGATTTATTTAAGCCCCGTGGACAGCAGATATAAATACAGCATTTTGGACAGATTTAGCCCATTCTAAATCTTTATTATTATAAAGCAATTACATTTTTTGCATCCTGGCTCTCCAGAGCAACATGAGTCAAGGTGCCTTCCAAACTGGACATAAACTGAGTATCCATCTTTTCACAGGTAAGTGATAAATCCAGACTCCGCGCTCCCTCCACATTGGGCAAAACTGACAATATCCTGCTTCTCACAGGCACGTGATAGGCTCCAGGCTCAGTGTGCATTTCAACTTAGGCAAAACTGAGAAGATAATTTTTCACATATAATGATAAGATCCAGTTTCAGCTTACACTACATCTCAGCCAAAACAGAGTACCCCACTTCCCAAAGGCAAATGATATGATCCAAGCTCAGTGTACTGTATAATCTGGAGATTAGTGATTGATAGGATCCACACTCAGCATGCCCTACAACCTGGGCAAAACTGGGTATGCCTCTTCTCACAGGTGAGTGTGTGATAGGATCCAGACTTGGTGTGCACTTCAACCTGAGCAAAACAGAGTTTCTCACAGGCAAGTGATAGGATACAGGCTCAGTGTGCACTTCATCTTAGGCAAAACTGAGCAGATATTTTTTCCCAGTTAATGACAGGATCCAGTTTCAATGTACACTTCATCTTGGCCAAAACGGAGTAACCCACTTCCCAAAAGCAAAGGATAGGATCCAAGCTCAGTGCACACTCCAACCTGGGCAAAATGGAGTATCCCACATTTCACAGATAAGTGAGTGATAGGATCTACGCTCAGCATGCCCTACAAACTGGGAAAAACTGAGTATCCCCCTTCATTCAGGTAAGTGATAGGATCCAGGCTCAGAGTGCCCTACAAACTGAGAAAAACTGAGTATCCCCCTTCATTCAGGTAAGTGATAGGATCCAGGCTCAGAGTGCCCTACAAACTGGCCAAAACTGAGTATCCCCCTTCATTCAGGTAAGTGATAGGATCCAGGCTCAGAGTGCCCTACAAACTGGCCAAAACTGAGTATCCCCCTTCATTCAGGTAAGTGATAGGATCCAGGCTCAGAGTGCCCTACAAACTGGCCAAAACTGAGAGGCTCCCCCTTCGTTCAGGTAAGTGATAGGATCCACACTCAGCATGCCCTACAAACTGGGCAAAACTGAGTATCCTTCTTCACCCAGGTAAGTGCAGGCTCTGTGCAAACTCCAACCTGGGTAAAACTTTGTATCCCTCTTCTCACAGGTGAGTGAGTGATAGGATTAAGACTTAATGTGCACTCCAACCTGGCAAACTGACCGTATCCAGCCTCTCACAGGAAAGTGAGTGATAAAGTCCAGGCTCAGGGTGAGAGAAGACTGTGTTCCATCACTTACCTGTGACAAGCGGGATACTCAGATTTGCCCACGTTGGTGTGCCCGATGAACCTGGATCCTATCACTTCACAAAATTAATAATTAATTAATTGCATATCATGCCCATGGCGGCAGACATGTTTCTTTTTTTTTTTGCAGGACTCCTTGATACCCAACACCACCTGGTCTTCCTTCCTGTCAAGGAGGTCATTTGGAAGAGTTTCAGGTCCTGAAGTCCTGCTAAACATACCATGTCTGCTTCCAGGATCATAATATCCGGTATTAATAAACCAAAAGGCTCTATGGTCACAAGTAAAGAGGATTAATTCTAGGGCAACCCAAGTGCACCACAGGGAAGAAATACAAATTCCCATTGATTTAAATGTGGCTAATAGCTCTTTGACTGCTAGAAAGGTCTCATATGAATCGTTCAGAATGCTTTGAAAATCTCACTAATTCTGAAGATCTGATTCATGAAGAACTGATAAATAGTGGGCATCTGTTTTTCTGCCCAGATACACTTATGTGGTGGAATTAGGAAGTATTAACCCCTTAATGCCCAGTGACGTGCTAAGACCTTCATCAATAAATTTCACTGAAGGACCAATGAAGGTCCTAGCACGTCACATATTTTTTGCCCGCAGAGCTCCTGCAGGAGCACTAAGTGTGTCTGAGACTGACTACACCAAGACTGGATCGGTCAGTATCAGACTCCCATTCAGCAAGCCAGCACATGTGTGCCTGCTCACCGAATGAGGTCAAAGAGGTCCTCAGCGGGAATCCACTGCCCAGGACTGTGCTGGTTAAGGGGTTAATGAGCACGCTGTATGTTTATAAAGAAAACTCACATTGCAGGGATGTACTGGTTACTGTGCTGTCCTGCAGAATGATGAATCTGTTCACCTTTTCTTAGTGTTCCGTTAAGTTAATGAACATGTCCTGGCTCATTTATTTTAGTGATAGAGTAATACTTGTACAGTGTATGGTACCTATTCAGGTTTGTCTCCCAATGAGAAGTATATATGCCAATACACTTGTAAACAGGCCTGGATTTCCCAACATTCAGAGTAGGCAAATGACTAGAGCTCCTAATTTGAGGGGGTTGGCCACACCCACATTCTGAATTGTGAGAATTTTTAATGTCCATGAACCAGTTTTATACTGTTTTACAGGCTATTATTTAACCCCTTGGAAGCCAGAGAGATCTCTGAAGCACTGTGAAACAAAGCTTTGGAAATCTCTCTAGCAACCAAGGGGTTAAAGCTTTTTTCTTTGCTTCTTATAGGCCAAAGTTGTATTCTGTGTCACGAAACAGTGGATGGAACTGGGGGGCGGGGTCATGTAAGGAGTGGGAGGGGTTAGAGGTGGGTGGAGCTAAGGGTGGCTTACTGAGGGGCTCATAGAATATAAATCCAGACCTGCTTGTAACCCATTTCTATTTCACAATTTTGAAATGAGCCAAGGCCTATTTGATGTGCTTTAAGCTGGGTTCCAACAGGCAATGAATTGGAGACCTCTCTAGCATTCAAGGGGTTAAAAGCACAATTTAATTTACTCCACATAAACTAATAATATATATTGTAATATAGTTCTTGAGGCTGAAGAAAAAAAAAACATACGTCCATCAATTACAGCCCATGCTAAATCACCCCTGGTGATCCAAAGGAAGGCAAAAAAAAAAAAAAAAAAAAAAAAAAAAACATTGAAGCCATTTCCAATTTAGCCCCAAGTGGATAATAAATTCGCTCCTGATTCCTAATGCAGTCTGATAATTCCCTGGATTAACATCCTATCTGCATTGAAACCAACTGTTATAATAATTCTCAAAATTGTTCTGTGCTAGATAGGCATCCATTGCTTTTTTGAATGCAGTTACAGTTTCTGAAAGCACAAAGAATTCTATAGCTTTACCGCCCTTACTGTAAAAAAATCCCTGCAGTTATTTTTTGGTGCTAACTGAAATCCAAACTTGAGGATCCATTCTGGAGCAAGCTAACAGCACTGCAATGCTTTAAATGGGACGTTTAACCTCTTGAATCTGATTCTGAGATGATTTGGAGACATCTCTAGCATTTCAAATCTATCAGTTTAAATCAATAAATCAATCAAGAGAGACTAGCCAAACTGGATTTGTTTACATTAGAGAAGAGACGTCTAAGGGGTGGTATGATTACCATTTACACATATATTCAAGATCAATACAAAGAACTATCCAATGAATTATTTATGCAAAGAGCTGAGCTAAGAACAAGAGGCCATCCATTAAGACTAGCATAAAGGCTCTTTCGACTAAAACAAAGGCAGGGATTCTTTACAGTAAGGGAGGTAAAGCTATGGAATTCTTTTCCTCGGGAAGCTGTAGTTGCAGATAATGCAACTGCTTTCAAAGAAGCAAAGGATGTCTATCTAGCACAGAACATTATTGAGAATTATGACAGATGGCTTCAGTGCAGATAAGATATTGATCCAGGGAAATAGACTGCCATTTGGAGTCAGGAAGAGATTTTTTTTACCAGCTTGGGGCTAAATTGGAAATTGCATCTGAGGGCTTTTTTCCTCTTCCCTTGGATTAATAGGGGTGTTTTTGGCATTGGATGGACTTGATGGACACGTCTTTTTTTCAGCCTCGTCAGCTAGGTTATGTTATGTCAATTTTAATAAGCTTTTTAACACCTTTATTGTTGGAGAGGTCTCCAGTGCACTGCAAATCATTGGAGATCTCTCTAGCATTCAAGGAGTTAAAGCAGAACTACCACCGCAAAACAACTTTAGCTTAAATAACTCCCCATCTGGCGACTAGCTGCTTAGTAGCGCTAGTCACCAAAATTATTACCTTAATCAATAGATTTATCCTTTCTTCTATGGCTGACAGGCAGGAAGGATCGCGGACATCTTGCCACAGTGACATCTGAGCACCTGCTCTGTCAGTCCCTTCCAGAGCCAAAAGGCTCCTATCAGCGCCTACTAGAGCCAGATGAGACTGACAGAGAAGGCGCACAGATGTCACTACGGCAAGATGTCCATGATCCATCCTGCCCGTCAGCCATGGAAGAAAGGATAAATATCTATTGAATAAGGTAATAATTCTGGCGACTAGCGCTACTAAGCAAGAGTTATTTAAGCTTAAAGGGATAGTAATACTTCGTTTTAACTTTATTTTATTTTGTAGGCATTAAAAAACATGAAGAATGTTATAAGTCTTATCTCTCAAACCTTTATGGTTTAAGAGATATTCACAAACAAAGTATCCCCCCCCCCTGTTCAACCAGATCAGAAGGGAGGCGCCCAGGTAGACTGCAGAGAGGGACAATCTTCAATTAAGATAAGGGAAAAACCTGAAAAGCTTGTCAATGGGGGCAGGGTTTTCATTGTTCTCATAGGAAGAAGATTGTCCCCTGCTGTTATCTGTCTGGTCTATGGACTGCATTCCACATCTGAGAAGAGATGGCTTACACTAGGTAAAAGGGGCGGGAGGGGGAAACTTTACTTGTGAATATCTCTCAAACCATAAAGGTTTGAGAGATAAGACTTATATCACTCTTCATGTTTTTTTAATGCCTACAAAATAAAATAAAGTTAAAACGAAGTATTACTATCCCTTTAAGATGTTTTGTGGTGGTAGTTCAGCTTTAAAGGCCCCCCTTCAAATAATTAATACCTATGGGAATTTTACACGTTACCTAGGGTGCAGGTGGTTTGCCCTAGAATGATTCCACTCTTGTTAGTGCATGTGGCCCTGATTATAGTTAGTCAGTGGAAGAGGAGTGATTTTAATAACAGTGGCCACGTGCAGGTCTCCAAGGATGGGATGATCGTTCTGGCTACATTGGAACTAATTAATAAAGGATGGTGAAAAAAAAAAAGAGAGACTTCATATATAATTTACTCACATTTTTCTAATTGCCTTTATTTTTCCTTAGTAATAGCTTAACCCTCTTGGCTTCAGAGTGGGGTCTGTTTTTGTAAACCCATTGGATGCTTGCTGTGATGTACTGCTGGATCTCTAGCATCCAAAGGGTTACATACTGGCCATCGTTACAGGCAAACAATGAATCTTCTCAAGCTGATGTATTAATAATTCTGGAGTAAACCAATTACACCAAGTGGTAAAATAAAAATCCCCCAACTTCCCATTGATTTCAAGGGGGATTTTAACCCTTTGCATCATCTGGGGGTTAAAAGCTCTATTTAAAATCAATGATAAGTATTTGTTCCTGTGTGATTCAACTGGTTTGCCCAAAATGTCTCTGATTCTTCTTAGTGAATCTGCCTATATTAACCCTTTGAGTGCCTGAGGGGTGCGAAACGTGCACCGCTCTGGCACTCAAAGGGTTAAGATACAAGTAGGCAATTCAATGCAGTTTTCATTAACCCCGCCCATGGAAACACCCTATGTTCATGACCATACCATCATCCCTTAGCAGTAAAAGCACCCAGAACACCAGATGTTAGTGGCAGCAGCAATCCTATGGAAAATATGTTCCCAGTTTTACTTAGCCCCCTCCACCAAATCAAAAGTCTCCTACACTAGGAGCAGCCGGCACTGATTTCAGGATCTCCTTTGCTTCACTTTTAAAATGTCTCATTTAAAACAATGTGCGGCTAAACGCCGCATTAAGCATGTCGCCGTGACGAAAAGGGCAAATGAGAATCTCTCCAGCATAAAAACGCGAGATTGTCGTGTCACGTCCTTAGACGGAGCTTTCACTCAACCCGCAGCATTGCCCACATACCTAAGGAACGACAAGCAACACTGAACATTACAACTGTATCATGGTTAACCCTTTCCGTGGCAGGGAGGTCCCCGATCATTGGGAACCTCTCTGGCGCACAAAGGGTTAAGCTACATATCGAACAGAGGACTAAAAACCCTAGAAACATTACAGTTGTAGCATGGTTAACCCTTTCAGTGGCAGAGAGGTCCCCAATCATTGGGAACTTCTCTGGCACTCAAAGGGTTAAGTTACATATCGAACAAACATATCTAGAGTTTTTGGTCCTCTGTTCGATATGTAGCTTAACCCTGTGAGTGCCAGAGAAGTTCCCAATGATTGGGGACCTCTCTGCCACTGAAAGGGTTAACCATGCTACAATTGTAATTTCCAGTGTTGCTGGTCGTTCCTTAGGTATGCAGGCAATGCTGCGGGTTGAGTTGAAGCACCATTTAAGGAGGCGACATGACAATCTCACGCTTTTATGCAGAGCGAGACTCTCGACATGCTTAATACACGTGTAGCCGCACAATGTTTTAAATGTGACGTTTTAAAAAGATGCCAAGTTGCCTTACTCTGCATGAGACTCTAAGGAGGACTTGGGTTGGCTACCCCTGCCCTATACCTATAGAAATAGCCTCTTCAAAAAAGCATTGCACTATTCTTTGAAACTCAAAGAGTTAAAGGGATAGAAATACTTAAAATGTAAAAATAAATATGTTGTAGGGTTTGTCCCCCTGAGTAAAACAAGAGTACTCCCACTGCTGAAAGGTGTGTCATTCAAAAGTTATTAATTTTCAAAGTTGAATTTTTTTAGGTGCAATATCACAGTGGCCTGAAATTGTACAGTGGCGCTGTTGCTACACGATCCTATGGACAGCTCTGGTCCCGGGACCATAAATCTCCATAGGATGGTTTAGCAACAGCGCCACTGTACAATTTCAGGCCACTGTGATATTGCACCTAAAAAATTCAACTTTGAAAATTAATAACTTTTGAATGAAACACCTTTCAGCAGTGGGAGTACTCTTGTTTTACTCAGGGGGATAAACCCTACAACATTTTTTTTTTTTTACATTTTAAGTATTTCTATCCCTTTAACATGGATCTGGTAGAATGGTGTTAATGCCGGCCCGGGCTAATTCCTTGCACGCAGCACTTCCTGCTCCCTTGGGCTCTAAATAAAGTAGGAAACTCACACATACTGCAGCTTGCTCTCTGCCTCTAATTATGATGCTTATACTCTCATTTTGTGCCGGTGATCGCTTTATAGAAAGGCTGTAAAAAAGGGAAGCCATAAAAGAGATGGGGGTAAAGTCAAAGAGTGTATTTTACTCCGAGGACACAATTTAAAATAAAATAAAGAGGAAAGAGAGATGCAGACACTTAGTTGTTATTTGCATGGAAGCTGTATGTAATTTAATGTAATGCACTGTACATCAGACAAACAGGCACTTAGATGGGCATATATGGAGCGAAGAAAGGCCTGACATCTGCTACGTTTTATTTATTTTAATAGAAGTGTTTCTTGACTTCATCACATTACTAGTCATTTTCTCTGCTAATGCTTTGAAAGCAAATGTACCTCGGTGTTTCCACTTCTGAACTTTACAGGCTCAGGAACATACTTTTTGTTAATGGCAGAATTAGTGAAAGGACGCTCTATCCCAGCACTTTGCGCAGACCAATCAAGACTCATGCTGGGATTAAATGCGGATAAGGGGCTTTTGTGGATGTTTATAGAAATATATCTGGAGACTAATATGTGTCTCTGTTTCATGATGGAAGATACAAATTAAAGTTAAATAGGGATTAGAGAAAGATGGTGACTTATAAGTCTGCATACGTATAACCCAGCTCGCCCCTCTGGTACTCCATGTTAAAGACAACCTTAAAGCAGAACCACCGCCCACCTAAAGTTGCCCCCAAATAATTACCCATCTGGCTGGCGACTAGCTGCTCAATAGTGCTATTCACCAGAATTATTACCTCGTTATAGAGAATTCCTACTGTTCCCGGGACTGACAGCCAGGAAACAGAGCAGACATCTTTGCATATTGACGTCTGCGCACCTGCACTGACAGTCCCATCTGTACCTTAAGGCACCAAGCAATGCCTCTTACAGCAGACTGGGACTGACAGTGCAGGCATCACTATGCAAAGATGTCTGCGCAGTTTCCTGGCTGTCAGTCCCGGGAGCAGCAGGAATTCTCTATAAGGAGGTAATAATTCTGCTGACTAGTACTATTGAGCAGCTAGTCACCAGATGGGCAGTTCTTTGGGGGCAACTTTACGAGGGGTGGTAGTTCCGCTTTAAAGGAGAAGTAAAAATTTCTCTAACATCACACACATCCATTACTGTGCAAAAGTTTTAGGCAGGTGTGACAAAAATGTTGTAAAGGAAGACAATGTAATACTTTCCACTGATCAATTAACATAATGCACAGTGAATGAACAGAAGAAAAATATAAATTAAATCAATATTTGGTGTGACCACCCTTTGCCTTCAAAACAGCATTTGATTTAGATTTTTCTTCTGTTCATTCACTATGCATTTTGTTACCTGAAATATATAAAATATTAACAAGTATTATTACTTTACAGCATTTTTTCACACCTGCCTAAGACTTTTGCACAGTACTGTATATAAGAGGATTTTAGCCTTACCTGTTAAATCCTTTTCTTTTAGTCCATACAGGTTACTGGTAACTCTGGGTAGGTGATCCGCCCCTTTAAGTAGGCAGGAACAATTCTAGAATTGTATGCAGGGGGTGGAGCCTACCTTCCTTCCTTGGCTGCAGCTAGTCAACCAGCTCCAGTAAGATTTGCGACACTAACTATTGACTAGATAGTGAAAGGGAAAGAAGACTCCTGTGAGCATGACCCCAAAGGACCCCCACGGTCTGTCACAGGAGAGCCAAGCATGGTCCCTTGACAGGGTGGGAGACCAGTAACCTGGATGGACTAAGAGAAAAGGATTTAACAGGTAAGACTAAAATCCTCTTTTCTCTGTCTTCCAACACAGGTTACTGGTAACTTTGGGATGTCCAACCATTGAGTTTCCCAGAGGCGGAAAGTAAGGCAAGGACCAGGAGCAAGGCCCCCAAAGTTACCAGAGCAGATATGAACCATCAGATCAGAGATAGCCTAACAACAAGGGAGTGTCAACGGACACTGAACAGGGGTACAACACACTGAACTACAGCCAACAGGGCTCAAAAGTGAAGGAAGCACCGAGAACCGAAGAAGATACTAGATAGGCAAGACTGCCTGCAGGATCTTCCTCCCAAAGCTGGCGTCAGCCGGTGTCAGCACATCAACACTGTAATGCTTCGAAAAGGTGTGCACAGATAACCAAGAAGCCCCAATAGATCTAGTAGAATGAGCCGTGACCCGAAAGGGAGCAGGCTTCTTCTTTAGCTCGTAGGCCTTACGAATAGTGGACTTGATCCAAGACGCAATAGTCACTTCGGATGCAGGTCTTCCTGCCCCGGGACCCTCAGGAATGACGAACAGCACGTCAGATTGTCTAATAGACCCAGTGTGATGTACATAAAACTTGAGATGCACCACATCTAACAAGTGGAGATCCCTCTCCTTGTCAGAGGTGGGGTCAGGGCAGAAAGAAGTCACCACAATCTCCTGATTGATGTGCAACTCTGAAACCACCTTCGGGAGAAATTCCTGAGAAGTGCGAAGCACCGCCTTGTCCTTGTGAAACACCAAAAAGGGTGGTTTAAAGGAAAAAGTATGTAACTCCGCAACACGGCGAACGGAGACGATCACCAGGAGAAAGGGCATTTTCCACGTTAACATGCGTAGAGGAACGGTAGCCAAAGACTCAAAGGGAAGGCGCTGAAGAACGCCTAAAACCAAGTTCTTAAAGAAAGGACGAGTATGAGCAACGCCCTGAAAGAAAACCTTGACATCAGGAAGAATGGCAATGGACCTCTGAAAGAAAAACAGAGTCTGAACCTTAAGAGAACTCAGACTGAGACCCTATCACGGTGCCTGTGATCTGGGCGACATTCTGTCCATCTCGCTATTACTGCTCTCCTATTGGCTGCTCTGTATTGCTCCTCCTAGTGACAGCCTTTTTATACCCTGGGCTGTCACTCTGCTAGGGCCCTTTCGTGGTGTACCTGATGCCTAGCGCTAGTTTTGCTGTTTTGATCCAGTGTATGACCCCGGACTGCCTGACCACGCCATTGTCTTGTTCCTGACTCTGTGTACAGATTCGGATTGGCTGACGTTCCTGCTTCCCGTTCTGACCCGGCCTGGCTGACGTTCCTGCTCCGTTTACCGACCCGGCGAGACCGACAATCCTGCTCTGTGTACCGACCCGGTGTGTCTGAGGATCCTGCTCTGTGTACTGACCCGGCTTGGCTTACGTTCCTGGGCTGTGTACCGAATCAACTTGGCAGTGGTTCCTGCTTCTCCTGTGCCCGGATGGGCTCCTCCGGATTGTTCCTGCTGCTGCATGCCTGGCACCGTTACAGCTTTACTGGGTCTCCTTGTATTCCGGTATTTCCAGTTGCCAGTATATTCTGCCAGTGGTCAGAGTCTCAGTGTGCCTCCACACCATGTTGCATTCGCTTGCTCTAATTGTGGCTCAGTTGAGCGCCTCCGGTGGTTGCCGTTATCCAGACCATAGCACTATTAACCTCTTCGGGGGAAGGGCCTCGTTCCGTTACTGCCACTTTGGGTTTTGTTGGGCTCCGTTACACTGTGCGATTGAGCCACCATTTGGTTCCGCTGTGCGCTTCCGGTTGCCATCCATTTATACTATCGCACATTACCCCTTTAAGGTAGTACGTGCACACGGTGGTGGGCTGCTCCGGTAGGGCCTCTGTTCTGGCACGAGCTCTGACCAGCCTTGTGTATCATTGGTGGGCGGCCACCATTGCAGCCTCCGCAGGCATCCATTGCCTGTTGTTGCAGTCCTGTCATTGTCGCCTCACCTTGCCTATAGGCGACATTGGGCCTTCGATTGTACCTATACTTTGCCAGTGGTTCCACTGGTCACATTGGACTTTCATACACTGTATCAAACTCGTTTACCTGACCTGTGTCAGTATTGTGTGTAAATTACATACTGGACCCGTGTGGGTTAATTTGCTTGTAACCTGTCCTGTGTCAGTTACTACTGTTGTTACTGGACCCGTGAGGGTTACCTCATTCCTTGTGTGCCTTAATAAAATTGTGTTTTTACCAACATCTACCGTGTCTGAGTGTACTGAACCGTAACAGACCCTTATCCACACCATCCTGCAAAAAGGCCAGGACCGTAGACAGATCAAATTCCTGAGACAGGTCCCTATCAGCACACCAAGATAGAAAGGTCGAACAGACATGATGGTAGGCCTTAGAAGAAACAGGTTTGTGGGCACTAAGCACAGTAGCCATCACACCAGAAGAAAAACCTTTCTTCTTCAGTATTGAGGATTCAATTTCCAGGCCGTCAAAGCTAGACGATGAACATCCTCCTTCCACAAGTAACCCTGTAGAAGAAGATCCGGAGGGCAAGAGAGCCAGAATGGCTCCGCCACTGACAGATCCAGAAGCTCCTGAAACCAAGCCTGTCAAGGCCAGTACGGAGCAATCAAAATGACTGGACAGTGTTCCAGTCTTGATTTCAGCAACACTCTGTGCAACATGGGGAGGGGAGGAAAGATGTAAGCCAGAGGAAATAACCAAGGAATGGACATGGCATCCACCGCTATAGCTAGAGGATCTCTCCAGCGAGAGCAGAACCTCGGAACCTTCCGGTTGTATCTTGTCGCCATCAGGTCGATGCAAGGAAGACCCCACTTCTGAACGATGAGGTTGAACACCTCTGGGTGCAGCTCCTACTCGCCGCTGTCCACTAAGTGTCGACTGAGGAAGTCCACCATGACGTTGTTTACGCCAGGAATGTGCACTGCGGATATGGCAGGAACGTGTTCTTCTGCCCAGGACAAAATAGCCTTGACCCCTAACCAAGAGGTGAGACTTCTTGTTCCACCCTGCTTGTTGATGTATGCCACAGCCGTGGCGTTGTCGGACTGTACCCGGACTGGGCAGTCTTCCAGCTGGGGTGTCCAATGACGAAGGGCATGAAATATCACCTGAAGCTCCAACACGTTGATGGGAAGGAGAGATTCCTCCGGAGACTACCGACCCTGAGCACTCAGGCGACCCAGGACCGCTGGAATCTGTTGTCAGCATGGTCTAGGAGGATACCATGAATGACTTGCCCTTCAGCAGATTGGAGAGGTCGAGCCACCACAACAAACTCAGTTCCACATGAAGAGGAAGGGATACTGACGTCTTCAGAAGGTCCAGCTGACTCCTGCACACCTGGATCACAAACCTCTGGAGTTCCCTGGTGGGAGCCATGGCAAATGGGACAGCTTCTATGGTGGAGATGAATTTCCCCACTAGAGAGGACAGCTTCTAGGCTGGTACTGGATCTTGAGCCAGAACAGCAGAAACCATGTGGGTGATCTGGTGAGCTACCTCATCCGTGAGAAACACCATGCTCTGCTGAGTGTCGAAGAGAAGGACCAGGAAGACCAGATGCTGGGGTGGTACAAGATCCAACTTGTCCATATTGATGATCCACCCGTGATGGGTGAGTGCATGAATGCAATCCTGAACCTGCTGATGAAGAAGTTCCGAAGAAGGTGCCTTCAGAAGCAGGTCGTACATGTATGGAGTAACTCTGATGCCGTTCTGATGGAGGATGGACACTAAGGCTCCCAGGACACGATTGAAGACTTTAGGAGCTGTAGTCAGACCAAAAGGAAGAGCTGAAAACTGAAAGTGGCCTTGGTCGCAGGCAAATCTGAGATACTACCGGCTCTCTGGATGAATGGTGATATGTAGATATGTGTCCTGAAGATCCAGAGAGGCATGGAATTCCCCCTGAGACATAGCAGCAATCACTGTACTTAGGGACTCCTGGTGATAATGAGTCCTGATCACGAAGGAATTGAGATCCTTCAAATCCAAAATGGGACGACAACCACTGTCCTTCTAGGAGACCACAAAGAGGTTTGAGTATAAACCCATACCTCTGTCCTGAACTAGAACCGGCTCTAGAAAAACCTTGTCCAGAAGGGCATGTATAGAGCCATTGAACAGACAGCGTTTCTCTGCGCCCTGGGGCATATGAGAAGGAAAAAAGCAAAAAGGAGGAAGAGATACGAAAGGGATCCTGTATCTTTCTGCCACCACCTGTAAAACCCATGGGTCCTCCACTGAATCCTCCTAGACGCTGTGGTAGTGACACAGACTGCCACCCACAGCAGAGTGGGGACCTGGGTTCGGTGAGTCATGCCAAAGAAGGCTTGGAAGAGACCTGGGGCTTCCATTGCTGTTTGGGCATGGAGGAGGCAAGTGGAGCTGAGGGAACCACCTGGTTCGCCCTACGTGTATCAGTCTGAAAGGAACGAAAAAACCGATTACACTTGTGAGGCATTTTCTTCCTGGGGACCAAAGGCAGAAGTATACTTTTACGCCCTGTGGCCTCACTAATCAGATCATTAAGATCTTGACCAAACAATGACGTGCCTTGAAAAGGCAAGGAGAGCAAGGCTTTCTTAGAAGCGGTGTCAGCAGACCAGATCTTGAGCCAAAGAGCTCTCCTGGCAACCACAGACATGGTGGAAACCCTAGCCACCAAACATGCCATCAAATAAGGCAGCAGAAACATAGTGCTGGGCCTCAGAAATGTTGGCAAGAAGGCGCAACATATATCTGAAGTAGGAGCACCCTGACGGACAGCCAGGGTGAGTTGTTCAGTCCAGAGCACAATGGCCCAGTTCACCCATGCCGCAGCAAACACTGGGCGCATGGCAGTACCAGCAGTGGCATAAATGGACTTGAGGGAAACCTCAAGTTTCTTGTCAGTCCAGTCTTTCAGAGTGGAGGAGTCAGAAACTAGCAATTCCTGTACCCAAGATTTTCCCCCCAGGTCTTAAGGTCCACAAAAAGCACCTGGTTACTGAGCTACATCTAAGGACATTGTTAGTTATGGTAATTTACCTAATGGCGGTATTCCATTTCTAACAGAAAAATAAAAACACATTTCTAAAACTATAGCAAAATATATTCTCTTGCCTGTGTCTTCACCAAGGAACAAATCTTACTGGAGCTGGTTGGCTAGCTGCAGCCAAGAAGGGAAGGCAGGCTCCACCCCCCTGCACACAATTCTAGAATTGTTCTTTCCTGCTTAAAGGGGCGGATAACCTACCCAGAGTTACCAGTAACCTGTATTGGACGACAGAGAAATTTATTTTTTTTTTTAATAGTGGTTGTCGTGTGACTTGTTTTTACCTTTCCTATCTTCCCTACCCCTTCTGCTGTAGAGCAATAGAAGGACGCTGTCGTGAACGTCATGTGTCACTCCTTGACACATGACGGTTAACTGAATTAGTCCTACCACAAAGCAATACCTTGGTGGAGGTCATTAATGTCCAGCAAGTGTCTGGAATGGAGATAGAGACATCTCTCTACATTCAATAAGAGAGAAACAGGTAACTTTTGATGTCAGCTGTTGGACACTACATCTATCATCTTCCCAAGAAGCCATTGGCTGGATGATGAGAGTTTTAGTTTTCAACAGCTGACATGTCAAAGTTTGCCTACCCCCGCACTAAAAAGCAATCCCCCATTCCGTGCCTCTTCATACCAGTTTGTGACCTGTGTGACCACCATATCTGTCTCTTGCAGCACCATGCAATTCTGGAACAAACCAACTGCACTGTGGAACAAATACAAGTTGCCATTGATTTACTTTATAATTTAATTTATAACGTAATCCCTTGAATGCTAGAGAGGTCCCCGGCGTGCTGTGATTAGGAGTTGATGGGAATGTTTTATGCTCCCTGTGATGCAGCTGATTTACCCCAGAATACTCCCATATTTGTCATCATAAATTCAATGCATGCCTCCAACAACTTCAGTCCCGTGCCTTTTTTGCCACTTTGTACCAATACATTTCAAATACCCATCCTGTCTTTGGTGTTCTTCTTGGGTGTTTAGTATTGAGTGGAATTTATTCCAAAATGTGTTTGCTCTATTTACCTTCAAGTCTTCTTGCTATGTGGCCTGCCCATTTCCATGTCAGACACTTTACTCTTTCATTGATGTCATTGACCTTTGTTTTCTGATGAATCCATGCATATATGTTTTTCTCTCTCTTTTTATGTTTAGAACATAATTTTCAGTTTTTGTATGGCTTTGGAATTCAGTGTCCATGTTTCACAGCCATATGTAAGAAATGAGAGGTCCACTTGGTCAAAACCCTTTCACTTTAGGCAGAGAGGTACATGACTGCACTACTAACTTTTCCAAATGTTTGCCATTCAAATGTTATTCATACCTCAGTTTCCATCATGATATGTCAACCTGTTGACATTTCCTGTCCAAAGTAAAGATACTTGCCCACTTCTTCTGGTTCTTGTCCATCTACTGTGATTTCCCTTGGTATAGTACATTTTTTAACCATGACTTGTAATTTGTTGATATTCATATTCACCAAAATGTTTGTTCTCCTGTTGTAGCTCTTCAATGCGTTCTTGTAGTTCTTCAGGACTACTGTCAAAGAGAAATATATTGTCTGCAAAAGGCAAGTGATGTAGGTAGTCTCCATTGATCTTAATTCCTTTTATGTCCCAATTTAGTTTGCAGAAAAATTTTTCTAAACAAGCAGAAAATAGTTTGGGGGAGATGGTGTCTCCTCATCATCTTTTTCGCTATTGATCTGTAGGTGCGTATCTACTGTCGTCTGAATTGCTGTATACCTACTGTCTGAGATGCTGTGTACCTAGTGTTGAGTTGCAGTGTACCTACAGTCTCTATTTGCGTGGTGTTGTGTCCCACTGAGTCCTAACTCTGGTCATTTCTTATATAATAACTAGCCGTCTGCTATTTCTCTGCGAAATTGCTCTTCCACAGAATGCAGTTTCAGACGGCTTACATTGGGTGCTCCTTGTTACAGTATTGTTATGGGACACGTTTTTGTATTCAAATTGTATCCAGTGAAATATACTGGTATTTTGTAAATTATGTACATAATTTATTGATCTTGTCCTGTGTTGTACCATAAGCTGTATTAATGTCTGTATAATGTGAGGGGGGACTTAATTAGATACAAATTGTTCCTTGTGAGATATCATATGGTTGTGTGCATGTCTTTGGTGTCGATTATATTTGCTAGTAATGTATTGAGCTCCATGATTTAAATCAGATACCAGCGCCAGGGTATCTGCATGTACTGTGGATAAACGGTGTCCTGAGTGCACGGCCACTGTTCCAGTGAACAATGGAGAACACAACACGCTGAGTCCTCAGGCCTGAATGGATTACCTGGGGAGATTTAATCAGTCCATTGTTTCCTGTGTGGATTGCAAGTGGGGTTGCAGTTCGTATAATTCATGCCTGGTACTGTTTAGCATTCTCATGAGTGGCTGATTTGGATTTCCACAAGAAGAAGCTTCGAGAGTGTGTATTACTTTCATACTATGGCTGTGTACGGAGAGTTCATACTGGTAGTTCCAGAGGCTGAGTGCAAGCTTAAGCTCTATAGTACTCCATGTTTCAGAGTTGTCCCTGTTTGCTGTTGAATGCTGTGATGTTGAGTTGATATTTGCAGTGTTCCAATAAAACTGTGTTGCTCTGATCTCCTGCCTGATCTTCTCCATCTTTCTTGGTGGCAAAGAACCCAATGGGAAGAATACAGATGATTACACATGTATAGGGGTCATTTAGTCACAATTGGAATCTGTAATTACCAGTGGCCCGTGGAACCAGGCTTAAAGGGATAGTAATACTTTGTTTTATCTCTATTTTATTTTGTAGGCATTAAAAAAACACGAAGAACAATATAAGTCTTATCTCTCAAACCTTTATGGTTTGAGAGATATTCGCAAGCAAAGTTTCCCCTCCTGCCCCTTTTACCTAGTGTAAGCCATCTCTTCTCAGATGTGAAATCTGGTTGTAAGACTAGACAGATAACAGCAGGAGACCATCTTCTTCCTATGAAAACAATGAAATCCCTGCCCCCCTTGACAAGTTTTTCAGGTTTTTCCCTTATCTTAATTGAAGATTGTCCCTCTCTGCAGTCTGCCTGGGCACCTCCCTTCTGATCTGAGGTGAGCAGTGTTACATCAGTAAAAGGGGTGGGAGGGGGACACTTTGTCATTGAATTACTCTTGAACTACAAATCTGACAGAATTGAAATAACACTCTCCAAAGTCCAAATACTATGATGATTAATTAGAGCTGCTTTTATTATGAAACATTACTATGCCTTTAAGGGTCAGACAGTGCATGTGGGGATATGCAGCTATGGGCACTGGAACAAGGCTGGGGTTTCATACTATATATGTGGGTACCTGTGAGTTGCTGTGGCCAATGGAGGCAGGTGGGGATGGAGGCAGATGGTTTATGCGGGGATATGTGACTACAAGGAGGCAGTGAAAATAGGCTTGGGGATCAGGGAGTTTATGTGAGGATTTCCAACTACAAGTGAGGAGCCAGTCTATTGTACATGCGTTTCTGCGACCTCCAGTGGGACCATACCGGGGGTGGGGGGTCCAGTATAGGTGGGGATTTGCGACTACCAGTGGCCGTAAAACAATGCTGGGCAGTCACTTTATACAGGGGATCTGTGATGACCAGTGCACAGTGGAATCAGGAGGGGGGACAAACAGTGTATGTGGGATGTCTGTGACCACCAGTGGACAGTGGAACAAGGCTGAAGGTGTCCAGACTGTAGGTATGGATGTGACTACTAATAGGCTGTGAAACCAGGCATGGGGGGCTAAGTCAAAATAAATGCATCATAGGGAACACATGAACATTCCCCAAATTCACATGAATCTAAATGAGGCTTTTAGCCCACTGATCGCTAGGGAAGTATCAAACACAAAAATCAAAGTACTGAAAGCTTTGGAAGCCACTCTATCCTCACAGGCAGCTACTGACAGTCAATAAGATAAGAATAGCATTGTTGAGACCCTCCCCTTTTCTTCATTAATACTTTGAGCACAATGAGGTGTTTCTAAATCACTGCAAAGCAAGTGTCAAGGAAGACTTGTAAATAAACACTCAGACAGGTACATAAAATCAGTTGTACTTTATTGAGAATAACAACAATCAAATAAATAAGACACTTCCCCAACAGTCACGGGGTCAGGCGTGGGGACAGTGTGCAGTCCACTACCAGGAGCTGACACTGAACCTTAGCCAGACTGATGCACACGCTAGGAGGGAATAAGTAGCGAGAGCCAAACCACTGAGGTAGTGAAAGTGGTAAGCACGCTCTAAAGCTAGGGTAACAGAACACCGTGCACCCTAGAACGCTAGAGGCACAACAAACCCCGGAAGATTTAGGCACTGCTGCACTACTGATGGGACTTACCCAACCAAGGACTGAGAATGAGAAACTGCAAAAGGGAGCCAGGCCTCAGGGTGCGATATAGATTAACCAGCCAATGGTCAAACGATTCAGGTAGTCAGACAAGCAAAGTACTTCGCACGGAAAGGGAAGTCAGACAAGTCAGAGGTCATACACGGAGCGGGTAGTCAGACAAGCCAAGGTAGGCACAGAGCTGTTAGTCAGCAAGGCTAAAGGTCATACACGGAGCAGGTAGTCAGACAAGGACAAAGTTGGTACCGAGCAGACAATCAACTAGGCAAGGGGTTCAGACGCAAATCGGTAGTCAGACGGAGCCAGGGTCATACACAAATCAGATTCAGTAGTCAGGAACGGATCACAACGGAGGACTCAGAAAGCGCTCAGGTACACCACGAAAGGGCAATGAGACAATGACAGAATGCAGTATAAAAGGCCTCTCTAGGAGGCGGAGTCACATAGGTCAATCAAGGTGGAAACTATAAAATAGCGAGCGCTCAGAATGACGCACGAGTGACTAGGATGTAGTCACCCACCATGCTGTCGCCAGGAAATCACAAGCAAGCCAATAGACCAGCAAGAGCACCAGAATCACGGGCACCGTGATAGTACCCTCCCCTTCAATGACCTCTCCCCCACGGAAAAGGACCAGGCTTATCAGGGAAACAAGAGTGGAACTTGAGAAGCAGAGCAGGAGCATGGAGATTAGTACTAGTCACCCAGGAACTTTCCTCAGGACCATAGCCTTTCTAGTGTACCAAATTTTGGAGGTGACCTTGGATTCTGCGATAATCCAGAAGGCTCTGTATCTCATATTCCTCACAGTCCTTCACCTGCACAGGCCTAGGCACCACCAGTGCCATAGAGTACCGATTGCAAATCAAGGGCTTGAGTAATGATAGGTGAAACACATTGTGGATGCGCATACTGGCAGGAAGGTCCAAAGCATAGGTGACAGGGTTCACTCTGCGAAGCACCCGGTATAGCCCTACAAAGCGAGGGGCCAACTTTTTACACGGCACTTGGAGGTTCAGATTGCGGGAGGATAACCAAACCCTGTACCCAACTTGAAAACAGAGGAACAGGCAGTCTCCTCCGGTCTGCATGTCTTTGATAGCACTGCGTGGACCTTTGTTGGGCTCTATGGACTTGTACCCAAATGGAGCAGAGCTGCCTAAGGTGCTCTTCCAGAGCCGGAATGTCTTGTGTACGAAAGGAGTCAGGAATCACTGAGGGCTGCAACCCATAGTTGATCAAAAAAGGAGAACTCTGTGAGGAAGAGTTCACTGCACAATTCCTGGCAATCTCTGCCTACGGTAACAAGGATGCTCAATTGTCTTGGTGGACCAAGAAGAAACAACGCAAAAACTGTTCCAACCCTTGGTTGGATCTCTCAGCAGCACCCTTGGACTGGGGGTGGTATGCAGAGGAGAACGAGAGTTAGATACCCATCTGGTTACAGAACAACCTCCAAAACCTAGACACTAATTGACCCCCTCAATCCGAAACCAGCACCTTGGGTACTCCATGGAGTCAAAACACCTCTCTAGCAAATACTTCGGCCAATTCCCTGGAGGAAGGGAGTCCCCGGAGTGGAACAAAATGAGCCATTTTCAAAAATCAGTCCACTATCATAAGGATGACCGTGTACACCCTGGACACTGGTAGCTCCACCATGAAGTCTAAGGAAACGTGAGACCAGGGACATTCACCATTGGGGACAGTTTTGAGTAGACCCACAGGAAGATATCTCGGGGTCTTAGCATGAGCACAAATGGAGCATGCTGCCATGAAGGCTGAGCAATCTGCCCTTAGACTTGGTCACCAAAACAACTGGGAGACTGACCAAATCAATTGGTCGCGGCCAATATGACCAGCAGCCTTAGATGAGTGATAGGTTTCCAACAATCTGGTACAAAGGCCCTCGGATACAAAACATTTACCACTGGGCTTGTCAGCCTGAGCAACAGACTGGGAGGCCAAAATCTCCTCGCTCACGGGAGAAGTGATGCTGGTGCAGACAGTAGCTACAATACAATCAGTAAGAATGATACGCGCAGGTGTAGAGCCTTAGCCAGACTGATGCACAAGCTAGGAGCGAACCAGTAGCAAGAGCCGAACCACTAAGGTAGCGAAAGTGATAAGCGTGCTCTAAAGCGGACAGGACAAGGGAGGTCCACCAGCTATAATGCAAGGACACAAGCGCAATACCCTAGAACACTAGGGTAACAGAACAACGTGCACCCTAGAACGCTAGTGGCACAACAAACCACGGAGGACTTAGGAGCTGCTACACTACTGACGGGACTTACCCGACCAAGGACAGAGAATGAGAAGCCGCAAGGGGGAGCCAGGCCTCAGGGAGCAACAGAGACTAACCAGCCAAAGGTCAAACTATTTGGGTAGTCAGACAAGCCAAAGTACTTAGCACGGAGCGGGAAGTCAGACAAGCCACAGTACTTAGCACGGAGCTGGTAGTCAGCCAGGCCATAGGTCATACAAGAAGCGTGTAGTCAGACAAGGCCAAAGTCAGTACGGAGCAGACAATCAGCTAGGCAAGAGGTTCTGGCACAAATCAGTAGTCAGATGGAGCCAGGGTCATACACAAATCCGATTCAGCCAGGAACGGATAACAACGGAGGACTCAGAAAGTGCTCAGGTAGGTCAATCAAGGTGAAAACTATAAAATAGTGAGCGCTCAGAAAGATGAGGGAGTGACCAGGAAGTCGTCACCCACCATGCTGCCACCAGCCAACCACAAGCAAGCGAACAGACCAGCAAGAGCGCCAGATTCACGGGGCACTGTGCTAGCAAGGTACTGACTATCCTTTTTTCACTGTCAGCATGTGGGTTATGACTCATTGTGGAGGGGCACCCTGGTGCTGCAAACAAGTGTCTTTTCCTCTATGTCTTGCTCTGTCATGTGAAGACCTTTTGAGGTCCCCCCGGTGGGGAACTTCACCTTGTGTCTGTGTCTCTGTGGTGTTCAAACTTGTTCTGGGACTTGAAATAAGATCTGTGTCTGAGTTCATTATTCAAACTTGCTCCTGACCATGTGTGCACCTAGGGGTGTCTCACATTTACCCCCAGAGCCCAGTAGGTCCTCAATGTGACCCTGCCACAAAGAGTTTGTTAACAAAGGTGATTTGAAAGGCTCGGTGATGGGTAAGATAGGTGAGAAGTATTGGAAGTTCTTCATAAAAACAGAGGATTCAACTCAAATGGTGGATGACACTATCCCCACTCAAGAAGTTGAAGAGAGTACATTTAAAAAACTACTTTCCTGCAAAAAAAATGTGCTTGTGCTGGTAGCTTTAATATGTACGACGGCATTTTTCTAATTTTCAAAATAAGCTAATTACTTGTCAGATGAATCTCCCAGATTATACAACATACAAGCAAATGAATGGAAAAAAAAAACATGGATTTTATTTTAATTAAATGTAAATGTTAAGCAAATGTGGCTATTACCTACAAATACTTATTGCTGTCAATTAAGGAGAGCTGTAGAAAACAGCCAGGTGTGCTTAATATACCTATTATAATAAGGTCCCATGAGATTTAATATGCACTACAGGGAACATCTCATGATGAAGGGGAAAAATCAAGTGGAAGCCTGCATAAGGTCCATCTGTTAGATAAGGGGAAGGCAGCCTTTGGTACTCAAGCTGTTGGGAGATAATGCCCATCATTCAAAGCAGTCAGCAGTTAGGTGGTGATGACAGAACTTGTAACCACCTACAGCTTAAGTGCCAGAGGTTGCCTGCCACTGTTCTAGAAGGTATCAACTACACCGTACAAGTGAATATTAAAACAGGGAATACACATTATTCTAAGTTAATTAGGCTTTGTTCCAATGGCTGATATGAACATGCCCAGAACTGGCCATACCTAGTGGAGTCAGCCACATAGGCTTGGCTAGTGCCCACATGGACTTGACCCGTGGTTCTCAATTTGTTTTTTTGCTCAAATCACTCAAAACACACAATCTGGAATGTTCAGTACTCCCTTAACATTGTTTGTTTTTGTTGTTTTTTTTTTTTTTTTTTTTAAAGATGAATTGTATTGATGATTTTCTCTTAGTCCATGAGGAACACAAGAGCAATGGGGTAAGGTATCCACCAACAGGAAGGCAGGGCACTGCACTAAAACATTCCTCAGTGGTGAAGACTCCTTATCTCTTTCACTTTAAATATAGCAAATATAGAGGAAAAAAAAACAGAAACTAAGCAGGAAACAGAATCCCTAAACTAGAGAACCTAAAAGGACCCCTTGCACGGGACTCAAACAGCTGCTTTTTCTCTGGGAGGGAAGTCATGTGTTCCATATGTATCATGAAACATATATATATATAGCAGCTGCTACAAATAATTCCCAAGTATTAAAGGGATCATACCCTATTGTTTAAACACTTATTCAAAGTTCCAAATCACATAGGACTCACCCGTAACAGTGTGTTTGGTGGAACCAGAGCACCCTCAACAATCTCAGCCAAGATTTCCACAAACGAGAGGACACAGGAAGAGGAGCTCAACGGTATCCACCCGGAGCGTCAGACCACAGTGAACAATATAATTAAAATCTCCAATTTATTGAAAATACCTTTAAAAATCATACATTTAAGGACTCAACAAATCCATTGCAAACCTGATTAAACGCCTAACGCGTTTCGTAAACATACAGTCTACTTAATCATAGGCTATATCATATACATATAGCCTATGATTAAGTACACTGTATATTTACAAAACACGTTAGGCGTTTAATCAGGTTTGCAATGGATTTGTTGAGTCCTTAAATGAATGATTTTTAAAGATATTTTCAATAAATTGGAGATTTTAATTATATTGTTCACTGTGGTCTGACGCTCCGGGTGGATACCGTTGAGCTCCTCATCCTGTGTCCTCTGTGTTACATATGGACTGCTAGAAAAGGATTTACCTGTAAGTACACAAAAAGCCCTCTTATAGGTGGAACACAGGAACCATGTTTTTTTTGTTTTTTTTTATCATATAGAATTTTTTTTTTACCAGGAACAATACATTGAGATTTCTCTCATTTTCAAGTATGTCCTGGAGAGTTTTTACAATAAGAATTTACAAATTTACATAACATAGAAAAACAATATAAAATATTACAATGTTACATATTGCTTTTATATACAAATAAGCAGTTATTGTTAGGGATGTTAGACTTAGAAGAAGATCTAATATACCAAATCATCCATGATTTAAGGGAGGGAAAGAGAAAAATCCCTCAAAACACAGCCCGGTTGGAACAGAGGTGAACTAGGACAACAGACGCCAACACAGCAAACCAAGGAACAGTACACCAATATGTTACAGGAAAAAGAGAACCAAGAAGTAGGCCTACAGAGGCACAGCAGCTTGACCAAAACTTGCTTCAATCGAAGCCAGAACGCTAACACAGTAGTGTTTGACAAATGTGTGATGAGGTGACCATGTCACCACCCTACACAGCTGTTCCACAGAGGCCTAATTCTTGTAGGCTTAAGACACACCCACTCAATACTCTGAAATGCAGAAAGAGCTGAATTTTGGGCTTTAAATCTGTTAAGACCTTTTCCTTTTTGAAGTCCATCCGTAAGAAAAGCCAGAATAACAGGAAGACGAAAAAAGGGCCAAGGCTGCAACCCACAGTTTTCGCACCACTCACAGAACAAGGACCATCCCCTGTGGTATGCTTTGGATGAATCTTCATCATTGTAACAGTGGCAGCGTCAGAAAAACCTTATTCCTCCATGTGCCGGCTTCAAAAACCAAGCTGTGAAAGCCAGCTTCTCCACCTCTGAATAACATAGCAGACTTTGAGTTAGGAGATGTGGAAGCAAAGGCAGCTGTAATGGCTGTACCATGGATAGATTGAGAAGATGTAAAATCCAGGCCTGACTGGGCCAAAACTGGCAGATCAGAATGACACGAGCCTGCTCCATCCTGATTTTCCTAAGCACTCCCCTGGGAGTCAGGGAAAAAAAAGAGGAAACATATATGACACTAGAAAAAAGCCAACGTATGGCCATCACATCCACCACAAAATCCAGAGGATCCTGGTATCTGGCATAGAACGGAGGAACCTTTCAATTCAAAAAGAGGCCATTAAGACCACTGTCAGAGGACACTAGAAACAAACTTTGGAAAACCAACTGGTTGAGCTCCCAATTCACGGCATCATGATACTGGCGACTGAGAAAGTCTGAAACAATGTTGTCTAATCCTGGGATATGAATGGTGGAGAGAGTTCGCATGTGGGATCAGATGAACCTCGGATCACGAAGCTGCACTTCTGGTACCTCCTTAGAGGCTGATGTAGGCCACTGCCAATGAACTATTGTACTACATCCGGTCAAGCGATCCCTGGAAGGGATCCAGAACAGTGATGGGCAGAAGACTCTCCTCTCTGATTCAAAGATCCTGAGCCATCTGAGGGCCCAAGCTAAAACCCAGCATGCCAGGCTAGCATCTGTCATGAGTATCACCAATTTGGAATGACCAAGGGCCATCCCAGTGACATATGGGACCTTTGCAGCCACCAACAAAGGTCCTCAGTCATCTGGTCGAACAAGGACTTAACATGAGAGAGAGATGAAACGGATGCCTGGACAAACTCCTGAGAATTTCCAGCTACGCTGCCATGTATTGAATTGTGCAAATAGTACTCTCTCTAGGGCAGAGAGTCGATAATCCAGCACCTGCATGTTAGGATGACCCTCTCCAGGTGAGTGTTGAATCTCATACAGAGAAAGATAAAAAAGTGGGACGGAATCTCTTGAAATTGAGAACCAGACACTGTAGTCTGAATCTGAAGGAGCACAGCCTCGTCTGAAGGAACATTTTGCAAAAGGTCATCCAGATAAGGAGTCAAGGAGATCCCTAGGAAAGGATGTGAGCAATCATGGCTGTCATGTAAAAAGCCACCTAGTGGAGGACAACCCAACGGGAAGGGAGGGGAACTGAAAAGAACATCATTGGAACGCAAACAACAGGAAAACTCTGATGATCTACATGGATGAGAATTTACAGATAAGGGAGGCCAAAAATTCCCCTGGACACATGACAGTGATGCTGGAGCACAAGGACTCCATCTTGAAAAGACCAAAATGCCTGAGAAGCTTCAAGTCCAGAAGGAGATGGCAACTATGAAACTATGAAGATGGTAATTATGAAAAGGTTGGAATAGAATCTCCTGAACCTTTCCTGAGAAGGAGCAGGTAAGAAGGCCTGCGTATCTATCAGAGAAGACTGCATCCAAAACCAGATGACTCCACATGGATTTGCAAGGAACTCTGGACATGAAGAAGCGACAGGGACTTGAAATCTATGCGGTAACCTTCTAAAATTACCCACAAAACCCACTGAGCCACCGCAGAAAGTGTTCAAGCTTAGTGAAAAAGTTTTAAGCCACGTCCTATTGCCTAAGGAAGACCAAAAAAGAAAAAAAAAATCAGATCTTCTCCCAGTCTAAAATCCTTAAAAAATAAGTTGTCTTTATATATATATAAAACCAATATGTAACTGTATATACATTTGTATGTATATATATATATATATATATATATATAGATATATATATATATATTAATTATGGTTCTCTGTTTGTGTAAATAAGCACCTTTGTGCTGTAAACTCTCCAGAAAATGAGGGTGTCACGTCCTTACCAGTTACCTCCCTCTTCCTCAACTCTGCTCCGATCCTGTGTGTTATGTCCCTGCTTTGTCTTGCCTCCGCTACTGTCCTCTGTGTATTGTCCCCGCTCTGACACTCTCGCTACTCTCTGGGGCTTTTCTCCGGACATGCGCAGGAGAGGCATCCGGTGCATTGCCTTAAAGGGGCAGTGGCTGTACACTACTGACTCATTAGTATAGCATCATTATTGTAGTTTTGCCGTGTATGACCCTTGCTACTCCTGACCTTGCCTTAGTCTTCTGTTCTTTGCCAGTTACCACCATGTATGACCCTGCCTTGCTCTGACCTGACCTTACCTGATGATTCAGTACTGCTTCTGAGTATCTCCGTGTATGATCCTGCCTGTGACCCGACCAGCCTACACCTCTGATTTGGTACCTGCTTCTGTGACCACTGTGTATGACCCAGCCAGTATCCAGACCACTCTCCTGTTTCCTGTTCCCGAGTGTCCTCAGTCACCAGGTATAGTCCTGAGTGTTTACTACTGTTCCTTTTGGAACCTGTTTCTCCCTAGGGATAGGGGTTGTATAGTTTGCTTAGAGGGGATTATCAGGGGACTCCTTCGGCTCAGCCAAAGGGGGGCAATCTAGCTTTGCGGCTAGCAACTTTATGCTGCCAGGCTGCAGAACAATTCCCTTTGGGAAACCCAAGCACCCTAAACTCCGACCCCCAGCACCACACCCTGGCATCTTGCTCCTCTATCCCTTGTTGGAGGAGTCTGATCTTCCTAGCTTCTTCTGCTTGCTTTATTGTTGAGGGTTCCCGTTATACATCAGTGGGGTTAATTTAATTTAGGCCCAGGATGTGGGACAAGGTCAAAGTAAGTTGTCTGATTCAGATAAAAGAAAGACTCTCCCCCAAACCCACTCTAGCTGTCTCTCTCCATCTCTCTCTTTCTTAATTTAGCTAGCTATCTCTCTAGCTACCCTTCAACATATGATATAATTGCAAGGATATTTAAAAAAAAATTGAGAATCCTCCATGCATGCACGATAATTCAAAGCAGGGACTAGGGACCAGAATACATATTTTCAATTAAGACTTTTAGATGAGTGGGAGACACCTCACGGAGTGAATCCCTTCTTGCAGGAAAATGTTCTCTCTGCAGGAGGGGAATATACATGATTCCTAATTCCTGCCTCCCTGAGAGAATGAAGAGGAAACGATCATATAATTTCTTCCCAAGGACAGTGCACTAACATGATTCTATTTCAGTTGTCCACTTTGATTAAATAACTCCACAATAAAGGGCAGCTCTTAGCTTTTGCAAAAAATCTAAGAATCCTATGAACAACACTAAAATCCTTATGTGCAACTCACTTTATCCAAGCATAAGCTTTTAAACCAAACATTAACCAAGGTCTCTGGCATTAAAAGGGGTCTATTTAAAAAAAAGGGCAGTATTGAAAACCTACCAGTGAATGTTAATTTTCATATATCACTGAATTGTACATTGTTAAATAATCTGTTAGTACTTTATAAATATATATAATAATAATAATAATATAATAAATTCCCACTGAAAATATATAGTAACATAGTTGATGAGGCTGAAAAAAGACATGCATCCATCAAGTCCAACCCATGCCATATCACCAAGGAAGGCAAAAAAAAAAAAAATCCACTAAAGCCATTTCCAATTATGCTCCAAGAAGGTAAAAAATATTCCTTCCTGACTTGAAATGGCAGTCAGATAGGGGATGTCCGAATAAGTCTGATAAAATATAATGTATTTGGGTTGATTGTCCCCCCATCCCATCCCTAAGCTATGCCTTTTAGGTTCATGACTTGTATGAACCCTAAAGGACCACTAATAATAACTCCTACTTAACTTCCTATGGCCAGAAAATACCAATGACCCCTATTATTCTTGGCCTTGCAAGAAATAATATCTTCAATAAGTCATAGACGTTGTGTATATGGAAAAGGAAATGACAGTTGGCAGCAGACCTCTAACTCTGCTCACTACACTTATTTAGTGTAAGGCATATCTATTTATTTATTTAGAAAATAAAGATTCATGAATACACGGCTTAGAAACGTACCAATAACTTTTGCCTTTGTACATCAGACACCCTGCTCCTACTTGCTATAACCCTTTGAGTGCCAGAGGGGAACACAACGCATTGCCTCAAACCTTATTTGACAAGTTTGTTTATTTTATATTTGTTAAAACCTAATCTCTATCATATAATAACCTCACTCTTCCCTTGATATGTCCAGAAAATTGTAATGGCTCCTTTGTGCCGCCAGTCCTGGATGTCATGTCCAGGAGAGTCGACGTGACAATCACTATCGTTTTTTTTTCTCAAACTGAATCAATCAGTGTGTAGGAACCTACTTAACCCTTTAAATGCCATAAGCATATTCAACACATTGTGGAGCAAGGACTTGGATACCCTTCTGAAACTCGAAGTGTTAAAGGGATAGTAATACTTCGTTTTATCTTTATTTTATTTTGTAGGCATTAAAAAAACATGAAGAACGATATAAGTCTCATCTCTCAAACCTTTATGGTTTGAGAGATATTCACAAGCAAAGTTTCCCCTCCCGCCCCTTTTACCTAGTGTAAGCCATCTCTTCTCAGATGTGGAATGCAGTCCATAGACCAGACAGATAACAGCAGGAGACCATCTTCCTCCTATCAAAACAATGAAAGCCCTGCCCCCCTTGACAAGTTTTTCCGCTTTTTCCCTTATCTTAATTGAAGATTGTCCCTCTCTGCAGTCTACCTGGGCACCTCCCTTCTGATCTGGCTAAACGGGGGGGGGGGGGGCTTTGCTTGTGAATATCTCTTAAGCCATAAAGGATTGAGAGATAAGACTTATAGTGTTCTTCATGTTTTTTTAAATGCCTACAAAATAAAATAAAGATAAAACAAAGTATTACTACCCCTTTAAGGATCAGAAGAATGATGAACACATTCAGAAAATGTGTTGCCCACTCTTCTGGGCCTTATAGGGTTAAGATTATCGTTTTCTGTGGGTGGTCTGCATCCTGTGCCTCTCGCTAGCAGCTGTCATGTCTGCCTCTGTGCTTATGACATCGTTTGAACAAGAGCAACATTCATAGAGGCCATTAGGATTTTCTCACCCTCGAAAAGTAATTGGGGAGGGTTTATTATTAGGAAGTGTCACTTCTTTTGCGTTGCGTACCCCTCTGGCACTCAAAGGGTTAACTTCATTATCTAATACAAGGGAAGGCAGTCGTGGGCAGACTAAGGATGACAAGAGGTGTAATTAATCATCTGATCTTTGGTGTTGTCTGTAGCTGGACACTTTCAGGTTTCCATCTGTTTGATAAAACATTCTATTTTCTCTGTGGGATTTCTCATTCAGAATTTTGAAGCCTATTGTTTATTGTGAGGAGCTGTGAAATAATGGCAGAATTAAAGAAATATCAGACCCAGCTGAATATGCAATGTAAAAATAAGGAGATTTTTGTGTAAATACCAATAAAACCTCTTCTCTTTGTCCCTTTGGAACACAGAAACCATGGGGTAAACAAAGTACTGGTATGAGACAGGGACATTTAGTTTGTATGAATCCCCCCCAGTCAAAAAAAGGCACATTTTTAAAGGTATTATATAAGGTACAGTAATAGGCAGGATTATCTTTTTGGCTGGAGGGGTACATACAAACTAAATGGCCCCGGGTCATACCAGTAATTTGTTACTTCAAGAACATCCAAATTCTCACCTTAGTCGGAGTATCCATCTTAACAGATCTACTGAGTGCAAATAAAACAGTTTTGTTTGGTATTATTATTCTTTATTTCTATATCGCCAACTTATTCCACAGCGCTGGTAGTTTGCAATTGTTTCACTAATGTTAGTTTTGAAACTGACTGAAAGGATTGCATTATAATCCCTTCTCATTCATTTTTTTCTACCCCTTTGGTGGCAGGTAATATATTCTGGAAACATACCACTATAAATGAGGAATGATTAGGAGCAAGGCAATTTAAAGGAGCAGTAAACTTTTTTTTAATGAAAACACATTTTCTAGACCATTTCCTGCTGAATAAAACAAGGTCACTCCCATCGCTGTAAGATAGGGTGACCACGGGTCCCGGAACGTCCGGGACTGTCCCTTATTTCAGGGACATGTCCCGCGTCCCGGGTCCCCTTCAACCGGGACAATGAAGTGTCCCGGAATGAAGCCAAGCCGCCCTGAATGTCAGCCTGCAAGCGGTGTGTCACATCATGGACGCCGCTTGCAGGCTGACATCCAGGGCGGCAATGCAGCTTACCTGATCTCCTGGAGGTAAGCGCTCTAGTAATACAGAGCGCTGGGAGATGACATCATCTCCCAGCGCTCTGCATTACTGAGCACAGCGCGCGGGAGCTTCAGCTCTGTGCCGGAGGAGGCACAGAGCTCCCTCTTGACACGCCGCTAGACCACCAGGGACTCAAGGTAAGGCAATAGGGTGACCACGTCCCGGAATGGCAGAAGGGAAATGTGGTCACCCTACTGTAAGAGGTTTTATTCAAAATTTACAGTAGTTTAAATAATCAGGAAGTGAATTTACTGTGTTTACTTCCTGATAGTTCTAACTGACAGGAAGTGAATTTACTGTGTTTACTTCCTGATAGTTCTAACTGACAGGAAGTGAATTTACTGTGTTTACTTCCTGATAGTTCTAACCATATATATATATAGAGAGAGAGAGAGAGAGTCAATATAAAAATATAAAAAAGGCATGTATCAACATGCTAGACAATATTAAAAAATACATATAACATTCACAATATGAAATAAACAATAAAAAATATTAATACATACATAAAATATTTGTTGCCAAGTGTACAGCCACAAAGATTCCCGGACAGGAAAATCGCATCCAACAACTTTTTTCACACAAAGGAGTGCTTTATCAAGTTCCTTATGCTTATGTATGTATTAATAATTTTTAATCTTTATTTCATATTATGAATGTTATATGTATTTTTTAATATTGTCTAGCCTGTTGATACATGTAATCAATAAAGCCTTTTTTAACTATATATTGACTCATATATACATACATATATATATATATATATATACATACATATATACACACATATATGTATATATATATATATATATATATATATATATATATATATATATATATACACATATACACACACACACACACACACACACACACACACACACACACACTGGGATATTTTGGGTAAATATATGTAGAATCTGTTCAAACCTCAAGGTCACAGGTTCTAGTCCTGGCAAGGTCAGCTCAGCCTTTCACCCTTCTGAGGTAGATAAAATGAGTCCAGCATAAACAGGAAAATGAGAGACAATCTCATTGTATTCTTCCTGGTAAAATACTTTCACAAAAAAAAAAAAAAATTCTTCCAGTTTAGTTACTTTGAGTATAATTATAGTTCCTGTCACAGAATTCTTCAGGAGGGGTTTGGAGGTAAGGGGGCTCCTACCTGTCACTCTCTACATCCTCCACAAAAAGAAATGAGGACTGAGCCAAGCTAGCCGTATGCTCGGGATGATAAGAGGGACAAACTGAACGCCAGCCAGCTTTAGCTGTCCAAAATATAATTGTGTTTCTGGAGCCGTGTCACAAGCTGAAAACAATACACACCCAATGAAACCACTTCTATCGCTTTTGGGAAAAGAAAGAAAAATACTCACTGTTGAGGACTGTATGCTGAAGTCCAACTTTACTTAAAAGGATAGTTTGCTTTTACTCAAATTGCTTTGAATGTATTCGCCCTTTAAAGGAACAGTAATGTTTTATTAGGTGGCAAAAAAAGTTACAGAACATTAGACGTACATGGGAACTGTCCAGATCTGCTCCTGAGGTTTTCAGACTTAAAGGGCTAGTAATACTTCATTTTATCTTTCTTTTATTTTGTAGGCATTAAAAAAACATGAAGAACGATATAAGTCTTATCTCTCAAACCTTTATGGTTCAAGAGATATTCACAAACAAAGTATCCCCCCCCCGTTCAGACAGATCAGAAGGAAGGTGCCCAGGTAGACTGCAGTGAGGGACAATCTTCAATTAAGATAAGGGAAAAAGCTGAAAAACTTGTCAAAGGGGGGAAGGGCTTTCATTGTTCTCATAGGAAGAAGAGTATCCCCTGCTGTTATCTGTCTGGTCTATGGACTGCATTCCACATCTGAGAAGAGATGGCTTACACTAGGAAAAAGGGGCGGGAGGGGGAACTTTGCTTGTGAATATCTCATAAACCATAAAGGTTTGAGAGATAAGACTTATATCGTTCTTCATGCTTTTTTCATGCCTACAAAATAAAAGATAAAACAAAGTATTACTATCCCTTTAAAGCGGAACTTTAGGCTATTACTAAGTCGCCATGCAGTCATTAAGCACATGGAGACTAGCTTGGAAATCCACATTTTACCTTTAAAAAAATAGCAGATTCTAAAGAAATCCTTGGCGTTTGGAGACTGATGGGCAGGTTAGTGCGGTCTGCGCGCCTCCGCCGTCAGTCCCTTCCGGTAACCTTATGGTACACTGCAGTGCTACTCAAAGGATACCGGGACTGACAGCGCAGGCCCGCACGCAAGATGTCTGCGCTGTAGCCTGGGTTCTGGTCTCCAAACTGCAAGGATTTCTTTAGAACCTGCTATTCTTTAAAGGTAAGATGTGGATTTCCGTGCTAGTTGCCATGCTCTTAGTAAATACATGGCAATTTAGTAATAGCTGAAAGTTCCACTTTAATAATCTGGCCTCTGGGGACAGAGGCGGATTTTCCAGCCTGCTGAACTCCCTAGTAACCCCACCAATTCCCAGCCTGGTTCTGACCATACCCATGCAATGTCTGCTCACATCCCTGCACATTTCAAGGCAAAACCACCTTTGTACCTCCTAATGCCGCCTACCCTGATTAAGTGCCACCCTTTGATAAAAGCGGGCAGATCTGGTTAAGCAATACAATTTCAGGCTCTTTCCAGCATGTTTCATGTCTAGAAGTGAAACTTCATCAGGAAATGTTATTGCTTAAACAGATCTGCCTGCCGTTATCAAAGAGACAAACAAAGCAGTCGCTTTTTCTGCCACTGACACCTTTGAAGCAATTGACACCTCCACCCGCTAAACATTCCAGAAAGTCCAGGGAGAGACATCCTAAGAACCAGCACTGAAGTCTGCGTCTCACAACAGAAGCTTTAACCTTCTGCCCGCTAAACACAAAGGGCACAAAACTACATAAAGGTCGCAAGAACAATGGACATTTTGTGGCCGCTTATATTGCAGCTGGTCAGGAGAGGTATACAGATTTTATATCAACTCGGATACAATTGGTATACTACTAAAGACTGTACATATATAGATGGGAGATCACAGAGTACTATTAAAATAATACATACCTTTTAAAATAATATATTAATTTTATTGCTATATTTTGTTTGATACTAACATTGTCTTATTTTTATAATATTTCTGTATATTACAGCTTATGCTTGTATATTATAAATACATTTCTATATTCATATTCAGGAGGCGCTCTCTCTATTTCTTGTACATGTTCTCTCTCTTGGTTGTATTTTACACTATAACCAATAGATTGTAGCAGCCCCTACCGTTTTTTAATATAGGTTTTTATCATACTCACTGTATATTTTTTTTAGACTATCATTGCTTGTTGTCTGTGGTACGGGTGATAAGCCAGGGTCATATCACTTTTTTGGATTTCTATTTTTTGATATATATGTCTATATATTAGTTGTATCATAGAATTATGAAATCAATTGCAGGCATTCACAGGACATCTTTGTGACAGAACCGTCACGGAGCTCTGGACTCTGCACTGGAAAGTGGTCCTGGACAGATACTTTTTCCCCGCTAAGGAGTGAAATGCACGGGGCCGAGGACGGCTGGCAGATCTATGACAAGCCACCACTGACACAACATGGGAAAGTAGGCAGCTTCCGGACTGGCTGAAACCCTGGGTGACAGGTTTAAAGGTCCCCCATAGAAAGTAGGCGACCCAGGGATCAGTCAGCTGCCCACCCAAAGGTTCTGATTGGCCAAGACAGCCATGACGAGCTTGGCCAAGATTGGTCAGCCAATTCTACGCAACAGATTGGCCAGGGGTTGAAGCGGAATATTCAAAGATGCTTCAACCCTCTGGCCATTGTTTTAGAAATGTGTATTCGAGCCCCTCAACCTTTTGTCCCAGTGTTTATCCATTGGTACATCCTTTGTCTAGATAACCTAATCATGTCTGACCCTTTGTATCATGTATTTATCGTATGTTTCAGTCTTTTGTGTGCTTTGTGTGATTCTTGTGAGTAACTGGGTATATAAGCCCAAAGAGTTGTGCAATAAAGTTTTATCCTCCAAACTGGTCCTGTCTGGTTCTTGGAGGGGTTATGCTGAATGAATGATGGAGATTGGGATGTCGGTGCAACAGAAGCAGAGAAGTGACGGTGGTACTAACCTCTAGTACCAGGACTCACGTCACAATCTTTAAAGTAGAAGTGCCTGCAATTGATATCATAATTCTAGGATACAACTATTTTATATCTTCAAAAACGGCAATAAGAGCACATAGGCAATCTTTGGGAGTTTTGGAGTGGCTATCATTTCTTCTTATATATTATACACACACACACAGTGGAGTAACAATAGGGGTCGCAGTAGTAGCAACTGTGTCTGGGCCCGGCAGCCCCCTGCGGCCCCATCCCCAAGCCGGCACTGCAACAAGCTGAGGTCTGTGCCTTCTACGGCACAGACCTCTATTAACATCAGAGCACCTTCTCTATTTCCGGCACTCTAGTAATGAGATGACATCATCTTCCGGCGCTCTGCATTACTGGAGAGAGGACCGCGCGGGAGCTGCAGCTGCTAATAGAGGTCTGTGCAGAAGGAGGCACATACCTCTACTGCAACGCTGCTGCACCACCAGGGAGGTAGGAGATGGACAGTGGGTATTAATGGAGGCAATGTGGAGAGGTGGACATTGGGTGCAAAGTGGAGATGGACATTGGGGGCAATGTGGAGAGGTGGACATTGGGGGCAATGTGATCGGGGGGGGGGGGGCCCATGGCAATTTTTGCACCAGGGCACAGTGACTTCTATTTACGCTTCTGTATACACACACACACAGATCCTTGTAGACAAACCACATGCACAGGACTTATTAATGATTAATCAAATGCAAATGTATGGCATCAACATGGTGATGAAAGCCCAAAGCAGGAATAAGACATCAATAAATTTGCGCTTGATTCATTATTAAGAAGTCTTGTGAGCGTGGTTCTTCTACAAGGAGCTGTATGTGTATACATTATCTAGTAAAAAAAATTCTGCAGATTCTGCTCTCCTTTAACACTGGATGAACTAGTAACATTTCAAATCCTTACTATTAACCTTTTTCACAGACTTGTGAACCTTAATGTGCTTCATAGATTTGTTTAAACCCATTTTGTTTGAATAGATCAAGTGCACTTTGTTCCTTCTTTGGATGGAGTAAGTGTGCTTCAAATGCTTGATCAATTGTTTCAAAATCTATATTGTTTGAATACCTCACCTACTTAATAAAGTCCTCGGGTCACTTACTACATGCTGTGCACTGACTGGCTGTTGCTACTGAAGTCTCCAGGTTGCTGTAATTTCTTCCACAAAGGCAGAAAGAGAAGTTATGCTTGTCTCACGTGTGACCATGTAGAAACACAAAGCAGTGCAAAGCAATGTGTTTTTGCACACCACTCTGGTCTTTGATGGGTTACATTTTTACATGATAAGGGTTCCTTGAAAAATTAGTGTGTTAAATGGATAGTAATGTTTCACAATAAAAGCTCCGATTAATCATCGTTGTATTTGGGCCATGTACTGCCAGAGTCGTAGTTCAAGCGTAATTGAATGACAAACTATTCCCCTCCCGTCCCTTTTACTGATGTAACACTGCTCATCTTAGAGCAGCAAGACTGTCCGGATGGAGCTCAGAGAGAGGGACAATCTTCAGTGAGCATAGGGAAAAACCTTAAAAACCTGTCAAGGGGGGGGCAGGGTTTTCCTTATGGTCACAGTAAGAAGATTGTCCCTTGCTGCGATCTGTCTGGTCAAGATACCAGATTCCACATCTGAGGGGAGATGCCTTACACTAGGTAAAAGGGGCGGGAGGGGGAGACTTTATCATTCAATTACTCTTGAACTACAACTCTGACAGTATTGAAATAACACTCTCCATGGCCCAAATACTATGAAGTTCAATTGGAGCTGCTTTTTTGTGAAACATTACGTTCCATTTAAATCAAGCAGTGCTATTTGGCCCATACATTTTTATGGGCTGCTATCATGTTAGTTGCCTCATCATCATTGGAGGGAGCAGAATGTGGTCTGAAGAGAGACCCCCATTTTAACTGTTCAGAGTCAAATGTTATTCAACCCCCGCTCGGTCCCTTTGGATCTATACTCACAACTCAGAAGTTTAGTGGCTGACAGAAGCCACTTTGGGACTTTACAGTGCACCCTTGCCTTTTTACCACATATGCACTCAGACTTAGTACAACATGATAATTCCCAGGTATGAAAATTACTTCCTTAGAACGCTGACAAACAGGGTATCCTTTTAAAATGTTGCACTCTATTGTGTGACCACCTAAATGGTGCATTAACCATGTCGCCATGATGAAAAGGGCAAAATGAGAATCTCACCTGCATCAAAAGGGCGAGATTCTTATGTTGCGGGCTTAAGTGTCGCTCAGCTGAGCGCCCACATACAATACAGTACATTATCAGTGGCTAAATGGATCATTGTTTAATGCAGGATCCACCAGTGGTAAAGGGCACAGGGCTGTCCTGGAGATGCAGTTTCTCTTCTTGAGGACATCTACTGTATTATGCCACTTTAGACATGCCAGAGGATATCAGATAGCGTCTCCTGTCTCACTGGGGAGCAGCTCGACACTAACACTAGGCTCCACGGTCTGAATGACAGGAGAAGCTGACAGCTGAATGCACACCACTTCACTTATAATTTATTTCTACACAGGACTGGTCCCTCCAGTGACTAAGGGGTTAACTGGCATTTGAGCGCCCGCATACAATACATTCTCAGTGGCTAAATGGATCATTGTTTAATGCCGATTAACCCCTTAGCCGCTGGAGGGACCAGAACTGTGTAGAAATAAATTAGAAGTGAAGTAGTGTGCATTCAGTCAAAATCTCTGCAAGGAGTTGGCCCGCACACACATACATACACATACCACACACTTACACATACACACACACATACCACACAATACACACATACATACCCACACAAATACACACACACCACACACACACACATACCACACACGCACATACACATACATACCCACACACATTCATATAAACATACATACACACAGACACATAGCTGTCCATAGGATGGTGTAGCAACAGCACCACTGTATAATTTCAGGCCACTGTGATATTGACCCTAAAAAATTCCACTTTGAGCTGTAATACCTTTTGAATAAAACCCCTTTCAGCAGTGGGAGTACCCTTGTTTTACTGAAGGAGATAAACCCTACAATATATTTTTTTTTTTTTACAGTTTAAGTATTACTATCCTTTTAACCCTCTCATTGCTGCAAATGCACCCAAAGCATTGTAAATCAATGCACTGAATACCACTCAATCACTCAAACGGACTTAACCCCCACGAGCAATGCCATGCCCCTTTTTGCTAGTATTATATATATATATATATATATATATATATATATATATACACACACACACACAGATATATTTTAAGTTATTGTGGCAGGTATGTACTCCCACTGCTGAAAATAAATGCAGCTCAAATTCTATTTGTTTTATGTATGCATTCTTCCACGACTTTAAATTTTACAGTGACGCTAAACCCTTTCACAGTAAGTAAGTTTATGCAATTGGCGGACGTGTTGGACTTGCACAGGGTTTTACCTAAGCCACCCTGCCACCAAGCCAACCGCTATAAAGAAACAGGCAAGAAAAACAGAGGCAGAAGAAAGAGAATAGGAGGATTAGGGGAAAAGCTTTATGGTCATGACTATAGAAACTGAAAATGTCAAGGTCTGTGTACATTCCACAAATGAAAGTGAAATTATATAAAAGCTGCAGCTAATAAAAAAAGAATGAGTGTTCTGTGTGTTTCCAGCTTTCATTTATGGGAATAAAAAAATCCACACAAAAAAGGTTTATTTTTTTTGACAGAATTAAGCTTTATTGCTGCATTATATGAACCTTTTTCATGATTTTTCATTTCCTTTACCTATAAAATGAGCCCTTTCTTCAGTCAACCTAGCTAATAAATACACAGCATTTACTCAGTAAAAATAACAAAAATGTCACACGTACACACTCAGGCACTGGCAACCTGGGGCCTTCCTGTTGTTGGACTACAACTCCCATCAGACACAAATTGTTATACAGAGCGGAGGCCAGTCCAAAGGGTGGTGAACTCAAAGTGACAGTCTTTGAAGGCATATCACCGAAAACCCTGATAAGATGCATGAACGGGAACATGCAGATAAGTGTCCTTTATGTCTATGAAGCCAAAAATTCTCCTGCACACAGGATGGCAATGACAGAGCGCGAGGACTATATCTTGCACCAAGAGCTAGAACACAACAGTTTTAAGTCCAGAATCGGATGGCATGCTCAACCATGGATCTCTCTTTGTACCCCTATAAGTAATACATACTAGCATGTACATATGGAGTGAACGTGTATAAATATATATATATGTTTTTATTGCATCAGTAATTTACAATTTTAAATAAATGTAAAATTTATAAGCTCGCCTGAATACCTTACTATATCCAGCTGGACCGGAATCCAAATTAAAGGGGCACACAGAGATATCCATGGTTGTTTGAGCAGGGACAAACCCATACTGCATTCCCTGCATGTGATTTCCAGAACTGTGTGAGTACCAGTTTAACTAGCTACACATATATATATATATCCTAACTATTCCCAATTTTGTAGAACCTCAACCTGCACTTTGTATTCTTCTTATTGTTGGTCTCTGGTTGAGTGACACTGTTTGGATGTGAGCGTGCTGCTGGATGAATTAAAGAGGAGGGAAAGAACCCCAACTGGAAGTGAGTGACAATATATTCCATCTGCATCTGCTGTTTATCATTAGTGTGTGTGTATATATATATACATATATATATACTTGACAGTCCAATGAAGCATGTGAGTACCCTGCAAGAAGGGATAAAAGTGGGATCTCTTAAAATTAACCCTTTGAGTGCCAGAGGGGTACGCAACGCATTGCAAAGCAATGCGTTGCGTACTCCTCTGGCACTCCAAGGGTTAAACGGCTATACTACTCTATGAGGCGTCCTGAGGCAACAGAGTATTCATACCCCCCAGTAGCATGGCTAATGACCTTTTCCAGTTCTGCCCACAAATGAAGAAAAACAAGGGACTTTTTAAAATTGAACTGTCGTGCATATTGATGTGCCCCCCAAGTAATTTTTAACATAGCGTTAAGCATATCTATACTTTTACTATCCTTAGTAAGTCTGGCATTATTTAGAAATGTAACTTCTTCGGAGACTCCCCGGCAGGCATCACGAAGTAGAGGAATCTGTGCATCTGAGCTGTCCGTCCCTTTCTGTACCATAAGGTACAATGCAACCCACCCCTTATTAGGGTTGCCACCCAGCCGGTATTTTACCGGCAGGCTGGTAAAAAATTGGCTTCTGTCCAATGTTAAGTCTATGGAGGGAATGCCATGGCCGGTATTTTTTTGAAGAAAAGGTGGCAACCCTACCCCTTATCAACCATAGAGGAGACAGGGACAGACAGCACAGGTACACAGCAAGATGTATGTGCTGTTGTCTGCGGTGACTCTCCAAAGAAGTTACATTTCTAAATAATGCCAGACTTACCAAGGATAATAAAAGTATTAATATGATTATCGTTATGTAAAAAATTACTTTAATATGTTTGATAGTTCCATTTAAACATTGGTCAGTAGACCATTCCTTTAACCAATGGGTATGACACCCACTGTGACCGACTGCATCAGTAACTTAACAGTATGAAAGGCTGCTTCAGTAAGATATGATTTAGCCTCACGAATCTTAGAGATGGAGAAAACAGTATGCTCTTTTGGAGTGTCAGAACGGACTGCATAAAATAAGAGAATCCCTCCGAAAAGCAATGGCCTTAGTCACCCATGCCATAGTAAAGGTTAGACATAAGGCATCACGAGGGACCGCAAAGTTTGCCTTAAGAAGGGAATCCAGGCACTTATCCTTCTGATCCCTGAAAGTAAGCAGAAGTAGGAGTTCTATGAGAGGGAATAATGTGAACGACACCCTGTAGGTGTGAATGAAACAAATCACAGTAATCTTTGTTTTGCTGAAATCTGCACTTTGAGAGAACTTGTTCTCAAGCCTTTATCAAGAGTAGCTTGCAAGAATTCCAGAATAAAAGGAAGTTTGAATTTTAGACCAATTTTATTCGATCACAAAATGAAAAAGCTTGGAAGCTTTCAAAACTGTCTGGATAACTGACAATGAAACCTTTGCATTTCAAGACTGAGGTCACAGGTTCAGAGCTGTCAAGGTGAGACTGCAAAGATTGGAATGCGGAACGGGACCTTGAGTCAGCAAATCTAGTAGCAGAAGCAGACCCCAAAGGGTCTGATATGGATGTGTCCTGGAGGTGATTAAACCATGCCATCCTTGACCGGAATAGAGCTATTAGCAGTGTGTGAGTTTATTCCTTTTGGATTTTGTAGATGAGTCTGAAAATTAAGACAACTGGAGGAAACATATAAGTTTTGGTGTACTGCCATAGTATTGCCATGGATCTCTCGTTTTTACACAAACTCTTGGAAGTTTTGTGTTGAGAATGGAGGCCAAAAGGCCTACCTCCAACCTACCTCCAACATCAATTTGTGATATGGAGAAAGATTTCCTCCCTCAATTTCCACTCTCCTGGATCCAAAGTCATTCTGCTGAGATAATCTGCCCCCAGTTGTCTACTTCTGGGGTGTAAATTGTAGATAGGAGTCGGAATGTTTGCTTCCACCCACAGTAGGATTTTTTTTTACACCTCTGCTCAGGTTATTTTGCTCCTGGACCCCCCTTGGTGATGGTGAAACTACTGTTGTGCTGTTCTTAGACTACACATTCTTTAAAGACCATCTTTCATGCTGTAAGAGAGATAAATATGGCTTGGTGTTCCAGAATGTTGATGGAAAGGCCTGCTTTTAGTGGAAACCAAAGACCTTCAGTAGAGTTGTGATAATACTGTGTTCCCCAGCCTAAACAGTTGGCATAGGTGCTTACCACCACCTGATCCTGAATTGAGAAGGGACATGCACTAGTAAGAGCTGGAGACATCAGCTACTGTTGCGTGAATCGATGGAGGTGATGGGGATTCCTGTTCCTAAGTTAGAGATCTGCTTCTCCTAGAATTATCAGACTTCCTGGACTCCAATATGACGAGAAGGAGAGAGGAAAAATGAATCTCTACCAAACAACTGAGAACTAAATAAGAATAGTGGCCTGTGAAACATTAGGAAGAGTGATGACCCTAAATACCTAAACCTGTAATAGCCTGACTTGGGCCATATCACTGGACTGCCCCATGGAGGAAGCAATATGGTGGCTCTCATGAGAATTCCAGTCAAGCAAGAACCAAGTAAGAAAGTCATCTCATGAGACTTCCCGAATCTCGTGAGAAGTTGTCCCCGAGTGCGAAAATGGAACATTGCTTCTCCGGGGCCTATAAATTCAGTTAGCTTCCTTTCTCTTCTGTCCGTTTGTTTTCTTAAAACTTCCCACTCATGATGAAGTCATCCCCACTGGAGGGAATGTGAAGAGGCACTACGAACTGAGAGGGCTGGGTGGGATCTGAGCAGCTGATTTCACGAGAAGAAGAGATATTGAGAGAAAAGACTCAGGGGATATTTGTGTGTTGCTGTGGAAACTATTAAACATTTTTTTGTGCAAATAAGAAACTTAAGGAGAAAAATGAAAACAAATATCAACTTATTTTCTCCCCTCAATATACTTCTCATTTTTGTCCTATCAGGCACTTTCCTTTTAAGGACAACATGGGTGTGAGGCAAAGCAATGCAAACTCATCAGGCACTTGAAAGGTTAATATAAACAAAAACAGTCTGAGCTTTAATAACTACAGAACAAGTCATCTCCCAGCAATGGGCGTAGTCTTGTTTTACTCTACAGGAAAAGTTCTAAAATCCTATATTATAATTCGCTAAGTATGTTTGTCAGAAGCCATCATGCACAGTAGAGACGGCTGTGTGTACTGCAGTCATGCGCAGTACAAACTGCCCGCGCCGAGGATCATATGGACCGGGGCGGTCCGAATTCAGACCGTAGTCCTTCCGGTGCGCAGAGAGGACTCTGGTCTGAATTTGGAGCACCCCGCTCCATATCAACCGTGACGCATTCCGGCAGTCAGTACTGCGCATGACTGCAGCACCGCCAGTGGTGGCCCGTGTATACAGGATTTTAAACATTCCAGGACATATTAAAAATGAGAGAAATCTCAATGTATTCTTCCTGGTAAAACATTTTCTAAATAAAAATAAATAAAATAAAATAAATATTTATTTCATAATAATGTTTATACCCCTTTTGAACATACAAACACGCTACAACTATGTTTTACACCAGTCAGTGAAATGCAGCAGTTATTACTGGATAAGAACGTACCTTTTTCTCAATACTGGCCAGCTGCTCCTTATGGAAACTGTCTAAGCGTTTCAGCTCTGCCTCCTTGCGCTCCAGTTCCTTGGCCTGAGAAAAGACACAAACACGTTATAAGGTTGAGCAGATTTGTAGCTCACAAGATTAGCAAAGATGACAGACTTCACAGAGCAAGATAAAAATGAAGTGTGTGTGATACAACATAAATCAGGGTGAGCCAATGAGGACTGGAGGGTTGGAGTATGGGTCATTGGGGGAGATATAAAAATGGAGTTACTTGTAAATTGTCTTTAGAGTGGAGTTAAAATGCATTTCATTATTTATAAACTGTGTAACGTCTGTTTTCTTGCATGTAATGCCAGCTAGTAGAGGTTGGGAAAATTGGCATTAGGGAGAAGGAAAATATGGCGCAGCGAATTTATAAAGAATTGTCACAGTTTGCAATAGGTTTGCAACAATATGGTTAGAGTTTTAACTCCATGTGTAGGTTGTTCTTAAGAATTTCAGGCATTAAAATATTCATGGTGATGCCATATTTATAAAAACTTGTTTAAAAGAATTGTAAATCAGACCTGGCCTTATGTTCACATGCCATGACTTAAAGACAGTTCTTTAAAAGATACGAGGAATGGTTTTTATAAATCTCCCACATTGTTTCTCCAAAAGGCAAACAGTTTGGAACAGATAGTCCACGAATGGTCACCTGAGGATGATGGGATTACAAGACACAGTCATACATGCACCCAGATCTCACATTTACACAATCATACATACACACACCACACACTCTTTCATGTACAAACCTCTAACTCTTTCACACATGCACAATCCTGAAAGCATATGAACCAACAGGTTACTATAAAAGTATCTGGAATTGCAAACAAACAGTAACAATCCAGTGTCACACAAAATATCCCAGCCAATGCCAGGAACTGGACAAGGTTGACATTATCCAAAGTGGCATATTATGAAGTGGCTCATATCCATTTAAAGGGATAGTATTACTTCAAAATTACTATCCCTCATATTGTAGCCCTTAATAAACTGAATTAAATGACACCAGCGGCATCTCTCAGACCTTTATGGTTTAAGAGATAGCCGCTTTCAAAGTTTCCTCTCCCCTGCTGTCAGCGTTCTGCTGCCAGCAGGGGAATCCGGTCCCAGGACAGGCGGAGGCTCTTAAACAGAGCAGATATCTCGTTAAGGAAGGAAAAATGATTCATTGAAACAGTCTTCTATGTGTGCTTGGTTACCAAGCACACGTAGAAGACTGTTTCAATTAATCATTTTTCGTTCCATAACGAGATATCTGCTCTGCTGAAGAGCCTCCTCTTGATTCAGAGACCGGATTCTCCTGCTGGCAGCAGAACGCTGACAGCAGGGGAGAGGAAACTTTGAAAGCGGCTATCTCTTACACCATAAAGGTTTGAGAGATGCCGCTGGTGTCATTTAACTCCTTTTATTAAGGGCTACAATATGAGGGATGGTAATTTTGAAGTAATACTATCCCTTTAACACAGAATCAATAAGAACTTCCTTTGTGTCAGTGTAACACAGTTCTATCACTTGTTCTGTTACTTTTGCAGTTTTTAGCCTTAAAGATGTAATCTAAAGCATAATTTAATCATAACCCAAACACACCACAAACAGCGGATATTATCGACTTAGCGCAAACTGAAGCAAGAGTTCTTTGCACACTGAGTAAGCATCAGACTCATGCAACATCCCCTCTGCCCCGAAGCTTACAAACACCCCCAAACTAAAACATTATTGTTAGAATTAAAATGTCTGTCTCTTTAGATAAAATTAACTATCTCAATTTGTCATAAACTAAGTTAGCTCTAATGCTAAACTGCCACAGTAAGTTAAACCTTTGAGTGCCAGAGGGGTACGCAACGCATTGCTTTGCAATGCGTTGCGTACCCCTCTGGCACTCAAAGGGTTAACAGCAGCCAAGGGTCTCCTACACCATAGCATTATGTTCCAATCCATCAAAAACATACATAGCATAGTACGTGGTTTCTATTAGATGATTTAGCTAACTACATATTCATGATCTAATGTGGCTGCACCGTGTATGTATAGATCCATCTGAACATATGCAGTATGTTCTGTTTTCGTGAGGTACTGACCATGTTCAGAGACACATAACTGTAGATAAGCAAGACAATTGAAGAGTTAACCCTTTGAGTGCCAGAGGGGTATTCATAATGCGTTGCAGACTGCAAATGCATTGGGGTGAAAAGGATTCCCTGCAAGATGTGATGGAGAAGCCTGGACACAAGTGCTTCCCAGGGGCCGAGAGCTGTCTTTTTAAGGATGGCAGGGATTGTAAGACAGAAAGATTGCATCTGAAGGCTGACTGCTTCTCTACGTTCCCCAGGAGCAGACTGGAATAAGTAAACAGGGAGGCTTCATGAAGTTTAGGCAGAGTGTATATGGCAAGCAAAGAGGCCTTGTCTGGCTTGCCTTATTTTAAATGTCAGCCTCATCTGACACTCAATGAGCCTGACACAGATTCCTGCAGAAATCCTGGAGGCGAGCAACGCTTGAATGGAAGGGTACCGGGGTAAAGATCACTTCAACTCAAGGATGCCAATTCAAATTCAGGTCAGGCTGTGGGGGACTGATCTCATTCCACAAAACATTTGTTGGCTTGGGTGACTTTTAGAGACTTCTTTTAACACATGACACCAAGAGAAAACCTTTTTTTTCTGTATTTTTCAGCCGTTGTCAGTTTCAAAAAATAAACAACTGGAAATGTTTATAAACCTTTACCTTCCTGGTACCCAAAACTTCTACAGAGAGGCAGTGTTGTTAGAAAGGGGGATTTGTCATTCTCTTCTTACCCAAACTATAGCTACATGTAATTTGTCACTGACCAATACTACAGGACCTGACACTTGGGTTACATTGCCTACTCTCACCTTGTGCCTCTTAAGGACCAGAGTGGTGTGTAATGAATTGAGAAGCTCTGCGTTACCCACCCCTTTGGTCCTTAAAGGGACAAACATTTTTCTTGTTTTGTAGATTGAAAAGAAATATATTATGTTGCAGAAATCCCATCTCCCAAACCTTTATGGTATGAGAGATAATTGCAGTCAAAGTGCCCCTCAGTCCCCCTCTCCTGACGTCTGCGTTCTGCTGACAACAGGAGATCCCGGTCCTGGGACCAGCCAGCGGCTCTGCAGCAGAGCCGAAATCGCGATACTGGAAAACAATTACTTCATTGGAACAGTCTACAAAGTGTGCCTGGTTTTAAAGCACACTTTGTAGACCGTTCTAATGAAGTATTTATTTCTATGTCTCACTATTTTGGCTCTGCTGAAGAGCCGCCAGCCGGTCGCGGGACCAGAATCTGCTTCTCTCAGCTAGACCTGACGTCAGTGAAAGGGGAGGGAGGGGGTTACTTTGTAATTGTGTCTCTCTCAAACAATAAAGGTTTGAGAGATCGGACTGGCCTCAATTACTTTATTTTTTTTACGATCTACAATATTAAATATACTTAACCCCTTGAGCGCCAGATGGTTACGGAATGCATTGCAAAGCAATACATTCCGTACCCTTCTGTCACTCAAGGGGTTAAAAGAATCCATTACTATCCATTTAAACAAAAAATGGCTAACAATATATTTAGTGATTTTGAGAGAGCTTTCAAAACCACTTAATTTATTATAAACTGTTAGTTTTGCTTTAAATCCATTCACCCTTTAGATCAGAGATTTGCAACTTAAGACCTGCCAGATGTTGAGGCCTACAATCCCCATCATCCCCAGGCGCCCAGATGGAAGTTTTACTCGTCAGAAAATGCAGGGTCTCAGGTCTGCCCAGTTCTGCTGTAGATCACAGATGAACAACCCAAGGCCTTTCACCAGTTCTGAATGACATCTCACATCACCGCCAGCCACACAACAGCCGGAGGGGTGCAGGGTGCCTGACAACCCCTAGTAAAGAATAATGTATGTAAATTTATGTAAAATGATGATATTCTGTGGACTGATCCTCTCTTTTTTTTTTATCAATATTACTGTTTCAGACAGTGATTGGAGGGGAGCAGTAGCGCAGAGTTCACTAGACCTCTGGCAGTGTAAACATTATTATGTGCTAGGACAGGATTCCAGCAGGACACTGGTTCCCACTAAGCATATCCTGACACATTCATATAGTGCAACACAGCTAATATAGTAACATTTCCATTGTCTTAAAGGGGAACTATCACCCTAAATAAAGTCCCCCCCCCAATAATTAGTTACATAGCGATAAGCTTAATATATGGTACTATTATCCAGCATAAATACAGTGTTATTAAGATATCCTACTTCTTCTGAGAATGACGGCCAGGCTTCTTGCTTTAGAGGCATCTGCACTCCTGCACCGTCATTTACCTCCTGTTTCCTTAAAGGGATAGTAATACTTTGTTTTATCTTTATTTTATTTTGTAGGCATTAAAAAACATGAAGAACGATATAAGTCTTATCGCTCAAACCTTTATGGTTTAAGAGATATTCACAAGCAAAGTCCCCCCCCCCCCCCCGTTCAGCCAGAGCAGAAGGGAGGTGCCCAGGTAGACTGCAGAGAGGGACAATCTTCAATTAAGATAAGGGAAAAAGCTGAAAAACTTGTCAAGGGGGGCAGGGCTTTCACTGTTCTCATAGGAAGAAGATTGTCCCCTTCTGTTATCTGTCTGGTCTATGGACTGCATTCCACATCTGAGAAGAGATGGCTTACACTAGGTAAAAGGGGAGGGAGGGGAAACTTTGCTTCTCTCCTTCTATCACAAAAAATTAAATAAAATGCTGATCTACCCTCTAACACTTCCCCCCTTACTTCCCTACCCACCCCTCAGTACCATACCTTGCACCCCTCGCCCCACACACACACACACACACACACACACACTATCCTTCCCTGTACCAACCTCCATGACTATGAAGGTCCTCACATTTTCCAATGTTCAGAGGTCCACAAACAAACTAACAGCAGGTGAGGAGGCGGGTGGCAGACGGAAGCATGCTACCCTCTATATGTAACTCCCAGCTGCCTCCTAAAGGGCATGGGGGCTTATGCACTAAGGCGTGATAAAGAGAAGATAAAGTGTAGATGACTTCTTCAGTGATATCACTTCTCCAGTTCCAATGTTCTTCTATAGAGCCGATGCACTAAGATCTCCAATGTTGGAGAAATCTTAGTGCATTGGCTCCATATAATAACAGAAACTGGAGAAGTGATATCACTGGAGAAGTAATTTCCTATTTATCACCTCTTTATCCTGCCTTAATGCATAACACCCATAGTCTTAATTTGGGCAAGGGAGATGTTCATGTACAGATTCGTTTGGCGGGAAAATCGTGCAGGGGCAGGACGGCATGGTGTTGAAAGGGTGAGCGGAAGTGAAGGTTAGAAGAGGGAGCAAAGTTTGGGAATAGGAGGGAGGGTGTTCTATAGCAGTAAAAGGGAGCTTGTGATGGAGGGTCAGTGGTGAATGAGAAAGGGAGGGTGTAAGTGGCGGAAGGGTGGGAGTTGCCACAGTGATCCTAACAGGAGAAGGCTGTAACAGTTTTATGGACACTCAGACACAGTAGGTTTACATAAAACACAGTTTTATTGAAAAAAAAAACACAGAAAAGAATAACCCTAGCGGGTCCAGTAATATATGTACACAATATAGTAATGACACAGGTCACATTACAGTAATCAATACCCACACGGGTCCAGTATATATACACACACATATATATATATATATATATATTACAGCAATAATATAATACTGACACAGGTCAGGTATAGTTCGTGTGATTCCCAAATGAGACAGCAGTGAAATGGTTACTATTAGGCCAGAAAGACTGACAGGCCCTAATAGCGCGAGGACCACATGACTCTCACTATACAGAGAGTGACGCAATAGCGAGTAATGCCACAGGAGTAAACGGAGGCCCAGGACAAGCGGTAGACTGCCGTAGTAGAAATGGAGGACTGCAACTGTAGGCACGGAGGAACTCCCAACTAAGACTGCAAATGACTGTGGCTCAATGGAATATGACACCAACCCCGAAGGGGTTAACGAATGCTCAGACCTAGAGTCAGCTGCCAGATAGTGAGAGCAGCCTGAGGCATCCAGGAATAGACCCACCTCAGCTTGCAGCAGTAAGAGGTCAAGCGTACCGTGGTGCAACCAGATAGATCTACCAAACCGGGGTGTCGCCCACGCAACACAATAGGTGACCGGGTCACAGTAAGGAGGCTGCCTGAGCAGCAACGAGGCAACAGAGGATCTGTCTGTAGACAGAGAAGACACCGGATGACAGCCCCTAGCCGGATACCAGATGGGGCAGCAGGCTGGACCTGAGATACACGGAACAGGGGTGTTCACTCAAACCAGATCTGTACACAGAGCAGGAACGTCAGCCAGGCCAAGTCGGTACACAGAGCAGGAACATCAGCCAATCCGGGTCGGTACAAAGAGCAGGAACGTATACAGCAGAGTAGTCAGGCAGTCCGGGTCATACACAGGAATCACACTAAATACTGGAACAAGCTCTAGCAATGGAAACACCACGAAAGGGAACCGGAGAAGTGACAGGGCTCAGTATTTAAGGACAAATACTGGGCGGAGCAAAGCCACACCACCCAATAAGAGGCATCAGGAAGTAGGACTGACAGAATGTGGCCAGCAATAACACGGGCACCGTGATAGTGGCACCCTGATCATTTATCAGAATCAACTCCCTGTGGATGTCCTTTCAGTGACTGTAATGGTAGTGGTCGGGGGGGTGCCCTTCCTGCACACCTCTAAAAATCTCTGCTCCCTTAAAGTCCTTGCAGATCTTTGCCCCACTGTCCACTCCTGACAAAATCACACCCCCTCCACCAGAATGACAGTATAGAGGATGTTCGCATAACTCCTCCTTACTGCCGCTCCGTGGTGTAACTGGCACAGATAAAGAATGTCAGTCACATGACATGCTTCACTTTATTATTTATGTCATATATTATATTTTTTTAGGTATGTATACATATCTCTCTCTATATATATATATTTTATATATACACGCATTTCTAAGACAAAGCATATTAAGGTTAGGACTTGCCCATAACAGGGTACCTTGGTGTGGTGGCAAACTTAGCATACTATGGCCATATTACTTATCTAAATCTTCATCTTTAATATAGTGGTGATATGCAGGCAAAATGTAGCAGAATAGAGGATTAAAAATTATGAAAATATGGATGTGCAACAACACTTTGTGTATTTGCTTTAATACATATACTATTATATAGCTTCAGTGGAGTGGCTGCACACGATTTGCCAGGGTGCCAGTAAAACTCTGAAGTATGAAGTCTAATAGGAAAATGGCGCACACTGGTGTTCTGAATGGTGTAAAAATTCATACACTATTTATTCAGGTCAACACTTTGCTGCTCACCAGCACCTTTATCAAGACAGGTGAAAAGTGAAAATATAACTGCCTTTTCTCTCTCATTATGTGCCAATTTGTGAGGGGGTTCTATGTCGTTCACATTGAGTTGTGATGTTATGGTGATTGACATCTTTGACAATGTTTATGAATGTGACAGGGAAATGTGCCTTCTTGCTTGGCATCATATAACAACTTTCTTCTGTTAAATTATCATTGTGTGGTTCATGATATGAGATGTCTCACGTTTTGTAATATATTTATTTCAAGACATGATCTTTATGGTTCATTGTATATCTTTTTCACTTAAGGTTTGGTGGGTAGGCTCTCTCAGTGACACCATTATTACATACCAGATGCCACTTTCTGCTTGAACTTGGTGCCTTTTTTCAGATGGTGTAGGGTTTTTGTAAATGTTCACCTGTCTTGACAAAGGTGCTGGTGAGCACAAGTTGACCTGAATAACAACATAGTAAATTATGCTGAAAAAAGACACAAGTCCATCAAGTCCAACCTTTGCCTCATAACCCAGAGAAAAGAGAATGATATAGCTTTCCTGCTACCAAATAAGTTAGTCTTTATCAAACCTTCCTGTTTTGCCTACTAATACACACTAAACCCTTTTGAAATAAATGTATCTAATCTTCTCTTACATGTGTCCATTGCATCTGCCATAAGCAAATCCTTGGGCAAGGAATTCCATAATTTAACAGACCTTACTGTAAAAAAACCCTCCTTTCGTCTAATCTCAAGGGGGTGTCCCCTGGTCACCTGATCAGGCCTTGGAATGAATAGCTCACCACAGAGATCCTTGTATTGACCTCTCATATACTTGTACATTGTGATAAGATCTCCTCTTAGTCGTCTTTTCTCTACTGTAAATAAACCAAGTTTGTCTAGTCGTTCCTCATACTTCAAGTCCTCCATTCTCTTACTTGTGTATCACTTATTACAGCATTCAAATAACCAGTGTGTGCTGTTTTCTTATTAAACTATATAGCATTTATATATAAAAACAAGTTTTGGTAGGACATGCTGCTAGATGAGAGAACTTGTCAGGATACCCTTATCAAGATAATAACTACAACAGTTCCACGCATCAAAATATACAAATGTGACGATAGACGCTGACAGGTCTGATTTTCATTCCACCGTTAAACCTTTAGTTCTGCATCGGTTTTTCTGGCAGTGAAAGGGTCCTAATCAAGCAAAATCTAATTAGAGCCTACACATGTGCATCTGCCTTTGGTTTCCAGGACCACATGCCTGTATTTGGGGAGTATAAATATTTCTCAGTGCTAATGATTTATAATAGGCACTTGGGGCTTTTTGGTTTTTGTCTGAGGTTCAGTCTAATTTCTGTTTGTGTTTTTACTTCTGCCAGAAACAAATCTTCTGGAACAATAGGGAGGAATTATCTGCATACGCCTTGAACAGCGACACTGCAGCAGCCGGCACGTGCCAGCGTCTTACTGAATGAAGGGGCATGTATACAACGAAAAATGGAGCATTTCTGGGGCAAAGCAGCTGTATCATTGGGAACACATATCAAATCCCATTTGCTGTTGTAAATGCAACCTTTTTAAGTTGGTCTAAAGTGGGGTTCCACAGGGTTCAGTCCTGGGTCCAATGCATTTTATTTCTTTATTAATGATCTAGATGTGGGAATTGAAAGTAGCGTCTCAGTACTTGCTGATGACACTAAACTGTGTAAGGAAATACACACAGAGCTGTATGTTTTTTCTCTGCAGAAATATATAACCCTTTGAGTGCCAATGCATTCCGTACCCCCTGGCACTCAAAGGGTTAGATAAACTGAGTGAATGGGCAGAAAAGTTGCAGATGACATTTAATGTAGATAAATGTAAGGTTATGTATTTGGGCTGTAGAAACAAACTTGCTACATATACACTAAATGGGAAACAACTTGGGGAATCCTCATTAGAGAAAGATTTAGGAGTACTGATAGACGATAGACTTCACAGCAGTGTGCAGAGTCACTCAGCTGCTGCAAGAGCAAATAGGGTACTATCCTGCTTAAAAAGAGGTGTAGAAGCAAGGGATGCTGATATTATCCTACCTCTGTATAAATCCTTGGTTAGGCCTCATCTAGAATATGGAGTACAATTTTGGGTGCCAGGTCTTAAAAAAGACATTACTGAACTGGAAAATGTGCAGGGTCATGCAACAAAACTGATAAAGGGATTGGAGGATCTGGGTTATAAAGAGAGACTAGCCAAACTGGGTTTGTTTACATTAGAGAAGAGACGTCTAAGGGATGATATGATTACTATTTACAAATACATTCAAGGTCAATACAAAGAACTATCCAATGAATTATTTATGCAAAGAGCTACGAATGAGAGGTCATCCAATAAGACTAGAGGAAAGTCTCTTTGACCAAGACAACGGCAAGGATTCTTTACAGTAAGGGAGGTAAGGCTATGGAATTTTTTGCCTCGGAATGCAGATACTGCAACTGCATTGAAAAAAAGTAATGGATACCTATCTAGCACAGGACAACATTGAGAATTATGACGGTTGACTTCAATGCAGATAGGATGTTGATCCAGGGAACTGACTGCCATTTGGAGTCAGGAAGGAATTTTTTTTACCCATTTTGGGCTAAATTGGAAATTGGCTTCAATGTTTTTTTTTTTGCCTTCCTCTGGATCAACAGGGGTGATGAGGCATGGGCTGGACTTGATGGACGCATGTCATTTTTTTCAGCCTCATCAACTATGAGGGTTAAATGGGCTTTTAATCCTTCAAATGCTATATGCCTGCAATTTATTGCAGAGAAATGGCTGAAGCCTATATCCTTGCACAGGTGTCTGCAGTGGGAATGGTGCGTGTACTGGATCCGATGTGCTTATTGGTACAGGCTTTGTGGGGTGGGCACACACTCCAGTCATGCACCAAAGTCCCATCTGCTGTGAATACCTTGGAGTTTTTTCTTGGGATCCACTAAGAACCGATAGTAGAGTTCCAGTTCCACTACATTTTCACCCGAATGGATAAAGCAATGCACTGCATATCTCTCTGGAACTCAAAGGGTTAAAATGTCAGTTTTCAAAGGGTCATATGTATAAAGAGAAGTGGAAGCAATTCTGCACTGCAGAGAATAAATAGAAATTCCCCAGATTCCCACTGCGACTTTTACCCCTGGAGTAATAATAAAATCTGTTGGAGACATATCTACTAGCAATTAAGGGATTACACGCCCCATTTAAATCTAATATCATTTTTATTTGTTTCCTATAGTGCCACCCCGTTTACCCCAGGATTGTTCACCTTTTTGCTTTATACTAAAGCCAGTCTGTGCACTACAGCGCATTAGGTCTCGTTCATATGGGAGATCTGAATGTTACCAGTTCATATGGGAGATCTGAATATGTTACCGGTTCATATGGGAGATCTGAATGTTACCGGTTCATATGGGAGATCTGAATGTTACCAGTTCATATGGGAGATCTGAATGTTACCAGTTCATATGGGAGGTCTGAATGTTACCAGTTCATATGGGAGGTCTGAATGTTACCAGTTCATATGGGAGATCTGAATGTTACCGGTTCATATGGGAGATCTGAATGTTACCGGTTCATATGGGAGATCTGAATATGTTACCAGTTCATATGGGTGATCTGAATGTTACCAGTTCATATGGGTGATCTGAATGTTACCAGTTCATATGGGTGATCTGAATGTTACCAGTTCATATGGGAGATCTGAATATGTTACCAGTTCATATGGGTGATCTGAATGTTACCAGTTCATATGGGTGATCTGAATGTTACCAGTTCATATGGGAGATCTGAATGTTACCAGTTCATATGGGAGATATGAATATGTTACCAGTTCATATGGGAGATCTGAATGTTACCAGTTCATATGGGAGATCTGAATGTTACCAGTTCATATGGGTGATCTGAATGTTACCAGTTCATATGGGAGATCTGAATATGTTACCAGTTCATATGGGTGATCTGAATGTTACCAGTTCATATGGGTGATCTGAATGTTACCAGTTCATATGGGAGATCTGAATGTTACCAGTTCATATGGGAGATATGAATATGTTACCAGTTCATATGGGAGATCTGAATGTTACCAGTTCATATGGGAGATCTGAATATGTTACCAGTTCATATGGGAGATCTGAATGTTACCGGTTCATTTAGGAGATCTGAATGTGTTACTGGTTCATATGGGAGATCTGAATGTTACCAGTTCATATGGGAGATCTGAATGTTACCAGTTCATATGGGAGATCTGAATGTTACCAGTTCATATGGGAGGTCTGAATGTTACCAGTTCATATGGGAGATCTGAATATGTTACCAGTTCATATGGGTGATCTGAATGTTACCAGTTCATATGGGTGATCTGAATGTTACCAGTTCATATGGGAGATCTGAATGTTACCAGTTCATATGGGAGATATGAATATGTTACCAGTTCATATGGGAGATCTGAATGTTACCAGTTCATATGGGAGATCTGAATATGTTACCAGTTCATATGGGAGATCTGAATGTTACCAGTTCATTTAGGAGATCTGAATGTGTTACTGGTTCATATGGGAGATCTGAATGTTACCAGTTCATATGGGAGATCTGAATATGTTACCAGTTCATATGGGAGATCTGAATATGTTACCAGTTCATATGGGAGATCTGAATATGTTACCAGTTCATATGGGAGATCTGAATGTTACCGGTTCATATGGGAGATCTGAATATGTTACCAGTTCATATGGGAGATCTGAATGTTACCGGTTCATATGGGAGATCTGAATGTTACCAGTTCATATGGGAGATCTGAATATGTTACCTGTTCATATGGGAGATCTGAATATGTTACCAGTTCATATGGGAGATCTGAATGTTAACAGTTCATATGGGAGATCTGAATGTTAACAGTTCATATGGGAGATCTGAATGTTACCAGTTCATATGGGAGATCTGAATGTTACCAGTTCATATGGGAGATCTGAATGTTACCAGTTCATATGGGAGATCTGAATGTGTTACCAGTTCATATGGGAGATCTGAATGTGTTACCAGTTCATATGGGAGATCTGAATGTGTTACCGGTTCATATGGGAGATCTGAACGTTACCAGTTCATATGGGAGATCTGAATGTTACCGGTTCATATGGGAGATCTGAATGTTACCGGTTCATATGGGAGGTCTGAATGTTACCAGTTCATATGGGAGATCTGAATGTTACCAGTTCATATGGGAGATCTGAATGTTACCAGTTCATATGGGAGATCTGAATGTTACCAGTTCATATGGGAGATCTGAATGTTACCAGTTCATATGGGAGATCTGAATATGTTACCAGTTCATATGGGAGATCTGAATGTTATCTGTTCATATGGGAGATCTGAATATGTTACCAGTTCATATGGGAGATCTGAATGTTACCGGTTCATATGGGAGATCTGAATATGTTACCAGTTCATATGGGAGATCTGAATGTTATCTGTTCATATGGGAGATCTGAATATGTTACCAGTTCATATGGGAGATCTGAATGTTACCAGTTCATATGGGAGATCTGAATGTTACCGGTTCATATGGGAGATCTGAATATGTTACCAGTTCATATGGGAGATCTGAATATGTTACCGGTTCATATGGGAGATCTGAATGTTACCAGTTCATATGGGAGATCTGAATATGTTACCAGTTCATATGGGAGATCTGAATATGTTACCAGTTCATATGGGAGATATGAATGTGTTACCGGTTCATATGGGAGATCTGAATGTTACCAGTTCATATGGGAGATCTGAATATGTTACCAGTTCATATGGGAGATCTGAATATGTTACCAGTTCATATGGGAGATCTGAATATGTTACCAGTTCATATGGGTGATCTGAATGTTACCAGTTCATATGGGAGATCTGAATGTTACCAGTTCATATGGGAGATCTGAATAGGTTACCAGTTCATATGGGAGATCTGAATATGTTACCAGTTCATATGGGTGATCTGAATGTTACCGGTTCATATGGGAGATCTGAATGTTACCGGTTCATATGGGAGATCTGAATGTTACCGGTTCATATGGGAGATCTGAATGTTACCAGTTCATATGGGAGATCTGAATGTTAACAGTTCATATGGGAGATCTGAATGTTACCAGTTCATATGGGAGATCTGAATGTTACCAGTTCATATGGGAGATCTGAATGTTACCAGTTCATATGGGAGATCTGAATGTGTTACCAGTTCATATGGGAGATCTGAATGTGTTACCAGTTCATATGGGAGATCTGAATGTGTTACCGGTTCATATGGGAGATCTGAACGTTACCAGTTCATATGGGAGATCTGAATGTTACCGGTTCATATGGGAGATCTGAATGTTACCGGTTCATATGGGAGGTCTGAATGTTACCAGTTCATATGGGAGATCTGAATGTTACCAGTTCATATGGGAGATCTGAATGTTACCAGTTCATATGGGAGATCTGAATGTTACCAGTTCATATGGGAGATCTGAATATGTTACCAGTTCATATGGGAGATCTGAATGTTATCTGTTCATATGGGAGATCTGAATATGTTACCAGTTCATATGGGAGATCTGAATGTTACCGGTTCATATGGGAGATCTGAATATGTTACCAGTTCATATGGGAGATCTGAATGTTATCTGTTCATATGGGAGATCTGAATATGTTACCAGTTCATATGGGAGATCTGAATGTTACCAGTTCATATGGGAGATCTGAATGTTACCGGTTCATATGGGAGATCTGAATATGTTACCAGTTCATATGGGAGATCTGAATATGTTACCGGTTCATATGGGAGATCTGAATGTTACCAGTTCATATGGGAGATCTGAATATGTTACCAGTTCATATGGGAGATCTGAATATGTTACCAGTTCATATGGGAGATATGAATGTGTTACCGGTTCATATGGGAGATCTGAATGTTACCAGTTCATATGGGAGATCTGAATATGTTACCAGTTCATATGGGAGATCTGAATATGTTACCAGTTCATATGGGAGATCTGAATATGTTACCAGTTCATATGGGTGATCTGAATGTTACCAGTTCATATGGGAGATCTGAATGTTACCAGTTCATATGGGAGATCTGAATAGGTTACCAGTTCATATGGGAGATCTGAATATGTTACCAGTTCATATGGGTGATCTGAATGTTACCGGTTCATATGGGAGATCTGAATGTTACCGGTTCATATGGGAGATCTGAATGTTACCGGTTCATATGGGAGATCTGAATGTTACCAGTTCATATGGGAGATCTGAATATGTTACCGGTTCATATGGGAGATCTGAATGTTACCAGTTCATATGGGAGATCTGAATATGTTACCGGTTCATATGGGAGATCTGAATGTTACCAGTTCATATGGGAGATCTGAATGTTACCAGTTCATATGGGAGATCTGAATGTTACCAGTTCATATGGGAGATCTGAATATGTTACTGGTTCATATGGGTGATCTGAATATGTTACCAGTTCATATGGGAGATCTGAATATGTTACCGGTTCATATGGGAGATCTGAATAGGTTACCAGTTCATATGGGAGATCTGAATGTTACCGGTTCATATGGGAGATCTGAATGTTACCGGTTCATATGGGAGATCTGAATGTTACCGGTTCATATGGGAGATCTGAATGTTACCAGTTCATATGGGAGATCTGAATATGTTACTGGTTCATATGGGAGATCTGAATATGTTACCAGTTCATATGGGAGATCTGAATAGGTTACCAGTTCATATGGGAGATCTGAATGTTACCGGTTCATATGGGAGATCTGAATGTTACCGGTTCATATGGGAGATCTGAATATGTTACCAGTTCATATGGGAGATCTGAATGTTACCAGTTCATATGGGAGATCTGAATGTTACCAGTTCATATGGGAGATCTGAATATGTTACCGGTTCATATGGGAGATCTGAATGTTACCAGTTCATATGGGAGATCTGAATGTTACCAGTTCATATGGGAGATCTGAATGTTACCAGTTCATATGGGAGATCTGAACGTTACCGGTTCATATGGGAGATCTGAATGTTACCAGTTCATATGGGAGATCTGAATGTTACCAGTTCATATGGGTGATCTGAATGTTACCGGTTCATATGGGCGATCTGAATGTTACCGGTTCATATGGGAGATCTGAATGTTACCGGTTCATATGGGTGATCTGAATATGTTCCCGGTTCATATGGGAGATCTGAATATGTTCCTGGTTAGTATGGGAGATCTGAATATGTTACCAGTTCATATTGGTGATCTGAATATGTTACAGTGAAGAGAAGTTGAACTCTCCAAGTTTATTTACCGGTGATGTCCCTGCATTCCCTTGGCAATCCTGTGGCTAAGGGGGTATAGTGAAAGAATGGCAGAGGGTGGCCCACACAGACATAAGATATATATAACTGGCTGATGTCCACGTGGGCCTTCTTCTCCACCTTCCCACCCTGTTCAACCTAGTTTCTGCCCACTTCTCCTTCTCCCCACCCTGTTCCTCCCACATCTCTTCCTTCCCCCTTTTCCTCCCACTTCCCACCCACTTCTGCTTCCCACCCTGTTCTGTCCACTTCCCTCCAACCTGTTCATCTCAATTTCAACCCACTTCTTCTTCCCACCCTGTTCCTCCCACTTCCACTCCTTCCCACCCTGTTCTGCCCACTTCCCATCTACTTCCTGCCCCCCCTTTATGACACACAGACGAGTATCCCCGCCCACCCAATTACGCCCTGCCCTTTTTATTGACATCCCCTGGCCGGCAGCACGTGACCTCTCTCTGGAAGCGCAGAGAGAAGAACATCCTAGGTATGCCCATCAGCTCCTGTGCAGATCAGCTCTGCTGAACTTTCCTGCATTCAGTGTTTTGGATAAAGAAACTTGCAGCAAGTTCCATTCCCTCACAACATGAGCTGCAATTTGCGCCAATGAGGACATACACACTGGGGCAAACGTGTTCAGTTCAGTAATGGATCGTCCACTGTTATGAAACTCTGCACATGAATCGCCGGTGTGAACAAGGCCTAAGAGAGAAAACTCACTTAATCCTTTGAGTGCCAGTGAAGTGTGCATGGTATCGGATTGTATATCCTCCTGGCGCTCAGAGGCATAAAAAGTCAACTTTAAAAATGTACTAACGAGGCCACTCTAGTGATTAGGGCTGACCAATCTTCTCACTCATTCACTGACAAACAGTGTCAGACAGTGCTTAACCTCTCTCCGGCAACTGCAAGCCATGATCGGGAGGAAAGCATTAAACAGATATTATGCATGCAAAAGCCTCATTAGGCAAAACGACCTGTGATCTGCGGATGGTAGAAGCTAACCAATGGGATGGTTATTCCCTTTAATTGTTGACTGATGCTAGAAATGTGTTAAGAGAGTTTTAATAATTGGTGTCCGCAATTAAGACCCTTTCATTTCACAAAGATCCTCATTTCTTTTATTTTTAGAAAAACAACCAATTGTCAGGCTTGCTTTAATTTTTAGCATTAATATTTTTTTGAACAGTATTTTATTTTTACCTTAAAAAGATAGTAAAACTATGTAAAAATATAGAAGAAAAGAATAACTCACAGAGCTAACTCACCATAATACATACATATAATTAAAAGGGAATTATCAGCCCCACATAAATTTAAACCCCAAGCATTACCCAGCTGGCGACTAGCTGATCAATAGTGCTAGAAGCCAGAATAATTACCTCCTTACAGAGAAATTCTACAGCTCCCGATACAGACAGCCAGGAAACTGTGCAGACATCTTTGCATAGTGACGTCTGCACGATCAGTTCCATCCGTACCTTAAGGTACCAAGCAATGCCCCTTACAGAAGACTGGGACTGACAGTGCAGGCATGCAGATGTCACTATGTAAAGATGTCTGTGCTGTTTCCTGGCTGTCAGTATCAGGAGCAGTAGAAGGCTCAGTTTTCTCTCTAGTATTTAGAGCTCTGTCCGGAAGACATTTTACTGTAGCCCAGCAGAGACATCACTTTGCGACAGTAGTCTATATTGTTATAGGAATATAGTGTTTAAACCTCTGAGTTCAGGAATCTTCATTCCAGGACATTGTACTGTCCCAGAAAGGGGCTACCCGGTACAAACATTTAAAATATGGGACATGTGGTCACCCTACTCCTTTCTTCCCTCCCAAGACTTCTTTTCTCCTATCACGACTTATCCCCCTCCACCTACTAGCACACTCTTCTGCCCACATATGCCTCAGACAACCAGGTCACTTTTCTATCTACATTATATATATAAAAATTTATTTATTTATTTGTACTGGTGGAGGGGTGAGGTGTTCATGAGGAAGGGGCACCTCAGCTATTTATTGCACAGGGTGCCAGTTAGCCTAGGGCTGGTCCTGGTTGGTTTGGCCTAGAATTACATCTATTTAGCTAGATGAATATGACCCAGAGTCATTATGTTCTTTTGCAGGCAGTTTTTAGAGATGACAGGTAAATGATGTTCACTTAACAGCAGAAGAAAGTAGGTCTGAATGAGTTCCTTTACGGCAAGTGAACACAAAGAAAGTAAGCTGGTGAATTAAACGAATATATTCTGGTAAAATAAAGCATTAACAAAAAGACTTACCTAGGCAAGTGTCCTTCATACAGCAGTCCGGTTCACTGTATATCTTTTCCATTTTACCTGCAGTTTCTAGTATATAATAGACTCTGATGAAGTCTACATTTAGCACATACTTCCTCACAATAAATAATGGGTTTCAAAAAGACCTAGATGGTAAAGTTACAACAGAACACAAGCGTGCCCAGATTCATACCAATGACCCTGCGTAAAGCTTACATTATAACAACATATAATCTAATTTATTTTAAAAAATTAGGGGTTTGTCACATAGTATTTCCAAAACGTTTAATTTGTTTCTAATTTGGGGACTGTGGAGGGTCCCATCATTTCACATAATGTTTCATATTTTGTTTACTAGGGGTCTTACCGTATATTTGTATATTAAGGTGTTTTAACGTTGCAAGCTTTTTTTTTTCCTTTTTTCCTACAACATGTTAAAATTGTCCTCATCAGAATGAACTACATGAGATATCAAATGTAAAAAGTCAATGTAGATGTAACGGTTGTATGAAAGACATCTACCTGGGTAAATCCCTCTTTTAAACATAATAAGAGCTACCTGTTTCTAAGGCATTGTCCCCATTTCAAGAAGAGCTATAGATTTATTAATACGTGTCTCTAAGCCTAAGAATGAATTGTTTTAACAGAGAAACTTACATAGGTAGGTGTCCTTCATACAGCAGTTTTAGAACTATGTACTTTTTTTTGCATCATCTCTGTCATACTCCACTGCTAGTCGTTTCAGTTTACAATATGATAACGACCAGTGACCCTTATGATCCATTTAGGTCAATTGTTTAATTGACCTAGAAGAAATCTTCAACAGAGACCATTAAATATTGTCAAGAAACTGCAGATATAACACAATAGATAGACAGAAAGATAAACAGATAGATCTAGATCAAGATAAATTGTTTAAAGCAGAACTACCACCCAATAATAAGACAGCATCACATCATTGCCCATCTGGCGACTAGCTGCTCAGTAGCGCTAGTCGCCAGAATTCTTCCCGGATTAAAGAGAAATCTCTATTCTTCATGGACTGACAGCAAGACAGAGAGCGGACATCTTGCCCTAGTGACGTCCATGCGCCTGCACTGTCAGTCCCTTTTGGAGCCGGCCGGCTCCTAGCAACTCCTCCTAGACCCGGCTGGGACTGACAGTGCAGGCGCGTGGACATCACTAGGACAAGATGTCCGTGCTCCGTCTTGTGGTCAGTCCATGAAGAATAGAGATTTTTCTTTAATCCGGTAAGAATTCTGGCGACTAGCGCTACTGAGCAGCGAGTCGCCAGATGGGCAATGATGTGATGCTGTCTTATTATTGGGTGGTAGTTCCGTTTTAAAGGGGGTTGATTTAGAAGAAATCGTCAATAGAGACGATTAAATATTGTCAAGAAGCTGCAGATATAACACTATAGATAGACAGACAGACAGATAGATATGAGATAGATAGATAGATAGATATGAGATAGATAGATAGATAGATAGATAGATAGATAGATATGAGATAGATAGATAGATATGAGATAGATAGATAGATATGAGATAGATAGATAGATAGATAGATATGAGATAGATAGATAGATAGATAGATAGATAGATAGATAGATAGATATGAGATAGATAGATAGATAGATAGATAGATAGATAGATAGATATGAGATAGATAGATAGATAGATATGAGATAGATAGATAGATAGATAGATAGATAGATAGATAGATAGATATGAGATAGATAGATAGATAGATAGATAGATAGATAGATAGATAGATAGATATGCCTGACTGCTGTATAAAGGACCTAGGTAAATCAGTATGTAAAACTAATTGAAAGTCACTTATTCCTAGAGCATTTTTACCCTTTAATCATTTGAGTGCGAGAGGCTTATGCAATGCGTACCTCTCTGGCACTCAAAAGGTTAATGTGTTGCAATCAGAGCAGTCTTTTTCTGAAGGCCATTTTATCTGCATTTGCTAGAATCTGCTGAATTCCTTTGAAGTTTGCATTTAGTTCTCCCTTCCTAACAGACAATAGGCTTCAATGATCAGTATGAGCAGTTCTACAGAGAAAAGTCATACCTATAGTTTTTTGTGATCCATAGAAGTTGGAAACCTGTAATCCTCCAATTATTGTTGGACTACAAATACCATTATCCTAAGGCCCAATGTTACAGCATACCAATGATTAAAAATGATTTGCATGTAAGCTCTCACAAGCAGGGCCCTCTGATCCTTCTGTTCTCCACATTTGATTTGTACTATTTAATACCTCTGTATGTCTATTCACTATTGTACAGCGCTGTGGAATTAGTTGGCGCTATATAAATAAATAATAATAATAAACTTGTTATTACCAGGGTAGGGCAAACTGATGTGTTTGGACAAAAATTCCCATCAGCATCAGCTGACAGATGGCCTGCTGTGGATGATGGCAACTGTAATCGAGAAACAACCAATGGGCTTCGGAATTGCCCACCCCTACCATAAATGTTCAGATTGCTGAGGATAAAAGTTCTTTCAAATTTAATCACGAACACATAAATGCGAGGGCCAGATTACCTTTTTTTTTTTTTGTATAACAATGGTGAATTATAGGAGGTCAATGATTCAAAAATATGGATTTATTTATTGATATTTAAGACATCTAATCTTGAGATATGCTGTGCTGGCAGGCAGAGTATTAGGTTTTACTGGCCTACTATTTCATGTGTGCTAGTTAATTAAGTAAAAAAAATAGACCTTTAAAATTCTCAGGCAGGCCGCACCCTGGCGAAAGGCGGCCATATTTGGCCCATGGATTGCACGTTGGACTCCCATGAACTAGAGATTGCAATGAGAGAAAAAAGGTGCATTGACCTATATCTTTCAAATCATAATGGTTTGAGAGATACAAATAAGTGCAAGTACTCTCTTTTAATTGTATCTACAATATAGTTAAAGCGGAACTACCACCTGAACACAGCTTTAGCTTAATTAACTCCCCATCTGGCGACTAGCTGCTAACTAGCGCTAGTCGCCAGAATTATTACCTTGTCATATAGATTTAGCCTTTCTTCCGGGCTGACAGCATCACAGAACGTGGACATCCTGCCATAATGACTTCTGCGTGCCAGATGGGGAGTTACTTAAGCTAAAGTTGTGTTCAGATGGTAGTTCCGCTTTAATACTTTTTTTCTGACATCACTATCCCTTTAATTGCATATTATCTCTATTGTAGCAGACTGCTAAATGTTTCCATATACAGTCTGATAATTGTCCCATACAAGCCATGAAGACAACATGCAAATCAACTCTGTTGAACCTCCCTGCATTCTACGCATGGATACAGGAAAGTTGCAGATTATGCTGCGTCACGCTTGGAGAGAATCTCTAAAGTGGCTGCTCACAATAACAGTAAGTCCCAGTGTGACCAGATATAGTGTGGCAAATGTATTCTATTCACTGGCCTTAAAGGCACAGTAACACTTCAATGATGGTTTCAATGCAGATAGGTTGTTGATCCAGGGACCTATCAGACTGCCATTTGGAGTCAGAAAGGAATTTTTTTACCCGCTTGGTGCTAAATTGGAAATGGCTTCAGGGTTTATTTATTTGCCTTCTTCTGGATCAATGGAAGCGATTTGTCATGGGCTGGACTTGATGAACACATATCTTTTCAGCCTCATCAACTATGTTCCTTAATAAGCAGAAAACAATTGTAAGGTTTGTCTTCCTGTGTAAAACAAGGGAACTCCCACAGCTGTGAGGTGTTTTATCCCAAAGTTATTCCAGCTGAAATCTGAATTTTTAGGTGCAGTATCTCAATGGCCTGAAATTGTACAGTGGCGCTGTTGATACACCAAACTATGTACAGCTCTGGTCAATTGACCATAAACCTCCACTGGATGGTGTACCAACAGCGCCACTGTACAATTTCAGGCCACTGTGATACCTCACCTAAAAATAAAGTTTGAGCTGTAATAACTTTTGAATAAAACAAATTTCAGCAGTGGGAGTGTTTTACTCAGGAGGATAAACACTACAATATCTATCTATCTATATAAAAAAATGCCAGACGTATGTTTGTCCGATGCAGTTATGCACAGTACAGACTGTCCGAACGCAGGCCAGATTATATGTTTGTCTGATGGAGTCATGCGCAGTAGACACTGCCCGAACGCTTGGCCCGTGTACACAGGATTTTACACTAGTAATACAATAATGTGATATATCAATTGTTACTCTCCCTTTAAATCAGAGTTAAACTGCTTGGCTGATGTCATTCATTAAAGGGATAGTAATACTTGAAAATAAGTATATTGTAGCCCTTAAAAAAATATGAAAAATGATATGTCTTATCTCCCAAACCTTTATGGTTTGGGAGATATTCAGAAGTAAAGTTTCCCCTGGAGTGACGTCATTGCTCCACCCTTCAGATTTGGAATTAGGTCCCCCGACTGGCCGTGCCTCTCCAGAAGTGCTGAGATCACCATCTTTAGAAAGAATTTCTTAATTGGAATGGTCTACAAAGTGTGCTTTCAAGCCAGGCACACTTTGTACACAGTTCCAATTAAGTAGTTCTTTTTAAAGATCGTGATCTCGGCACTGCTAAAGAGCTGACGGTTGCTCTGTGGACCAAATTCCAAATCTGTCCACTAGATGGCAGACTTGGCTGAAACAGCCAGGAAAAGAGAACTTTACTATATTTTACATGTGAATATCTCCCAAACCATAACGGTTTGAGAGATAAGACTTATATCATTTTTCATGTTTTTTTAAGGGCTACAATATAAAATAAAATTATTTTCAAGTATTACTATCCCTTTAAAACGAGGCCTAAGAGACACTCAGTCCAATGCAAATTTGTTTCAGAGGAGCCATTAAAACGTTCTACCCAGATCAAGTTAAAGGGGAATTATCACTCCAAATAAAGTCTCCCCCACAACAATTACCCATCTAGCGATAAGCTTAACAATAGTAGTATTAGTCAGCATAATCACTGCATTACTGAGAAATCCTACTTCTGCCAAGACTGATGGACAGGCAACCGCGCTTTAGACGAATCTGTGCGCCTGCACAGTCAGTCCCTTCTGGTACCTAAAGGTACAATGCAGCGCCTCCTAGAGGAGACTGGGATTAACAGCGCAGGCATGCAAGATGTCTGTAAGCAAAGATGTCTGCGTTTTTGCCTGAACGTCAGTCTCGGCACAAGTAGGATTTTTCAGTAATGTAGAGATTAAGCAGGCTAATCCTACTATTGTTAAGCTTCTCGCTAGATGGGTGATTGTTGGGGGGAGACTTCATTTGGGGCAATAGTTCCCTTTTAAGTGGGGGTTTATTAGGACGTATTAGTGTTCCTTTAACCCCTTAAGGACAGCACGGTCCTGGGTTGGGGCAATCTAGAGGAGCACTGCACTTTTTTTTTTCCACCGACGTGTTCTGTGATCACAGTGCAATGTGCAACCGTTCTGCAATCACAAACGTCCGTGACGTGCCAGGTCATCACCGGTCCTCAACATCCGCACAGGCATGATGTTCCTGGAACGGCTCCAGTCGTTAAGGTGTTAACCTCCAGGCTCCTAGTGATGTCTCCAAAGAATTGGAAAAATCATTAACAGCCAAGGGGTTAAAGGTACGGTAATGCTTAATATTAAAATACATATATATATATATATTGCAGGGTTTATCCTGCCAATAAAACACAAGTACTCCCAATGTTATTGTAGATCAAACTTGCATTATTTGGGTGCAGTACTTCAATGTCCAGAAATGTTATGATGTAATTGCTTCTAAAGCAGTCTATGGAGAACTCGATCCAGTTTACCAAAAACCTCCATAGGATGCAGTGGCAACAGCGCCACTGCAAACATTTCAGGCCATGCAGGTAACTGCACCCAAAAACACAAGATTCAGTTACATTATGTTTTTGAATAAAACATCTCTGAGTAATTGGAGTACCCTTATTTTACTCAGCAGGAGAAACTGCAAAATATATTTTTATTGTTTCAATATTAAAGTGGAATTATCACTGAAAATAAAGTGCCCCCCCAAATCATTATGCAAATAGAGATATGCAAATCCATACTAGTATTAACATAGAAACATAGAATTTGACGGCAGATAAGAACCATTCGGCTCATCTAGTCTGCCCAATTTCCTACTGTAAAAAAAAAAAAAAAAACACAACCGCAAACCTTTTTTGGTCCTTGGTCTTTTCTTATGTTAAGGACCGCCTTATGCCTATCCCATGCATGCTTAAATTCTGTCACTGTATTGACATCTACCACTTCTGCTGGTAGGCTATTCCACTTGTCTACTACCCTCTCAGTGAAGTAAAAGTTTCTTACATTACATCTAAACCTGTGTCCCTCTAGTTTTAGACTATGGCCTCTTGTCCTAACGTTTTTACTCTTTTGAAATATACTTCCATCCTGTACCCTGAATAAGTCCGATGTTACTGATAAATGCAACTCATTCCCAAACGCACAGGCAGGCATCTTACTGTACTGGCATCACTGCAACGTCAGTCCCTTCCTGTTACCTTAAGGTCAGTGGCGTAACAATGGTGGTTGCTCCAGGGGCCCGGCAGCCCCCTGCAACCCCCCCCCAACTAGCAACAAGGTGAGGTCTGTGCCTTCTTTGGCACAGACCTCTAGATGCTGAGCAGCCTCTTCCGCACTCTTACTATAAGAGTTATCTAGTTATGACATCATCTCCCAGCACTCTGCATTACTGAAGAGAACGCGTGGGTGTTCAAGCTGTAGAGAGGTCTGTGCTGAAGGAGACACAGACCTCTCCTGTCATGCAACTGGACCACCAGGGAGGTAGGAGCTTGGAGGCAATGTGGAGATTGGAGGCAATGGGGGAAGCAATATGGAGTTTGGGGGCAATGGGGGAGCAATGTGGAGATTGGGGCAGTGGGGGAGCAATGTGGAGATTGGAGCAGTGGGGGAGGAATGTGCAGACTGGGGGCAGTGGGGGAGGAATATGGAGACTGGGGGCAGTGGGGGACCAATGTGGAGATTGGGGGCAGTGGGAGAGCAATGTAGAGATTGGGGGCAATGTGGAGATTGGCGGCAGTGGGGGAGTAATGGGGGAGCAATGTGGAGATTGGGGGCATTGGGGAGCAATGTGTATATTGGGGGCACTGGGTAGCAATGTGGATATTGAGGGTAATGGGGGAACAGTGTGGAGATTGGGGCATTGGGAAGCAATGTGGAGATTGGGGCATTGGGGAGTAATGGGGGAGCAATGTGATATTGGGGGCATTGGGGAGTAATGGGGGAGCAATGTGGAGATTGGGGGCAATGGGGGAACAATGTGGAGATTGGGGGCAATGGGGTGCAATGTGGAGATTGGGGCATTGGGGAGCAATGTCGAGTTTGGGGGCAATGGGGGAGGAATTTGGAGATTGGGGGCAATGGGGGAGCAATGTGAAGATTGGGGCAGTGGGGGAGTAATGTGAAGTTTGGGGGCAATGGGGGAGCAATGTGGAGATTGGCGGCAATGGGGGAGCAATGTGGAGATTGGCGGCAGTGGGGGAGTAATGGGGGAGCAATGTGGAGACTGCGGGAGTAATGGGGGAGCAATGTGGAGATTGGGGACATTGGGGAACAATGTGGATATTGGGGGCAGTGGGGAGCAATGTGGATATTGGGGGCAATGGGGGAATAATGTGGAGATTGAGGGCATTGGGGAGCAATGTGGATATTGGGGACATTGGGGAGTAATGGGGGAGCAATGTGGTGATTGGGGGCAATGGGGGGAGCAATGTGGAGATTGGGGGCAATGGGGAGCAATGTGGAAATTGGGGGCAATGAGGGAATATGGAGATTGGGGGAGAAATGTGGATTTTGGGGGTGTTGGGGAGTAATGTGAATATTGGGGGTAATGGGGAGCAATGTTGGGCACTGGGGAGTAATGGGGGAAAAAAAAGTAATGGGGAGTAATGGCTTCTAGTTATGCCTCTGCTTCAGGTACAATGCAATGCCTCCTAGAGGAGACCGGAACAGACAGCGCAGGAGCACAGATGTCTGTGCTGATGACTGCCTGTGCATCTGGTAACGAGTTGGATTCATCAATAACGCCGGACCTATTCAGGGTAATACCAGTATGGCTGTGCGAATCGATATGTGCGTGATGATTTGGGGGGCACTTTATTTTCAGTGATAGTAATTCTTAAACCGGAACTCTCTCTTTAACCTTTTGCGTGCCAGAGGGGTAAGCAACGCATTGCGGAGCAATGCGTTGCGTACCCCTCTGGCACTCAAAAGGTTAAGCAAACCCCAAGTATCCTTTGTGAAGTTCAACTGATTTTCTTTTGTGACGAAGGAGCTTCTGAAGCCTCTTGCATTAGCTAAACGGCACATTGATAACAAGCTAAAAATCTTTATAACGTAAAAGGGAGAAGAGAAAAAAAAAAAAGGTAAGGAAATTAAAGAGACTACAGTTTCCTCCTCACACAGTGACAACATGACAAGTGAAATAAGCAAGCCAAACAGTGCTTACCCATTCATCCAAATCCGCAGGCTTTGCAAAATGGAAAAAAAAAAGAGAGAGAGAGAAGGAAGAAAGAGAAAGCAGAATGTTAGTGATTTATTGAGCTGGAGTTTGTGTGGCACAAAGCTCTGTCAGCACCGAGTGTATAAAAAAGCTCAAGGAAGAACGAACATTAGAGCAGCGAGCGGTGACTGTACTATAAAACGCTGTGCATTCGGGCAATGCTGGAAATGGAGATTTTTACAAAGGCACAAAGCATGTTAGAGGGGCCATCAGAATGCAAGAACTGGGCATAGCGAGAACAGAATTTAGGTTATCACACTGGGGCACCACAAGCCTAAGGCTCTTTCTTTTTTCCTTAAATCATGTTCAGGTTATTTTTTTTTTTTTTTTAATTATTATTATTTCCACTTCTGACTACAGAGCAAAGAGCAAAAAAAAAAAAAAAAAAAAAAAAATTTTTTTTAAAATGGCCAAAGTAGCTGTGCCGAGTATCGTCAGATCCTCGCGGGTGCCTAGACAAAATAGTTTTAGTGAAAGGGCTTGTCCATTGAAAGGGGGAATCTTTCAAGGTGCTTTCATGCAATCTGACCTGTTTATATTATATTATATTATATATATATATATATATATATATAGGACAGACCAAAAATACCACTCGGAATAAAGATATGCTTCACTTTTTCTGACCAAAGAGTGGGTGAAAAGCTTCATATTGCAGTTGGAACTTTACAGAAGTTTGTCTTCTACTTGTGTACAACCTCTGCTGTCCAAAAACTATTACAGTGGAACTATCACCTAAATTAACATTACCCCCAATTAATTACGCACATCATGATAAGCATATCCATACTAGGATTATCTGGAATAAGTCCGGCGTTATTGACAAATCCAACTCGTTCTGAGACAGTCAGGCAGGCATTTTGTTGTAGAGGCATCTGTGTAACTGCACTGTCAGTCCCTTTCTGTACATTAAAGAGCAGTAAACTTTTTTTAAGAAAACACATATTTTATAGAGTTTTTCCTGTTGAATAAAACAAGGTCACTCCCATTGCTGTCAGATGTTTTATTCAAATATTATAGCAGTTTAAATAATCAGGAAGTGAATTTACTGTGTTTACTTCCTGATAGTTCTAACTGACAGGAAGTGAATTTACTGTGTTTACTTCCTGATAGTTCTAACTGACAGGAAGTGACAGGCAGTTTCTATCACATTATATGGAGAACTGTATATCTCTGACTTTTCTCTCCATTAGAATCTAACAGGAAATCTAATTAGAATTTGACCACAGGGGGCACTGCTAATGTAAAAAAACATGTGTTTAAACTGTAATAACTCTGGAAATATAAATCTGTCTGCAGGGGGAGTACTCTTATTTTACTCAGTAGGAAAATCCCTACAATATATATTTTTCCATAAAAAAAGTTTACTGCTCCTTTAAGGTACCATGCAACTACTCCTGGAGGAGACCATGACAGACAGTGCAAGATGTCTGTGCTGAAGCCTGCCTGTCTCAGAATGAGTTGAATTTGTCAATAAAGCTGGATTCAGAATAATAATAGTATGGATATACTTATAGTTATGTGTATAATTATTTGGGGATAACTTTAATCTGGGTGATAGTTCTGCTTTAGTGTAAACTTTTTTATACAAGCTTATAATGTGATAGTCCACCTCATTTTTTACTTTACACATGTAAAGTGCATAATATGCAAAGTCAAACTGCCTCTAATTTCTTTTCTTCTTCACTATGGAAAAAAATAAGTAATAAAAAGTATAGTCAATCTGACTTTACATATTATGCACTTGTGCAGTATGTAACGTCAAAAAGGAGGTTGACTGTCACTTTAAAAGCAAGATAAATGTCATGGTACCTGTGCGGCGGCTGCTCGAGCCGACTGTACTACAAATTCACCGGTTCAGGCCGCGTTCTATGCTGGCTCACTGCCAGTTGCTCTGCATCGCAGCTCATCCTCGACCTGTGTCTCCGAGGCTTAGCCGCCTACTGTTCCCATACGCAGCTCATGCTGTCAACGCTGTCAGCTTGGCCAATGACATCATCATGTGGGCGCCTTGGACATGCGCTCCATTTAAAGCTACAGGCCACTTGGTGATTCTCCTCCTCTTCCTGTTTTTCCACTACTTATACTGCATGGACACAGGGCTCAGTTGCCCTTTCGTTGGTGTCCAGTGCAGTTCTATAGTTTGGGCTTTGTGTATATCTGGCCTGTCTGACTACCCGATCTGGTGCTGACCTGTGGCTCTGTCTGACTACCCGCTCCGTGTATGACCCTTGGCTTTGTCGGACAACCATTCTGGTGCAGACCTGCGGATCTGGCTGACTAACCTTTCTGTGTGTGAATTCTGGCTTGTCTGACTACCCGTTCTGGTGTTGACCTGGGGCTCTGTCCACTGCATATCCAGCATACCAACTCTTCAGTGGACATCCTATCTGGTGCAAACCTGTGGCTCTGTAAAATTACCAGCTCTGTGCATGACCCGTGGCTTGTCTGTCCACCAAATCTGGAGCTGACCTGTGGCTCTATCTAACTATCTCTAGAGTGGCCTTCCGTTCTGTTAGATAACCAATCTGGTGCAGGCTTGTGGCTCTGGCAGACTTTCTCCTGGTGCCCTCCCATTGTCTGACTCTCCCAGGTGCGGACCTGTGGCCTTGGGTACTCACTTCCTGCCTGGCTTCTCCCAGGTGCGGACCTGTGGCTTTGCAGATTACTCCTAGTCCCATTGCTGGGATATAGTTATCAAGAGAATCACACTGTAGCAGTCTTCTGTTTCTGGCAGTCGTCACTTGCTCCGTTGTGCGCTTCTCTTTTGTTTTATATATATACTGTATACCCTGTCATCGTGATATTCTGTTTGTGTTGCTGCCTTAGTAAAGTTGATGTTACCTTTTAAGTACGTGTCCTGTGTTTCATTGCTGCGACCCTGACGACAAACTTTTGTTATGAAAAAATATAAACTGTAGAACTTTCCCTGTTGAGTAAAATAAGGGTATTCCCACTGCTCAGAGATGCATATTTCCAGAGTTATTACAGTTTAAACTCCTGTGTTTTTGTACATTAACAGTGCCCTCTAGTGGCCAGATTCCACTTAGTTATTTTGTTACATTGTAGTAGAGATGAAAGTTACAAACAGATTTTCACAGAATGTGACAGAAACTGCTGAGTCACTTCCTGTAAGTTAGAACTATCAGGAAGTAATCACACTGTTATTCGCTTCCTGATAATTTGATTTGTTCTAAAATGTGAATAAAATAACTGACAGCGGTGGGAGTGGCCTTGTTTTACTCAACAGGAAAAGCCCTAAAATATAGTTTTTCATAAAAACTTGTATACTGCTCCTTTAAGGACTAGAGGATTTTGCAATACATGTGAAGCAATTTGCTGCACATCCAAATGGTCCTTAAAGATTAAAGTATCATGAACACCTCCTAATAATAAACCAATCAGTTGCCTTAATCTTAACAGAAAATCTTCATGGCCATTAGTTATCAATCCTGTGTGGAATGGATTGCTAAGATGAACCTTCGAACAGTATTGGATGTACTGTCCATGGAGGAGGGATGGTTCTTTGTTGCCAGACTCCAGGATTCCAAATTCCTCCCACTTGGTTGTCTTGGTGAGAAATATTTCAGAGTGAGGGGGTTCAGGTCCTGAAGTGCAGCACAAAAGAACAGTCTGCCTCTGTGGACATGATGTTCAGAACTAATTAAATATTCATTTTGGAGAAACAAGCCACACAAAATTGATTAGGTCATTACTTATTTATTTAGAGAATGTTTTACCAGGAAGGATGCATTGAGATTTCTCTCGTTTTCAAGTATGTCCCGGACAGTTTACAGTAAACAGATTTTTACACGTTCGGATGTACTGTCCACATTAGGATAATTGATGGTTTGATAATAGGAGACATCAGCACACCTGGGAACTCCCTCCATCTGCCCAGGAGACTCCGGCTTTCAGACTGAATTACCAAGTCTCTTGGGACAGAGTCTCTGGTTCAGTGAGTTCAGAGTGAGATCCATCTACTTTCCTATCCATTCTTCTTACACCTTCCCTACTCCACCCCTCTCTTCGCCGCTCATTTCAATGTAAATTCTGCCTCTCAAACCCACCCACCTAACTGGGTCCACACCCATTTTAATGCAAACTGTGCCATTTGGACACTCCTATTGCCAGTACTATAAGTTTCTCATGGGGGTTGGTATAAAAAGGTTCCCAGTACGGATATCAGTGTTGCTTTAAACACATTGATGCTAGAGACATCTCCAGTACATTGCTTTACCATCCCGTGGAGACAACTTCAGTCTCCAAAAGATTGGAGAGAACTGAAAACTAGGAACAACTGACTTCATTTGTTAAACAGATTAAACTTACCTAGTTAGGTGTCCTTCACAGAAATGTAAGCGCCATCTATATATCTATTTTGCATAATATCTGCAGTTCTTTATATATAGTGATCTCTGTTGAAGCCTCTCTCTTGGTCACATCTCTTCAAAATAAAAAGTAGGCCTCAACATGCTTAAGTGGATCGTAAGGGACACAAGTTATCAATTTTAACCAATTAGCAGTGGACTACAAAAAACATCAAAAATAACAAAATAGTCCTTTTCGAACACAGTAACCATGGGGTAAAGTACCTTCTTTTATGAGGCAGGGCCTATCACGGTGCCCGTGATTGCTGCAATTCAGTGTCTATCACCTGTAGGGGCTCCCATTGGCTGTCTGCCTTCAGCGCGCCTCACATTGCCTTTTTAAACTCGGTCTGGGCACCCTTTGGTTGCCCTTTCGTGGTGTCTTTGACAGCATCCACTTCCTCCTTGCTGCAGTAGCTGATTGGGCCTGTTGCTGAGTTCCTGAGTCAACCTGTTCCTGAGTTCCTGCCTGCTTTGTCAGTTCCAGTCCGGTTCCGGTTGTTCTCATCAGTAGCTGATGCTCCTGTTGCCAGTCTGCTTGGCCGCGCTTGATCCGGTTGATCTTCTCTGCTGGTTCCTGTTGTTTCCTGCTTCCAGTTCCTGCATCTGTGGCCACATTGTTCTTCATTCGCTTCGGCGACATTTCCTCCTGTTGGTTTCCAGCGTGCGGACGCTGGTTTGCTTCACTAAGCCTTGCGGCTCACATTCAGCCTGTTGGTTCCAGCGTGCGGACGCTGGTTTGCTCCATTAGCCTTGCGGCTCACATTACAGTCTTGTTGGTCCCGGCGTGCGGACGCTGGTTTGCTCCATTTGCCTTGCGGCTCACATTACAGTCTGTTGGTTCCAGCGTGTGGACGCTGGTTTGCTCCATTAGCCTTGCGGCTCTCATTACAGTCTGTTGGTCCCAGCGTGCGGACGCTGGTTCGCTCCATTAGCCTTACGGCTCTCATTACAGTCTGTTGGTCCCAGCGTGCGGACGCTGGTTTGCTCCATTAGCCTTGCGGCTCCCATTACAGTCTGCTTGGTCCTAGCGTGCGGACGCTGGTTTGCTCCATTTGCCTTGCTGCTCACATTCAGTCTGTTGGTCCCAGAGTGCGGACGCTGGTTTGCTCCACTAAGCCTTGCGGCTCTCATTCTGCCTGTATGTTCCTAACGTAGGGCGCTGGTTTACTCCCTGACTTTCAGTCAGGTTCTTGATGATTCCGAGTGCGCTGTCCAGTCCTAACAGCACTGATTCCTACAGTATATGGGCACGAGAGTTCTGATTACTGTGAAACCACTTGACCTGGTAACCTCTATATTCCATCTTACTGTCATTATCATCTGACAGTCATTAGGTTACTGTGGTTGTTACCTTCCTTTGGGCTGCCTTGCCCGGTATATTGGTAAGGCCGGTAGAACCTTTCACTTTGCCACCTTAAGGTTGCCTTACCCGGTACTGGCAAGGCCGGTACAGCCTACTTATTGGTATTCCGTCAGGCTGCCTTGCCCGGTATATTGGTAAGGCCGGTAGAACCGCATACCCGGTATTGGCAAGGCCGGTAGAGCCTACTACACTGGTATCCCGTTAGGCTGCCCAGCCCGGTATATCGGCTGGCCCGGTAGAGTCTCTTGTTCCTGACTCTCCTGGGTTGCTTTGCCCGGTATATTGGCAAGGCCGGTAGAACCTATTTGCTGTTGTTATTATCTGCTATGTATTGTTTGTATGTGTAACTTTTAACTTTTCAATAAAGTTATGTTTTTACCTAAACATTATGTCTGAGAGTCTTAACAAACCGTGACAGTACGAAAGGGCCATGACCTCAGACAATAAGAGTGACGGTAATACACAGACTATCCATTGGAGGATGGAGTTTTCTGGTGGCAGAGACTCCATCCCAGCTCCATTTTACCCCCACCTACCAAGGGGATATACCAAAGCACTTCCACCATAATTCCATGGAGGGAGAGAAAACGCTCAAAATTCAAACTAGTTTCAACAGAGACAAACCAAAACCAATCGTGAACCACTGAGGTCAACGGACATCAATACACCAAAACTAAGTAACAGCTAAAAAGGTTACTAGAGAATAAAATAAATACTCCTACACAGGTACTCTGGCTTGTAAAACTTTTCTTCCAAAACGGACTTCAGCCGAGGCCAGGATATTGACTCTGTAATGCTTAGCAATCATTTGAAGCAGAGGTCTGGTTCTTGTAGGCCCTGGAAGCACCCATCTCTCTGGTGGAATGAGCACGGACCCTGAAGAACTTAGGCTTTTTCCTAAGGACATAGGCCTGGCAAATAGTGGCCTTGACCCAAAAAGCCATCGTCACCTTAGATGCCACTTTGCCCACATGTGGGCCCTCCAGAAAACATAAAAATCAAGCTAGATTTGCAGAAAGGTTCGATAAACATAGTATTTTAAGGACCTAACTGCATCCAAGCTGTGAAGCTTCTGCTCCTGTCTGTTAGACGAAGTCAGACAAAGAGACTGAAAAAAATATCCTGATTAATATGAAAGTCAAAACCCACCTTGGAAAGAAACCCAAAAGGAAGTTTGGACAACCACACTATCTGCAGAAAGGGCAATCTACAAGGCAAAGTTTGTAGTTTGGCCATGCGACAATCAGACATAATAGCAAGCAGGAAAGTTATTTTTAGATTTAGGCAATGAAGAGATGCTGAAGCCAAAGGCTAAAAAGGATCCTTCTGGAGAACATTCAGACCATGTTTAAGTCCTATGGTGGACTGGGATACAGAAGGACAGGATAAATATAAGCTACCCCATGCAAAAGGTCTGAACATCCAACAACAAGGTAATACACCTCTTTAAAAGAACAGAAAAGGCTGAAATCTGGACCCTGACAGAATTTAAACTAAGTCCTTTCTGAAGCCCATCCTAAAGAAATGCCAAAATAACAAAAAAGAAAGGGAAGTGGCAACATCCCCTGGTCTCTGCACCACTCCAAAATCAAGGACCAGGACCTTTCATACGCTTTAGATAAAACCGGCTTATGGGTCCTCATCAGATTTGCAAGGACAGATTCAGAAAAAAAACATCTTCCACAGAAGGCTCATTTCTAGAGCAAAGCTGTTAACCCTTTGTGTGTCGGCATTGCAAAGTAATGCGTTGCATACCCCTCTGGCATTCAAAAGTTTAAAGCTAGCCTCTCCACACCTGGGTGATGCAGAAGGACCGGAAGACGCAGAAGATGATACATCAAGACCTATAAGATTACCTGTACCATCTCCAAACTGACCTTACTTAACTCTGTAGGAATCAGATGGAAAAGGAGGGAACACATACTCCAGGAGAAACTGCCACAGAATACCCATAGCATCTACAAAAAGAGCAGGAGGATTCTGGTTCTGTAGCAAAACAGGGGAACCTTGCAAGTTGACCGAGATGCCATCAGATCTACAACTGGAAGACTCCATAACTGTACTGTGCAGTTGAACACCATTTGGTTGAGTTCCCAATACCTGGGACCTAATGAATGACAGCTGAGAAAGCCCACCACTATGAATCAATCAATTATGGCCAATTGATGACCCAATTACTCTTGAATTACAACTCTGACAGTATTGAAATAACACTCTCCATGGCCCAAATACTATGAAGATTAAAAATAAAAGCATCTCTACTTAAACATTACTTTCCCTTTAAGACTTTTATGGTACAAAGAGAAAGCCAAGGGAGAGTGGCTAATAAAGTTCCGATAGCCATTCCTAAGCAGACTTCAGGTCCTGGGAAAACCTGCCTCTTTTCCATATCCAGCCTGAAGGAACAGGGACTAGGACCCCTAATGGGGGGACTGAAGCGACAAAAAAAAAAAAAAAAAAGGAAATCTTCAACCTGCTGTGTGTCCTACTCAATATACTTTGACAATGAGGCTACTAGGCAGTGGTAAACTGGTGCTGGGAGGGAATCTTCCCCTCCAGAGGACTCAGTATGCAAATACCCCACCTATTACAGGAAGATACTTTACCCATGGATGAAAGAGAAATCACTATTTTTGTCAGCCACTTTTTATTTATTTGAGACATTTGTCAGTGTATGCAAATGAACTAGAACTTCCAGGTAGGAGGAGGCAGTTGGGAATGGGGAGCAGTGGGGAAATTCTGGATCAAACAACTACACTACAGGGGACAAATAAAATGATCCCTGTAGTGTAGTGTAGTGTAGTGTAGCAATGCGTTGTGTACCCCTCTGGCACTCAAAGGGTTAGATGCCCAATTTAAAGGGTAACATTCACATAAGAAAAACTTTTGTGTAGTGGTTTCAATCACTACAACAAGATTAGCGTTATATTATTTATTTTATTTTTTTTATTTACTTACCTACTATGGACGATCTGAAGAGTTAAAATCGAGCTATTCCTCGTTCGGCATCCTGTGTGTGTGTGGCACAACACTGCAGGACTTCCCACCTCCCTCCCAGCTGCCCCAGGGAGTGTGTTCACGCTTCCCTTCGAGGTGGCATTTATGTGGGCTATCATTAAAGCAAGCTCCATCTGCCACGCTGCTGAGGTTGCAAGCTCAATAGCATGGCAAAAGGAGCTTGCTGTAACGATAATGCCACCTTGAAGGGAAGCGTGAACGCACTCCATGGGGCAGCTGGGAGGGAGGTGGGAAGTCCTGCGGTGTTGTGCCACACACACAGGGTGCCGAACGAGGAATAGCCCGATTTTAACTCTTCAGATCGTCCATAGTAGGTAAGTAAAATAGAAAAAAATAAAAAACACAGCTAATCTTGTTGTAGTGATTGAAGCTACTACACAAAGTTTTTCTTACGTGAATGTTCCCCTTTAAATCAATGTGATTTTTGGTCTACCCTTTGAGGAGTTGTTTCCTGTAGAATTGCACCACTTTTACTTATTACACAAGCCTCACTGTCTCTCTGTTTGAAGTCAGTCTGTTTATGATCATTAGGAACGTTTCAGGGCTTCATAGCAGTCATAAAAATAAACCACAATAATAAGGGATCAGAAAAGAAATAAAAGTGTAAAGCAACAGTAAAGGTTTTATTATGGAAAACAGTAAAACAGGTGTGTTGCCATTGTTGGAAAATGCACAATTCAAAAGTTATTACAATTCAGAGCACGGGTGTCAAACAGAATTCTTAACCCCTTAACGACCAGCGTTCTCGCGGATTGGATAACCCTTAAAGCGGAACTATCTCCCCACCTAAAGCTGCTCCCGAAGAATTACCCATCTGACGACTAGCTGATCAATAGTACTAGTTGCCAGAATTATTACCTCCTTATAGAGAAATTCTGCTGCTCTCTTTGCATAGTGACGTCTGCGCTCCTGCACTGTCAGTCCCAGTCTGCTCTAGGAGGTGTTGCTAGGTACCGGAAGGGACTGACAGCACAGGCACGCAGACGTCACTATCCAAAGATGTCTGTGCTGGTTCCTGGCTGTCCATCCCGGGAGCAGCAGAATTTCTCTATAAGAAGGTAATAATTCTGGTGACCTGCACTATTGAGCAGCTAGTCACCAGATGGGTAATTCTTTGCGGGCAACTTTAGGCAGGGTGGTAGTTCCGCTTTAAGGACCCCATAGACGTCATTCAGCGAGCTGGCACAGGTGACTGATCATGTATACTGGTTTGCATAATGAGAGTCTGAAACTGACCTCTCTGATCTTGGAGCAATTCGTTTCAGACTCCTGTAGTGTTCGGCTGTGATCACAAAACCCATGATATGCCAGGACCTTCACTGGTTTTTAAGGCACAGACACCAGTCAGCAGCTGCAGGGTATCCTTTTGAAAAGTTCCATGGAAAATGTTGTGCCACTGCTAGCAGCTTTATCTGTGTTGCCGTTTTGAAAATGACAACATGAGAATAAAAGCGCAAGGTTCTCAAGTCGCCAAAAGTGAACCCAGATGCAGTATCTTGTGCTACTCATAAGACAACCCTGCAATATGTATTTTCTGCTCTTCCCTCTGGTCTGACTACAGCGCCTCAGGTCTTCAACTGTGTACTGGGAGCCTTAGTGTCCGTCCTCCACCGGGACGGCATCAGAGTTACTCCATATATGGACAACCTGCTTCTGAAAGCCCCCTCTGTGGAACTTCTTCGTCAGCAGGTTCAGGACTGCATTCACGCTCTCACCCATCATGGGTGAATCATCAACTTGGACAAGTCCGATCTTGTCCCGTCCCAGCGTCTGGTCTTCCTGGGCCTTCTCTTCGACACTCAGCAGAGCATGGTGTTTCTCACGGAGGAAGTGGCTCACCAGATCGCACACAGGGTTTCGGCTGTTCTAGCTCAAGATGCATTTCCAGCCAAGAAGCTATCCTCTCTGGTGGGGAAATTCATCTCCACCATGGAAGCAGTCTCCTTTGCCATGGCTCACACCAGGGAGCTCCAGCTCTTTGTGATCCAGGTATGCAAGGATCAGCCGGATCTTCTGCAGACATCAGTATCTCTCCCTCTTCATGTGGAACTGAGTTTGTCGTGGTGGCTCGACCTCTCCAATCTCCTGAAGGGCAAGTCCTTCCTGATATCCTTCTGGACCACGGTAATGATGGATGCCAGCCTCTCCAGCTGGGGAGCGGTCCTGGGTCACCTGCTTGCTCAGGGACGGTGGTCTCTGGAGGAATCTCTCCTTCCCATCAATGTATTGGAACTTTGAGCAATATTTCATGCACTTTGTCACTGGATGCCCAAGCTGGAAGACTGCCCAGTCCGGGTTCACTCAGACAACGCCACGGCTGTGGCTTACATTAACAAGTAGGGCAGAACAAGAAGTCTCGCCGCTTGGTTAGAGGTCAAGGCTATTTTGTCCTTGGCAGAAAAACACATTCCTGCCATATCAGCAGTGCACATTCCAGGCATAGACAACGTAATGGAGTACTTCCTCAGTCGACACACAGTGTACAGCGGAGAGTGGGAACTGTATCCAGAGGTGTTCAGCCTCATTGTTCAGAAGCGTGGTCTTCCTTGCATCAACCTGATGGTGACAAGACACAGCCGGAAGGTTCCAAGGTTCTGCCGTCGCTGGAGGGATCCTCTAGCTTTTGCAGTGGATACCATGTCCATTCCTTGTTTTTTTTTCCTCTGGATACATCTTCCCTTCCCTTCCCTTCCTACGTTGCACAGGGTGTTACGGAAATTGAGACTGGTGCGATGTCCAGTCATTCTGGTTGCTCCGTACTGGCCTTGACAAGTTTGGTTTCCGGAGCTTCTGGATCAGTCAGTGGCGGAGCCGTTTCCACACCCCTCCCATCCGGATCTTCTCCTCCAGGGTTACCTCTAGAAAGAGGACGTTCATCATCTAGCTTTGACAGATTGGAAACTGAACCCTCAATATTGAAGAAGAAAGGTTTTTATTCTGGTGTGATGGCTACCATGCTTACTGCTCGCAAGCCAGTTTCCTCAAAGGCCTACCATTGTGTCTGGTCGACCATTCTATCTTGGTGTGCCGATAGGGACTTGTCTCAGGAATTTAACCTGCCCACGATCCTGGCCATCTTGCAGGATGGTGTGGATAAGGGCCTCAGTTTGAGTTCCCTTAAGGTTCAGACTTCTGCTCTCTCTGTTTTCTTTCAGAGGCACATTGCTATCCTTCCTGATGTCAAGGTGTTTTTCCAGGGCGTTGCTCATACTCGCCCTGTCTTTAAGGCAGCTGCTCCTCAGTGGGATATTAATCTGGTTCTGGGTGTCCTTCAGCTCCCTCCCTTTGAGTCCTTGGCTACTATTTCTCTACGCCTTCTGACATGGAAAATGGCCTTTCTCCTGGCGATTGAGTCTGTTTGCCATGTCGCGGAGTTGCACGCTCTGTCCTGTAGACCACCATTTTTGGTGTTTCACAAGGACAAGGCGGTGCTTCGCACCTCTCAGGAGTTCCTTCTCAAGGTGGATTCGGAGTTGCACATAAATTAGGAGATTGTGGCGCCCTCTTTCTGCCCTGACCCCACCTCTGACAAGGAGAGGGATCTCCACTTGTTAGACAAGGTGCATTGTCTCAAGTTTTATGTACATCGCACTGAGTCTATCAGGCAATCAGACACACTGTTCGTCATTACTGAGGGTCCCAGGGCAGGAAGACCTGCAACTAAAGTGACTATTGCTTCTTGGATCTAGTCCACTATTTGTAAGGCTTATGGGCTGAGGAAGAAGCCTGTCCCTTTCAGGGTCACGGCTCATTCTACTCAATCTATTGTGGCCTCTTGGGTTTACAAGAATCAGGCCTCTGCTGATCAGTTGTGCAAGGCTGCCACTTGGTCATCTGTGCACACCTTTTCGAAGCACTACCGTGTTGATATCGGCTGATGTCAGCTTTGGGGGGAAAAATCTGGAGACAGTTTTACCTGTCTAGGATTTTCTTTGGTTCCTAGTGCTCCCTTCACTTTTGAGCCACGTTGGCTCTAGCTCAGTGTACTGTGTAACAGTTTGGGGTGTTGTTACCCCTGTTCAGTGTCTGTTGACACTTCATTAGTTGTTGGGCTATCTCTGATCTGATGGTTCATATATGCGCTGGTGACTTTGGGGGCCTTGCGACTGGTCCTTGCCTTACTTTCTACCTCTGGGAAACTCAATGGTTGGACATCCCAAAGTTACCAATAACTTGTATTGGACGACAGAGAAAAGAAAAGGGGTAAAGCTTAGCAAACTTCTTGGAGACAGAAGGCTTTCTGTCTGGAGATTTCTACTCATCAGCCACTAGGCGGACCAGAGTGGGGTTAGGTGGAAAACAAGTATGGGGCTTTATAGGCTCCTGGAATACATCAGAGGGAGCCTCCTGAACTGGGGGAATGTTTAGCTTATTTAAGACGGTCCTGATCAGGCCCTCAGCCAAGGGTTCTGGATCAACCTCAAAAGGATCCCCAAAAAATTGAAAGAAGCCCACAGCAGAGCATTCATCAACTCCTGAATCTACCAACAGTTCCTCTTCAGAGGAATCTGAAACGTCAGGTACTCCTTGCGGTTTGGGCAGGGAAGATCTGACTGAGGAAGGGGTCTGCCAGGAATGGAAGACCCCCTGTAACTGGGATGGAAAGAGTTGCAACGTAGACCTGAGGTCCCTGGTAGCAGCCTTGAACTCTTGCACCCAAACTGGCTCTAATGCATGGCTGGAGGTCCCTGGGATAGACTCAAGGACATCAGATCATGCTGGGCATAAATGACCTGAGAATCCTCTAGGCAACCCTGTATGACATGAGGAGCAATGCGCAATGGGGGATACAGAGACCCCAGCATCCATAGTCTTAGGCCTGGCCCGAAGCTCCAACGGAGTATACATTTTCACAGTTTTAACAACGTTCAGAATAATTAATCAACCAATTTACAGTATGTAAGATTAAAATTTCACCACAGAAATTGCTAAAATATACCTATCTGGCAGGGGAAGGGTTAATCTGCAGAGGAGAGAAGTAGAGTCCAAGCCCTGTGTAGGATACTCATTCTGTAAAGCTCACAAAATGGCTGCCGTGGCGAGAGCCAATCAGAAACGAGCGTGCAAAGCAAGCACTCATGGGAAATGTAGTTTTCCCAGAAAGTACCCCAACAGTGTCTGAAGCCCCCTGAGCCCCCCAACACACTTGCAATGTGAATTGTATGATAGAGCAAGGTCAGACAATTAAAATGAGCCATCTCTGAAGTTGCTACGTTGAGCCGTTGCAGAGATATGTCCCAACCTGTACAGTCCCATAGAAGTGAATGGAGCAATGGTGTCTATGGTGTCTAGAACTGAGAAATAAAAATAAATGAAACATCACTAGAACATGTAATCAGACCCAGAAAACACTGAACCCAGCAGGGAAAGTGCCAATAACCACCCCAAAAGATGCCAACCACAAGTTAAAGGGTTAATTTACTACATAAAGTTGCTTCAAACACTGACAGACATAACAGAAAGACCCAGTGAGTGCAGGAGCGTGCAATAAGAACTCCCAGGAATAATCCCTGTGCGGAGGGGCAGTGTGGGACAAGTGGACCTGCAGCACTCAAAGGGTTGCTCACCTTTCCTGCAGATCTTCTGTCTTCAGATTACCATGGGGCAAGAAGTACCTCAATGGGTAACTCCTGGGGAAGCACTTGGAATCAAGATGTCCCCCCTCAGGGCTTAAGGTCCACAAAAAGCACCTGGATACTGAGCTAGACACATCTAAGGGCATGGTCAGTTATGGTAATCCACCTAATGGGGGTATTCCATATCCAACAGAAAAATAAAAACATTTCTAAAACTATAGCAGAACTGTTCTCTTGCCTGTGTTATCTTCACCAAGGAACAAATCTTTCTGGATCTGGTTGGCTAGGTGCAGCCAAGGAGGGAAGGTAGGCTCCACCCCCTGCAGTCATTTATAGAATTGTTCCTGCGTACCCAAAGTTACCAGTAACCTGTATTGGACGACAGAGAAAAGAAAGTAAATGCCCCCAGTCCCATCTCTCAAACCTTTACGATTTGAGAGATATTCGCTGTGATACTTCCCCCTCCCCTGACATCAGCGCTCAAGCTGACTGCAGAGGAACCCGGTCCTGGGACCAGCCGGCGGCTCTGCAGCAGAAATCCTTCACTGTAACGGTCTTCTAAGTGTGCTTGCAAACCAACAACGTGATCCCGGCTCTGCTGAAGAGCCTCCGTTGGTCCCAGGGCTGGATTCCCCTGCAGTCAGCTTGAGTGCTGATGTCAGGGGAGAGGGAACTTTCACAGCAAATAGGGGTATTTATTTTCTGTTTTAAATACCTACATGATGAACATTTGGCAAAATGATGTATTACTATCCCTTTAAATAGCAGACATACTTTGTCAGGAGGAGTTAAGACAAGCAGTGGAGAGATGGGAGCTCGACTGGGAAGAAACATATCTTTTGCACATTTAGCAATTAAATAAATTATATTGTCTGGTAAAATTAAATAAAAAAAAATAAAATAAACACACAAACAGAAGTACTGAATGGTGCGCATGGTTATGCACAAGCCTCATCATTTTTAACACTAAGTAACTCCAGTGAGCCAGTCTGCCATGCCTTCATCTGCTCTACCCCCCTCCCCTCCTTAATTCCTTCATTTTACCAGCGAAGAGGGAGGAGGGGGTCCCTTATTATTTGCGACAAGCCAATGCTACCACTTTCGCGCACCTTTTACTTCATTAGCATATCTATTGCGTTCCCAGCCATCAAAATTCATAAAGCTTCACACCTTTGCACTCCATTGAGACAATCTGCAGTGACAGAGTAGGCCTCTCCTCCAGGCGCCCCATCCATGCAATGTCTCTCCTTCCCTCGCTAATTCTCTGCTCAGGTCTGTGAAGCGCAAAATTGCAGCCATTTCAAATTAAAGAGAGAAAAGGGGAAAGAACCTTATCAAATCAGCATTAGCATCAACCAAAAGTCTTTTAAAGGAAATAGGGCAATGAATTATTGCAGACGGCAGGAGGAGAAGTGTAAGAAATGTTGTTAACATAGATCAGGAGAGAAATTACCGTTTTCAGTCTCTCACTGTCAAGAGGAGCCCAGAGTGTTCCCGCTCCCATTCTCGCTATACGGTTCAGATACACAAGTAACATTGCTTAGCAATATGGAGCCGTTTGTACAAAAGGTAAAATTCAAGCAATTCTGGGGAAAATTATGCGAAGCATACACTTCTGGAATTCAAGTGGTTAACCCTTTGAGTGCTGGAGGGTTATCCAACCCATTGATTCACAGATAGTGTCCTACAGTCAGGTCTTTCTAACCCCTACGCCCAATAGCTGACAAGCCTTTTTCTGGGTTCAATGGCACAACTCTGCTCCCATAAGAGAAGGCTTAGTGAAACGTAAGAACTTCTCTTTAACCCTTTGAGTGTCAGGGGAGGTATGCAACACATTGCAAAGCAATGCGTTACATACCCCTCTGGCACTCAAGGGGTTAAGCATGTAAATTCTAAAGAGGCCTCCCAGCACATTGCTTCACAGTGTGTTGGATTAACCCCTTGAATGCCAGAGTGGTACACAACGCATTGCAGAGCAATACGTTACGTACCTCCCTGGCACTCGAAGGGTCAAAAGCCCCACTTGAATCAGTGGAAAATTGGGGGATTTTGATTTGTTCTGTTACAACGTTGTTTTGGCCAGAAATGCTGTACTTCAGCCTTTGTACATACTCCTCACTGAATACCTGCTAATAACTCTCACGGGGTCTACATGGAGAAACTTTTTTTTCATTTGAACGCACTGTAATTCTTGTTTACATTCCGGCCTGCGGCTACGTTTAAGATGTTTGTTAATTAAGATTTTTTTCCCTTCTTGCAAATGTAATCCTTTCACTGATAAAGGGCCATAGCAATGATCCGCCAGCGAAAGGAAGGTATGAAAATGTCAGAAACAGAACATAAGTCTTGAGATTCCTTATAATTATTTTAAATGAAGCCTTTCATTGCATAGATTTATTGACCAGAAGCACACACATTAGGAAGCACCTAATTGTCTTCTTTGATAGTGTTGGCGGAATTCAAATCCACTGCTTATGATTGTGGATTAAAAAATTAGCACAAAAGTTGCAGCCAATCCCCACTGGCCACACAAATGCTTCATTGATTGTGATCTGAGTTTTTTTTTTTATTTTGTAAAACGTTTTACATTTGAGTAAGTATTGGATTAAGCAGTATGTTTTGGCATGTATTCAGTATTTTCATGCTTGGGAAGTCAGTAAGTTAAAACAGCAAAAACCATTGGAATGTAAATGCTGGTGGAGTTAGATCAGCTTTTTAAATTTACACACTAGATGAAAGATGAGAATAGGATTTATTCAGAGGTTTGCAGATGATGAAGTTTATCCAAACAATGCAAAAAGAACCATTTACCTGGTTACTACAAAGAATATTAAAAGTTGTGTAAGACACCAAGGGCTCCATACTGTTACCACCGGTAAAACTGGCAGTAATAGTAAAAACAACACAGAGTCTATAGCTGACGAGGTACATGGAACAACAAGCTAAATGCTCAGTGTTGTGCTACATAGCGGGTACGAAAGGCATTTGGACTGGCACAGACCTCCCCTGCCCACCTCTCTCCGGCCGTTGCCCAGTTAAGGTTTCCTGTATTTTGAACTGAGACTGGCTTTTATATGCCAATCTCAGTTAAAAATAAATTGGCAGCCTCCAATTGGCTGGGAAGTGCTTAAGCACCTCCCAGACAATCAGCTTCTAGCGGGGTTTGTCATTCTCCCTGCTAGAAGCTGATTGGCTGGGAGGTGCGTAAGCACTTCTCAGCTAATTGGAAGCTGCCAATTTATTTTGAACTGAGACTGGCATATAAAATCCAGTCTCGGTACAAAATCCCTGAAGACTGAATCAGGCAACCGCCCAAGAGGTGGGTAGGGGAGGTCTTCGCTAGTCCAAATGCCTTACGCTGCTTCCGAAGGCAAAGGAGGGTGACATATTGGCCACATGTAATATCAACGCACACATGAAGATGGCACCTATATTAACCCTTTAAGCGCCGGAGGGGTAACGGTCGAATCTTTGGGGGGCTTCCATTTTTATTTTAAAGGTTTGGTAATGTCCAAAAAAATGTTTTTTGCATTTAGAAGAGCTTAAAAAGTGGAGCTAATTGCAAAAACCGTACCGCTCGAAAAGCTATGGTTTGAGAGATACAGGCATTTAAATTTCGATGTCTCCTACTGACAGCTGTAAAGCTGTCAGCAGGAGATTCGTGTCGGCTGACATGGAGGTGCTTGAGCAAAGCTGCAATCTAGTTAGTTACAACGAATCTCTTCATTGGAATGGTCTAAAACGTGTTTTTTATTTGTTGGAACATGTGTGAACTGTTTGTAGATTAATGCTATGAGTGCCAGTGGGGTATGCAATGCTGTATAACACTAGCACTCATAGGGTAATTTTTTTTCAATATTTCAACCACAAGTATGTGTTTGAAATCAGTTGTGCAACACATACCGGTGGTTTTCAACACGTGTTTGGGACTGTACAGTGAAGCCACCACATGGAATAAAATAGCAAAGTCTGCTTTTTTTTTACATGATGTCCAATGGACATTTCTGCAGGGTGGAAGTTGTTGATGGCACCGTTTATGGAACTGCAAACTGCGCTGTCAAAACCACCACCTCGTTTTGAAAACTAATGGGGCTAATAGTATCAAGCCCCTAGGAGGCAATTATTAGGGAGTGAAAATATAGCACCTTCATGTATATGTGCATGTAAGTGAATGTAGCTGGGACAAAATGCCCACTGAACTCATTCCGATACACACACACCATATTAGGGATCATATTAGAGCAGGGTTCGAGATTTTCTTTTAGTCAAGACACCACTAACACGGAACTTCTAGGCCACACCTAACATCTAGTCAGACATTTGTCAAGCATGTAACGAAGGCAACAAATACATAAATGTAATTATTTTTAGGTCTCACAATCAGAATGACGAAAATAAACACAATGCTTAACTTTTGAGTGCCAAAGGGGTATCCAACACCCTCTGGAACTCAAAGGGTTAATCATTTCCATAAATATCTATAACCTCAGCACTCACACATTTTGGTCCACGTCTTTGTAGAAAAGAAGGGGAACTCTAAGTGGGTTGCCACGGCACCCTGGTTGAGAACCACTGAATTAAAGGGAAGCCTTTCTTGTTCTCCAATAGGCGTCTTCTGGGACTAAATGCATGAGAGCTTCCTTCACTTCATGCAGTCACGTCCGACTCAAACTCTATATTTCAATTGCATCACCCAGTCTAATCCTATGATACCTCATGTAACGCTCCAAGGGGCTTATGACTTCTCCAGAGATATCACTTCTCCAGTTCCTATGTTATTCTATAGAGCTTCTACACTAAGATCTCCAAAGTGAGAGAAATCTCAGTGCATTGGCTCCACAGAACAACACAGGAACTGGAGAACTGATATCACTGGAGAAGCTATCTCCACTTTATCACTTTCTTATCACACCTTAGTGCATCTCCCCCCAGGAGTACAGAAGGATTTCAAAAGAGTATTTTTTTTTTTTTTTTACTTAAAATAAAAAATGTAAAAAAAAATGTTATAGGGAGTTTTCTGCAGAGTAAAAACAAGGGTGCTCCCATGACGTGTCAGGATCATCACACCAGTTCCATCTCTGCCATCCCAGAATTCAATTCACAAAAAAAAAAAGCTCTGTGTTCCTTAATGGCTGCCCATGCGCCAGTCATTAAGGGGTTAAACAATTTTCTAGCCTGCTCATCAGGTGTTGCTGTCCCCATCATTTACTATGGATAAGAGTATCAAGTTCTTCCATAAAGTACATTATAACAAAAAAAAAAATGTATCCTCTGTAATAATTTTAGAATGAAAAGCTCCCTGCAGCTTAAATACAAATATTTAACTCAGGATAAAAGCCTTATACTCATACCTGGGAACATTCAAAATGAGCTGACCCTGAGATTGTGTAAATATTAACCCTTAACTTTCCCACAATATAGATTATCCGCGATATATCCCTCATCGCTGTAATTGAGAGTCGCTCCAACCGGCATTCACGAAGCCATTAATACACAACAACCTACAGATATCACTGCATGAACACACACAAATCAAGCAGGACTTCTCCCTCTGTCTTTCTGGTACAAGTGGCACCAGTTTAGAGACTAAAGAAGCATGTAACTGGAGCAGAATATATACGAGGTGGCACTGAACTCTCTCACCCTGAGATTTTGGCTCTTCACCCTGAGACCTTGAGATTTGTGCCAAAACCCTGAGTCTCGGGGTCAAACCCTGACAGTTCCCAGGTATGCTTATAATATATAATTTTTCTTAAAGGGATAGTAATGTCTATATTAAGTGCGGCTCCAAGTCTTACATATGGTTTTTATAACACTTACAGTTCTGTTTATTTATTTACAGATCTGTAGTTCAAAAAATATTGAACCTGAAAGGATCCACCTCCCGGCCCTACTGACTGCCTTCCTTAGATCTGTAATCCAGTCGTGGGACCGGATGGATGCAGTGAGGGACAATCTTCACTCAGTAAGTATAAGGAAAACCCTGCCCCTCCCTTGATGACGGAGAATTTTCCTTTTGCTCACTGAAGATTGTCCCTCACCGCACTCCATCCAGACCAGACAGAGGATCAGTGACACGGCCAGAAGGGATGGGAGGGGGATATTTTCAGCTTGAATTTTGAACTACAGAACTGTAAGTAAATTAAACATACCGCTACGTGTTATAAAAACCATAAAGATGATTCGGAGCTGAACTTTAATACAGACATTACTATCCCTTTGATTTAAAAAAGTGTAACTCTCCTTTAATCCTCTGCGTGCCAGAGAGGTATACAATGCATTCTGTTGCAATGTGTGGGATACCACTTTGCCACTCAAAGGGGGTTAAAAGCAATGACCTCTTTTGCACTCAGAGGACAAGAACGAATTAGACCCGTACAGTCTGAACACTGCTAGGTACTGCAATGCATTGGAGACTACTCCTTGAAATATGCTGGAGTCAAGCAAACTGGTATTAGTGACTTGTTTTTATTCCTATTGCTGAAATATTGAGAATACATCAAAACAACAGAACTCACCGGTTCACAAGTGGAGTAATAAACCTTCACAAAGTCATTAAAAGTAAATAAGATTTACAACAAACAAAGAAATAACAGTTTGCCAAGCAAGAAGAATTGTGTTTTGGTAGCGCTTAATCAGATGTTATGAATGATCTACTGTTTATAAGAGCAGACAAAATGCATAGCCAACAATTCTGTCAAACATCTATTGGAGTCCTATCAGTTATTCCATTCATGTACTGCTATGTGGACTGAGAACAATAAATCCATTGTGTAGGTGTTAGAATCCACATACCCCTTCACAGTGTTAATGGAGTATTTGCTAACACTCTATAATCCCCCCATGACCTCTCAGTAGGTGTACCTCAGGGATCAGTCCTGGGACCACGTCTCATTTCCCTCTACACCCTCTCATTTGGTGACTTCATCTTATCCCCTGGCTTTAATTACCATTTGTATGTAAATGATACACTAAACTCTCTCTTTCCCTGACCTCACTCCAGCTGTGCAGTCACTCAGTGTCTCATAGCTATTTCGTCATTGATAGCCCACCGCAATCTCAAACTCAATATGGCTAAGACAAAACTGGTTGTATTTCCTCCTAAAACCCACCCACCAACCATCACAATTGACAATTCTGCCATCCACTCCATAACCTAAGAATGCTGTCTTGGGTTCATACCTGATTATACATTAACATTCTCCCCAATATCCAAACTGTCACGTGTCGCTCCTTCCTGATAAATACTGCAAAATATAAATCCCTTCCTCTGTATGTCAACCGCAAAAACTCTCACACAGGCCCTCATTCCCTCTAGACTCGATAACTGCAACATTCTACTCTCTGGTCTTCCTGCCTCTCATCTTTCTCCTCTTCAGTCTGTTCTCAGTCCAGCTGTAAGAAGAAGTACATTTGCTCCCAGATACTTTCCCTCTCATCTGCTCCTGAAATCTCTGTATTAGCTACCTATAAAGTATCATATTTCTTACAAGATTCTCCTCCTCTCATAGTAACATAGTTGATGAAGCTGAAAAAAGAAATACATCCATTAAGTCCAGCTCATGCCAAAAACACACTTGTTAATCCAGAACAAGACAAAGACTCTTTGTTCCTCAGCACACACTTACATTTCTGGCCTTATCTCCCGCTACACCACTTCCTGTCAGTTGCGTTCTTCTTAAGGGTTCTTTCCGTCCTCTCCCTACACAACTCGAGCCATCTCTCAGCTACCATCTTTTTCACTGGCTGCCTTTTGACTCTGGAATGCCCTCCATATCACTATGCGCCACACGCATTACTTTCAAACATCTCCTGAAACCCATCTGCTTAAGGAGACATCTCAGTAACAATATCCTCCTCCTTGTGCCATTCACAGTCACACCTGAATAGTTCTGCACTCCCATCATTAAAAAAAAAATAAAGATACATGCATACATTCGACTAGCCTCACTGCTTTCTATCAGAATTGTTCATGAGACTCTTACTGTGACTTATTCATGGCTGGCCATTTGCACCTTACTCACTGCTTATCACTTGCAGCCAAGTTCAACCCTTTGAGTGCTAGAGAGGTACCTAATGCATTGCAATGGAATGTGTTGGATACATACCTGGAAACTTTTGAAATGAGCTCACTCAGATATCTGAAATATTAAAACTTAAAGCTCAAAAAAAAAAAAATAATAATAATAGATTCTAGGAGCTATGTCAATGTTTACACAAACCCGGAGCTGACCCTGTCAGAAAGACAAGCAGGACTTCATTCTGGTTCCCATGCCACTAATACAGACACTAAATAAGCAGTCGGTGTAGATCAGATGGTAGGAAATGGTATCCTTTTAAAAAGTTGCTCAGTAAATAGCGTGAGGGTACACAGCGCTTTAAGCACGTCACTGTGATCAAAAAGGTGACATGAGAATCTTGCCCAGTATGAAAGCGCAAGATTCTCATGTCACATCCTGAAAGGTTGCTTCAACCCAGCCCGCATACCTTAGCATTGCTTTAACCCATTCATCCCCTCAGTCATGACGCCTCCAGAACTGAACTGCAAGTGAATGTTGTTCCAATTCATAGGCAGGGAGAATCAGGTTCCTGCTAATTCATCCACATAATTATCTACAATTCTCTCTGGACATGCTAAAATGCTGCTGGCACTAATGATTGTGGAGGTGTCATGACTGAGCAGATGAATGGGTTAAAGCTATGCAGGGTGAGATTCTCATGTAGCTCTTTTGATCATGACGACATGCTTAATCCTCTGTGTAAGCAAACTGTTTTCTGTGCGACATTTTAAAAGTGAACCGTAGGAAACACTGGACTCTCTGAACCTGAGAATTTGGCCCTTCACCCTGATATCTGGGTCAGAACCCTGAGTGTCAGGATTAAACACAGACTTCACAGGTATAGCTGGATACCTCACTAGCATTCAAACAATTCAGCAGCAAAATACTCTCAGCTCCTCCAGTGACCAATATAGTTTCAATTTAAAAAAACAACTGAACTCTCTGGTAGTGTAAAATGAAAAGTTTGTATTACAAATTCTTTGCACTTTAACCCCTTCGGTGCCAGAGGCTTGGGAAATGTTTTGTACCCTGGTGGGCAGACACATTTGCAACATTTTTTATATTTATCTGATTAGACAGGATTCCTGTTGGTAACTTTGTATTTATATATGGAAAACTATATATTGTTTTTTTCAGCACTAATTCAGCTTTTTCATGGGACCTCCCAAAAACTACATTTTGCATCTTGTGACACACTATGATGTCATAAATACAAAAATGTAGCAATTTTTTTTTTTATTTCGCCACTATCAAATTATATATATATATATATATATATATATATATATATATATATATATATATATATATCAGGACTCAAAATTTCCACTCGCCCTAGCCAATGGCGAGTGAAAATTTAGCCCTGGCTAGTAGAAATTCAGCCCTGGTGGGTATGTTATGGCTTGCAGTGGTGAGTAACTTTTCAGGCCTGGATAGTAGCAAAGGACTTCAAATTTTAAGCCCTGTGTATATAATATTATATGTGTATAAGGTCCATAAACATCAAGGTATTACAGTGCTAATCAGTTCACTGTTCATTTTTTACTGCTCAATCCACAGCCCCTTCACCAAGGATGATATGAAACATCATCCTTCACACCATCCCTCATATAGGCCAATAGTCAAAGGTACTCTTCATATATTTGGGCAGGACTACTGACAAGGATTAGAGTAACCCAGAGATTGCCACTGGTCATTTATCATTTTTGTGGATTCTTGTTACATTCATGCTATGTATGGTTTGGGACTACAATACACAGCTCATGACAGTTGGTGTCTATTTGGTTTGGAGCGGCGGATAGCATTTAGTGTATAGGAGATCTGGTTATTGGCCAGGGGTCAGTGCTGGATATTAAGAGCTCTTTTGAATTTGTGGTTTGGACGAGGTATAAATCAATACAATGGACTACCTTCTCTTTTATGCGTATGGCCACATTCATGAGTCTGGCGACGTGCTAAATGTCATTACTGTACATTACGAACTTATTTAAATATACTTTTACACAGCTTCTGTACCTACATAACTATGGGGACCCATCGAATTGATGTTGACTGATCATGTAGGGGGATAGCATGTACCCCTCAACGGTTTATTTAATGGTGATATTCACACTTCGAAAAACTGAGCTTTTATAATCATAGATTTATATGAAATGCAACATTGTTACACATTATTCCTATTCAAGTTATTGAATTATACTACGAGTCTTGTTCACCGTCAGGGATGTTCTTGCACATATAAAGAATTATCGATAGTTTTTATGAACAGCAATGTATACACCACGATCAATGTACATGATTGATAGCAAGCACGTCCAATCCAATGTTAGCACACTTCTTGACCCCGTTAAGGGGAGGGAGGTGTAAGCTTGGAGCGCGAGTGCTTGACATACTGTAGCATCAATCTTTTCATTTCCATGGGTATGTTCCTTTACTTTTGACTACTTGTTTCTTGTGCACCTTTTATTTCTTATTGTTTATGTTTACACAATTTTGTGATACACGTTCCATTTGATGTTATAAATACCTATCCTCTTGGACGTTCTAATGTTGAGTGAGGTACGTCTGACCCGCTGCCAATCAAGGAGATTGCGGCAGGTTAGTGATGTCATCGGCGGCATACTGGATGCTCTAATACGGTAGGGTATTTAACATATGGCTTTGTTTGTTTGGCGTCTTGAGAAAGGTCCAGATAGGACCGAAACGTTGACCATATTTGTTATCTTTTTGATTGAATAAATTTACTAAAAAGTCCCACCGGTGATGCCTCATCCTTTTTTCACTTTCTACAACATTATAGGGATTGTGCACCTGGGCATTATAGCATTTTGGAGTGAGTGCTTTCCCCACCAGTATAAGTATATAGACAATTTCTGTTATTTTTAAATGCCCTGAACCCCCCACAAAAATATCAAATATGTGTAATTTTACTTACTTGCATGGCCTGTACAAACTCCTAATTAATAGTACAGTACAATGGCATTTTCAACTTTATGAACTAAAAGGCACATTGCAGTGGTTAAATGGTATCACTACCATTAGCAGGTCAATAACTATAAAAGTATCCTATATTATAATTCGCTAAGTATGTTTGTCAGAAACCGCCATGAGCAGTAGAGACGGCTGTGCACGCTGCAGTCATGCACAGTTCAGACTGCCTGGCCGAGGCCAATACGGAGCGGGGCACTCCAAATTCAGACCGGAGTCTGGTGCGCAGAGATGACTATGGTCTGAATTCGGAGCGCCCATATCAGCTACGGCGCATTCAGGCAGTCAGTTCTGCGCATGAATGCATCACTGCCAGTGCAGGCCCATGTATACGGGCTTTAAAACTAGTAGTTAATAATAGATATCCCACTGCATCACATGAAGGGTTGCTTGTCTTCTACCCCTACCTGTTGTGCGCAAATGTTTCCAGAAATTGGAGCTAAGGGAAAAATAGGCATTTTTGTTATATTTACATAGTAACATAGTATATTAAGATGAATAAAGACACAAGTCCATCAAGTTCAACCTTCTCCTCATACCCCAGTGATTGAGAATTTTATAGCTTTCCTGCTACCAATTAAGTTACTCTTTATCAGACCTTCCTGATCAGCCTACTGAAAAACAGTATAACTGTATGTTCCCTTTTGAAAGAAATGTATCTAATCTTCTCATAAATGTATCCATTTTATCTGCCATAACCACCTCCTTGGGCAAGGAATTCCACAATTTAACAGACCTTACTGTAACAAACCCCTTCCTCTGCTGAAGTCTAAACCTCCTTTCCTCTAATCTCAAGGGGTGTCCCCTGGTCACCTGATCAGGCCTTGGAATAAATAGCTCACCGCAGAGATCCTTGTATTGACCTCTCATATACTTGTACAATGTGATACGATCGCCTCTTAGTTGTCTTTTCTCTAGAGTAAATAAACCAAGTTTGTCTAGTCGTTCCTCATACGTCAAGTTCTCCATTCCCTTAATTAATTTTGTTGCTCTCCGCTGTACCCTCTCTAGTTCTAGTATATGCTTTATCAGAACTAGTGCCCAAAACTGCACTGCATACTCAAGTTTAAGTCTTACCAATGATTTGTATAACGGCAAAATAATGTTATCCACTCTTGCTTCAATACCTCTTTTTATGCAAGACAGGATTTTGTTTGCCTTTGCTACTGCTGTTTGACACTGGTCACTGTTTCCAAGTCTGTAGTTGACAAGGATACCCAGGTATTTCTCTAGCAATGAGTCTCCTAAAATGATCCCATTAAGTTCATAAGTAGCCTTGGGATTATTTCCTCCCAAATGCATGACTTCACACTTCCCCATATTAAACTTCATATTCTATTTGATTGCCCAATCTTACATTGTATGTAAGTCCCTCTGCCTGCACTAAAATGATCATGACTACTACAGACATGAAGGAAAGGTATGCAGGCCATGACATTTTGGAAAGTAGACATTCAGCTGCATTAAATGAATGGTTGTTTGGTGTCGGCACAGGTGAGTGAAGTTTTCGTGAATGTCTTGGTTATATCTTTGTTGTGTATTTTGGGATCCATTTACACCTCATATCTGTTTTTTATTTATTTACCTGAGTGGCTGATTTTTTTGTATATATGGTTGTTTGGAATGGCCTACAAAGTGTGCTTGCAAACCAGGCACACTTTGTAGACCGATCCATTTAAGTATTTCATTCTAAATAGCGCTATTTCAGCTCTGCTGAAGAGCTGCCTGCGGTCAAATGACCAGGATCTGCTTCTGTCCCATAGAGAGCTGATGTCTCTGAAAGAGTAGGGAGGGGGAACTTTAAATGCTATGAACTCGCAAACTATAACGTTTTGAGAGATGGGAGGTAGGTTATTCTACTCTATTGCTAATATCTACAATATTAGAAATTTTGAAACCAAAGTATTACTATCCCTGTAAGATTACCATGGGTGGTCTGCATGTTGGTTAAGATTACCATGGGTGGTCTGCATGTCGGTTAAGATTACCATTGGTGGTCTGCAGAGTCTATGCTATATCCTCTTCCATGGACATAACATACAGGTTGATTGACGAGGTCATCTTTTGAACCAAGGTACAAGGGGAAAATTCATAGGAACCACTAGGGTTTTCTGGTCATAATAAGGTAAACCCTTAATCCTTACATATTGGAAGCTCATTTTAAAAATAATTGAGTCATTATTCTGTTGCCCCATCTCTAGGGATCCGTGTATCACTTTAATAAACAGGATCTCAGGAAACGACTCTCTGCTCCAACACCTATTTAACATCACACACGGCACTATCCTCCTTGAAGTGGAAAACCGAAAACTCTCCCTCCCTTGAAATGCAGAAACAGAGTCAAAAATGCATTCTTCAATGAAAAATGTTCCCACATTGATAAAGATAACTATATGGATTTGAGGATCAGATGGTTCCCCTGGGTAGAATTTATACAAATAGCAGATGGTCTAGAGCTAGCTCTGTAAAATCCCTCACCAGACAACACCCTCCAGTTGGGTGACCATTTGACCCGTATCCTTCAATTCAGTATAATTACCTCTCGATGAATAGCAAGGTATTGTTACTATTATCAATGAAAACTATGCCTAGTTTTATTCAACTCATTAACCACAATATTAGTGGATGAATAACACAGAAATCAAAAAACTCCTAGAACCTTTAAAATTATAACCAATGGACCCAGTCTTAGAAAAGCATTTGATATAATTTATTGATTCGACTGAAATATCCTCCTGTTCTTATAACATGAAACTTCAGACTGATCCCTCCTCATCCAACATAGAAGAACGCCCCTCACCAAAAAAGTAGAGATGCAGCGATACCGATTTTTGAAGACCGAGTACGAGTACCGATGCTTTTTTCAAGTACTCGCCGATACCAATTACCGATACTTTTTTTTGCGGTCATTTGCCAGTTTTTTAAGTACCTATATGCTTTAGGTACTTAGAAAACTGGCAAATGACCGCAAAAAAAAAGTATAGGTAATTGGTATCTGTGAGTACTTGAAATTATATATACATACATACATACATACATACATACACACACACACACACACACCACCTCTTGATTCACCCCTTTTGCTTCATTCTCCCCCTCTTGATTCCCACCTTTTGCTTCATTCTCCCCCTCTTGATCCCCCTTCTTTTGCCTTGGCTTTTTCTCTCTGTTTTGATCCCCCTTTGTCCCCCTCCTTGACTCTTGATCCCACCCTTTTGCCTCTCTCTCTCTCTCTCTCCTGATCCCCCCTCCTTTTGCCTCTTCTTGGCCCCCCTCCTTTTGTCTCCTGATCCTTCCTCCTTTTGCCTCTTTCTCCCTCTTGACCCCCCTCACTGCCTCTTTCAACACCCGTTGCCCCATCTTGCCTCCCTTAGCCTCCTCTGCGGGTGCTCGCTGTTCTCTCGCGAGCCCTGGCAGAGGTCAGCGTCAGAGCGTTGCCATGGTAACCCGCGGCAATGCTCCAACGCTGCAGGAGTGAGAGAGGTGACCGGGGAGCATTGTGAGCAGCTCCCCGGGCTCCCTCTCTGCAGCACCGACCCTGACACAGGGTATCGGTGCTGGAATCGGCCACATTTGCGCGAGTACAAGTACTTGCGCAAATACTGGTATCGGTGCAACCCTACAAAAAAGTTCTGTATTGGACTCCTGGGGGGAGATTCACCAAGAATTGAAAAAGAGGTGATAAAGTAGGGATGACTTCTCCAGTGATATCACTTCTCCAGTTCCTATGTTATTCTATAAAGACTGATCAGGCAATATATTGAACAAATAGCGATCTTCTAAAAAATAAACCAATAAAACAACTATCAGTGTTGGAAGGCGTTGGCCATCTTTTGTGTGTTTATGTGTGTGTGTGTGTATGCTCGCGCTACTGCTGATGAGCAGCAGTAGGGAGCAGGTTTCGGGCACTAGAATGTGGCATTCCCTAGATTCGCCCATTATGCGTCTGATGCAGTTAATTTGTCTCAGAATTACTACAGTGTTTCCTAGTAGGGAACCTCAATAAGCCATTGGCTCCCAAGGGGTTAAGAGAATACAGGCTATTTATCCACGTCTATGTGTCTGACATGCTCAGGCTTGGGTGCATTGTGCTACTTTGGATATTGTTGTATTGTTGAGGATGCATTAACACTTTCAGTGCTAGAGGGGTACGCAATGCATTGCAAAGCAATGCATACCCATCTGGCACTGAAAAGGTTAATGGGGGTATTGAAAAGCATTGCATATCACGCCTGGTACTGGAGGGGTTAAGAGAAAGTAGGGGAAATCAAGACAAATGTATATTAACCAGTGTAATCCACATGAGTGTGGTAGGCTAAGGGTTATATTTCAGTTACAACAGGAGATAGGGAGTAGGGCAAGGTTGGTCAGACAAGAAGATAGAGTGAGCAGGGTAAGTTTGGTGCCGGTGTAACTTGCTCAACATAGGAGATGTGGGGGGTGAGGCATTTTGTGTGTGTGCATGGAGAAGGAGCATGTTTTTGGTGTACCGTGCTTTTTTTTCCTGCTCAGGAGGATGTTGAGGGAGGGTTAACTCCTTGCAGGATTTTGACAGGAGTGAGGGCCCCCCCCCCCCCGTATCTTCAGGACTGGCAGTAGGGAGGAGATATGAATAACTCCTCCTTACTGCCACCCCTGGGTGTGTGTGTGTGTGTGCAGAAGTCTTCCTTTATATATATATATATATATATATATATATATATATATATATATATATATATATATATATATATATATATATATATATATATATATAAAAGAAGACTTTGTGCCTGGCAAAACACACCCAGGGGCGGCAGTAAAAAGGATTACTGCTGCCATTGGGTGATTCTGTGGGAGTGTGATTTTTGGCCTGCCCCCACTATCCAGCCCGCCCACCACTATCTAAGGCTGGAAAAAAAAATGGCTGCCACACACTCCTACACCACAGACACATGCACATGCCCTCCCACACACACACTAGCAGACACATACACACATATACACACACGCACGCTGAGGATGATGGGAACAATGTTCAAGCTACAGCTGGAAGGCCATGGTCCAATCTGTATTATGCAGCTTCTTCATTCCCTGTCTTTGAGTCTACACAGCTCTGCTAATTACTACAAGTGAGCTGATTTCTAAACAATCAGCAGGAGGATACTGGCTTGCTGAGAAAGTGGAAACAACGGCAGAGAGGTGATCAGGCAGTGCAGAGCAAGGCTTCAGCTGAGCTGGTAAATGGCAGAGACATGGATGTGACTGTATTTATATATTGCACAAAGAGAGAGAAAGAGAGCAGGTTGTTTGTCAGTCTGTCTGTAAGTAGAGGTGCCAGTTAGGGTGACCACGGGTCCCGGAACGTCCGGGACTGTCCCTTATTTCAGGGACATGTCCCGCGTCCCGGGTCCCCTTCAACCGGGACAATGAAGTGTCCCGGAATGAAGCCAAGCCGCCCTGAATGTCAGCCTGCAAGCGGTGTGTCACATCATGGACGCCGCTTGCAGGCTGACATTCAGGGCGGCAATGCAACTTACCTGATCTGGAGGCAAGCGCTCTAGTAATACAGAGCGCTGGGAGATGACATCATCTCCCAGCGCTCTGCATTACTGAGCACAGCGCGTGGGAGCTTCAGCTCTGTGCCGGAGGAGGCACAGAGCACTTTGCACTCCGCACTCCGCTAGACCACCAGGGACTCAAGGTAAGGCAATAGGGTGACCACGTCCCGGAATGGCAGAAGGGAAATGTGGTCACCCTAGTGCCAGTTCCTGCAATCATCTCCATGCTGTACATAGCTCACTGTATAGCATGTATGACAAACTATTTATATATGGTCTGGCATTGTATAGTATACAGTCTGTGTATAAGGACTGGCACTATACAGTATAGGAGGGACAGTCCCTGTTTGACACCCAAATCCCTCTGCTCCTCTATTTAGGAGATCACACGGTGTGGTGTATATACAGTAGGCTGACCAGACCTCACCTTTAACCGGGGACACATAGGAAATAAGCATATTTCAGGAGTGCACCAAAATCAAAGCAGCCCTGCAGTATGCATTTTTCATATGTGTCACTGGTTAAAGGTGAGGTCTGGTCAGCCTAATGTACAAGTGTATCAGATTGCTCCACATCAGTAAAACCCACGGTAATGTGGGTATAAACTTCTGTATATATCTGTTAAATTAGTCTGTGTAAAAAAATACTTTCATCTTCTTCTAAATCATTCACTTACAGAAAGAGTAACTTAACCATTTCAGTGCCAGATGAGATGCAATGCATTGCTTACCCCCTGGCACTCAAAGGGTTTAAAATTCTCTACAATGGTCTGGCACTGTATAGCAGTGGTTCCCAATCTGTGCCCTCAGTGGCTATTAACAGGCCAGGATTTTAGAATTTCCTTTTAAGAGCACAGGTGAGTTAATCAATATGACTGAGCATCTGATCAACACACTTGTGTTCTAGCAGTGAAATTCCTAAGTCCTGGCCTGTTAGTGGCCACTGAGGGCATGGGCTGAGAACCTCTGCTGTATAGTATACAGTCTGCATGTGTCTGTGTATAAGGACTGGCACTATACAGTATAGGAGGGACAGTCCCTGTTTGACACCCAAATCCCTCTGCTCCTCTATTTAGGAGATCACATTGTGTGGTGTATATACCAGTGTATCAGATTGCTCCACATCAATAAAACCCACAGTAATGTGGGAATAAACTTCTGTATATATATCTGTTAAATTAGTCTGTGTAAAAAAAATACTTTCATCTTCTTCTAAATCATTCACTTACAGAAAGAGTAACTTAACCATTTCAATGCCAGAGGGGATGCAATGCATTGCTTACCCCCTGGCACTCAAAGGGTTAAAAATTCTCTAAAATACACCACCAGCCACGCCCCCAGTAACACCACCTAAAACACAAGTGTCCCTCTTTGGCCATATGAAATGTTGGGAGGTATGTTACTTACACTGCTCACACTGTATGTATTTATGTTCTGATTTGCAGCTGTGTGTCACTGTTTGTGTTGTCAGTGCATGTGTGTGTATATGTGTGTGTTGCATGTGTCTCTGTCTATCACTGTGTGTACCTTTCTGACACGTACACCCTACGCTATAATTCACTATCATAACATTTATTTAAAAAAAAAGAAACATTTCCTGCATAACATGACGGGCAACGCCGTCCCAAACTGCTAGTATATATATATATATATATATATATATATATATATATATATATATATATAGAGAGAGAGAGAGAGAGAGAGAGAGAGAGAGAGAGATATTGAATACATCACACAACTAATATCTAGTATCACTGACAAAGAAAGAGGTTTACCAATTCATAAAGTCAGACTGAATATAAAAAAATCATAATAACCAAATAAGTACCCTTAGTTTACTCAACAAGAAACAACCTACAATATATAGTTTAATAAAAATATAAAAAAGTTTACTGTTCCTTTAACTTTGATACTTTATTTCCATAATTATCACTATATATAAAGTGGACAGAACTGTTTCATTATTGTCATTGCTGTGCACACCTATGAACCAGAATGAATTCATTTTCATATCAATTTTATCCACAAAAACTAATTTAATATAAATCATGAACATCAATTCATCAATTGCATTATTCATCAGTTTATGAACTCTGGATTTTCATCATGTATTAGAATTTTTATTTCATCATCATCATTCATCTGTTCATAAATTTGGCACTTGATTTATTTAATTATCGCTTCTATTTTTCTGGATGTCAGATAGTTGAATCCAACTGCAGTCTAGGAGTCCAATATACAAGAGCCCTGTTGGGGGAGAGGGGTACTGGATGCTGAATTGGGAGGGATTCATCTGAAATGTCATGTTATATGAACTGCAGGATGTTTAAAGGGATAGTAATACTTCGTTTTAACTTTATTTTATTTTGTAGGCATTAAAAAAACATGAAGAATGATATAAGTCTTATCTCTCAAACCTTTATGGTTTATGAGATATTCACAAGCAAAGTTTTCCCTCCCGTCCGTTTTAACCTAGTGTAAGTCATCTCTTCTCAGATGTGGAATGCAGTCCATAGACCAGACAGATAACAGCAGGGGACAATCTTCTTCCTATGAGAACAATGAAAGCCCTGCCCCCCTTGACAAGTTTTTCAGCTTTTTCCCTTATCTTAATTGAAGATTGTCCCTCTCTGCAGTCTACCTGGGCACCTCCCTTCTGATCTGGTTGAACAGGGGGGGGATACTTTGCTTGTGAATATCTCTTAAACCATAAAGGTTTGAGAGATAAGACTTATATCATTCTTCATGTTTTTTAATGCCTACAAAACAAAATAAAGATAAAACGAAGTATTACTATCCCTTTAAGGACAATTAATTATGCTAAAACTAGTTTTAGAGCCCGTTACACAGGCCACAGTGTGTCATGAACACGACGGTTAGGAGCCGTGTGGTGCTGGCTCTGGGTTTAGATGCTAGCGAGCGATGCTGGAGTGCAGAGCTTGTGAGCGGTGATGGCATGCTAGGTACTCCCTTGCTGCAGCCGAAGCTGGTTAAAGGTGCTGGTCGCGAAACCAAATTGTTCCACCCCGGTTGAGCCGAGGTGCAACCAGGATAGGAGTACCTAGGAACTGTTAGGAAAACCAGGCCAGCAGGACACCAGGCGGGAAACAGGGAACACGGCAGAGGTCAGGAGCAGCCAAGGGTTCAAGCAGGAGCGGAGATCAGACATGGTCAGACAAGCCAAGGGTCAAGCCAGAAGCAGAGAGAGGACGTGGTCAGACAAGCCAAGGGTCAAGCCGGGAGCGGAGAGCAGACGTGGTCAGACAAGCCAAGGGTCAAGCCAGGAGCGGAGAGCGGACATGGTCAGACAAGCCAAGGGTGAAGCCAGGAGCGGAGAGCAGACGTGGTCAGACAAGCCAAGGGTCAAGCCAGAAGCGAGGTAAGTAGTAGCAACGTCCAGAGCCCAGGACCAAACTATAGGTAGCTTGTGGAACGGGAGCCCTAAGCCTGGGGCAGCCCTTTTAAATGGGCAGGTTGGCCAATGGAGAGAGTAGGGAACGAGAGGCTCGTCCATGAGCCAAGCCGAATTGGAGGAGTGGAAGCCAGTAGGGGAGCGAGTCGGGCGGATGCGAACCGCGCATGTGCGCCCGGCTAAGGAACCCGGAAGAGCCGCCGCGAAGGAAGACGCAGCCCGGGTGAACACGGCGGTGGTAACACAGTGCCACTGCCAGCCGGTCAAGGGGCAGTTATGCACAGTAAAGACTGCCCGCGCCGTGGGCTTATACAGAGCTGAACGCTCCTTCCGAGCGTCCTACTCTGTATCAGCCTCGTCACGGGCAGCCTCTACTGCGAATGACTGTGTCGTTACACACTTTTTTGCAATTATATAGGGTATCCCTGGATGTGTTTCTGCATCACTTATATCCCTCAGACAATAAGGGATATCGATAACTACATATTTGGACAATTCACTTATCAAAGCACAATAAGCTGAAATACTAATAGCACAGATGATCATCATGAAATCCAGTCTTGAATTTACTCAGCAGATATTGCTCCTGTGCATGATATTCAATATTTCTACCATAAGACAAAACTCAAAGTATCACAGATAAGGTTCTTCAATATATACAATGCAATCAGTCATCATTAAGGAATGTATACAAGTGCTGAGAAAGATGGTTGCCACAACTGAAGCAGTTCCATAAACTCAATTTCACACATGAGTATTTCAACTTCAGATTATGAGAAAATGTGAAAATTGTCAGAGATGTTGGACCTGTTGCCAGAGAGGAAAGCACACAAATTGGTGGTTATTAACAGAACATCAAAAGATAGGGAGACAATTCTCAATCCAACAGTAAAAGGCAGACTCACAACTGTGTTCACTGACAGGTTGGGGAGTTGTGTGGCTAGACCACCCAGTACAAGGTTCATGGTCAAAACAAGAAAGGTTATCACAAATCAATTCACTGGAAATAAGGGCAGCATGATTAACACTAAAACGAAAACTATGGGTTTGTTGTCGCAAAGCAAATTTTATCATCCACAAATAAAGAAGCTGACTTTAGCAACATAACTTTGAAACCTACATACCGAAAAGAAAGGGCTCATCAAAAGAGGTTCAGACTATGTATCTGTATTTTGATTGTGTGGCAAGTTGGATTACTCAGTTTTAAATTTCTTACAACACTATAGAATCTAAATTTGTTCTGTAGGTTGTTCAAACCTATTAACAAGTTATCCATGTGGTGGCGGCCACTGAAAAGGGTAATTTTAGCTGCAGTCCCCTTGGCAAGGACAGTAGCGGAGTTGGAAACATTATTTAGCAAATCTCAATCCTTTTTTTATTCAGATATGGAAGTGCTATGAACAAGAAGCAGTTTTCCTCCTAAACCGGTACAGGATTTCCATTTGAATCAGGAAATAGTCATCCCAACCTTCTGTCTTAATGCATCTGCTGCAAAGGAAAAGGGATTACATATATTGGGTGTATTATGGTGATTGAAACAAAACATACAAGAAACACAGTCTTTTTTTGCAAGACAGATGTGGTCCTTTAGTGACCGCAGCGTGCCTGCGCGGCCAGTCATTAAGGGGTATTCCTTTAATGTCGAGATTTGGTCTCTGAAGTGTCCATTGATAAAAGAGGGTGGTAATGGGTATAGATTTATATACTATTATATATACTAGTTACAAAGCCCATATACACGGGCTGATCCGGAGCAGGGAGCTCTGGATGGCTCACAGCCTGTCTGTGTGTAACTGTTTGTTTGACACACAGACACAGTAGGTTTGGATAAAACACAGTTTTATTAAGCAATTAGGAATACAATAACCCTCACAGGTCTTGTAATACATTCTCAATATAGTACAGCCACAAGACAGGTTACATATATACAGTTGAAACCAGAAGTTTACATACACTATATAAAACGACACATATGCATGTTTTTCTCACTATCTGACACGAAATCAGAATAAACCTTACCCGTTTTAGGTCAATTAGGATTACCAAAATTATTTATATTTGCCAAATGCCAGAATAATGAGAGAGAAAGAATTTTTAAGGCATTTTTAGTACTTTCTGCAAAGTCAAAAGTTTACATAAATTTCATTAGTATTTGGTAGCAATGCCCTTAAACTGTATAACTTGGGTCAAACATTTTGGATATCCTTCCACAAGCTTCTCACAATAGTTGGTAGGAATTTTGGCCCATTCCTCCTGACAGAACTGGTGTAACTGAGCCATATTTGTAGGTCACCTCGCTCGCACCTGCCTTTTCAGCTTTGCCCATAAATTTTCAATAGGATTGAGATCAGGGCTTTGTGATGGCCATGCCAAAACATTTACTTTGTTATCCTTAAGCCACTTTGTAACCAGTTTGGCAGTATGCTTCGGGTCATTGTCCATTTGGAAGACCCATTTCCGCCCAAGCTTTAACTTCCTGGCTGAGGTCTTGAGATGTTGCTTCAGTATTGCCACATAATCTTCTTTTCTCATGATGCCACCTATTTTGTGAAGTGCACCAGTCCCTCTTACAGCAAAACAACCCCACAACATGATGCTGCCACCCCCGTGTTTCATAGTTGGGATGGTATTCTTAGGCTTCCAAGCTTTTCCCTTTTTCCTCCAAACGTAACGATGGTCATTATGGCCAAACAGTTACATTTTAGTTTCGTCAGACCACAGGACATGTCTCCAAAAATGTAGGTCTTTGTTCCCTGTGCATTTGCAAATATTAATCTGGCTTTTATACGTTTCTTTTGGAGTAATGGCTTCTTCCTGGCAGAGTGGCCTTTCAGCCCATGTTGATACAGTACTCGTTTCACTGTGGATATTAACACAATCTTACCAGCTTCCGCCAACATCTTCACAAGGTCTTTTGCTTTTGTTCTTGGGTTGATATGCACATGTCAGACCAAAGCACGTTCATCTCTGAGACACAGAACCCGTCTCCTTCCTGAGCGACATGATGACTGGACATTCCCATCTTGTTTGTACTTGCGTATAATTGTTTGTACAGATGAACAAGGCACCTGCAGGTATCTGGAAATTGCACCCAAGGATGATCCAGACTTGTGCAACTCCACAATTCTCTTCCTGATATCTTTGCTGATTTCTTTAGACTTTCCCATGATGTTACACACAGAAGCAGTGTGTTTCTGGTATGCATTAAAATACATCCACAGGTGTGTCTCTAATTAACTCAGATGTTGCCAATAAACCTATCAGAAGCTTCCAAAGACATGACATCATCATATGGGCTGTCCCAAATTGTTTAAAGGCATAGTAAACCTAGTGTATGTAAACTTTTGACTTTGCAGAAAGTAATAAAAATGCCTTAAAAAATTCTCTCTCTCTCTCATTACTCTGGCATTTGGCAAATATAAATAATTTTGGTAATCCTAATTGACCTAAAACGGGTAAGGTTTATTCTGATTTCATGTCAGATAGTGAGAAAAACATGCATACTTCTGGTTTCAACTGTATATGGTCCAGTATAAATATAGAGTCCATAACACATTATACTGACATAGGTCAGGCAGATCTTGAAAGAGTCCCAGTGTATCGGTACTGCATGGGTTAATAGTAGTCAGCGAGTGTAAACAGTCCCATGTGTGGTAAGGCCTGTTAAGAAGCTCACCTAGGATAGAGAGCTTAAATACGAGTAGCGCCCAAGAATAAGTATAGCAGGTAATGGTGAATTACCTTAGCAGTAACGGTGGCTGAGCAACTTGAGCACTGCCAGAGCAGTAACGGACACTAGGCCACATGAACACTGCCATAGCAGTAACGGAGATTGAGTAACGTGGACACTGCCTTAGAAGTAACGGTGACCAGGCAACTAGAGCACTGCCGTAGCAGTAATGGAGACCAAGCCCTTGGATACTGCCGTGGCAATAACGGACTCTGAGCCACAGGGACAATGCCGTAGCAGTAACGGAGACTAGGCCACTTGCACTCTGCTGTAGCAGTAAACGGAGACTAGGCCACTTGCACTCTGCCATAGCAGTAACGGAGACTAAGCGACTGGAGACTGCCGTGGCAGTCATGGAGACTGAGCAACTGAGCACTGCCGTGACAGTAACGGAACTGAGCAACTCGCCCTGAGGACGCAACGAAACGGGAGCGGATAGTATGACAAGCCAATAGGAATGTCGCCGGGGCGACACAGAGACAACAGAGACCAAAACTGCACAGCTGTCACAGACAGAGAGAAAGGATCACCGCCCTCAGCCAGAGACCGGGCGTGGGCACCCGGAGCAGGAACGTCAGCCAATCCAAGTCGGTACACGGTGCAGGAACGTCAGCCAAGCTGGGTCGGTACATGGAGCAGGAACGTCAGCCAAGCCGGGTCGGTACACGGAGCAGGAACGTCAGCCAAGCCGGGTCGGTACACGGAGCAGGAACATCAGCCAAGCCGGGTCGGTACACAGGAGATGAGAAGCAGAATGGTCAGGCAGTCCGGGTCGGTTCACAAGCAGGAGACGAGATGTGGAGTAGTAAGGCAGGCCAGGTCGATACACTGAGAGCAAACCGTAATCAGGAACAAGCGCTGGTACTGGAACACCACGAAAGGGCACCGGAGAGGTGCCAGAACCCAGTATTTAAAGACCATACTGGGCGGGACAAGCACAGTATAGCCAATAGGAGTAGAGCAGGAGTGTAGACTGACAGCATGTCACTGAAAGAGCACGGGCACCGTGATACTGTGCTCCCGGCCGCCTCCGCTGCCCCGGAGTCGGGAGCACAGACAGGCTGTCAGCCTTCCAGAGCTCCCTGCTTCGGATCAGCCCGTTCTCCGAGTCCCCACTGCGCATGGGCAGTTTCGCACACAGTGAGCGATGCATTCTAGGACTTTATGTTACAGGATTATGTTCCCTAAAGTTTATGTTATCAGACAGATGTAAACTGTATTATTTCTAAGAATAAAATCTTGTTAGAAGTGGCATTAATATTGTGAAGCAAGGCAGGTGATACAACAAAACGTACAACTGAAATGGTGCTACACTAGTGATACCACAGAGCTTACAACTGTAATGGAGCTACAGTAGTAATACCACAGAGCTTAAAGCGGAACTACTGCCACACAATATCTTTAGCTTAATTAAGTCCCCATCTGATGACTAGCTGCTTAGTAGCACTAGTCGCCAGAATTTTTACCTTATTTAATAGATTTATGCTTTCTTCCATCTTGCCATAGTGACATCCGCGTGCCTGCACTCAGTCAGTCAGTTTTGGAGCTGGCCAGCTCCTAGCAATGCCTCATAGACCAGGCTGGGACTGACAGTGCAGACGCGCGGACGTCACTATGGCAAGATGTCCGCGATCCGTCCTGCCTGTCACCCATGGAAGAAAGCTTAAATCTATTAAATAAGGCAACAATTCTGGCGACTAGCGCTACTAAGGGGACTTAATTAAGCTAAAGATGTTGTGCGGTGGAAGTTCCGCTTTAACATAGAAATGGATCTACAATAATGACAGCACAGAACGTAACATAGAAATGGAGCTACACTAGTGATACCACAGAGCTTAACATTGAAATGGAGCTACACTAGTGACACCACATAGCTTAACATTGAAATGGAGCTACCCTAGTGACACCACAGAGCTTACAATTGAAATGGAGCTACACTAGTGATACCACAGAGCTTAACATTGAAATGGAGCTACACTAGTGACACCACATAGCTTAACATTGAAATGGAGCTACCCTAGTGACACCACAGAGCTTACAATTGAAATGGAGCTACACTAGTGATACCACAGAGCTTAACATTGAAACGGATACCACATATCTTACAATTTTAAAGTAGCAACACTAATGATAACCGATATCAAGGTAGATCAGTGATACTGAAGAGCCTACAATTGAAATAAAGCTACACTAGTGATAACACGCAGCTTACACCTGAAATGAAGCTGCACTAGCGATACCATGGATGGTTAGTCACAGAATTGAAATCTTTGGAGTTTTAGAACTGTAAGATCTGCGGTATCATCAGTGTACCTAAATTTCATCTGTGGAAAGAGAGAAGGTGAAAGGGGGAGATAAAGGGAAAGTGATTTAAATCAGACTTTTATCCCCATGAATGCTAAAGCCGTGTTTCCTAGCCTTCTCAATGACAAGTACCCCTTAACACTTTAACACTAAGTACCAAAGGGGTATGCAACGCATTGCGAATCGCTACATACCCCTCTGGTCCTTATAAGTTGAATCCATTTTGAATGTTATTATACAAGACACCTTTCGAATCTCCCGACAAGGCAGGGATGAAGTGAAGCAGTAGCCTTAGCTGTGTGCCACCATAAAGATGTCTGCATGCCAGTGGTGGCACACGCACCATAGGTTCGCCATCACTAAACTAAACTATTTCCTGGCAACTCAAACATGCTGTCTGGCTCTGGCACCAAGTGGTTACAATGGTAAAATGTACAGCAGCTGGTTAGTAAATCAGCACTTTTTCTGAGTGTAAACTCTTCCTGCTTAATCAATCAGCTATAGGGCCATATGCACAAAACACAAGTGGAGCAATTCTGTGGCTAACCAGCTTATGCCACATGATTTAAATGGAGCGTTTACCCCTTGAACACTAGAAAGATATATGATACATTACAAACCAATGTATTGGACCACATACAAACATATTTACATCTACACTCACACCTACTCTCTTCCATAAACACACACACTCGCATACAAACACATTCTTACTCAAATATATACATTCACATCCCCTCACTCTTTCACATACATATTCTCACACACACACAAACATACACTTACACACTCACATCATCGTATTCACACTCACACATATTCATACTCACCCCCACTTACATACACTCAAACCATCACATGAACACTCACAAACATTCATGCACACTAACACACATTCACACACACACCATTTCAAACACACACCATTTCATATACACTAATACACATTCACACACACACCATTTCATACACACTAACACACACACCATTTCATACACATATTCACACACACCATTTCATAAACACTAACACACATTCACATACACCATTTCATACACACTAACACATTCACACATACCATTTCATACACACATTCACATTCACACATACCATTTCATACACACATTCACACACACCATTTCATACACACTAACATACATTCATACACATTCACACACCATTTCATACACACATTCACCCACACACACCATTTCATTGACACATTCATCATTTCATACACACATTCACCCACGCACCATTTCATACACACTAACACATTCACACACACCATTTCATACACACTAACACACATTCTCATACTCATCCCCTTTCACACACACATTCAAACCATAGCATAAACAATCATACATTTACCATTGCATACACACTAACACACATTCATTCATGCGCGATCACATACACACACATTTTCACTCACCATCTCTCACACACACCATCGCAAACACGCACAAATCCATACCATTGTATACACATTTCGCATCATCACATACACCACCGCACCGTCGCATACACTCTCACACAATTGTGCATACTCACAACCTCTCACAGAGACATTATCACACCTGTACACACACACACACACACACACATCCTTGCTCTCACACACACACACAAACACACACACACTGAGGATGGCAGCATTCATGTCTTAGGTGCACAACCAAAAGAGGAAACACTCTTGAGAACCGCTAATGGTGAGCTGCAATAACTGTATATGTAATTGTATATACAAGATGACTACTATATAGGTAACCCCTTGGAAGCCAGACACACCTACAACGTATTGCAAAGCAACACACCGGAGAATTCAAGAGGTTAAAAAATGTAAATCCTCTTATTCTTTTCATTTTAGTTCCCCTTTAAAATATGGTCTCTGACTGACCTTTGGATAATTGGTGAAGTTAGGTTTTTAGTTTTCTCAGCAGAGAAGAGGTTAAATTCTGGCATGAAGATGCCCATAGCTAGGCTTGAAAAATCTCCAAGTGGGCAAACCAGATGAAAGAGAGCTGTATGATTAATTGCCCTTTTTAAATTGCAATTATGTCATTCAACACAACCCATGAACATTAATTTACAATTTGCAGAGTGAATAATTGAATAATTACCAGCTCCTTGAGCACAGTCCGTATTCAGAGTGTTAAAAAAAAAAAAAGAGAGAAAAAAAGCAAATAAAAAAAAAAAAATGTAAATTGGAAAGACAAAAAAAGCCTACTGATTGTCTCTGATTCATTAAGTATTGTCACTTTCCAGCCACCGCTCTGGAACGATGTTCTAAGAACCAGCGCAAACCCACAACATCAGAGAGGAACAAGTACAAATGTACCCAAATTACCATTGATTCTAACGGGGCCTTTAAACCCCTTGCATGCTACAGGTTTGAGGTCACTCTAGCATTCAAGGGGTTAAAAGGCATGCTTAAAGGGTTAGTAATGGCATATAGAAATAAAAAGTATTGTTGTAGATATTGAAAAAATAAATCCATCGAAGCCAGTCTGATCTCTCAATCCTTTATAGTTTGAGAGATATAACTTTTTAAAAGTCCCCATTCCTCCTGTTTCCCTGATGTCAGCTGTAAAGCTGACAGGAGATTCATGTTGGAAGACTCGAGGCGGCTCCTCAGAAGAGCCGAAATACTGCAATCTATAATCAAATACTTCATTGGAACGGTCCAGAAAGTTTGCCTGGTTTGCAAGCACACATTTTGTAGACCGTTCCAATTAAGTATTTCTTTTTAGATAGAGCTATTTCGGCTCTGCTGAAGAGCCACCTCCTAGTCCAGGGACCAGGACCTTCTTCTGTCAGCTAGATGCTGACGTCAATGAAGGGGAGGGGACTTTATCACTGTATATCTCTCATACCATAAAGGTTTGAGAGATCAGTCTGGCACCCATGGATTTTTTTTTTCCGTATCTACAATAATACTTTTTTATTTATATATGCCATTACTAACCATTTAACTCTCTGAGTGCCAAAGAGCTATCCAAACTAGAAAGGGGGGCTGGTGATGCAACACAGGATGGGGAGGTTGTTTAATTGAGGAAATGGGATTAGAGAAGGGGCATGGGGGTGGAGAGGGGGAATGGGGTAGATCAGTGTTTCTCAGCTCCTGTCCTCCGGACCCACTAACAGGCCAGGACTTAGGGATTTCTCTGCTAGAACACAGGTGTGGTGATCAGAGGCTCATTCACACTGATTAACTCACCTGTGCTCTAACAAGGAAATCATGCGATCAGAGGCTCATTCACATTGATTAACTCACCTGTGCTCTAAAAAGAAAATCATGTGATCAGAGGCTCATTCACATTGATTAACTCACCTGTGCTCTAACAAGGAAATCATGTGATCAGAGGCTCACATTGATTAACTCACCTGTGCTCTAAAAAGAAAATCATGTGATCAGAGGCTCATTCACATTGATTAACTCACCTGTGCTCTAAAAAGAAAATCATGTGATCAGAGGCTCATTCACATTGATTAACTCACCTGTGCTCTAACAAGGAAATCATCAAATCCTGGTATGTTAGTGGGTCCTGAGGACAGGAGTTGAGAAACACTGGGCTAGATTATCTAATAGGGAGTCTTTCAGAATGACAAAATGATAAAATGTATGCATGCAAATGATCGTAATCTGGCTGGAAAGATGGGGGGCCTAGAAATGATTGCAACTCATGAGCAGTATGATCTGAATGGTGTGTCTAACCTGGTTAGATGACCTGGTTAGAGGGTCACTCATTTTTAGGAAGGATAGGGTTAATAAAAGGGGAGGAGGGAATAAAAGGGGAGAATAAAAGGGGAGGAGGGAATAAAAGGGGAGAAGCAATGCGCTGTGTACCCCTCTGGCACTCAAAGGGTTAAAACCTAGTTTAAGGGGAGATTTAAAGGGATAGTAATACTTCGTTTTATCTTGATTTTATTTTGTAGGCATTAAAAAAACATGAAGAATGATATAAGTCTTATCGCTCAAACCATTATTGTTTGAGAGATATTCACAAGCAAAGTTTCCCCTCCCGCCCCTTTTACCTAGTGTAAGCCATCTCTTCTAAGATGTGGAATGCAGTCCATAGACCAGACAGATAATGGCAAGGGACAATCTTCTTCCTATGAGAACAATGAAAGCCCTGCCCCCTTTGACAAGCTTTTCAGCTTTTTCCCTTATCTTAATTGAAGATTGTTCCTCCCTGCAATCTACCTGGGCACCTCCCTTCTGCTCTGGCTGAACAGTGTTACATCAGTAGATAGATAGATAGATAGATAGATAGATAGATAGATAGATAGAGATTTTTTGTTTTTTTTATAACACATTGCCAGAGATTCTGACACAACATGGTTTACTCCAGTATAGACTCTCAGTTTATCAGACATTTCCTTCTCTACATTATTTACCAGACAATCTTCATTGTAAAAATATTTACAGAGTTCTTTCTATTACAGATTTCCTTCTACATTGTTCAGAGATTCCTCCTCCTTTCACTATTTACCCCAAAAGATATCCTCCCACTCTACACTGTTTACCTCTCAACATGGCTTATTGTACCAGATTCTCTCAACACTATTTACTCTACCAGATATTCTCCCTCTCTAAACATTTTACTAAATATTCTTGCTCGCTATATTGTTTACTGTGCCAGAGATACTTCTTCTATACACTGTTTACTGTGCCAGAGATACTTCTTCTACACACTGTTTACTGTGCCAGAGATTATTCTTCTATATACTGTAGAACAAGACGAAAGGGGAAAGCAACAAGGGGTGCCCCTGTGCGTACCAATATTTTCTTAAATAATGATACCGCCACAACACCCGTACACTCACAATGGGCCTGTGTCAGTGGCGGCTTATACTGGAACCGACAAGACAGGCACGATGGAGAAAGTTCCTATCTCCAAACCATTCGACTTTGAATGAGACCGTAATATCTGGCTGCTCACTTAAAGTGACACAATCACCCTCCTCGGCATAGCAAGAAGAAACACAAAAAACAAACAAGGGGCGCCATTAGTGAAGTCCAGTAACTTAAAGATTATGATATATTAAGCATAAATTATACTCACATTTAAACGTGGTCAGAGCTCCGATACCAGAGTCCACTGACAGACAGGCTTACGGAGGAATTAACCCGTCTCCGTTTGGGACTTACACGTATTGTAGATTCCTTCGATCAAAGTGTCAGACGGGACAAAACTATGTATCAATATAACATTTCTTTATTGTAAAAAAACAATTGACACTATTAAAACAATAAAAAGGCTCTATAGGCTAACGCGTTTCGCAACTGGAAAGCCACTTTTTCAAAGCCAATAACAAGCCCGTTGCTAAAGAACCCACATACAAAGAAAAGAACCGCCTGACAAAACCGCTATATATAAACCTTCTATGAATGCGTTACCAATGATGAAATTTGAATGGTCCAGTGGTGATCCTGATCCCTACACTCATATGACATGAAAAGGATCATAGGGAATTAACCCTCTGAGATAAATCTCAGCATAAAGATTAAAGGAAAAAGGGGAAAAGAAACCCATGAATCACTCGAAGATGCTGAAATGTTAATCAATAAGGATCAAATATGAACTAAATTTGTGCAATGTTATACACGCAAACCCAATTAATCACAGATCATGAATGAAAAAACATTTGATCCACAAATGGGAATATAAATCCAGCAACTGATGATTAATAGTTGTAAGTCTACATGTATATATACAGACAACAGTCATCAGATGCGGTCACACAACACGATCATAGTATTAACATATTTCAAATCCTATGTATTAACATAATACACATACACATTTCAAAGGTTAAATAATGAACCCACAAAATACATGTTATAAAGCCTCAATCAGATATTTGGAACCTATCTAAATCTGGACACTTCCAAATACCTTAATTGTGACTAACCGAGATAAAATAATATATATATAAACTGAACGGGACTCCCAGAGTTAAAAACACTCCATACTCAATAGTGACCCAATGAATAAAAATATAGAAATGAGGAATGGAACAAGTGAACACTTGATACTTGATTGAGTAAAGTGTACTGATATGAATGTGTGAGTTATTTTCATATAGTGTTCAAGACCGGAATATGTGACCAATAATGCGTATTATATACTGTTTACTGTGCCAGAGATTCTTCTTCTATACACTGTTTACCGTGCTGCAGATTCTCCTTCTATACATTATTTACTGTGCCAGAGATACAGTTAGGTCCGGAAATGGCTGTTTATCAAAATAAATTCAAGTTACAGTTAAATAATGAATATGGGCATAATAATGAATGTCAGCTTTAAAGGGATAGTAATTTTTCATAATAAAAGCAGCTATAATTAATCATCATAGTATTTGGACCTTGGAGAGTGTTATTTCGATACTGTCAGAGTTGTAGTTCAAGAGTAATTCAATGCAAAGTACCCCCCTCTCGCCCCTTTTACTGATGTAACACTGCTCAGCCAGAGCAGAAGGGAGGTGCCCAGGTAGACTGCAGAGAGGGACAATCTTCAATTAAGATAAGGGAAAAACCTGAAAAACTTGTCAAGGGGGTCATGGCTTTCATTGTTTTCATAGGAAGAAGATTGTCCCCTGCTGTTATCTGTCTGGTCTATGGACTGGATTCCACATCTGAGAAGAGATGGCTTACACTAGGTAAAAGGGGCAAGAAGGGAAACTTTGCTTGTGAATATCTCTCAAACCATAAAGGTTTGAGAGATAAGACTTATATCATTCTTCATGCTTTTTAATGCCTACAAAATAAAATAAAGATAAAACAAAGTATTACTATCCCTTTAGTTGTAAGGTATTGACATCCAAATTGGAAGAAGGGTTTAGAAATGACAGCTCTTTAATATGTAGTCCCCTCTTTTTCAAGGGACCAAAAGCAATTGGTCAGTTGACTCAGAAGCTGTTTCATGGACAGTTGTGGGCTATTCCTTTGTTATTTCTTCATCAATTCAGCAGGTAAAAGGTCTGGAGTTGATTCCAGGTGTGACATTTGCATTTGGAAGCTGTTGCTGTGAACCCACAACATGCGGTCAAGGGAGCTCTCAATGCAAGTGAAATAGGCCATCCTTAGGCTGCAAAAAACAAAATCCATCAGAGAGATAAAAGGAACATTAGGCCAAATCAACAGTTTGGTACATTCTGAGAAAAAAAATAACGCACTGTGAGCTCTGCAACACAAAAAGGCCTGGACGTCCACAGAAGAAAACAGTAGTGGATGACCATAGGATCCTTTAATTGGTAAAGAAAAACCCCTTCAGAAAATCCAGCCAAGTGTAGAACACTCCAGGAGGTAGGCATATCATTATCCAAGTCTACCATAAAGAGCAGACTTCATGAGAGCAAATAAAAAGGGTTCACCACAAGGTGAAAACCATTCATAAGCCTCAAGAATAGAAAGGCCAGATTAGACTTTGCCAAAAAAAAATCTAAAAAGCCAGCTCAATTCTAGAACAGCATTCTTTAGACAGATGAAACCAAGATCCACCTGCACCAGAATGATGGGAAAAAAAAGTATGGAGAAGGCTTGGAACGTCTCATGATCCGAAGCATACCACATCATCTGTAAAACACTGTGGAGGCAGTGTGATGGCTTCCAATGGCACTGGGTCACTAGTGTTTATTGATGATGTGACAGAAGGCAGAAGCAGCCGGATGAATTCTGAAGTGTATAGGTATTTATTGTCTGCTCAGATTCAGCCAAATTCAGCGAAGTTGATTGGACGGCGCTTCACTTTACAGATGGACAATGACCCAAAACATACTGAGAAAGCAACCCAGGAGTTTTTTATGGCAAAGAAGTGGAATATTCTGCAATGGCCGAGTCAATCACCTGATCTCAAACCGATCGAGCATGATTTCACTTGCTGAAGACAAAACTGAAGGCAGAAAGACCCATGAACAAACAACAACTGAAGGCTGGTTCAGTAAAGGCCTGGCAAAGCATTACAAAGGAGGAAACCCAGCCTTTGGTGATGTCCATGTGTCCCAGACTTCAAGCAGTCATTGCCTGCAAAGGATTTTTAACAAAGTATTAAAAACGAACATTTTATTTACGATTATGTTAATTTGTCCGATTACATTTGTTCCCCTGAAATAAGGAGACTGTGTATGAAAATGGTTGCAATTCCTAAACGTTTCATATAATAATTTTGTTCAACCCCTTGAATTAAAGCTGAAAGGTTGCACTTCAATTGCATCTCAGTTGTTTCATTTCAAATCCATTGTGGTGGGGTAGAGAGACAAAATTATGAAAATTGTGTCGGACCTAACTATACTTATCGTATAAAATCTTTATCGTGATAGAGAAACTTCTATACACTGTTTACTGTGCCACAGATTCTTCTTCTATACATTGTTTACTGTGTCAGAGATACTTCTTCTATACACTGTTTACTGTGCCAGAGATACTTCTCCTATACACGGTTTTCTGTGCCAGAGATTCTTCTTCTATACATTGTTTAGTGTGCCAGAGATTTTCCTTCTATACACTGTTTACTGTGCCATAGATACTTCTTCTATACACTGTTTACTGTGCCATAGATACTTCTTCTATACACTGTTTACTGTGCCACAGATTCTTCTTCTATACATTGTTTACTGTGCCAGAGATACTTCTTCTATACATTGTTTACTGTGCCAGAGATACTTCTTCTATACACTGTTTACTGTGCCAGAGATACTTCTCCTATACATGGTTTTCTGTGCCAGAGATTCTTCTTCTATACATTGTTTACTGTGCCAGAGATACTTCTTCTATACACTGTTTACTGTGCCATAGATACTTCTATACACTGTTTACTGTGCCAGAGATACTTCTTCTATACACTGGTTTCCAGGGGTCTCTCTCTTTGATGTTTGTCCTACCACAGATTCCGTACTTTATATTGTTTACTCAACCAGATAAACTCTCAAGTTCTATACTGCTTACTGTGCCAGAGATTCAACGTTTGTACACTGTTTACACTACTAGAAAAACTCTCTCACTTGACTCTTTACCATAGCATCTTCATTACATGGTTTACTCTGCCTGAGATGTCTACTCTCCCCAGTCTATTTTATCAGATATTTTCTCCCTAGACAGTTTACCATATATTCTCCTCCTCTACAGTTTACACCATCAGAGATTCTTCATTCTACACAGTTTACTATACAATAGACTGCCCTCAAAACAGTTTACTCTGCCGGAGATTCTCCCTCTCTACACTACAAAAAAATGATCCCTCACTGAACTGTTTACTAGAGAGTCTCTTCCTCCACTGTTTAAAGGGATAGTAATACTTCATTTTAACTTTATTTTATTTTGTAGGCATTAAAAAAACATGAAGAATGATATAAGTCTTATCTCTCAAACCTTTATGGTTTAAGAGATATTCACAAACAAAGTATCCCCCCCTGTTCAACCAGATCAGAAGGGAGATGCCCAGGTAGACTGCAGAGAGGGACAATCTTCAATTAAGATAATGGAAAAAGCTGAAAAACTTGTCAAGGGGGGAAGGGCTTTCATTGTTTTCATACAAAGAAAATTGTCCCCTTCTGTTATCTGTACTGTCATACAACCAGACTCACATCTGAGAAGAGATGGCTTACACTAGGTAAAAGAGGCGGGAGGGGAAACTTTGCTTGTGAATATCTCATAAACCATAAAGGTTTGAGAGATAAGACTTATATCATTCTTCATGTTTTTTTAATGCCTACAAAATAAAATAAAGTTAAAATGAAGTATTACTATCCCTTTAAGCTACCATAGATTCTACACCTCAACACTGTTTACTCTACCACAGATTTCTCCTTACACTGTTAACTATATGAGAGACTCTCCTGTCATACAACGTTTACTAGATTATATATCCCTACATGGTTTAGCCAACTAGAAAGTCTACCTTCCTGTACTTTTTAATCAGATAATCTACCTCTGTATATTGTTCAAACAACCGTTTTACTATGAATTATGTTTTCACATCATTACTTTAAAAAAAACACAGAAACTCAACATAGCTCTGCACCACATTAGCCAGGCGTATTATCAGAAAGAACGCCCCTTGAGCAACCCAACATTATGTCATGTTGCCATGCCAATAAAATGGAACTGCGTAGAATGAATACTTATGGTTACCTTTGGAACATTTGGCCTTTTTTGCAAGTTTTTCAATAAATACTCTATTCATTAAAATACTAACATTCCAAATCATTATTCTTTAACCTAAATATAGTGTTGTGAGACAGCAAATCAAGCTCTGTTTACTTAGCACAAGGCAATAAAAGAGTCGCAGATAAAGCAAACAACAATTTAATAGCTATTCAAGGCTAAGTCAGTACTTTTTTCATTTTGCTATTCTTGCTGCCTATCTGGATAGTTGCCATTCTGACACACACAGCGGAATACGGCAGATTGCACTGAGCCTGTATTGCGGCTGGAAATATGCTTGCTGGTTTGAATGATTATACCCTAAAGGTTACTGGGCTACAGAGCATCAAAACTACATTCAGCACGGAAGTACAATCTCCTCAGTATCTTTGACAGAAAACTTAATTAAAGGTTATCAGATCCCTGCATTAACCCTTTTAGTGCCAGAGGGGCAAGCAACGGTACCTCTCTGGAACTCAAGGGAAGCCATCATGAAAACAAAAATATGTTTATACGCCTGCAAATGTTTTGTAACATAGGGCAGCGTAATATGTGGTTAAAAAAGGGGTTTAGTGTTTATTTATGTACTGTATAATACTCACAATTTTGCAGCTTTTCAACTTATGTGAAGTAGGGGGCGTATTATACACGAGAGAGAGAAAAGTGTGTGTCAACCTCAGTATGTGTGTGTGTCCTTCTCCCTCCACCTCAGTATATATATGTGTGTGTGTGTGTGTGTGTGTGTGTCCTTCTCCCTCCACCTCAGTATATATATGTGTGTGTGTGTGTGTGTCCTTCTCCCTCCACCTCAGTATATATATGTGTGTGTGTGTGTGTCCTTCTCCCTCCACCTCAGTATGTATATGTGTGTGTGTGTCATTCTCCCTCCACCTCAGTATATATGTGTGTGTGTGTGTGTGTG